>JAVBJF010000198.1:0-695242 GCA_033439095.1 Pseudococcus viburni | reverse complement strand
ACTTTGAAGCTGATATGTACACATTTTACAGCATTTAGACAATGCATCACCAAGTTAGTAATTTGAAATTAATAATTGGCTCTTTTTACTCTCCAGTACCTCTCTTCATTTCTACCATGGTTAAATTTCACTATTTAATGGGGATTTATCTTCTCTCTTTTTTTTGGGGGGGGGGGTCTCATTCTAAACGAGTCGGTAGGCCAATCTGCTGTAAAAACCTAAGTATAAATTATTTTATTCAGACATCTTGTTTAAAAATGTATATTAAAAGGAAATTTATCACATACTCACTAAACAGAAGTATAAGATGAGATCGCTTGTTTACTTCTCGGCCAAATTAGAATTTGAGCAGCCACAGGAGGAAAACACATCAGCAAACCCAGTAACAACCTGATGAACAATTGAGCTCCAGGCTAATTTGACCATTACGAATTTATCCCTCAGGCTCTTTGAAAAAATCCCATTTCCTGTAAAACATGATCCAATTAAAAATCATAAATTACGAAATGCAATACTCATGCACATATATTATAATGAAATACCCACTAAACCGACCAAAAAGCAATGTCACTTTAAACAAACACCAGCAAAACCACGCTGGCCAAATTGGTAAAAAATTTTCATTATCAAACAAGAAAATTTATTAAATCTCGAGTATTAATATCCAAGGTTTTTTGCCAACGAACGTTGAAAAATCTCATTTATTATTTTTGTAATTCCTTTCAGTAAAAAAAAAAAAAAAGAAAAAACATCAAGCTCCGGAAGAAACGAACGTAAACTATACAAGGTATTTACATTAAACGAAATACAAACAGACCGAAACTAAAAGCAAATTCCAAAATTAATGAAAAGAGAATAAGGTATATAAGGTTTAAAGATTACACAAAATCTGTGTGAGGAAATTACCGTAGGAAAATTCTAAATATATCGCCTCGACGCGGCGCTAAAATAGTTTCCCTATAATATTTTAATGGATTTTCATCGTTTTTGTCGTCGGCGCCGATAAAAATCACCGAAATTTGCTCACACGTTAAATTAAATTTTTACCACGATGGACCTGTGCGTCTCAGATCTCAAACAGAATGTCATTCGAATCTCGGTCTCGGGTCTTCAATTCGACCGATCCACTTTTATATCAATTTCAGGTCTTCGCCGATATTAATATTCAAGAACGGTGCGATTAAGGTTTTTATTTCGTCGGCTTCGGGTCGAAATCATTTAAAAAGCCAACATATGAAAAACGTAGAAAAATATTTATTCTGGGTATTCGCTTTGCTTTTTTGTAAATTAGTAACGACTGTGTATACCTTTCCTTAGCATACTATACTTCGTTACCATCTCTCTAATGCACATTGATGGGTTTCGAAGAGAAAAAAACCTATTTTACGAATTTGCTCTTGAAATATTTACTCATATACCGTACCTAATAGTATCTTTCTGCTGTAGTATTTTCCATTTTTTATAAAACTTTTTTTCGCATTCGACGAGAAGAAAAAAACGTTCATTTCGAGTTAAATTCGTAGCGATTTTTTTCTTCTATACCGAAGCTTTAATAAAACAAACAGAATTCGTCTATCATTGAAAAAATTTCACGCAGCAGGAAAAAACCCCTTAATTGAAATCTAATACGCGTATAAAAATTTTCATTATGAAACGGTGACACGAACCAATGAAATTTAATCAGAATAGATTTCCAGGACTGGATTACATAGCTCGATGTAATTTTAACTCTTTTCCCCCTCTCCGTTTATAATCTTATAGGTAGGTACAGGTAGCTAGGTACTAGGTACATTGTAATTTTATAACATAAAAAGGTTCGCGAGGCTCATTTAAAAAGAAGATTGAATCGTATAAATGGAATTCATATGCGTACGTTTATTCAAAGGGGGCACAAAGTCTTTGAACCACTTGCCAAACGGTTGAAGTTATTTTTCGTCGAAAGAAGCAGAAAACGTTTGGAGAAAATAAATCGCTTCGATGAATCTACGCTACTTTGTTATTTTACGTAATCTCGAAAACTTTCTTAAACCTGGTACATACTATAGCGTAAAAACATGCCTTAGATTTCGCAACAATCTACTCCACATGATCGAAAAATCTTGTATGAACTTTAACGCTTTTAATCTTCTTGAAGCTCGCGGCGCCGAAATAAAGTATTAATTGAGAAATCTCTTCAAAAATCGTTCCAAAATCGAAACAGAATTTACCCAAAAAAAACTTGTTAATTTCACATCAACAGAGAGTTTTTTTTTCAGGAGGGCAAAAAAAGAAGGTATTTCGAACATTTGAAGCATTACTTTCGCAGTCATATTCGCATCTGACCCAGATATTACAATGCTTTTTCATATTCACTTCTTTTTCATCTTCGTTATCGTCGCCAATGAAAGCATCGATCGCATTGTCATCCGAGTTTCAACCGACCGCCGGTTTTTTCCTCGACGTTAAATCTCTCGTCGTGACTGCTTTTTAATCTTCTCTAGATCAATATTCATTGTGATTTGTTACGCTCTAAATATTTAGTTTTATGCTTCGTTGACACGTCGGATAAATCTTGGACGGCTTTTTCTTAACGTGGCACTGGATGCTTGAAAATTCGCACTTATATCGCCGTCATGCCGAAGTTATACCTTATACCTACGTGAGAGTGAAAGATTTATACGGCGAAGGATGAATAGTCTTATGGCAGGCCCACGGGAGTTTTAATGGATTTTCATAAAAATATTTTCGCCCGTTTTCAAATAACCGCGTACGACCGCAAAGTTGTCAAATTTCGGACGTGGTATTTCTCTTCGCCGATATCTAAAAATACGCGGGTACCTGGTCTTTTTTTCTTCAAATGCGTGAAATAAATTGATTTCATGGTACGAATGCGGTTCTTGCCGTTTTGATCGTACCTTTTTTCTAAAAAGCAGCTACTAGATTTCTCTATTTTCAACGAGACGAGATTTGGATGAGTGGAAAATATCTATCGCCCAACAAATCATGAATTTTTCATCGTCGACGTTGATTTTTCAATTTTTAATAAGTTTTTAGGTATTTTTAAGAAACACTTTGGCTGTGCACGTGAGAAAAATTTAAAAATTGTAGATAATTTTGATTTCAAATCGAATTAGTGAAAACTTTTTTCGAATTAATTTATTATCGCAGACGAATAGAAAAAAATTGTATCGACGAGGTGGTTAAAGCAGTAAAAATTCTCTATTCCGGACTTCAAATTTTTGTTTCAGAACATAATTTTTTAAATTTTCGATCCAAAATGTCACTTAACTTAATTTGAACTTTATTTTACTGCATTGCAATGTAATTTTCTCAACTTTAAAGCGGCGTAATGCTCCGTTCGCTGATTCATTTAGGACAATACCCAAACATTACAATTTTTCAAAATCATTAAAATCTAAAAAAATGTCAATTTATTACTACCATTTTGGTTCCCTCGTGCTGTTCCAACCTTTGAAAACGGTGTTTTTGCAAACCGAATTTCCCTCCAAAATTTTGACTATCCGACTATCTCCCTGAAAATGATCATTTTTCAAAATTACGAAAATCTAGGAATGAAAAAAAAATTGCCTACAACCAGCATTTTTAAATTTTTCCATCATAAGAAAAAATGAATACTTATGACCAATTCTCACCTTATCTTTTTATTTTCCTTCGCAATCATAAATGGAGACAATAAAATTTGGATTTTACTAATCCAAATTATAACTAATTCAAAATACTTCGTTCTATAACTTTAAAAAAATTGTTGTATCTTCTCACATACTCTATTTTTCTTCCATAGATCTGAAAATTTTCTACAAAATCGACAAATGCTTTTAAAAAAGGAAGATTTCCAAAAAAAAAGAGGAAATGTTCGAACAAGCAGATAAATTTTCAGGTTACTTCAATTTAAGATCACACCGAAAAACAATTTATGAAGTTTTTTTCATAAAAGAATAACATTTTTGTTCATACTTACGATGTACCTAACATCGGACCCCCCCCCTCCCAAATTGTCATCGAGTCATTCCATGTCAGATCGTCAAACTTTTGCACTTCCAGGTCTTCGATTTTTTTCAAAATTTTTACAAAAATAGACTTCAAAAATAGAAGTTTAATGCTACAAACTGCAGATCCCAAGTGCTTTTTAAGGAGAAATATAGGGAGGAACTTGATAAATTGTTTTCCGATATGTGATCTTAATTTGAAGTAACCTGAAAATTTATCTGTTTGTTCGAATATTTCCTTCTTTCTTTTTTTGGAAATCTTCCTTTTTTAAAAGCATTTGTCGATTTTGTAGAAAATTTTCAGATCTGTGGAAGAAAAATGGAGTATGTGAGAAGATACAACTTTTTTTTCTAAGTTATAGAACTATTTTGAATCAGTTATGATTTGGATTAGTAAAATTTTGAATAAAATGTAGATATTGTAAATTTAAAGCGCGGATATCTCAAAAACAGCACGTGAAATTTTTGCCATTCGGTGGGGCTTTTGAAAATCTTTCAAAGAAAATGGAAAATAATCAGTGTTGCTTAAGTGCCAAAAATCAGCTAAAGAAACTTGAAAATGACATTTTCTTACCCCTTAAGTCAATGTTTGAAAAATATTATGTGACCTGGACTACTAAAAGGTACCTATAGTTACCAAAACCGATTTTTCGTTTTTGATCAATATTTATAGAAGAAAGTATGGTCCTTCCAATGACATAAACCGCAGACTCCAGATTTCATTACTTTTGCTGTAAAGTACATTAGTTTTTGCCAAGAAGCTTGATTTTAGACATATTTTCTATAAAAGTAAACTTTGAACTTCCGACTGAAATTCCACGAAAGTATAGCTTTCTAGAAAAAAACTAATTGCACATTACAGAAAGGAAATTTTACGCGCTACAATTTATGTTCTATTCATTTTTTCCGTACAACCCTTTCTTTTCTCATAAAATTGACTTCAAGTGACAAAAGTTTTAAAAATATGTAAAAAAAAAATCAACAAAAAATTGATAACTTTTGACACTTGAAGTCAATTGTCTGAGTAAAGGAAGGGTTCTACGGAAAAAATGAATGGAACATAAATTGTAGAGCGTAAAATTCCCTCTCTATAAAGTGCAATTCATTTTTTTCTAGACAGCTATGCTTTCGAGATATTTCAGTCGAAAGTTCAAAGTTCAACTTTCAAAAAGACCTGTTTTTTTGACCGAGTTTTCCTCGGTAAGTTGATTTTGGCCTGCGGTCCCTTTTGGTAGTCCAAGCCACATATACCTATTAGATAATTTTTTGTGCTGATTAACATTAATTTCAAAAAACTGAGATGACGTTTTTTTTATACCTACTCGATTTAAAATATTTCAAAATTCAGCATAAAATACAGATGATTTTTCTTCCAGAGGCCAAAATTTACTAAATTACCTTATTACGGTCTTGACGAAAAAGTCGAATCGACCATTTTAACTCCATTTTGCACCTTGAAAACCATCAGAAGTACCTACCCTTTTTTAGAAAAATAATACCCAGCTAAAAAAATATGTACTTTTATTCGTAATTGTGGACCTTTTTTTTTCCTGAAAATACTCATAAATCAGATGAAAAAATTTGTTAGCCCTGCTCCTCCCACCATATAAATAAAGAAATGGCAAAATTCCAATTTTTTCAAAACTTCAACTAGCAAATATCTTATTTTTTGACAATTTCAGTTGGCCAATTTTTTATTTCTATCCTATCAAATTTTTTGCCCGCCTCTCTCCTGAATTTTAAACCTCTAGTGAAATCACCAAGCTTGAAAAATAGCTTTCTCATCTTACAGTTCACCATCCAATTTCAAAACAAATGATAGGTACACACACATCATTAATTATAAGCAACCGTAATGCAGCAGATCTTATTACCAACACTCGTGATTCCTGCACACATCACATTTTCCGAAAAGGTAGAAAAGATCACACTTGCACGAGCAATGAGCATTTACGGTGAACAGTTTTCAAGAATATATACTTCTGACCGATCGTGTCTTTTTTATGAATCGTTCGTTATGAAGAAATTTTTCGCTCAACTTTTTTTTCCCTTCGTCGGCGTTAACAATCTAACAACTCTGCATGAAAAGTTTGAATTGAACCATTACCCGTTTTACCAGTACTGGTGTATTTTCGAAAAGCCATTCGTCGTTGTTAGCAAAAGGTATAAAATTTTTATCGTCATGATACTCGGATGTAATAGTTTACGTTGCTTTCGCTTCGATGAATCGAAAAAGTTATCTTGTTGCATTGGGGTGTAGCTGTGTTCGGCGTGTATGCGTGTGTAGGTATGTATAGGTAGGTACGAGTTATCGTTGTTTTCCTCCTTTCTAGCGTAAATACTGTAATTTGGTAAATTCATTTTTTAACATGCACCCCTGGCTTGTTTATTCGAGCGTGAAAATACCTCGATTGAAATACTCCAACTTGATCACAATTATTATTGCTTGAATGGTACCAGAGCTCTCTCAAACCTGTCTGTCTCTGTGTCTGTAGCTCTGTACCTACCTCCGTCATCGATGTTATTTTTTTACGCGTGCGCTTACCTATACTATAATTGGATTGATATAAATGTCGATATTATTCGCGACAATATGGAATACTATACGGTTTAGTAATTTGTATAAAAGTACGTAGCTTTTACAGGTTTTCAAGTGTAGGTATATTCGATGCTCTTCCATACTGACATAAGAATAAAATTTTATCTACGCATTATAATAAAAACTGCCACGAGCAAATTGATACCACATACCGAAGGAAAGAAAAAAAAAGAAGCTAGGATATTTTTCTCGGTAAAAAAAAGAATGATGCGTTAAATCTATCAGATACATACAATGCAATGGTATATATGTATATACAAAGAGGTGTGTGAAATATGTTTGCAATAAATTAATTTTTATATCCTCTGTAGCAATGATATTACCAACGGTATCGATTTCTGAATGGCAATGGTATAGCATAGGCGTGTTACTATTTATAAGCGAAAGGCTCTGCTAAGCCGCTTATTCCGTTATCAGCGACCAAAAAATCCGAAATTGAGTCAACACTAAATCTTATTATATTCGCCCAAAAAGCAACGAATTTCGATATATCAGATTGTTATCTTGTACCAGCGAAAGGGTATAAAATGTTTTCAAATATAATTTTATAGGTACGTGGATATAGTGTTTTGTACGAATACCTACTATGGGTATAGCTGCGGCAACAATTTACCTGCTTGTGTGAATTTCTATAGCTGAAAATCCAACAAATCAAGAATAAATGGTGAAAAAAAGGGATTCCATATTGAATCCATCAAGTTAGCAAACTATTCCAAATCTAAGGCTTATTTGAATACGTTTCAAAATGTAAAATCATAGATATCTATGCTTTTCGATTTTTGTCTCCAAAAAAACGTTTTTTTTTTCATGAGCTATAACTTTTTGAAATATTTCAACCTAAACATTTGGAAAGATGTACTTCAAAAAGTATACCGCATGAAAAAAAACATCAAATGGACGAAATGTACCTAGCATTTTTTATGCTCTTTCTTGGTACATCCGTTTTTATTCTATGATTAATTTTTCTTATTTATTTTTCAATAATTCGACAACACCTTCAATTTTTTCTTTCGTTCATCTCAGTTTATAAGAAAACTATCGCACAAAATCAAAAAATAATTACACCACTGGAAAGCTCGTTGAATTTCATATAAGAAATGATCCAAAAATTATGAAAATCATCCTCCCCTTCGAATAAAAAATTGAAAAACGCACATTCTTCCATATGAACCAATGAAAATTTCTTTCATTAATCGCCTACACCTGTGATGTCACAAAACTTGTATTTAGGCCTTGCACTATAGGTGGTGTTGTACAAAAGTGTGAAATAATGGGAATACTAATTTGTCAAACAGGGATTTTTACCTTGGCGTTGCCCAGTCAATTTTTTCGAAATTTTCAAGCCACCGCCAGCCGTATAAATTACGGTTGAGCCGCCACCAGCCGCCGCGCCGCCATTTGAGCACTCGGCTCAGTCATGGCTTAGCCAATCGCCGTTACAGCAATACCTCATCTTTATGGTTCAAAATGATGCTTTTCCGCGCCAAATAATCGAATATTTGTCCTCCTCCTTTAGTAAGGAACTTAATAGTGGCAATCTCGAATGGATTTCAAAAATTGTTTGATTTTTCTCGGAATGGTGATCGTTGAGGATTTTTTTTAAGTCAAAGAAACGCGGTTTTTTTCGAAAAAGTAATTGGGAAAATTGGAGGTACCTTACCCCCCCCTCCCCAAAGAACACATTGCTTTGTCACGCTCTGTTAGAATATTTAAAAATTAGATCAATCTGACCACCAAAAAGAATTCTTCTCACAAATCTCAAACATTTTTTGGCCAAAAGCTTTGAAAAATTGGTAAAAATTGAGAATAATTGAGAGAATTTTTAGCGGACTTCCCGCTCTAGCGGGAATCCGCTATTGCAGTCGTAAGGGTGTTTTTCTTTCTTTATTTATTTGTTTGTTGAAGCCTTTTTTTTTCTGACATGATTTCTCTCGCTAAACTCAACAGATCGGGCTGAAATTTTTACAGTAGGTATAGATCGTGTAAGAGAAGAGCTGATTAGTTTTTGGTGCATTTCTGTGCACAGGAAACTGAGCTTTTCAACTTTAAAGCTTATTTTTGGTACATATCTTTCTGACGCGATAACTTATTTTAGAGTTGATCGATCGACTTGAAATTTTTATGGTGATTAGAAGGTGTATAAGAGAAGAGCTGAATAAATTTTGAAGTCAATCCGTGCTTTGAAATACGAGAAAATTGAGCTCAAAGTTTAGAGGCTTGTGATTGGTCAACTTTTCTGATGGAATTTTATCATATTTCTCAACAAGGGGTCGGCAGATGAAATATTTTCTTTGAACCCCTGCTACACCACCTGCTGGGTCGGCATTTTTAGACCAACACAAATACTGGTTTTATGGCCCCTTTGAGGCAATAGTGTGTTCGGGTTCCCGTTGTTATGTTTATTACTTCAACCTTTGTTCATTTTATTACCCTATGTGACCTAAATTTGTGATAAGAATGAAATTTTGATTGTGTTTATTTTTCTTTATGGTATAAAACAGACAAATGCGACGTGATTTAGAATGGAATTTTTATTCTTTTTTTTCTTTGTGATGGGCTATCTGCTGTGTCGGCATTTTCAGACCAAGACAAAAGGCTGGTTTTATGGCTCCTTTGAGGCATCATATTTTTCAGCAGGGGGTGGGCAGATGAAATATTTCCATTCTAAATTTCATTCAAAATTCTGGTCATGTAGGGCAATAAAACTAACAAATGTTGAAGAAATGAAATTCTTTGTCGTGGTCAAAAAATGCCGACGCAGCAGGTGGCCCTTCATAAAGAAAAAGAATCAATGAAATTCGATAAAATTTAGAATGGAATTTCTATTGTTTCCTTTTGCTTTGTGATGGGCCACCTGCTGTGTCGGCATTTGTAGACCAGAATAAAGTTGATTAAAAGTTTGAATCTTTGTGATTGGTCAAATTTTCTAGTTTGACAAGGCATCAAAAAAAGGAAGTCCACTTTTATGACACAGTGTGTCTAGTTTTGTTTTAATTCATGAAGAATCAAAATTCAAGAAAAAATGGTCACTTTTTGTTCACTTTTTCATTTCCAAAAGTCACTAAAGTAATTTTTTTGGAAATTTTGAAGAAACATGCCTGAATTTTTCAATTTTTGTTAAATTTTGTGGGTGTAGCACTGAAATTTGAGAAAACCTAGCCGAAATTTACTCATTTCAGTCGGCTAGGCCGCCGCCGCCGAAAAAGCTGGCCAGCGAAGCTAAAAAAATTTTCAAACCGCCGCCGATTAAATCTCATCGGCGCAGACCTCTAATCTTCACACAACAGCGAAAATTGGGTGTGAGTTGATTTTTATTTTTTCTAATTCGTTTTGATTCAATATTTCGAATGGAATCTTCATTGCAAAAGCAGCAATTTTTTAACTTGAAGATTTTTAGGGTTCCCGGCCTTCCAAGTCCGTGGAGCCCTATTAAAATCACTCATTGATTCATCGTCATCTTCTTTGCGATTTTCATTAGATCGATTGAAGAATCTTATTGGCTTATACCTCGATGACGTCAAGCTGCATCGTGTTAGTAAACCAATTAGAAGAGAGGAAATATAAATAACAGAAGTCTATTTTTATACATGGGACGGATAATTTTGTTTTGTGTGGAGTAGTAATTTCAACAATTTTTTTTCAATTTAAAATTTCCCCGAAATGTTATGCAATTTTGCGTTTTCTCCTTTTCTCAACAATTTTTCCAATTTAAATTATTTTTCTAAAAATTTTCGACCCAGAATTTTTGAAAGAAATTTTCCAAACTTGAATTTTTTGAAAAAATTTTTCAACTTGAAGACCAATGCCAATAACCCGAAAACCATATATGTGAAGAAATGGGAGTATGGGACCTAATTCATTTTCATCCCAACACCTTCATCAATATTAATTGGTCTTCACTTCATACATTCAAAAAAAATTTCAACTTCAAGATTTTTTCCGAATTTGTTGAATTTTGACAATTTTTTTAAAAATAGTCAACATCACTGAAAATCAAAATTCCGGGGACCCTATTGCCAGGTCGCCTGCGACTTTGCTTGTTTTCAATACTTTGATCTTTGGTTTATAGGCTGTTCTAGCTGGTTTATGGAAAGTGGCGAATTGAAAAAAAAATCCCCAAATACATTATTAAAAACTTGAAGAATTCGAAAAGCTGACACATTTTGAAAAATTGAAACATTTGTTTACCTAAAAATGAGGGAAAATTGAAAAACGTATGAAATATTTTTTTCAATTGAAAAAAAAAACAAAAGAAATTCTTCGTCTTTCACGATGAAGGAACTTGTTTTCATGAAACTCGTAACAGATTGGATCAATAATGGATTGGATCAAAGGTCCATTTCAGTGGCCCTGCCCATAAAAGGGATTTCAATGAAACACATATAGGAGGATTGTGCTACGTTTGTGCTGGTTTGTGCTGCTATTTTCGTCGTTTGTGCTGCTCCCCTTCCCCCGTCATCGCCCTTTTTTTAAAAAAAACTTTGGGCAGGGCTGGTGAAACGGCAGCCCTGCCCATAAAACCGAGGGGGGTGAAACACATATGAGAGGATTGTGCTACGTTTGTGCTGGTTTGTGCTGCTATTCCCGACGTTTGTGCTGCTCCCCTTCCCCCGTCATCGACCTTTTTTAAAAAAAAACATGGGCAGGGCTGGTGAAACGGCAGCCCTGCCCATACAACCGAGGGGGGTGAAACACATATGAGAGGATTGTGCTACGTTTGTGCTGGTTTGTGCTGCTATTCCCGACGTTTGTGCTGCTCCCCTTCCCCCGTCATCTCCCTTTAAAAAAAAAAACATGGGCAGGGCTGGTGAAACGGCAGCCCTGCCCATAAAACCGAGGGGGGTGAAACACATATGAGAGGATTGTGCTACGTTTGTGCTGGTTTGTGCTGCTATTTTCGACGTTTGTGTTGCTCCCCTTCCCCCTTTTTTAAAAAAAAACGTTGGGCAGTACATGGAAACCACAACCTCATCATGCCGCTAACACAGGATGTCCGAAGAGTGATCTGCCATACTTCATTTTTGGATACAATCGGGTACCACTAAAAAAAACATTAGATGAACAAATTGCATATCTTGAAAATTGAAGGGGCAATTTTTTTTAAATTACGTAAATTTTTTTTCAACCATGGGAATGGATAGTACTTTGAAAAATGAATACATTTTCATTATATGACTTTTTGCATTATTTGAAAATTGAAGGGGCTAAAAAAATTTCGTTCAAAAAAGTTCTAAAAAATTGAACTGATCAAGGGAATGGATAGTATGTTGAAAAACGAACAAATTTTGTTCTGCAGACTTCTTGCCCAACATCAAAAATGAAGAGGCTACGGGTCATCTAAAATTGAGAAAATTTAAAAAAATTTCGAAGCCCACTTATTTTGAATGACCCGTAGCTCCTTCATTTTTGATGTTAGGCAAGAAGTCTGTAGAACAAAATTTGTTCATTTTTCAACATACTATCCATTCCCTTGATCAGTTTAATTTTTTAGAACTTTTTTGAACGAAATTTTTTTAGCCCCTTCAATTTTCAAATTATGCAAAAAGTCATATAATGAAAATTTATTCATTTTTCAAAGTAGGTACTATCCATTCCCATGGTTGAAAAAAAATTTACGTGATTTTTGAAAAAAAAATTTGCCCCTTCAATTTTCAAGATATGCAATTTGTTCATCTAACGGTTTTTTTTTAGTGGTACCCGGTTATATCCAAAAATGAAGTACGGCAGACCACTTACCGAACACCCTGTAAAGACTGCAGAGTAACGCTGCTTTGCCTATACCAAGGAGCGTCTAGTTTCATTGTAGAGTTGTCGGAAATGACGCGGCACGATTTTTTATATTTTCATTTTTTAAAAACGGTTTAAAATTTTTTGAACGTTTTTTTCCAACTCCGAATTTTTTTCATATTTTTCCCATCTCAATTTTTTCAGTTATAATTTTCTCAACTCCCATTTTTTTTCTATCAATTTTCCCAACTCAATTTTTTTTCTAAACCCGCGGAACCTGTCATAAGCTTTGGAACCACTTATGCCATAGATGTACTACCTAGGACTCGACAATTCTCAAGCGCATGTTGGAACCCCCTCTTTTTCCCATAGGTGGTGTTGTACACAGATAAAAAGTATGAGATACAAAACAAAACAAAAATTGAACAGGATGAACACGATTCTGATAGTACTCGAAAAACTGAACAAAATGGCATTTTCAAAAATTTTCCCTCACCCTTCATTTTCTCTCCCACCACCCCAAATTTTACCAATTTGAAGAGGGAGGGGAGAAATTTGAAAAAAATTGAAATAATGAACACGATATTTAATGTACTCGACGAGAGAAGAAAAATGACGTATTCAGAATTCCTCCCTCTGTGAAATTGAAAGAATCAGAAAAATGGAGGAGGGTGGGAGAGAAAATGGAGGGAGGTAGAAAAATTCTGAATACGCCATTTTTCTTCTCTCGTCGAGTACATTAAATATCGTGTTCATTATTTGAATTTTTTTCAAATTTCTCCCCTCCCTTTTGAAATTTGTAAAATGGAGGGGGTGGGAGAGAAAATGGAGGGAGGTCATTTCCGACAACTCAACAATGAAACTAGACGCTCCTTGGTATAGGCAAAGCAGCGTTACTCTGCAGTCTTTACAGGGTGTTCGGTAAGTGGTCTGCCGTACTTCATTTTTGGATATAACCGGGTACCACTAAAAAAAAACCGTTAGATGAACAAATTGCATATCTTGAAAATTGAAGGGGCAAATTTTTTTTTCAAAAATCACGTAAATTTTTTTTCAACCATGGGAATGGATAGTACCTACTTTGAAAAATGAATAAATTTTCATTATATGACTTTTTGCATAATTTGAAAATTGAAGGGGCTAAAAAAATTTCGTTCAAAAAAGTTCTAAAAAATTAAACTGATCAAGGGAATGGATAGTATGTTGAAAAATGAACAAATTTTGTTCTACAGACTTCTTGCCTAACATCAAAAATGAAGGAGCTACGGGTCATTCAAAATAAGTGGGCTTCGAAATTTTTTTAAATTTTCTCAATTTTAGATGACCCGTAGCCTCTTCATTTTTGATGTTGGGCAAGAAGTCTGCAGAACAAAATTTGTTCGTTTTTCAACATACTATCCATTCCCTTGATCAGTTCAATTTTTTAGAACTTTTTTGAACGAAATTTTTTTAGCCCCTTCAATTTTCAAATAATGCAAAAAGTCATATAATGAAAATGTATTCATTTTTCAAAGTACTATCCATTCCCATGGTTGAAAAAAAATTTACGTAATTTAAAAAAAATTGCCCCTTCAATTTTCAAGATATGCAATTTGTTCATCTAATGTTTTTTTTAGTGGTACCCGATTGTATCCAAAAATGAAGTATGGCAGATCACTCTTCGGACATCCTGTGTTAGCGGCATGATGAGGTTGTGGTTTCCATGTACTGCCCAACGTTTTTTTTTAAAAAAGGGGGGAAGGAGAGCAGCACAAACGTCGAAAATAGCAGCACAAACCAGCACAAACGTAGCACAATCCTCTCATATGTGTTTCACCCCCCTCGGTTTTATGGGCAGGGCTGCCGTTTCACCAGCCCTGCCCAAAGTTTTTTTTAAAAAAAGGGCGATGACGGGGGAAGGGGAGCAGCACAAACGACGAAAATAGCAGCACAAACCAGCACAAACGTAGCACAATCCTCCTATATGTGTTTCATTGAAATCCCTTTTATGGACAGGGCCACTGAAATGGACCTTTGGATCAATGGCGGATTCATATTTTCGATATTTTTAAAATAATTGGATCAATAACGGATTGAATCAATGCGGGATTGGATGAATGACTTTTTTATTTTCAATATTTTTAAAAAGAATGGATCTATAACGGATTGAACAAATTCTATATTGGATCAATCACTGGTCTCCAACATACTTATAGATATGTAGGTATAATATGGCCAATGACCATTGACCAAAGATGAAACAAAAATTCAATCAAATACGAGTATTTTTGTTTTTAAGATGTCTTTCTGAACTGATGATGGCCCTCTGAGAGATTTGATAGGTACCTATACCTAAGTATAGAAATATGTATTTCAAAATTTTTCATAAACTTTCTATTCTCAAATATTAGGTGCCATATCTTCGTTATAAGTAGGTACCAAAAATATAGTATACTCGTCGAACAAGGAAGTTATTTTCTACATTTAACATGCTTTTATCGAGCCAGACATACGCTGTAACGTGAAACCTGTTACGTAGTTTCCAAAGCTTTTCATCTGGTACGTAGATCATGAAACAATATCGCGAATACATTCTATGGAAGGAGTCATGAAGGGGTAAAAAAAAAGGCAAGGTTGATTTTCTTTCAAACGAACTCAACTCCATGGCTCCGTTCTAATTAGTCGACCAGTCTGGATAATTCGTTTAGCAAACAATGTGCAGAGGATATAGTTTCATTAAGTTGGAACTAATAAAAAAGAACGACGATTGGTGAAATTTCATTATTAAGTTAGAGAGTAAGAAATCGACAAGAACGCATTTGCTACTAAACAACTTCCATTTCTGTTTGTTTTTGGTTTCGAACTACATAGCACTATGTACCGTATATACTACGTTCGTTACGTTTGTAGAGCGAGATTATTCATCGGTGGTCGGGCTTGGAGATGGTGGTTACTTTGTTTCGTCTTTGGTCGAGTATGAATGCGGTATTTGAATAATTTTCCAACATTCGCGCCATATACTACGTATAGTATAGACCTTATACCGGCAGATTATTTTTAATGATGGATACGCCGACGACGCCGACCGTGCCGGAGAGTAATCTTTATTGAATTTGAATTGATCGCGTGGTATACTGTTTTCTCTTGTCATCGTGTGGAAAGCGGTACATGGAGGCGTGAGTGCAATTTCAACCTTCGTCAATGGGTAGGATTAAATGTACCCAATTGTTGGATGAGAATAAAACCTTTACTGGCGAGAATGGTTTAGATTTTATCATCGAGAGTGGTATTTTAAACGTATTTATAAAATGGACCGATGAGAAAATTGAATTAATCAAAGGTGTGAGTAAATAATAAAACCTCTTCGGAACCTTTTACCCCAAATAATTTCAACTATTTATAAATCACACCGAAGAAAAAATTATCTCGCATTAGCTCAATTCGTTCAAAACCGATTTGCTCGTTTGAGAAATTCACCTAAAACTTCATTTTAAAATCTACAAAAACGCAAAAACCATTTCTATCGTATCACTTTGGAAAAAATACGACAGTCCGCCATCAACAACACCGCACCGTTACAGTCGCAAATTAATCGCACATTTTCAACGTAATTATAAAGGTCATAAAACCAGCGCATTCCGCTCCAGCTCGCTAATTCCTTTAAAATCCCTGCTTTTGCCACCACCAAAAGACAGACGCGAACGACTAAATAAGAAAAAGTGTAAATTAAACGTTCTACGAGGACGAAAAAAAAGAGGGAGAATCTTTTACCGCGACAAAATCGAAAACAACCTTTAAAATAGCAACAATGAAAAATGACGGGGGAAGCGTTAAATAATTAAAATTGTAGCTTCAAATTTAATGAAGGCTCGTTACGGATTGTGATTGTTAAAGGCATCGTTTCGGCATAAAGAAACCGTCTTCCGCAACCCGCGACGAAAAAAGCTCCGAAATAAGAGAAAAGCTTACGTTCAAAAGAAATTTTAATTTGATAAGACTTAAAAACGCCTTTTGAATTATTTTCTTTCAATTTTTATTTTATTTCTTTACGCGCGTCGAAGCTATTTTGCATAATGTTGCCTTAACTAAATGCGTTTCAAAACATCTGGAATTTTTTTTAATCGAAATTACTCGGGATGATGTAGTTTGGTGGAGGATTTTTGTTAAAACAATTTTTTTCGTTTGATCCGCACTTTCTAATTAAATTTGAAATACTAGCGACGTTGAATTTTCTTGGTACCGAGGGCACTAAAAACGATTACGAACGCTATATTTTTCACAAAAATTGAGAAAATAGCGGAGTCAGGATAATACGAGAATTTTTTATACGCTCGTCAAATAATTAAACAGGAATAAAAATGACTGCCAACAACTTTATACTCATAATTTTGAACGATGTAACATAAAATTCCTTTGATAACTCAATTAACAATCAACCTCACCCTTTACACAGCAACACGCCATATCCGCAGATTAATCAATGAAAACCTTTTAAAAACGTCAGAAATTCAACTCGTAACGCATAAATCGTATCTTCATACCCTTCCGATTGAATTTCCAAAATCGAGAAAAAACATACCCCTTTCGATAATTAAATAAAGTGCTCGAAATGAAGAAATCGTTCGCTTCTTAACAAATGAAACATATCCCGAGTTAAAAGAATTATCGTTACAAGGAATAGTGAAATTATAGCTAACATCGTTAAAACTTCTTTTACACAAAAGTTGGTAATTTAATTAAAACCGGGGCGCATTTTCAAACGGACGAATTCACCGCACTTTAACGTGAACACAATTCGCGGGCGTGATCGTTTTATTACACCAGATGAAAATTTTTTCGGAGTTTTTTTCTTTTATAATATTTTTATGGGTCACGTATGTTTCGCGCAGATTTCAGATTTCCACAAATCTATACGAAAACAGTGTTTTTCCTTCAATTTTTTTACTACCGTTGGCAACTCCCTCTTGAATCGTGAAACGTAAAAATACGTATACACTTTTTTATGAAATGAAAATTTCGTCGTTGATTCAGCCCTATGGATCACACAGTTGTATTTTATGATCCATAAACTTAGTCGTGTTTTCACGTTTGGTCATTTTTCGGCTTTTTGGAGTTTAAAGAAAGACCGATTTTGCAAAATTCGACCTGGCGTGCAAAAAATGCAGAAAAGGACAGAAAACCCGGCGTGCGAAAGTGACACACAAATTCTGTCCTTTTACACCTCCTCCGCCCCCCAGACTGTAACGTGCAACGAAAAACGAAAGTGGTCCGAAAGGGCCGAATAGGACAGAAATGTGAGAATTTCTGCCGAGGTCTTTTAGTTTTTTAATGCTAATGCCCTCCCCTCTGTACATACGACTTTGCCTAGAAATATTAAAATTTATTGTGACAAGCGAATTTAGCCACTGAAATTTTGAAACTAAATTTTTAATTAAGGATTTTGAGATTCAAAAAATAAATAATTTTTCAATTGAAACTAATCAATTAATCCAAATATTATTTTTGAAATCGAAACTCAATTTTTGATCCGAATTTTTGAAACTTGATGGCGGCAGGATAACAATTGTGAGAAAAAGAGAGGTCTAAATATTGCATAAGTTCGTTTTTTTTTTTACTCAAAGTGAATTTTGACTTGAATAACCTTAAATAGCAGTGATTACAAAAATCATTAATGAATTCCCTCAAAAAGAGATCATCGAAAGAAAAATTTTAAAAAATTTCTAAATCACAGCAAAAAATTGAAAAAATAAAGCCGGATTCAAGTTGATTTTTATTCAATTCAAGTACTTACTTATAGTCAAGTAAGTAGGCAATTGGCATGATCGACATTATTGAAAATCGGAGGTAAAGAGGTTTTAAATTTTTTTAAATTTACATTTTTGCCCATGAGCAAAACACAATATTTTCACTGATCTAGCAATTTTCGAATTGTTCAATCAAAAATGATTGGTTTGTTAACAAATTATGCACTGTGTTCTTAATTCCTTAACGTTTTCTGAGTGAGAAATTTTTTTTTTCAAAAAATTCTTTCCTTGACGAAAAAAAAGAAAAAATCTTGAAAAAACGACTCAATTCGAAACAGATTTGTAAAATGGCTCCTTAAGTAAAGGGGGTCTAGAAACTCTAAAATCCATTTTTGATATAGGTAATTATCATTCCAAATTCAAACATGTATTCTCAGAAGGGTAAGACATGGAATCAAAATTAAACGATTACAACTTTATCGAATGATGTATCAAAATCCATTTTTTTAAACCTTCTAAATCTATTTTTGGGGTCAATTCGACCTTCGGAAGGTAGAAGTGGAACCAAAATTCAAAAATTTTCAACGAAATCCATATTTTTTGACCAATACTTTCCCCTGCATCTCGAAATCATTCTTAAGATCACATCGATTCTAATCCAAAAGTCGAGTCTCTATAGTAAGAAGATGGGTCAAAAAATAAAAAATTCGAATGGAAAATTTCCAATTTTGGTCCCACTTGGGCACTAAAAGATACTCTTATGTTTGATTTATCAATTTTAGCCCCATTCTCTACCTCTGCGGGTATATTTTTGGTTTAGCAGGGTGTCTACCGATTTTTCAAAATCAAATTTCGCGACTTTTTCCCAAGGTATCTAGAACCTACTTCTCAACCCCCCCCCCCCCTCAAAAAATCAACGAGATCAAATTTATTGCAGAAAAAATATTTCATACAGGGAAGGAAATACGTCTTTAATTTTAAAAAAATACAATTTTCACAAAAAATTTCTTCAAGTAAGTTATTTTATGAGTAGGTACATAGTTACTGGCGAGCGAGGGTGAGAATTTTTACGAAAAATCATGTTAGAAGTTTATCAAGCAACCTAATAAGGTATTTTTAACACAATGGAAAACTGGCATGACACAGGCTGATATAGATTTCGACCCTAAAATTGAGAAATAAATTCATGGGAAGTCTGAATCATTAGCAGATTACCAATATAATGATGTGATTATCTGGCCCGAGCAAAGCAAGGGTGATTTTTTTGAAGAATTTATTTAAAAAACAGCAAAAAAGAGACATATTTTCAAATGATTTCTCTTTCTAAATTTTTAAAACATCCCACTGAAAATTCCAAAATTCTCCGATTTTTTTAGATTTTCCCGAGAATGGGCACGATACTTCATTTGAAAATTCCAATCGTGATCGCTACTAAGTCTCTCACAAGAAAATATTTTTTCCGCTTCAAAATATTCAATTGTCTGAAATAGAAAGGAAGGTTTATAATTTAAGAATGGGTTCTGAAAATTTATGAGCTCGAGCGAAGCGCGGGCGAAAATATTTAGAAAAAATGTTCAAAAAGATGAAATTTCTTTACTTTTTCTGTTTCGTACAAGGTGAAAAAAATTTAAGTAATTTCGGAAAAATTCGCGACTTCCGATGAATTTTGGGTCAATTTTGTGACTTTTTCGCGACTTTCGCGACCGGTAGACAGTAGACACCCTGTTTAGGGTCAAAATAATGACAGAAATTGGTTCAGGAACCTCTAAAGTGGATATATATTATAGTGCTGGAGTCAATTTATAGAATGAGGGACCAAATTTTTAAAATCAATGTCATAATGGCTTTTCGTTAGATTTGAAAAAAAAAAATGACAAAAAAACAAAAAGTTACAGAAATGTCAAGTAACAAAACTGTCTTAAAATTTCGAAAATTGGAACGAGATTTTAACATGAAGTAATCTCACATCAAATTTATTTTTGTTTTTCAAAATCTGACAAAATGTTGGAATGTAACAGAACTTCCAAATTTCATTACTTACTATTTTTCAATTAATTAATTGAACTTGCTTAGTAAATTTAAACCGAAACTCATGTTTCATCAATTTTTTTCGAATAAACTGTTTTTAAATTTTTTTTCAATTTTCTCGTTACATTTAGCAATTTAATACCTTAATTGAGGCTCATTCTCAATGTTGATACCAATATGTTTGTAGGAATCGAATTTATTAAAAATTTCAGAATGACAATACGAGAAATTTTTGGGCCCTATTATTGATTTCAACTCGATTTAATTTGATATCAAACCAACCAAGAAACCCTTCGAAAATATTTTTTTCACGATTTAAAAAAACTGTAGGTAAAACCAACCAAACTTTCAAATACCTTCCAACCCACGTCAGCAAAGAAATATATAACCTCATCATCAGAAATACGCAAGCTGAATATAAACAAATCTATAATGCATAGGAATGGAGTAAACCTAATGAAAATGATCTCATGGAAAACATATTAGGTGGTTAAAAATTAAGTACGAGCGTATATAGTGCAGTGGGAGTGAACTATGGCGCCACAGATATCAATTAATCTCGCGTATGACATTTCATGCCACCATAAAAACACAACCCATTTTTCTTAATCCCAGCTTATGAGATTTTATCACGCTTTACGCGCACAATAGAGGCCCCCGAACGGTTTAAAATAGTCGAGCGATTTTTGCGATTGACATTTCCGTCATGTTAAAAGCTTCTCTATGTTAGACACGAAAAGCAAAACGGGTTTAGTTTAATCGAAGATGCGAAATTCTCGCGTAATTACGAAGAGAGAGTGAGAGAGAAAAGAAGAAAATAATCCGCAAATTTTCCATCAACTTGGTCGATTATACTTACGAGTTGTTTCCTTAGTGCTTATGGGCTGAATGTGAACTTGACTTCGAATTATGAAAAATAGCGAAAGGGGTTATTTTATTTTTTTATACGGCAATTCGAATACAAAACGAAGCGAAATTTTCGCTGTCGATGGCGGGAATTTTATTACCGTCGAATAATGAATTTTTTTATATTTCCGAATTCTCGAAGAGAAAAAAAAAGTTTTATTACAGCTCGAATAAAACATTCAGAGAAGAGTGAGTGAAGAGTAAAATGAAGGTGATTAAATGTTTATGATGAAGTTATACAAATTACCCATTTACTTATGGTAAATTTTAATCATATTTCTTTGGCTTCAATTTTACCTTTCTTCATAAATTAAAAAACGTTTGAAAATGATTTTTTTGCCCGCGGAAGCTGGCACGAGCTTTGGAACCACTTATGCCACAGATGTACTACATAGGAGAGGACTCGACAATTCTCAAGCGCATGTTGGAACTCCCTCTTTTCCCCATAGGTGGCGCTGTACAAAGATAAAAAGTACGAGATGCAAAACAAAAATAAAATTGAACAGGATGAACACGATTCTGAATTCTGATAGTACTCGAAAAACTGAACAAAATGGCGTTTTCAAAATTTTTCCCCACCCTTCATTTTCTCTTCCACTTCCCCAAATTTTACCAATTTCAAGAGGGAGGGGAGAAATTTGAAAAAAATTGAAATAATGAACACGATATTCAATGTACTCGACGAGAGAAGAAAATTGGCGTATTCAGAATTTTTCTACCTTCCTCCATTTTCTCTCCCACTCCCTTTGGGATTGAAAAAAATCAGAAAAATGGAGGAGGGTGGGAGAGAAAATGGAGGGAGGTAGAAAAATTCTGAATACCTACGCCATTTTTCTTCTCTCGTCGAGTACATGATCGTGTTCATTATTTCAATTTTTTCAAATTTCCCCCCTCCCTTTTGAAATTTGTAAAATGGAGGGGATGGGAGAGAAAATGGAGGGAGGTAGAAAAATTCTGAAGACGCCATTTTTCTTCCCTAGTTGAGTACATTAAATATCGTGTTCATTATTTCAATTTTTTTCAAATTTCTCCCCTCCCTCTTGAAATTGGTAAAATTTGGGGTGGGGGAGAGAAAATGAAGGGTGGGGGAAAAATTTTGAAAACGCCATTTTGTTCAGTTTTTCGAGTACTATCAGAATCGTGTCCATCCTGTTCAATTTTATTTTTGTTTTGTATCTCGTACTTTTTATCTGTGTACAGCGCCACCTATGGGGAAAAGAGGGGGTTCCACCATGCGCTTAAGAATTGTCGAGTCCTACGTAGTACATCTGTGACATAAGTGGTTCCAAAACTCATGACAAGTTCCCTGGAGCAGTTGTATGTACAAAATGAAAATTAGCCATACATTTTTTTTGATAGACTGATAAAATTGAAAAAACCTCTGATCTTCTTAAATCATTAAAAACTATTATCCTCCAAGGATGAGAAATTAGAATGTGAAATATCCACCGTCGTAATACTTCGCCGATTATGAAATTTCGACATCTAGCTGCAGAAGTTGGTTTAATCCGGGGCGTCGATGGAGTCGGTGAGGTTTATTCGGCAGATGGAACAATTTCCGTCGCCTTGTTTATAACAACGTTGAGAAGGGAAAGTTCATATTACAAAATAGTTGAGATTTTGTATGTATACGGCCAAATTCTGTCGTCGCGTCGGGTTCAATTTCATTAATTATCCAACAAAGCGTGCTGTATGGCGATGATTAAAATAACGACGAGTTGTATGTAGCCTGCGTCTCGGTAGGTCGGTCGAAAATAGGACGAAATGTTGAAGTTTGTATGTAAGATGTTACTCGATCCAGGGCAGAAAAAAAGTAGATGAAAATATACCTTTTTAAATGAAAATTTGATTTAAGATCTCGTACGTCGGTGAAATATAGCCAAAAAATGTGTTACGAATTCTTCGAACGTAGGAATTGTTTTTGCAACGTCGAGTCGTATACGCGTTGAACAAATATACCCAACGTAGCTCAGGAAGCGGCTAAGCTTTATTACATGTCGACAAGTCCATACTAGATACCTTTGATACCATGTTAGAAGTTTACTCTGTAATGTGAACTTGAGTCTAAAGTTCGCAATTGTTTCGCATAGTAATGAGGTATTTCAAACTAATCTAAATCTAGACACAAGTATTTGCTATTTAAGCCGCCTCTAATGACATCATTAAAAACATTTTAAAGTGACAGAAACTCGTTGAGAAATGTTTTCACCAACAGGAAAAGAAATATACTAGACGAGATGGCGAGAGAGGAGAAAAAAACATGCTAAAGTGTTTCATTTAAACTTACGTACGTCTTGTATTACGACTGTTATTCAACTTATTACCGTGCCACTTAGTTCTACTAAATCACAAGCTTACTCGCGTGTGTATAAGCCAGTTTCATACGCGGAGCCGTGACGCAGTTTGATTACCAGGGGATTTTTACGTATTGACGAAGAGATGGCAGTATCTTGAGGATTTTCAACTATTTTTTTCCTCGAGTAGGTACAGCGCTCGCTAAGGAAGAATTTAAATTTTTGCCACGTGAACGTGACATAGTTAAGTTGAAAGTCGTGTTGGAAAAGACATCAATGAAATGGTTAGTCGAAATTGCCTATGGAAGTGGAGGTTGTCTTATTCAGCATGTTTCTTTTTAACCCTCCGGGTTCAATTTTGAAGTTACTTCAATTTTTGAAAAAAATAATGCAAAAATTCTCTACTTACAGCCAAATTTTGAGCTGAACAAATTGATTTTTCAATTTTTCGCGAATTTAAAAGAAAAAAAAGAGTGACAAGGGAGGTATCCCAACTGGCAGAAAAATTTCGGACTGAAACAAAAATAAATGTAAGATGAGTCATAAAAGAACACCATACCCAAAATTTCAGAAGCTAAAATTTATTTCTCGAATTTTTGAAATTTTAACATTACCCCATCTCCCAGCAAAAATGAAAATTTGATTTAATCAAGGAAACAAGCTTAAATTTGGTGTATACCCTATTTTCGACCTCCCAAATTGTTTTGAAGATATTTCGAGACGTTTTGGAGCATCTATAAAATTTTGGAAATTTTCAGCACTGAAAAAAGCTCATCAGTAAAAATGGCAATGATTTGTACTACGAGTATAAAATATCGCAATAATTTAAGGGCATTCCAATCGATTCAAGGAGTCGAAAATAGAGTATCTACAAACTTTTAGGTATTTTTAAATTTTTTCTAGAAAATGTTCCTAGAAAAAAATATGAATTTGATGCGGCGAATACGAATTTCGGAAAATTGTACTTTCATCGATCAAAAAGATCACCAATATGGGTGATCTGATTTTTTAGGTGCTAAAGTTCATATGGACCGTTTTTACGGGCTTTTTATCATTATCTACTGGAAAATTTCAAATTTTTCAGGAAACCTCAAATTTTCTCGAAACTACTTCCAATCGATTCGGAAAATCAAAAATAGGGTATATATCAAATTTCAGCTTTTTTTTATTGATTAGATCAAATTTTTATTTTTGCTGGAGAAGGTGTATTTTGACATGTCAAAAATTCTCCAAAATTCAAGAAATGGACTTGAGCACCTGAAATTTTGTGTTTGGGGTTCTTTTATGATGTAGTTTCGATTCATTTTTGTTTCGGGCCAAAATTTTTCTGCGGGTTAGGATACCTTCCATGAGGAAATTTTTTTCCAACTTGAAAAGCCAAACGTATGTTTCTAATCTCATTTAATCTCGAGCGTTCATACTTCTCTTTTTCTTTAGACCAGTCGATCAATCTATATGTAATTCAAGAAAATTCATCCCTTTCTTTATGTCTACAAATAAAAAAACACATTAAGCATGTTTCTGTGAAAATTTTGGCGAAAGCGAAGTACCCACGGATCTACCTAAGAGTGGTTCAGATGTACCATAGTACATCTGTTTATTATCCAGAAAAAAAAAAAAAGGCAATTGATAGTCTAAATTTTATAAATTTGACCGAAATGGAAGAGTAAGAAGAACCTACCCAAAAATGAATCAAGAAAATCATTTTTATACAGTTGTGTTTCTAGACTACCAAAAACTGTAGGAGCATTACCTACTGTCTTTAGAAGGACTTATCGCATAGGTATTCAAAAGAGAAAAGACAGTTTATATTTACTTTTCTAGCATAATATTTTGAAAATTGTTTGCCCTGACAAAGCAAAGAAATAAAATTTTATAAAGTATATAAACTAATGATTTTTTTTTTTTTGTTTCAGGTGAGTTGGATTACAAGTATAGAATTTTCATCATTAGAATAAGAAGTACAAATGAGTGAGTAATTTTTAACGTTTCCTCGGAAAATTTCGTTCTAATAATTATTATCAGGGGTGACAACCTTTGTATAGCAAGTGTAGCGCGATGCTACACCCAGAAACAGCTCGCTATATACCCGGAAAAAAATTGCTACACCTGGAAAATTTTCAATTTCTTACAAATTTCACGCGAATTTTTTCAAATAGGTACATCATACTATAAAAACATTTTTCAACGCAAAGTTAGCAATATATTTAGATAAAAAGAAATCTGTTGTGTTGAGGTTGATACAGCATCAGCTGCATGTGGCAGTTGATGTTCACACTGATAACATGAGTCAACGTTGAAAAAGCTGTTTAAAGTTTAATTGGATGTTTTTTATAGTAAGTATTTTCCGTGCTGATCGCGAGAATAATGAGAAAATTCCATCGCCCAAGGATTTCTCACAATTTGAATTTTTTGTTGAACAGTTTTTCTACTTCTTTTTGTTAACTTTTAACACTGTAATCCGATTTTATGAGAAAAAGAAGGGTTCTACGAAAAAAAATGAATGGAACATGAATTAAAGGGCGTAAAATTTTCTTTCCGTAGAGTTCAATTAGTTTTTTTGGGAGCTTTAGCTTTCGAGATATTTTAGTTCGTTCAACTTTTTTGTAAAATTGAAAATATCTCAAAAATTAAGCCTCCTAAGAAAAAACGAATTAGACTTTACGGAAAGGAAATTTTACGCTCTACAGTTTATATTTCATTCATTTTTTTCGTAGGATCCTTTCTCTTCCCAGAAAATTGATTTTAAGGGTCAAAATTTACTTTTAAAAATGTAAATCAAATTTTGAATAAAAAATTCCAATATTATGAAAAACCCTGACGTGTTGGAATTTTTTTCATTATTTTTCTCGTGATCAGCGCGAAAAATACTATTTCAATTACTCATTAAACTGCAAACAGCATTTTTTTTTTTCATTTTGATCCCTGTTTTTAGGCTTAAATTTAGTGTGATGGAGAAATTGAAATCAGCGCTAAATTTTAGACTGAAAACAGTTGAACGCGTTTTTTCATGAAGTTTTTTTTTTTACATTGCCAACTTGGCAGGGTTACTAAATCTTGGAAATTTTTGCTTCACCCGGAAAAATTCCAGGTTTTCTTCCCTCCAAAAATCTTGGTTTTGCTACACCCGTAAAAAATTTAGGATGCCACCAGGCCACCACTGATTATTATTGAATCAAGAACAAGATTTTCAATGCTTCATTACTGCGAGAAATTACTTCTAAAATTATGTAATTTTTTAATGTATTTTACCTTCACTTGAACCTATTTTTTTGCATATTCTGACATCGACACTATATGCCCCCTCCCCCTCAGAAAATCTTGTGTGGATAAACTAATGAAAAAGGGGGATTTGAAATAATAAAATGATGAAAAGAAACAAATAGTCTGAACTTGAAAAAAAGCATGGTTTTACAAATCATCTAGATTCGCCATTGTGAGGTGAATAATCGTCATCACTAAACTTTTCGAGAGAAACATTTTTACTGCAAATATAAGATGATTTCGATAACAATTCATCAAAAACAATGTCCCATTCTATTTTCTAGAAAAAAAATTAATAACATAAATCAATCAGTTTTCTTCAACATTCCAGAAAAATGAGATCAAGAAAAAAATCGTCATCAGTAGTATTTTGAATAAAAAACTTTTTAATAGCTATTGACACTTGGAAGTAAAATTTCTGAGCAAAGGAAGGGTTCTACGAAAAAAATGAACAGAAAATAAATTGCAGAGTATGAAATTTCTTTCTCGTAGAGTCTAAATTTTCTTCTAGGAAGTTGAGCTTTCAAGATATTTCAGCTGAAAGTTCAAAGCTCAACTTTTATATTTCATTGAAAATATTTCGAAAACTAAGCTTTACAGAAAGAAAATTTTACGCTCTACTATGTTCCATTCATTTTTTTTCGTGGGATCCTTCTTTTGCCCAGAAACTCGATTTCAAGTGTCAAAAATTACATATGACTGATTCCAAGTTAACTCGACCAGGTTTTGACCTTGGGTCTTCCGATTTCGCTCAAATTTTTTTTACGAGTTCTCCTCGATGGTCTAATGAAAGAATCACCGTCATTCCGATCCTAATTATTCAGGGGGCGGGGGGTGGCTTTTGTAATTTTCGTATAATTAGAATTTTTTGCGAAATAGCTCAACTTTGAAGGAGCATATCTCGAGATTGGTTAGGTCTAGAAGATGAATCTATTCATGCGGTTTTGTAGAAAAGTAAAAGGAGATTCAAAATTGATAGTCACTTTTTGAAAAGTTCAAAGTTGAGCTTTTGCGACGAAAGCTCACTTTCATGATAAGTACAAAAGATGAAGGGCTCTATTTAAAAATCTGAAAAAATTACTATTATTCTTTCCATATTATTTCTCACACTTCTCGTTACTGGTACTCTATTTATTATGAAGAGAACTTTTTATGTATTTTTCATCTAATTACTTTTCAAGATGGGATCTCTCAATATCCCTGGAGGGCACAGGGGTTCTAAATTTTGGTCAAAATTCAAAAAAATAGAAAAAGTTAAATAATACACCGATTTCTACTAATTCGAAAGCGCTTAGTTCGATTATGTGCTTAGTTTTTTCGTTCGACCCTTCTGAACCCCCTATCAGCTCCCTAATGAGGTCAAAATTCAAAAAAATGAAAAATAACGTATGACGTGTCGTTTGTTGGAGTTCTGAGGGCGCTGAGTTCGAATATTTTCTCATTTTTGGGATTCGACCCTTTAGTGCCTCCCCAGCCCCCAATTATGAAAAAAACACATGCAAAAAATGGAAATAGCATGTGTCATATCGATTTCCACTAACTCGAGGGTGCTAAGCTCGATTATCAACTTCCTTTCTCGATCCGCCTCCTCATTCCCCACACTGACACACAAATTACTAAAAAATTTTAAAAAATAAATGTGTTTTTTCAAAATTAGGGGCCAGGGGGGCACTAAAGGGTCGAATCCCAACAATAAGCAAATATTCGAACTCAGCGCCTTCAAAACCCCAACAAACGACACGTCATATGTTATTTTTCATTTTTTTGAATTTTGACCTCATTGGGGACTGATAGGGACGTTCAGAGGGGTCGAACGAAAAAACTAAGCACATATTCGAACTCAGCGCTTTCGAATTAGTAGAAATCTATGTATTACTTCACTTTTTTTATTTTTTTGAATTTTGACCAAAATTTAGAACCCCTGTACCCCCCTGGGATATTGAAAAAGCGACATATGTGTTCGAAATTTACAATTTTTTGCCCCTTCAGTTACACCAACTTCGTTTCGTATCTGCCAAAACGCAGGGCATACCTACGATGATAAATCAATGAGACAAATCTCTTGCGAAAAATTTCCACGACGAAATCCCGTGACAGATGACGGATACTTTTAGTCGCCATTTAGTCGAATATTTCGACGACATAATTGTTAATCCACAGCATGGTACGTCGTGAAAGATATATAGGGATATTTTCAAAGGTAAATATTTAAATTGCGCCAAAGAAACCGCAAGCGTCAAATATGCTCGAGAACGCGTTAATCCTCGACGGTATCGTTTCGATACGAAATTCCATCTAATATGCACGAAAAGCATCGTATACAAAAAAAAAAAAAAGAGGAAAACTTTGGAATCAAGCGAGGAAAAAAATCGAATCTCATACCTATCTAATATTAACGAAATATACTATACCTACGTAAGTACGTATAGACCCATAAATGAATGAGCACGTTCGCCAAGCCCCATATATGGCCAAAAAAGGTATAGGTATTTTGAATTTGGGAAAAAACCTATTGTTGTATCATTATTATACCTATATATACGTAGTACCAGGAAATAAGACAATTTGGCGTAGGCAATAGTCGAGACACGTATTTACATAAACAAATCTCATTAAATACACACAAAAGAACGGTTTTAAAACAGTCCTGCGGGATGCCAATATAATCGAGAACTTTGCATACACGCACACTGGCGCAGCCACACACGTAGCTACAGCTACATTAGATACAACTTATTTAAAACTTTACAAGACATTTGAGCGAGGAAAATAAACTCGTTTAAAACATTAGCTCTCTCCGTGGAAAAGTTGAAACATCTTTTAAATGCGTATAACTCCTGTACGTATACGTAAGGGTATGTTGTGTTGAAAATTTTTTCAACGTCGGTGGGCGAGGAAAAGAACATTCCGTCATTATTCTCATTTTATTATCCGTTAACTTGCAGGGTGAGTAGGTATTTAAAAACTTTTTAGTATACGGACTGCGCGGTTCAACGAACTTGATACACGGATAAGAGAGCTTTTTCGACAAAACAATACCAGAATGTACCATCCGAGGTTGTAGCCCGAAATAAAACGAACGTCGAATGTACCAGCACTTGGTAAAACCGCAACACGACGACGTACAAAATGGTTGTAACGAGAGAGAACGAGGTGTTGAAAAAGCTCCGACATCGACGTCGAATTGTATAAGTAGGTACCTACGAGTACGATACGCGTACGGCGTACTTGGGAATCGACGTCGGAAGACGAAAGGGTGGAAGGAAGACGAGGACGGAGTGCGAAAAAAACCCACGAAATTTCGTTTCAACTTTAAATACCCCGACGACGAGTCGAATTAAACGACACGAGTTTTATTTTTAAGTTTTAACCGCGTGGCAAAATATTTTCCAATCGTAGCTACTAATCTGAGGGGATTTACTCGTGATCCGAACATATTTAAGAATTGGATACGATCGCAGCGTCATTATAAAGTTCACCAACCAACGTCGAACACAAAAGTCAATGCTAATAAAGTTAAAAGTTCGCGCCTCGTACTAGTTAAAACTATATGGCGAAGGCGAACACTTTACCAAGTACATATAAATTTAAAACAACCATTCTAAACGGTTTTTACTATACGAGCAAACTCGGTCGTCGTCGTAGTCGTCGTTTTTGCCCTAAAAGAAATTTTATGCGTTGGTTTTTCTTATATACGTGGTACGCGCTGCGCTGCGTTGCGTCATTCCTATGAGAGCATCCAGCCAGCACCGTTTTCTTTCTTAAGCGTTACAACTATATATCCACTTGACTCAACCTCACGCTGCTTTCGGTTTTCAAAGCTCTCTCGCTCTCTGTCTCTCTGAACAACGGTAAATTTTTCAACAGCTTGGGATTCCTTTGTTTATACGCCTATTTTGACGCCCGCTTCGAACAAACCGCGTCAAATTTTTACCTCAGTATAATTTCCGACGTCGCTGAAATGTTGATCTTCGAGTTTCGACTTTCGGTCCTCGTTGTTCTCATGTTTTTCGTTTTCGATTCGGTTAGGCAGCAACCGAAAATACACGTTTGTGAAGCTCGTACTTAAAAATGGGGTAAGCTCTTGACGATTTGTTTCGGAACTTATGCTTGCATTGATCAAAAGGTCGAAAAATCATCAACCCTTAATTTACTTTTCGCAAGAAAGTAGAATGTAGATTGTAGATGCTTGAAAGAATCATCGATATCGAGTTATTAGTCAGGTCTCAATTGTACAAAAAAGGTTTCCGCGCAGGATTCCTGTTAAAAATGATTTTATGATTGATTCTTGTTCTAGACACTAAAATAAATTAATTTCGCTTGGATGCCTATTCTGCCTCTCCATCCTTCTCACAGGGTCCACCCCCCAACATTTCAAACGTGTGTACCGTCTAACCTATGGGTCGTAATGAAAAAATGTTCAATCAAAAGTTGTTCCTCAACACCTACTGTACATTTTCATTCCTCATCAAAATCCATTTTGGAGCAACTTCTGCCACCCAAATTTGGAAATGAAAAGTTTTTTGAGAAAACTTCAAACGTTTTCTTTGTTTTCAACGAAAAGTTTTGGAGATACGGAAAAATTTGTAACCACCAAAAGTATTCAGAATTAAATTTCCTTTCCAACGAATTGTTTCACGATCATTTTCACCAAATTTTCTCGACAGAGTGGACCTCTCCTCCTCCCCCGGTATCACAAAAGTTGGACTCATGAACAATAATTTCTCCAAAATGAATTCCGATAACAAACGAAATTATGCATTAGATATCGAAGAACAAAATTCGTTCAATATTTTTTCATAAATTCAACTTTTGAGATGGGGGGGGGGGTCCACTTTGTTGGAAAAAGTTGATGAAAATGGTCGTTATAAAGCTCATTGAAAAGGAAATTCAATTCTAAATACTTTTGGTGGTTATAAATTTTTCCGTATCTCCGAAACTTTTTGTTGAAAATGAAGAAAACGTGATTTTGAAGTTTTCTCACAAAACTTCTCATTTCCAAATTTGGGCGGCAGGAGTTGCTCCAAAATGGATTTTGATAAGGAATGAAAATATACATTAGGTGTTGAAGAACAACTTTTGTTTGAACATTTTTTCATTACGACTCATAGGTTAGGTGGTACACACGTTTGAAATGTTGGGGGGTGGACCCTGTGAAAAGAGGGGAGAGGAAAAATAGGCATCCAAACGAAATTTATTTGTTTTAGTGTCTAGAACAAGAATCAATCATAAAATAAATTTTAACAGTATCCCGCGCGGATCCAAAAATGAGACCTGGCTATAATGGTATTGTATGTAGCAGTCATCGGAAACAAAACCGATACCGAAAAGCAAAAACAGAAAAAAAACGCTAAAATCCCGAAATACCATAACCAGTACCAATACCAATACCGAAACGCTGAGAAAAAAAAACCAATACCAATACCAATACGCTTGAAAAAACAAAACCACTACCAATACCACTATCAAAACGAATTTCGTTTTGTTTTGTTTTGGTATTTATCTATTTTTTTCATTTTTCCCCCCTTTATTTCCCTTTATTTTAGATTTTTTGTAATTTGTTTGTGTCGGTACTGTCGGTAGTGTCAGTACCCTGTATGGTGTATTTTTAATTTGTTAATCCTATGTTGAGTTGAATAATGAATAGGTATTGTTTATTTGTTTGTTGATGACTTAATCAGTCGTAAAGGTAAAATTGAATTGAAATACACCAATTTGACGTGTTTTGTAAAAAAAAAAAAACCGACCCCTTCCCACGAGTCTGTTTCCCGAAAATCTCTGGTAGAGGCTCATTTTTTTTCGTTTTTTTCTAAGTCCATTATCAAAGACGTTCAGAGGTCCAAATTTTTTTCGAAACGTAATTTTTTCACACCAATTTTTTTTTTCGAAACCAAATTTTTTTCAAAACGTAATTTTTACACACCTAAATTTTTTTTCTCAACTAAATTTTTTTCAAAACGTTATTTTCACACACCAAAATTTTTTTACACAACAAATTTTTTTTCAAAACGTAATTTTCACACACCTAAATTTTTTTCTCAACTAAATTTTTTTCAAAACCTAATTTTTACGTACCTAAATTTTTTTTCTCAATAAAATTTTTTTCAAAACGTAATTTTCACACATCTAAATTTTTTTTCTCAACTAAATTTTTTTCGAAACCTAATTTTCACACACCTAAATTTTTTTTCTCAACTAAATTTTTTTCAAAACGTAATTTTTACCATTACGTTTTGTGGGTTTTGAAAAAAATTTAGCTGAGAAAAAAAATTTTGGTGTGAAAAAATTATGTTTCAAAAAAAAATTGTAGTGTGAAAATTACGTTTTGAAAAAAAATTAGTTGAGAAAAATAATTTAGGTGTGTGAAAATTACGTTTTGAAAAAAATTTTGTTGAGAAAAAAAATTTAGGTACGTAAAAATTACGTTTCGAAAAAAATTTTGTTGTGTAAAAAAATATTGGTGTGTGAAAATAACGTTTTGAAAAAAATTTGGTTGAGAAAAAAGATTTAAGTGTGTGAAATTACCTTTTGAAAAAAATTTTGTTGAGAAAAAAAATTTTGGTGTGTAAAAATTACGATTGGAAAAAAATTTGGACCTCTGAACGTCTCTGATAATGGACTTTTAAAAAAAACGAAAAAAAATGAGCCTCCACCAGAGCATTTTCGGGAAACAGACACTCGTCCCCTACCCCCTTGAAAAAAAAACAAAAAAAACAAAACGAAACGAAACGAAAAAAAACGAAAAAAAAACGAAAAACAAAACGTTCAAAATACCATAACCAAAACCAATACCAATACCAAAATGCTGAGAAAAACAAAACCAAAACCAATACCAATACCAATACGATTGAAAAAACAAAACCAATACCAATACCACTACCAAAACGCGTTTTGTTTCCGATGACTGGTATGTAGTTAGCAGCGCCAGATGTATTATTTTATACGTGTTAAATAAATTGCATACTCAGTTTGCCGTAAATACGAATTACACAGTTCGTGCTGATTGGTAATGCAACTCTTTCCTTATCGTTTTAAGACGATAATTTATAATGGTGAAAAAATGAGAAAAATTTATATTTTGGTTCTAAATTCGTGGGGTTTCGTAGGTTTAGATTTTTCGTGGTTTTCATATCAGCTTTTCATTCCTCCCAAACCGTTGAACCTTTCAGAGGACAAATAGATCGATGATAGATGTGATTTGAGTTTTAAGCCTATGCTGCGGTTATGTATCGAAAAATAAATTTTTTAGGGTCTAATTAGGTTTGGTGTTTTTTTAACGGGAGGGGGGGATTTCTTCATCCTTTCGTTTCTTTTCTAAAACCCCTTAAAAAAAATTATTGACCTTTAACGAAGATTATAGATGGTGTCTACTGGATCTGAAAAATGAATCTGGATTTTTCTTGCTTCGAAGTCCAAAAATGAGGCCCTTTTTTATACTTCGATTAAAAATTCAAAGTAAGAGGAAAATGTGGAAAATTCTTGTTTTTGGCAGTAAAATTATTGAAATTCCGGCTGTATTCTGGTTTTCTTGCTTCAAAGGTGAAATTCTTGCTATTTTTTGGTTTTTATGTTTTTTCTTGCCAGTACAGACACCATGATATAAGATTGGATTTGGGTTCAAAACCACTCTCTCATTTATAGATCAGTGAAAATTATCGAATATCGCTGGAAAACAGTCAAAATTACAGCATAGTAATAAATTAGTGAGAAAATTTCACTAAAAGCAAACAGTGAAAAAAATTACTGGAAAATCAATGAAAATTCACTAGAGGGAAGTAAAATCTTCGAAATTCGCCGAATAATCAGTGAAAATTGCTTAAAAATCAGTGAATTAACATGCGTGAAATTTTCTGAAAATTAAAGAATTTTGCTGATTTTCCCTGCGCAATAATTCTGACTATTTATCAGTGACTTTCCACTGATTCAAAATTAGAGAGCCTGGGTTTTGAATCAAAAATTGAAGCTTTCAAGGTATAATTAAATTTGTTTTATTTGATTTTTCTAGACTTTAGACCCTCCAACCTCTCTCCGACAAACCTTTTTTTGAACTTTTACTGAAGTTTCAACTTGGATTCTTATTTTAAAATTAATTATCATCGTTACGTTTTTTTTTTTGGGGGGGGGGGGTCCTCATAAATAATATGTTTCGATATCGAAATTTTACGAAAGTATCGAGTTGTTGTATGAGTTCAAGATGATTATTGCTGTATGATATCGAGTAAAAATGAAGAGTTTTCAAGCTCAATTATAGTTTATAATCTTAATTTTTTTAAATTTAATCCCCTCTTCAAAAAAAGATAAAAATGTACATTGAAATTTTACACCGATTTTTAAGTAAATTTTGGGTTTAAAATTAGTTCCATCGTTTCATGTCGAAAATCCAAATTTCTGTTTAAGCGCCTCACAAAATTTATAAAACGAAAAGCAAGAATTTCGCAGTACTTCTCAATTTTCACCACTTTTTCTGTGGAATGTTTTTAAGGTCAACTCCCTCTCCCTGCTTCACATAAAACTAAATTCTCATGAATATGAAAATCTTGATTTTTGCACAAATGCTCAAATTCTTCAAAAATATCATCTGAATAATAAATAGGTACTTAATGAACAAGAGAACAGAGAAGAATCCAAAGGGTATCCCCGGTTAAGATAAGTAGAATTCTCCTGTTCTCCAGTTTTTGAAATTTTTATCAGACATTGTTAGGTACTTCTAAAAAAATTTTAGTACAAAAAACTTTCCGTGAAGTGCCAGTCAAAAATTGTCTGGCAATATTTAATGAAAAGAACTTTTCAAAATACCTATAAATTCTATGAAAAATTTTTGTCTCTATGTATTTACGATGGAATGAAAAATTCTCCTCGAACACCCGTTAAACCATAATTTTTCTTCTGAACAACTATTTTTTTCACCATTGAGGTCATGGAGGAGGAATGGAGAAAAATTTTTTCGACCTTAAATTTTTTAGATGTTTATGTTACGCCTAATCCATGGAGTTGCCTAATGCATGAAATAGGCAAAATTTTTGCCTAATTCGTGAAATTTTATAATTCAAAACTTTTGATAATTTTTCGTATTTCAGCATAGAGAGCAAACTTTCAGCTACATTTCAGAATAACATTCATTACGGTATTTCCATTAAAAAAATGTTCATTTATTAAATTTTCCAATTGGTGTGAAAAATTTTCTAATGGAAGTAACATGATGAATGTTTTTTTGAAATGTAACCGAAAGTTTGCTCTCTATGCTGAAATATTTTGAATTTTTTCCTATGGAATAAGAAAAGTTATGAAAAACTTTGAATAATAAATTTTCACGAATTAGGCAATTACATGAATTAGGCGTCACAAATACCTAACAATGTCTGGTGAAAACTTCAAAAGCCAAAGAACAAGAACATTTCACTATTTTAACCGGGATACCCCTTCACTGACAAAAAAAATTAAACAAGAAACCGATTTTTTTCTTCTTTTTTTTCACTCAAAAAGAGGGTTTTAAAAATCTGACTTCCATTCACTTCATTTTGTGATTTTTTGAATTGAAGAAACTAATTTTCTGAAATCTATACATTCATTTCAGTTTTCAGTTCTTTTTGAAAATAAAAACAAAAACCTGTATTTTCACGTCTACTATAAAATTTACAACAAGAATCATTTAACCGACTGTTTTTATGTTTTGACACTCACACAAGTACCTGGAAATATGATCAAAAACACCAGAAAGAGCACCAGATAAATTTCTTAGGCAACTCGAATACAACGCGAATTTTTGTTCGAAAATCATACAAACGTAGGAAGAAAACTCGCAATACTTTATGCACAAAGTTGGGAAAAATGAACCAGGAAAATCTGCGTGAAATATTACGAATATTTTTCAACCTCTCTAAACACCCTTTTCCCAAGTTCCATCAAACACTTAACCCTCCTACCAGTGAAAAAATCGTTTCGTAACAACTTCCGCGTGAGTATAATTTCTGAAAATATTACACGGATTAAAACCGCGATAGCGAAACGTAATCGCCTCGCCCTAGTGAACATTTTACCTCGCGAATAGGTTAATTTGAAACCACCAAAGACTTTTATTTTAGTTGATAAGCCCGTGTTGAATTTTCATCAAAGTGGGACTTCGTTTTTTTTTTAGCGCGATATCGAAAAAATCTCATTATCTACATCTTGTTTTAAAAACGTTTTCAAACCATCGGCATCGTTTCGCAGCAATCGAATTTACCACACGAAATCAACTCGTAACCGCGTTTGCCGCAATAAGGAAATTTCTTTGTCGCCTCCTAATACTCGTGTAAAATAAGCTTCGGTGGCGATGGCGGGATAACAAAAAAATAACAATAAAAAAACTTATATTAAAAAGATAAAAACAAAACCAACACCGAATGAACGTCGCGCTCGCGAGTTTATCCAACACTATAGATAGTACATACCAAAACCTTTATAAAGAACACTTGTTATATAGAAAAAAATCACAAAGAGTTGTTCGCCTTTTACAACCGCACAAACTTCGCACTCAATATTGACTCGAGTCTTAAGTCTTTTCAACTTTTTACCTAAGATGATCGTTGAAACTAGAAAATACTTCTTGGACTTTTGTATTTTATTAACTTTGTTGACGTGATACCTACGATGTCATCTCGAGTACGTTTAATAAAGCCAATATTTTAAATTGAAACAGTTCATCAACGTTCGAGTACCAACTTTCATAAAAATAATTTTTTTCACTCTATCCTTTGATAATACCCGCAACGTAAATTTAGCTCATTCGGTCGCGAAACTTTTTTTTTTCGCTGGCAAATTTCACAGCAGCTTTATCGCGTTGCCATTTGTCGAACACATTTAACGTATAATTAAAATCGTATAAAGTTGACATATCCTGTTTGAAATTGCGTAAAGGCCTGTTCGCTGGTCGACACAATATAACTGAAAAGTTCATTCCACATCCACGGCGATGGTGAAATAGTAAACGGAATATCGTTGCTTCGAATTCGTCCATTTTTACCGCAAATAATAATGCGGTATTTTTCGTTTGAACGCGCCATACAATGCTTTACAATTGTACGTGTACGTATAACGTCCCTCTACACGCTACATGGTCAAATATGAGAAAAAAATTTCCGCCATTGTGAAAGTTTACAAAGCGTCAAACAATTATTATCGTTTGAACTACGTACCCCTCTCGAAAGGTGTTTTTAATCGAATCATCTCTCTTGTACAGCTTTTTGTGGCAAAATAAAACTTCATTTTTCCCATATTTTTTTTTCAACCCCTCTAAAATTCAATCTCGATGGCGTTTTGTACAGAATGTTTCACGAGACAAGTTCCTGAGAAGCAGGCAGATCTTATTGACCTCAAGTATGCAGATTTGTCAGCCCTTCAAATTACAGGAATGAAATTCATTTTTTTGCATGACTATTTTCCCAAAAAATCCTAGAAATAGTAAGTTGAAAAAAGTAACCTTTTCTACATAAAATGGGTATTCTAAAAATTATTTACCTATTTAGATTCTTCGTTTTTTAAAATAATGATTTGAATACTTGATTTTTTTTTGGAAAAATAATGGGTTCTTTAGGTTTTTTTCTCTTGAAAATAATTTGGGTTCTTCAGTTTTTCTGATAGGTAGTTAATTTTTTTTTTGCTTTCTATTCTGAAAATAAGTTTGATTTTTATTTGTTTTCTCCAATGATGATTTTTGGGTTCTTCGCTATTTTTCCGGAGAATAATTTGTTTCATAGTTTTGTTTCTATTTTTTTCTGATGAAGATTTGGACTTTTGTGGGGTTTTCTGCAAATAATTTGAGTTTCTCCTTATTTTGTAAAAATAGATTGATTTTTTGTTTTTAATTCGGATAATTTGAGTTTTTTTCAGAAAATAATCTGTTTTTTTTTCTGATAAATATTTGGATACTTTGAGAGCTTAATGCAAATAACCTTAATTTTTGGTGGGAGAGAAAGAGAATTTAGGATATTCTCATTTTTTGTTTTTTGACATGAATATAGGGGGGGGGGGGGAATGACATGTGAAACGTAACGTTTCTAAATCAAGAATAATGGCATTATGTTTGAGTTGAATATAATCAGAAAGAAATATTGACATTTAATAAAAATCATGAAGTTCTTCTGTCCCTTTACACAAAAATAAGAAACATTGCCTCATCTCTAAAGTAAGTATATTTAAGCATTATCTATGATCAAAGGTTTTTATCCCAAAGGAAAAGTGAGTTTTTTCAATATTTTCCGCAGTTAATTTGGTGTTTTTGATTTTTTCAAATAAAAAATTGGGTTCTTTGGGATTTTTGCAAATAATTTGTTTTTGTTTTTTTTAAATATAATATTTAAGATCTAGGAAGATTTTCTGAAGAAAAAATATTTTTTTCGACAAATCCTCATTATCTGAACAAACTTTGGGTTTTCTGCAAATAATTCTATTTTTAGGGGGTCTTCAGAAAAAATTGTTTTTTGGAGATTTTTCCAGTAACATTGTGAATTTTTTGGTTTCCTTTTCTGCAAACAATTTTTTAAATAAATATTTGTTGTTTTTTTTAGCAAACAATTAGTATAGGGCTGTTGAAACTGACGTCACAATTGAACTGTTGGGAAAATTTTAAATTGTCTACGTGTATTTTTTTTATAGCTACAAATTTTATTATTTTTACAATAAATTGTCACAAAACTTCATTTTTCAGCAATAAAGTTGATTAATTGATGAAAATTCCGTATAAATACGTACAAAATTTATGTTTTTTTCCCACCAGTTCATTACTTTTTGATAAAATATGACGTTGGATGACGTAGTTTCAACAGCCCTATTTTTGAGGTTTCTCTGAAAATGATTTTTTCCCCCATTTTTTAATTTTCTTAGTTTCATTCTGAAACAATCGATATCTCAACCCCTCTGTTAGAAATTAATATTTTCCGAAAACTAACCTAATGAATGTTGGTACCTATTTTGAAAAAACTAGAATCAATGCGGCTTCCAATTTTGCTAACCGTAGTTCTCTGCCTATTATACCTAATAAATTATATAAGTACTAAAGAAGACTGAAAATAATACGAAAAAATTTCCAAAATGTCGTATTTTATGTGTATCTGTCCCTATAATTCGAAAGGTCTGCAAACGTATACTTGTACGCAAAATTCGTTGCCAGTTTATTGAAAAAATGAAGAAGTAACAACATTTATGAAACACCCTGTACACGACGAGACGACGAAAAGTTGTAATATTTCGTACCGAATTTTTTTTAGAAAATATATAAAAATCACATTAGCCCAGAAAAGTTTTTTTTTCGTCTTAAATGCTACGGTTCGTGCAAGAATGAGGAAAAAAACTCGACGTAATGATTAATAGATTTCATTCAACGGATTAGTCGAAATTAGAATAAAAAAAACGATAAAAATCACAATGAAAAGTCTAAAACTGGAAAAAACACCTCAGGAGTTGAAAATTTTCCCAAAATGAAGATGAAGCAACTTATATGAAAAATGATCATAACACGAACATTATTTGTGAAAAAAAGAATAATAATAATAGGTAATAAATATTCTGTAAACGAATCAGAAACTTTGAAACTTATCTGAGTTTTTGGCCTTTTCTTCTACAACAGTTGGGATAAATAGAAAGCTAAAATTTATAACAACGTGTCAAACGTTGTAAGACGGCGATTAAAAATATACCTAAGTCGGTTTCATTTCTTACGATAAATTAATTTTCGCTAAATCTCGAGCAGGATTTCGGGAATTAGTTACGTACGCGTACGTTCGCGTTATTCTATACCCGGTTGTTATTGACTTTTACATAGCATAACAGGTGCTCCGGCGCGAATTTCATTCCAGTATTTAATCTTTAACGTAATTATGTTTGGTTGTTTAACGTTAAGCTACAAAATCCAGACGGTTTTTCTTTGATCTTCAAATTTATTGCTGTACAAGTTCAACGAAATGAAATGGCTCGTTAAGCATATAGGCCGCGTGAAATCTACATAGATAAACCTATAGGTAAAGAAAGATACGATATAGTCGAATGTAAATTTCACACGACGACTTATCTTTTATCATAAAGGTATGCTTATCTCACCTGAGTAATATTTTCCCTCTCTTTTTTTCTCAACGCGACGTGCAAGTTTTGCTGATAAATGCAATCGTCGAGAGTTTGTTAACTTTTTAATTTAATTTTCGCCCAGGTTTACTTTTTTAAAGCACTAGGTTAGGTATACTTTGGCTCTCGTTGATGTTTAACTTTTACAATGAAGAGCAGGTACAAGTTGGCGAGTTTGGAATTCTCGTTCCTATAAATAAGCCCTTAATTTTTCATTCTCGTTTGCACCTTTTCCAGAAATTACGTACTATCCGTTGAGCTACGTATATTTTACCTTTACCTACCCGGCCTGCTGGTAAACTTTTTGAACTAAGTAATGGAAATTTCAAAGGTGTTTAAGATTATACGTATTATTATACCTTATCTAAATACCAAATTCGTTTGAATTTCATTATCATCGAGAGAAGCTAAATTGCAATCATTTCGCAAAGGTTTGGGTTTGGCAGCTTTTGAAATGATTTTAGTCGTCGAAGTTGTATCCTCGGAATCTTATCAGTTTTGTAATTATGGGATAAAAGATACGAATCCTCCTTTCCCCGTTCAAAACCAGACTTCAAATTTTGTAATCTGGATGGATTCGAGTTATCTAAAAGCAGGTAGACCAGAGAAAAATTACATAATGCTCATCTAAGGTGTACGAACTGTGAGAGAGGCGCAGCGGGCACTCGGATATTTTATTAGTCGGTCAGTGTTTCGAAGCAATGTTTTTTTGAGGGAGGGGGTTGTATATCTGTTTCGAAAAAGAGCCTTATAAAAATACAACCTCTTAAATAACACTGCCAAAATTTGGATTTTTCTCGCGAATTTACATATTCACCCCAACGGAAGACGTTTTTTTAATTCGTGTGATGCATTAGCTTTTTTCAAGTCGACATTTTTTTCGAAATTTCATTCAATTTTGAATTTTTTGAATTTTTTCCCCGTTTTGAATTTTTTTCATAATTTTTTCCCAATTAAGGACTAAAGAGTAGTTTTCCAGAATGGTCCAAGCACAAAAACATTACATGAAAAAAGGAACTTGAGTTTGAATTTTTTTTCTTTTCTTTTTTCTCATATTGGAAGATAACAATGGAATTTCTAGCATTAAAAAAAATAAAAAAATAAACCTAAGCATCTTTTGTCAAATATTTTTTGGACTTGAACCGTTTTGAAAAATTACTCAATTTCAAATTAAAAACATTTCCAATCATGATTTTTTTCAACTTCAGTTACTTATTTTAATTTTTTTCAACTAGGTTTTCAAATTTTTGCAAATAAGTACATATGTAGATTACAAAATATTTTTCAGGTCCTGATCTGTTTTTTTCAATTTTTTCTCAAGTTTTTTGATTTCATCAATTCTTTTAAAAATATGTTAATTTCCAAGTTACTTTTAGGCTGAAATTTTCTTCAAGTTTTTTCAAAATTATACGCATTTTTTTCTAGGTTTTTTTAGCTCCAAATAAAAAGACATCATAAGTCAAAGAAAAATGAATTGTTGATCGTCATTTTTTTAGTTGAAGGTCGTAATTTTAAGACTCAAAAAAATTAATGAGGGATTACTAAAAAATTTAATTCATTTTTCAAAACAACTAACCCCCATTCCCAAGCGTCTCTAATCTTAGTTGCTATATACGGGATTGAAATGAAAAAAAAAATTCCAGTACAAGTCAAACGACATGTGCAAAAATTGCAGAACCCAATTTGGCATTGCTAATTAGGCATTGGCGTGACTGGACCTTCTGAGTAGTGTGTGTGCCAAAACTTTTCAAATTAAAGAATAGTTTTTCTTAAAACAGTGAGACTATTTAACAAAAATTCACCGATTTATCAAAAATTGAAGAATTTTTCAAAATCAAAAAGTTCTTTGTTTTCCAAAACTATAAACGATTCTCCAAAAACTGAAAACATTTCTGAATTTGAACCAGTTTTTCTAAAATTGAAAATTTTTTCGAAATTTGAACAATTTTCTAAAAATTAGTCGAATTTGGGATGAAAATTCGTTCCCTTCATCTCACGAGGACCCTCACCAACTGTCCGACGCCGATCCAACTGAGGGATTGCCTATGTATACATAGTTTTTCAAGGGGCAACGCACAAACTGTGCTTGAAATATTTGAAACGGAGCTGATTTGGAAGATACAGTGTTGCCAACATTTAAAAATTATTAAAATTGAAAATTGAAAATTTTTGTATTCAAAAATAATTAAAAACTAATATATGCATAAGGTAGGGAGTGGTGTGGAAAGTAAAATTTGTGGTATGCATATTTTGCCTAACTCGACATTTGAAGGGACAGAATTGAAAACGTTGAACAAAAATTAATTACGAAAATAATTGTTTTTGAAAGTTGATTGTCCCTTCAAATGTCGAGTTAGGCAAAATATGCATACCATAAATTTTACTCTCCACACCACCCCCAACCTTATGCATATATTAGTTTTCAATTATTTTTGAATACAAAAATTTTCAATTTTCAATTTTAATAATTTTTAAATGTTGGCAACACTGTATCTTCCAAACCAGCTCCGTTTCAGATATTTCGAGCACAGTTTGTGCGTTGCCCCTTGAAAACCTATACATAGGCAATCCCTCAGGTGGATCGGCGTCGGACAGTTGGTGAGGGTCCCCGTCCGCCTCAGAAATAAAAAAAATAATGGGATGAATTTAGGGTGCAAATTCATCACGAATTCATCCCTCAGTCTACAGTTGTCTAAAACTGGGATGATTTTACCAAATTTTCTTAAAATCAAACAGTTTTCCAGAAATTTAAACAATTTTCCAAATACTGACTCATTTTCCAAAAATCGAAAAATTTTATTAAAATATTTTGAAATTAAATATGATACGTACCTACATCTTGCATTTTGTTCGTCCGTTTGTTCATTCTTTCAATTTCTCAGAAATTTACAATTTTCTCAAGGATGTTTTCCAAAAATCTTGTAATAATTTTTCATAAAACTGAAAATCTTTCCAAAACTTTCTCTGGTTTTTCAAAAATTTTAGAATTTTTTAAAATTTGAACAAATTTCTTACAATTACAATTGCCTGAAATTGGGACCATTTTCCCATGATTTGGACGATTTTCTAAAAACTGAAAAATTTTACGAAAATATTTTAAAATCAAATATTTTTTATAATTTTGTTTATTCAGACTGTCGATGAAAAAAATTAAAAAGGATATTGCCAGCAGGACACATTAGCGAATTTTAACAAAAAAATTATCTCCGAAGAGAAAAAAATTGAAAAATCTGGGAGAAGTAGGGTGTGCCAATGCACACCCGGCACCCCTAGCAGTCACGCCTATGTAATTAGGAGCTAGTTATAAAAACACTCATTTTAGCTCGTCCTTCGGTGATGTAATTATTGTAATTATGCCACCAAATGGACTAAATTTCTCAAGTTTGGCCTTATTCGACCGGTCTGACCCATTATCTAATCGTTCCGTGGAACGAAACTTCGAATAAACTGAATCAGACACCTTGAGAACCTCCAAATACGTGCTCTGGTCCTAAATCGTAACAACTTCATTCTTCCAGCCCTTTTACAAACTTAAACAAACCAGAACAGTCATCATTGGCGACGAAAATTCGGCCAACCATCAACTCTCACTCACTCGAAAAATTCCACCCTGCTCGAACAACTTTGCTTCAAAGTCCACTACAGAATAAATAATGAAAATTGAAACTGCCATAGACGAAATATGTACATAATTTAATTTCATACTTCGGCAAAAAACGCGAACAAGATCAAAATGCAAAAATAATATTATAAAAAGATATACTTAATGAAAATTACATTTCGGTGTTTCGAAATTTTCCAAAAACTTATATAAAAGTTATATATTTAAAACTACCCTGGTGTGGAACCTCGGTATACGGTTGAAATTGCATTTAAATTACATACCGGTGAGATTTCTGCAAGGAAAAAAAATAACATTTACGATTTGCATTTTTGTTTTTTAATCGGATCCGAGAAAGTGGCACTTTAAATAAAATTATGCGGATTTAGCAGTAGCAGGTATGTTTATGTTTTTCATGAATAAATAAAATATACCTACTTAAACCTAACTAAGTAAAACCTATAATGAAAATTTTCGTTATTTAGATAGACTTCGTAAAATAACTTATACTTTTTTGCAAATTGCTTGTATTTTAGAGTTTATGGAACTCCCTCCATTTCTTATCTTTTTACATTTTTAAAGATAATAAACCGAATCTAAGAAATAAAACTTTACCGCATTAAAAAAAATCAAATACGAGAGAAAACCAGCTAGTCGGATTAATGAAAAAAATTACACCAAAGTCCCTTTTCTCATATAAAGTTTTTGGAATTACTGCGTTTTGGAATGCCAGTCTTCAATTTCATTCATACAATTCAAAATCGTTCATTAATAAATTAATCGTATTTGAAGAAAAACACATTAATAATGCCGATGTAAGCACCGTCGCGTCGTCACGAATAATATTCAATTATCAAGGTTAAATACTGCTGATTTAGGTGTAACGGTAATAACGATGTTTATACAAAATTATATTACAACCTTTCGCTGTTATATTTATAACCTTTGTTGTATATACCTGCGATACTATCTTGTTTATCATTTTACGTATACTTCAGCGCAGACTAGACGGTAGGTTTTTTGAATGATTCATTGTTGTTTTGGGGTAAAAGCAGCTCATGGTTTTACGCAACATCGGCGAATACTTAATTACCCCAAGATATTCCTTCGAGGGTGTAAATAACCCGTTGTTTTAAATTCAAAATGTATTAATATGCTCGATTTCAGCTCGTGAAGAATTGTACGTATTAAAAGGGTGGAAAACTTTCTGCAATTGATTAATAAACTAATCTCATAAATTTCGCATTAATTATTTCTGTAATCTTCTATGCTCGTGAGATGGGAGTTTTCGCTATATACAGCAGCGGTGTCGGAAAATTAATAATTAAATGGATATCGTGATTTAACGTTTTGGTTCGTCTTTAGCTAAAGGTTTTTTAATTTTTTTCTCACGCAAATACCAAATTGATAATTCACCGAAAGTTGCCAAAATATTACATAAATTGATACGTTTTAGAAATATTACTCCGCGTATCGAATCAAAACTCAAACGAATTCGTATATTATGTGAAAATATCTAAAAAGTAATACAATTTCCCGAATGGAAGTTTTATTCCAACTCGCACGATGGGTTTTGAAACCTACATACAGACGATATACCATATAAGGAAATGAAAAACTCAGCCATATTTTCTATATCTATAAACTTTCCAAAGTATTTCGAATTTACATGTACTTAGTCAAATATTTTCATACGAGTGAGAAATGTATGTGCATCGCTGTACTAATATTCTAAATGCATTTTGCGAGTTTTTTTTTGTTTTTTTACGGGCTCTCGTCATTATACGACCTATGAATTATTTATTTCACGAAGTAAAATTTTCTCATTATGAACGAAAAATTAACTAATCAGTCGTTTTATCTGATGAAATAACATTACCAATCCTGATAACCATTTTATCCTAATTTTGTGTAAATATCGGCGCAGAAATGGTTCATACTAAAAATGGATAATTTCATCGTTTACCTACCTTGGTGACAGCCTCATTTGAATATTCCATCTTGTAATCGCATTCGTGTTTTAATTAACTTACGTTTGATAAGATTAATCTGCAAGAAAAACAGAAAATGCGATTGCTTAGAATATTTACCTACGTTTTATACGAACGAACTTATATAACAGTATTTAATAATTCTTCGGTACATTATTAGGTACGATAAACTAACTAGGGTAGGTTGAGTTATATTAAAATACGATATACGAGTTAACAAGGTTTTGCAAATAATTTAATAATCGTTTGCGCAAGCATAAGGTGAAACGTGTGAATAAAAATCAACCTAATAAAGGTGTATTTTTGATACTTAATAGATTAGAAAAACAAAGTTGAGGTTTCTTTCGATGTAAATAAGTAATACCAGAACAGAAATTTTCAAATTTTTAAAAATAAATTCCAATACCGACTAAATTTATTATTAAGAAAAAAAATTCGTGGTCAGGAAATCTCAGAAAGTGAATGAAACGTCATTTTAAATGCGATTGCAGAAGTCGAATCTACATAAATGTACCTTAGGTAAATTATAGTTCTTCCAGGCATCAAACAAAGTTTTTGGGAAAAAAAAGTGACTTTCGTGACTTTTTATGAGGCAAAAAGTGACCAATTTTTCAATTTTTTTCTTATAAATAAATACCCCCCCCCCCACCTATTTTTCCATAACTTAAATTGTATTTCTCTCTGCGGTAGGGCTGAAAAAAAAATTCTGAACATTTTTTTTAATTAAGGTTAATGAACTTTTTGACAAAAAAATGACTTTTAATGACCAACCTTGAAAATACGGGACAAATCACTAAAAAATGTGACTCTGTTTAATGCCTGTTCTTCCTCCTCGCCAAAAAGAAACTAGAACCATCATTAAGTTATTTATAGTTTTATAACCCTTTGGGGTCAAAAATTAGTTTTTGAGTTGATACTGATTTTGGGCATTTTAGAAGAAGCAGAATCAAGAGGGAACCTCAACTAAAAAACCAATCTTTAACCTCTAAGGGTAACTTCTATATCCAGGCTCACATATTGAGGAATAATGGAGATATTCAAAATTTCTGGAAATCCTATACCTTGTACAGGGAAGGTATCCCAACTCAAAGTAAAATTTTTAATCGAAACAAAAATAAATCAAAAGTACATGTTTCATAAAAGAACCCATATCCAAAATTTCAGGTGCTGAAGTTCATTTTTCGAATTTTGGCGAATTTTTGAAATTTCAAAATTACTTCATCAGCCTGCAAAATAAAAAATTGAACCTAATCAACGAAAAAAGTTTAAATTTGGTATATACCCTATTTTCGACCTTCAGAATTTATTGGAAGTGGTTTCGAGACGTTTCGGAGCCTTCAACAAATCTCGGAATTCTCCAGCACTGCAGAAAAGTTCAGACAATGGTCCATATCAACTTCGGCACCTACAATCGCGGATCACCCACCTTGGTGAACTATTTGATCGCAAATCGGGTATCTACCAACTTTCAGATTTTTACCTTCATGCGTGCGCTGTCGGCGTATTTTTTAATTTTTTCCAAAAAAAATTTCTGGCAAAAGTATGAATTTGAACTGGAAATTACGAATTTTGGAAAATTGTGCTTCAATCGATGAAATAGGTCACCAATATGGGTAATCTGCGATTATAGGTGCTGAAATTTATATGGATCATTTTTATAGACTTTTCTCCAATATTGGAAAATCCCAAAAAATTTTGGAGGCTCCGAAACGTCTCGAAACCACTTTCAATCAATTTAAGAGGTCAAAAATAGGATATTACCTATACTTACCAATTTCAGCCGTTTTCGTCGATAAGATGTTACTGGGAGGTACCAAGTAATAAGTAAAAGAAGATAAAAATCATTACAAACGATTCTCAAAACTGAGAAACCACAAGAAAATTAAACTTTGAAAATGCGACGTTGCCAATAATCAAAAAGTGAATGAAATTTGGTAACACTGTGATATCATTTTAAAATGAATTTCATGTTTCATTTTTTTTTCTCAGACAAGTTAATTCTACTAGAAAAAAAGCAAATTCGGGAAATTGTTTTTCCTCAAATTAGGTACTTACATTGAGAAAATGATTGAAAAAACATCGAACCACCAGGCACAGACTATAGGGAACCTTAAAGCGATAAAATCCCTTCACTCAATTTCCAATGTTTCTCACAAATATCCAAGATTTTTTTCAATTGAGACTTTATATAACGCAGCACAGGTACAACACGCAACATGCAACAGAACTCTCGAGCATCAGAATTGTACTTAAATCACATCCAACTTGAAAATAAATCACTGTAACATATAAAACGATAATTTCTTACAATCGATTTGCTCGAAGTAAATTGCTTCGGATTCTAGAAACATATTTCGTTTCACACTGGCAAAGAATTCATCTCGATACAATTTTATGTTTGTAAATAATTTAAACAACGTAAAAGACAAGCTTGTAGTTATAAAAATATACTTCAATATTTCACGTCAGTTCAAAGAAATCTGTTCTCATATCTCGAATTGAGTAAAACCTCTTTATCTGCACCAAGAACGTACGGAGTCGTTACAGTATCGAGAAAAATAAAAAAAAAAACGAAAAACGAAAAAAAATGGAAAGATTTCGAATCGTAGCTTTTTTGGGGGCGAATCTATACAAAATGAAGTGAATCGTTTATTTTACAAATCTAACGTAGTCGTAAATATATTCTAGTTGTTTTTTTTCGCCTTCGTGTACGTATAATATTGTAAAGCGAGATGCGAATTTTCTTAAGTAAATTATACGTAAAGAGGTAACCGAGCGAATGGGATAATAAAGGGTACCGCGCGTGCTACATTTTCAAACCATTTCACTTTTTGCCCCAACGAGGGGAAAAAAGGGGAATTTGTTTTAATTTATTTCAAACGCCGGCGTAGTTCAAATATATATTTTATAATAAATAATTTTTATGCAAAAGTTTTTATTTTTACCAAAGTTTCGATTTTAATTTTTCCATTCTGGGGAAATTTTCACCGAGAAATATCGTTTTTAATTTTAAAACAAAGGGTTGAAAAAATATTCCTGGTTTACGCTCCGATACCTTTGGATTGGAAAATTAACCTGTTTATGCATATACCGGCAGATACCTACATTTCGACCAAACTTGAATTGTTCGTTCTTAATAAGAGGATTTTCTAGAGCTTTTTTTTCCTCCTTCACGTTCGAATACCTTTACAGCAATGGTAATAAATCGAAAAAACAAAATTAGTTGGGCATTGTTTAGTGGGCGTTTTTTCCTCAAAAATTATAAGTAGACTTTCGAGGAAACCGTTGACTCGTGTAAAAGGATTAAGATTTTTTTAATTTTATACTTTTTATGATTCGTTTAGTTTGTATGCCAATTAAAAAATTGGGGGTCTAATTTATTCGTAAAAAAATAAAGTATCATCACGCTGTTTTATTATCTACATAAAGCTGATGAAAACAATGAAAAAAATATAACAAAACATTCGTTAATTTACGTTATTACCTGTTATTAAATTTCTACTTTCAAGTTTTTTTTTCGCGGGATTGCGGAAAAAAGTTTTCCCAAAGTAGAATATTATATAACGTCGAGTTGTGAAAATTGTTTAATAAAAATGGCCCCATTATCTCGTTATACTATTTTTATTCGAGGTTTTTTTCTCCAAACAAATTAAAACGTGTGTTTTGTAGGTACTTTTTTTTCGCTTGTAAAGGTCTTTTCTTTAACCGAGCTGAAAAAAGTTCAACTTGACAGATATACGACGACGTTAAATCGGCAAATTAAATTTCGCCGAATTGAAATTATCGGTAATTTATCGGCGACAAGAGCAATTAACTGCAAGATCGGTACTTTGAAAATTTATCGTATCCGTATATGCAATGAGTAGATAAAAAAAAATAAAAAATTTGAATGTGTTATGTTCCATGACGCGAAGAATCGTTTTTGTTAAAGCGTTTCGCTCGCGCCACCAGCATTATTAAATTTTCCGCTTCAAGAATTCGCACGGTAATAAATTTTTTGCTGCAATTTACTGTATAAAATTATTCGTTGGCGTGTTGCAGATGTCTGATGATGATCGTATGTCGCTGACGACGGCTATAAGCGATGATGAAGATATCGACGAAAGTTTACAAAATTCACCGTATAGTAGAGCTAGAAAAGCTAATTCCGCATCGTTTAATTGTACCGGAGCTGTACGTAAAGCTGGGTAAGTTGTTTACCTTTTTTTTTGTTTTGAAAAAAAATCATGGTACGATATGAAATCAAACGTGTATGTAAACTGTATGTTGAAAATACCCGACAAAAAAAATGTAAATTTTCAAAATATGTACATACTCGTGCATTTATAAGCACCAACATAGGACGAAGAGAATGAGAGGAAAATTACATATTTTCATTCGCATTTTCCTCTCAATTTGTGAAAGGGTCGAAAAAGTAAAAATCATAAGTATGAAAAATTTTTGAAGAGAAAAATTGTATATTTGATAAAACTTGAAAAATGCATCGCCTTTGGACTTATAATTAATTTAATGATGATTGCAAATGAAAAAATTTTGTAAACGAGAAAACTGATACAAAAATGAACAGGGTAAAAAAAATTATTATGTTCACGAGAATAATTTTCACGTCAATGGCAACCTGAAATTTGAATATTATTTCTTCAGTATGATGAATTTTTCATAATTTTCGTTTTTGAAAATATTTGAATTCTATTGCGTAAACTAGATAGGGGACGAGGAGGCAACTACATGCCCTCTTAATATTAGAAAAATTGGATGAAGTGGTCGTTTAATATGGTGACTTTTCGTTAAATGGACATGATTTTTCATTATAAAACTCATAGCTTCTAAAAGTTTCAAACTTTTTTCATAATTATACGTACCTATTTTTTCATTCAAAGAAATTACTTACCTATGGGGTTCCAAAACGAAAATGTAAGGAATTTTAAAACTTTTCAGAATTTTTTCTGAGCTCAAGTTTTGCAGCAAAATACTCTTCCATTTTTAAATTAGAGAAAACTTGATGAAATGCATCGAATCGTAGTCAGAATCGCAGCACAGGGAGAAATCAATGAAAAATCAGTGAAATTATTGAAATTCCCTGAAAAATCAGTGAAAGTTCGTCAGAAATAAGTCAATTTTGCTGATTATTCCGGTACTGCAATTCTGATCGTTCATCAGGAATTTTTCGCTAATTCAGAATGCGAGAATACCTAAACTCCTCCACATCATTTCCCCACTCCATGATTGCAATCATTTCATAAAATCGTGACCATCTTTACGATCTCACATTTCATTTTTTTTAATGAATAAGTTAAAAATAAAGAACTACATATTTACAAAATTTTCAAAACTGGCTAAACAAAATTTTGGTAGATATTTCTAAGTTTTTGGTGAAATTCTACCTCAATTTCACAGATCATACGTCAATTTTTTGAAAATACTTAAAAATTGACCCAATTTTGGGCTCAAAAATGCTCAAATTACATTTCCACTAAAATCTTTGAGCAGCTCGTGAAATTTTCATCCATTTTGATAGTTGGGTCACAGCCCGAGCTTCCGAAATTTTTTGGTGGTTCAGTTTTGACAATAGGGGGCGAAAATGATGCGTTTTCTCAACTTTAAAAATTCACCACAACCTATTGTGCCGACCGTTTTCCATAAACTTTGGCTTAATGGGTATGGAATGAATCCATGTATGTGTTGAGGTGTTTTTTTTTGTCCCGCAGACCATATGACCCCTATGGAGCCATTATTGAGTCAAAAATGGTCAAATTTCGCAAAAAATCACACATTAGGGGCACTGGCACCCCATTGTGCACATTGCTCAAGGAAGTTGACATGTATTTGCAGTCAGGGACGTATCCACTGCCAGTCTGAGAAAGAACTTTTTGTCCCCGGCCTTTAAAAAATGGGAAAAACGGGTTTTAAGCTCCGCCTCCCTATTTTGCGAGGACGAAAATCCAAAATACGCTTTTTCGGGCTATAGGACCCATACAAATAAAAAGTAAACTGATTTTTTTGTCCCGCAAAAAAGCACGCTGATTTCGATTTCTAGATCACGTTTTGCTGGTTGGACTGTAAACTAAAATTTGCCTCGATATGACAAGTGACAATGTTTGCAAAAATTGATTTTGGACAAAAAATAGACTCCTGACAATGGTTCGGTGAAAAAAAAAACAGAAGGATAAAAATTTTGTGCTCTCTGTTCATACTTTTTTAATGATATAAATTAAACAAGAAACTTTCGCTTTCAGCGCTCAATTAAATTTCAAAGTCAGCATTGACAACACCCTCAATTTTTTCCAAAATTTTCATCATAAATATAAAAATTAATTTTCTGATACAAAAATTTTCCACGATAGGTCATACTATCTTTTCAAACCAGCGATTTTTCGAAATGGTCAGCAGGTAACTCATCTTGATCCTAATTAGATATTTTTGCGTTTGGTCACCTATGAGTTGCAGAAACAAAATCAATTTCCACCTGATAATTTTATTAAAATATTTCAATAACATATCAAAACGTAAAACTGAGGAGCTCTAGTATTTCGATAAAAATGATAAAAAATGGAAATTTTGTTCGCTTTCTGTCGATTTTTACTATCCTAGTGAAAGATTGGTGTTAGAAAAATCTAGGTACTTTCACAATTTGAATTGATGAAATTTGTAGTAATTCTGATTATTACCCACTTGAAATCAATAAAATGCATTTTTACTAAAATGAGTGATTTTCAAGTTAATTTCACTGATTTATGAATTAAAGAATCACTTACCCATCGATGAGTAAATTTGACTGAAAAATTAATCAAAACTCAATCATTTCTAGTCAAAATACTTAGTCGAAAAATGGTCTCAATTTCACTGTTTCAGATAAATGAAGTAGAATCAGGGCTTCTGCATCCAATGCCTTCAAGTGCATACATTTTTTACCTTTACCGTTCATAATATGTGACCTTCCAGGAAGAAACCGACCTTCGGTCCGAAAAAAAATTTAAAATAAAAGTTTCTCAATCAATCCAAAACAATGATTATCATTTGTTTTGGATTGATTGAGAAACTTTTTTTTTAAATTTTTTTTCGAACCGAAGGTCGGTTTCTTCCTGGAAGGTCACATATACAACAAATCGAAAAAAATCACATCTTTTTCTACTAAAATTTGAAAGATTGGCAAACATAGACTTGTACTCGAAATGGTTCGCCTACTTACTGGATTGAAGGAGTTACCTAACTAACGAACCACTCTGTATAATGTTTTCTCCTAATAAATACCTACAAGTCCTTAGGTAGAAACCCATTTTCAAAATACAACAGTTTTCTGAATAAGTAAACTTGAAATATCAATGATTTACGAGTACCAGACATTTCAAAAGTTTATATTGAAAATTAAAGCGGCGTTATAGAATAAAATGCGACAATTTACTTGGAAACTCGCGGTACTTAGGAAACTATTAACCGAAGAGGGTACCTACCGGCGTACCTTTTGTAATTCGATGTTCGCGGAGAAGTGACATTGAAAGGTTTGATTTTTATTTCGTTTAATTTGCTGCTGGTTTCGTAATGGTCTGCATTGTTGAATTTTATTTAATTATTACGCCTCGGCAAACCTTACCCGTATAAATTTAACAAAGATGAAAATCCATTACCTCACTTAACGACCCTAATTTTTTCATCATTAGATAGTAAAATTTGGTGAAAATTCATGCAGAAGCCATTTACTCGAATTATTTCTTAAAATGTTTATTGCGCTAGTTTCAAAAGAAAAAGGCCGACTTAAGAAAAGAGAGAAAAAAGGTACCGCTGAGAAATTCGAGCCTGTATAAGATAGAGCGAAAAATTGTAGATTTACGAGCTAGCAAGGATTTGCGATTTAACATTAGCGAAAAACTTTTGCACTGTCATTACCAGAAAATGAGAATTTGATACGGCGTAATTTTTTTTCTTCGGTTAAAAGAGGCGAAATTCAAAATACCATAATCGGTTAAATAGTACATATAAACGTCCATAAGATCCGGGTACAGGTACATATAAATGTACATGGAAAAAGTTAAAATAAAATCACTTATAAATACTCGCAAAACTTATTGTAAAATTATACCCAATCCACCAAAGATGGAAGAAATTTTCAATATTTCAATAAATCATTTTCCCTAAATGATTTAAGCAAATCGGTTTTTCGTTCTTCGAGGATGAGAAAAACGGGAAAGACGAAGAGAAAAAACGCCTATGAATAAGCCTATAAAAAGAAAACTCATTTCTTTACATAAAACTCAAAAATCCTTCGATATCCGTTAGGAAACTCGTTTATGGGCGATATTGAATTCTCTGGTAACGGGTATTGTGATGTAAACGGAATCTATGCTTCATCATTTTTACTTCTTTCTTGTCAATTTCAACGAAAATAAATAAGTTGTTTTTTTTCTTAGCTCTTTCTATTAAAAATCAGAATAAAAAAACGGTCTTTCATTGGTTTTTTTTTTCTCAATATTATTCGATTTTTTATGAGTGTTGTCAAAGTCAGGTAATATACTTTTTCCCTGTACGACTTTTTTCCCCCAACGAAGAGCAACTTTTACGCGAAGGAGCGAGATTATTAATTATAGCCAGTTTTATCGGCGGTAAAAGGTTCTCCGCGAGGTTTTGTATTATTTGCGAGAAATTTTGTAGCAAAATGAATTTTTAAACGGTTCGAATTGGCAATTACCGACGGATGTTTTTTATTCGCGAGAAAGCAAAAGGACGAAAAAAAAACGGTTAAATGCCAACTTGAAAGAAATTTTTTCATTCAATAAGTCGATTTCAAACGTTGAGAATTTCAACAAAGTATAAATTCTTGCCTCAAACGAAAGTTACCGTAGCAATTAAATAGGACCTACTTGACAAATTCAAAGTAATGTAATTAATTGACCGAATAATAATAAATGAGCCATTCTCGTGCGAATTATTCCCTTTAATCAGCTTTTAAAATTGCTCCGCTTTAATTTTTTTCTTTTTGGCTACGAAACCCTTAATAAATTTCAACCGAACGGCACAACATCGGCAAGTTTTTTTTTCCTCGGCTCGGTGTTTGGCAACAGCTCGATCTTATGAATATTGTATACAGATTGAAAGGGGCTGAAAGAATTGGCCATTGGATTGTCGAATGTGGTTTACAGAAAAGTTCTAATTTCGAACCGTACGACCACTAATAGGATAACAGTGTTGTTCGAGCGGACCTGTAAAGCTAGTGAAGTTGACGCGAAAACCGCAATGCCGCTGGCAGTTTTTATTATATTAGTAAACTGAAATGCGCCAAGGTTACGAGTTCTGCCTCCTCCGAGGTAGTGTTGGTTTTTTTAACCCCCATACACCTTGCTCGGTTTTCCATGTTTGTGATTTTCAGCGGTCGAATGGTATTAAATCTAGGTACCGCAGCGAGCCGGATTTTATAACAACGAATTAATATCCTGCGTGTTGTTTCGCAGATTTATTTTAATCGGTTGCCAGACCGATGGAGAATTTGTTGCCCGGGTCGACTCGTCGTCGTATATGTTATTAACGAGTGCGGATTAGGTTGAATTTGACACCTAATTTTGACGAAAAGAAAACCGATGACGTTTGAAGCGTGAATAATCGATTTAGAAATGAGAATTTGATATGTTACCGAGGTTATACCATAACTTAATACCTATTCCTACACCTACGTAGGTTATGAAATATAATAATTTTCATTCGAATGGCTGATGGAATTGGACCACAACACCACAACGAGCTGGGAAACGAAGAAATTCTTCGTGTCAGAAACAAAATCATTTTGATTCAGTTTTCATTAGATTTTTCTACCGTCATTCGATCGATATTTTCCTTCATTAACGCCGTGCGATTGATACAATTTTAGCTCAGTCATTTTAGGTCTGAATCTCAAAAAAATTCTTGGAAAGCTAAATTTTACATTACTTGTGTAGAATGACCTTCTAAACAACGTACTAATATCTGCACCCCCGTTAGTGTCCGGGAATCCCTGTAAGAGAGTAAAAACCACCCTCAAAACCAGTTTTTCGCGTTTTTCGACAAAATAAAAGGTTTAATCGAAAAATGTCAAGAGTAAAAGTTTTTTCTGCGTTGAATTTCCTATAGAAATGTTACAAAACTTTTTTCAAAATTTTCATTTTTAAACTATTTTGGAGGGGTTGAAAATTCCGAGTTTTCAAAATTTCTTAATTTCTTCCATTAGGTATATGAGATGATTCGATCTTTTAGAAGAAAAAATATGAGAATAAAGTTATTTTTACATCGAATTTCAAATAAAAGGTATCTCTCAGTATTTACGAGCAGACAAATGTGGTGCGAGGAACAAGGTAAGGGAAAAAGAGGATGTTTTCCATACTTAATTGTAGAAATTAAATTTCTTTTCTGCACATAGCAGTCAAAATGGTGTTATTAACTCGTAATTTTCAACCCCCTCCAATATAGATTAAAAATGAAAATTTTGAAAAAAGTTTTGTAACATTTCTATAGGAAATTCAACGCAAAAAAACTTTTACTCTTGCCATTTTTCGATTAAATCTTTTATGTCGTCGGAAAACGCGAAAAACTGGTTCTGAGGGTGGTTTTTACCCTCTTGCAGGGATTCCCGGACACTTACGGGATGCAAATATTAGTATGTTGTTTAGTAGGTCATTCTACACAAATGATGTAAAATTTAGCTTTCCAAGAATTTTTTTGAGGTTCCGACCTAAAATGACTATTAATTTTACAAAAAACAAACATTTGGGTTTCAACTTTCAAGATATGTTCAAGTAGTGAAGTGTAAGGGAGGAAGGGGTGGGTAGAAAATCTCTTTCAAATCATTTCGAAAAATTGATAATTTTGATCATCCGTTTTCATAATGGATTAGTGAAAAATCACTGAAAAAAGTTGAAATTGCAAAGCAGGAAAAATCAACAAAATACGAACTAATTTTCAGGAAATTTTCGCTGATTTTTCAGTGTTTTTTCACTGATTTCTTCAGTGTTTTCATTGATTTTTTCGGTGATTTTTACCCTTTTTTTTCAATGAAATGAAATAATAGAAATGAGGAGCGGGGAAAAAGATGGACAAGAGCTGCAATTTTCCCAATGATGTTCTCCTTTGTCACGTGATAATGGTCTTGGTCAAGGTATTCATATGTATCCAAAAAAAAAAAAAAAAAAAAAAAAAACATTTTAAATGAACTTTCAATGTGTTTTACAGAATCGTAAAACTAAAAAGTATGATTTGTATAACTGAATTTCAATTTCAGTAGATAGATTTGAAATATTTTTCATATTGGTACCTATGAATTTTAAAAAGGGATGAAATTATTCATGTCAATAATTTTGATTTTCTTAATGTTTTGAGCGATAACGAATCGAAAATAATAATTATGTATTTTTGAAAACGACAATTTTTGGAAAACTTGTGAAAATGTAATTTTAGGCTTTTTCCAAAAATCACCTCAGGAGGCCGAAAAAGTGTCGTTTCTTGGAGAAACGACAAGAAACGACGATTATTGGAAAACTTGTGAAACTGACATTTTTGGATTTTTCCAAAAATCATCTCAGGAGACCGAAAAAGTGTAATTTCTTGAAGAAACGATAAGAAACAACAAAAAACGATTATTTTTGGAAAACTTGTGAAAAAGCCATTTTAGGGGTTTTCCAAAAATGACCACGGGAGGCCGAAAAAGCGTCGTTTCTTGGAGAAACGACAAAAAACGACGATTTTTGAAAAACTTGTGAATTGTCATTTTTGGGTTTTTCCAAAAATCACCTTAGGAGGCCGAAAAAGTGTCGTTTCTTGAAGAAACGACAAGAAACGAACAAAACGACGATTTTTGGAAAACATGTGAAGCTGTAATTTTTGGGTTTTTCCAGAAATCACCTCAGGAGGCCGAAAAAGTGTCGTTTCTTGAAGAAACGACAAGAAACGACGAAAATTGACGATTTTTGGAGAACTTGTAAAAATGTCATTTTTGGGTTTTTTCAGAAATCACCTCAGGAGGCCGAAAAAGTGTCGTTTCTTGAAGAAACGACAAGAAACTACGATTTTTGGGAAACTTGTGAAACTGTCATTTTTGGATTTTTCCAAAAATCATCTCCGGAGGCCGAAAAAGTGCCTTTTCTTGGAGAAACGACAAGAAACGACAAAAAACAACAATTTTTGGAAAACTTGTGAAATTGTCAATTTTTTGTTTTTCCAAAAATCACCTCAGGAGGCCGAAAAAGTGTCGTTTCTTGATGAAACGACAAGAAACTACGATTTTTGGGAAACTTGTGAAACTGTCATTTTTGGATTTTTCCAAAAATCATCTCCGGAGGCCGAAAAAGTGCCTTTTCTTGGAGAAACGACAAGAAACGACAAAAAACAACAATTTTTGGAAAACTTGTGAAATTGTCAATTTTTTGTTTTTCCAAAAATCATCTCAGGAGGCCGAAAAAATGTCGTTGATGAAACGACAAGAAACGACAAAAAACGACGATTTTTGGAAAACATGTGAAAGTGTCATTTTTTGGTTTTTTCAAAAATCACCTCAGGAGGCCGAAAAAGTGTTGTTTCTCAAAGAAACCACATTATGAAACGAGAACGACTAGGCTCAAACACACCTACGAAATTTTATATGCTAATTTAGAGTCAGTGGAAAATCAAAGTTGAAAATTTCCTAAAATTTCAACTGAAAATTCTTTTTAATGAGAGAATGAATTATGGCCTAAGTTTTTTTGAGTAAAAACAAACAAACAAACAAACAAACAAATTGTATTTGTATTTTTCACCAACTTTTAATTTCTTATCAATAAGGAAGTTTTTTTTTTGAATAAAATTGTGCAATGAAATGAGATTATTTTCAAACACAAATTTAAAAAAAAATTCTCAATGGGCATAAACACAAACATTTTTGGGAGAGGGAATTAATGCTAATTTCATTTTTAGGAGAGCTAAGCCATCCCGGGAACCAGCCTAAATTTGATTTGCTTTGAGTGAAGCAAAGATGAAGTTTGAAAAAAATTAACAAAATTTTCAATCTGGGTAAAATTTTTATTTTTGGTTCAAATTTTAAAAGAAGGGCCCTGAATTCTGATTCTGATATTTTTCCTAGGTGATATTGAGCAATCAGATCTACATTCGTTTTCAATTCAATAAAATAACCTATAATCTCGATTCTTCCAGTATAATTTATTCAACCTCCTCTCAAAACAACAACGCAAAAAAATCCAAAAATGTTAACGAACCCTCCATTATACAATTTCCAAGGAAAAAAAACACACGTTGTTTCGTTACACGAAATAATAACATTGGCAAATTCATCCAGCTTCGCAACTTCGTATATACCTATCGCGTGTAGACATAACAATGCCTCCAGATACAGGAGAGCGGAAAAGCGTATAGCACTTAATTAATCCTACATTGTTCATAATTTACTATAGCGATATCCACATAGACATCGACGACAAAAACACCTGCTAGTTCGCACAACCCACATACCCAACACAATTAACAGACTCTCAGTGGAAAGAATACCTACGCCGAGCAATATCTCAGTTTAAACGCCGCAGCATGCCGTATCCCCGAGACACATCCTGCCAGATAAAAAAAAAGAAACCTATACGTATCTGGAGGACATCTGTGCCTGTACACCTTCACCTACACGTCTCATCACTTCGATAAATCACACCGGGGTAAAAATAATTAACCGATATCGAACGCAGGGCAAAATTTCGGACGCAAATTAACCCATTAGCGTAGTTTAATCAATCTTAACCCTAACCACGATCGTAATAAAACGTCGTCGGCGGGGTATAAAGATAAACAAAACACGCCACGGAAATCTCAGCCGGTAATTACGCGCCAATTACCATATTTAACGACAAAACCGGACCGCGGACCGCGCGTACACTATGCAACATTAAACGTTGAATAAAATATCACGTCTGACACGCACTGCTTTAAAAACACTACCGGAGTCGCCGTTGTGTACGTACATACAGGGTGTCCCGTCTCAATATGGACACCCTTCAACCAGTAGTAGTGCAACACATACTGAGTCGATGTAAGTAGGTTTGCCTACCATTGGGATTGAAGGGGCAGAGTTATGCACATCGAAAAATTTTTCTTTTTGAATTTTGCTTGGCATTTTCAACCGTGCGCTATTCAACAACCAAGATAGGTAGGAGGTTGCGCTTTGCGGCAACGTGTAGCCCACTTTGTCTAGAATTTTTCTATGCGATTGATAATTTTTGTAGGTGAACTAGGGTGGGTGTACCGCGCCAAATATTTGAAAAAATCGTGTCAAAAAGTTGATGATTTTTTAAAAATTTGGTAATTACTAAAAAAGTTTCCCTCTTCTACTACCATTATTAGTAGTGTTTCTGGAAGAAAAAACTTCGATCTTTCCAATGGCGCTAACCCCACTCTTCTGTCATGCTCCAATCAAAAGTTACAAGCGTCTAATTTGAATAAAAACACAAGAAAAACTTCATTTTTTTGATTTTTCAAATTTCAAAAATTTATATCTTTGTGACAAAATGAGATAGGCTGATGGGGTTTGCAGCATTGAACTAAACAAGCATCACACTACACATTGTAGGAATGATATTTTTCAATTTTACAAATAAAAAAAATTTTGCCAAAATTTTTTCCAATTTTTTTTTGATAAAATTTTTTTCAACTGTAAAATTTGAAAATCCTATTAATATTTTGTGCAGTGTAATACTTGGTTAGTTCAATGCTGCAAACCCCATCAGCCTATCTCATTTTGTCACAAAGATATAAATTTTTGAAATTTGAAAAATCAAAAAAATGAAGTTTTTCTTGTGTTTTTATTCAAATTAGACGCTTGTAACTTTTGATTGGAGCATGACAGAAGAGTGGGGTTAGCGCCATTGGAAAGATCGAAGTTTTTTCTTCCAGAAACACTACTAATAATGGTAGTAGAAGAGGGAAACTTTTTTAGTAATTACCAAATTTTTAAAAAATCATCAACTTTTTGACACGATTTTTTCAAATATTTGGTGCGGTACACCCACCCTAGTTCACCTACAAAAATTATCAATCGCATAGAAAAATTCTAGACAAAGTGGGCTACACGTTGCCGCAAAGCGCAACCTCCTACCTATCTTGGTTGTTGAATAGCGCACGGTTGAAAATGCGAAGCAAAATTCAAAAAGAAAAATTTTTCGATGTGCATAACTCTGCCCCTTCAATCCCAATGGTAGGCAAACCTACTTACATCGACTCAGTATGTGTTGTACTACTACTGGTTGAAGGGTGTCCATATTGAGACGGGACACCCTGTATAAAAGAGCATTTAATTAAACGGCCATTTCCGTTACGTTGCGATACGTGAAAAACGTTTATGTAAATTGGAAACGTTTATAATTTGCGTCTCTTGCACACGATCTCGTTTCTTTTAAAGTTGAAAAAAAAACCGTCCACCACCCTTAACGATGAAAAAGCGACAAAAGATTATCGGTATCGTTTATCCTATTATACCATACATATATTTCGTCGGCGCTTTTCCTACGTAGAATACCTACACATGATGCTGATTACGGGTCTACTTTGTAACGTAAAGGTAATAGGTAGAGGTAGCAAGGTCCGAAATTATATTATCACCCATAACGAGCTTTTGGTTACGTATAAAGCCCCGGCAACGACTAATAAATTATATCATCACCGCCGAACCAAAAGACTTTACGTAGCTAATCTTGTACACACACGTACAGAAGCCAAAGTGCGAAAATACCTCACATCCTCGTCGCCATCATACAGGGTGTTTCATAACTGACCGACCTCCTTCTAACTAGTGAGTAGGCAACTCATCCTGAGTCCGATTATGTATTTTTGTCGAATCTTTGAACTGCAGGGGTTGAGTCTTCGATTTTTTTTTCAATTTTTCTTGTCAATTTCAACGCGTAGGTAAAGTGCGCTTTGGGGCAACGCATAAGCCACTTTTTCTAGAATTTTTCTACGAAATTGATAATTTTTGTATGTAGGTGAACTAGAAGGAATGTAGGAATGTACCGGTTTAAATATTCGAAAAACTGCATACAAGAGTTGATAATTTTTCTATTTTTGTGAATAACCAAAAAAGTTGTGCTTTTTTGGTACCATTATTAGCAGTGCTAAAAGAGAAAACTTCGATATTTCCAATAGAGACTGCAATGTAACGCTACTCTCTTATTTTTGAATCAGTGAAATTTATATAAAAACACTGAAAAAACAGTCAGAATTGCAGCATAGTAATAAATCAGTGAAAAATTTTCAGTGAAAGAAAATCACTGGAAATCAATGAAAATTCACTAAAAATTCAGTAATATTTATGAAATTTAGTGAAAAATTTGTGAAACTCTGAATAATCAGTGAAAAATTACTGAAAATCAGTGAATTTTACTGATTTTTCCTGTGCTGCAATTCTGACTGTTCATCAGCGACGTATTTCTTACGCGTAATGTCGCGAAATGATGAGTATGGTGTACCTATACCCCTTGTCGCCGTAAAGCCAACAGAAAGTGTGCCACAGAACAAAACGACATGAAATTGCCCACAAGTCATTCTGACCTCATCTAAAAGACACGAAGCAGCAGCGCAATTTCTTCATGTGGTTCACCTGTGTGGACTACTTACCGCTGTCCTCAAGAGAACAGGGGTATCACGGCACAACCCAGCATTACATTGTAGTTTCTATGGCGTCAATTCCACTCATTTATCAATGTTGCCAGATTTAAGGATTTTTAGCACAAAGAGAAAAGGTTGAGAATTTTCAAAAAATGTTTGTGATTTAAGGATTTTTTGAAAAGATTTTGTAAAATTTCAGTGATTTTTGGCTTTATTTTGAAATAAAAGAAAATAATAAATAATTTATTCATTAAAAGTAAAAAAAATCAAAAATTGGTTGAATCTGTTCATTAAAAGTGAGAAATTGATTGAATTTTGTTTTTTAATGCTGTTGCCTGTAAATCTACCACACCAAAATTTCAAATTCCATCGACGAAAATTTAATTTAATCAGATCGCCGAACTACTAAAGGCCAATAAATATTGAAAAATTGAGTGATTTCTCACTATTTCACATTCCCAAAATTTTTATTTCTTTCTAAAAAAATTAACATATGTACTTTTTTCTTTAGGGTAAAATGTTTAATTTTGTCAAAGGGAGGGGTTATCGAATATCGAAGTTGTGTTGATAATCATATTCTTGAAAGTTGATTAGGAAAGATAGTTGAAGAAAAATTTATTCAAGTTACTTAAATGTGCAAATCCACTTAAAGTAGTGTAAATTTGCAATATCGGCAACACTCTCTCTCAAAATTGTACGTGTAACATATTATAAAAATATCTAAGATACATTTTATTCGAAATAATAATACTTAATAATAATAATAATAATAGGTAAATAGGGTATACTTAGTGTTTGAATTTCGAGTTAATATTGGCAGCAATGCTTTTCTAAATCGTAATATACCATAGGTAATGTAGAAATCCCTAAGATATTATATTTCAATCAAAAAAAATAAATAAATATAGCATGTTCTGAAAAAAAGGAAAATGTTTTTGAAAATATGAAAAAAATTAAGAACAGTAAGTATTTAAAAAAAGAGACAAATAATTTTAAAAAGTGAAAAAAATTAAAGTATGTTATGAAAAACAGAAAAGTTTTTTTTTGAAAAAGAAAAAAAATTAGAAAAAAAAATTGAAAAATGTTGAAAATTTTACTTTTTAATTTTATAAACTAGTACCTTATGTCAAAAAATTGTCATGTTATGGAAATGTCAATTTTTTTTCTTCAGGTCCAACAAAATGTCATTATGTCAGCGATCATCTGAATTTTTTCCGTTTTTTTCGAGTCTATCAAAATGTCTTTATGTAAATTTAACCTTAAAACGTTTGGTTACAGAAAAGGTCACACAAAAACGTTACACTGTTTAAAAATTAAGTTAAGACATATCAATGCCAATAAAAAGTTCTTCATTGAAAAATTTTTTTATCAAAAAAAATTTGAAAAAATTTCTATACAAAAAGGTGTATTTGTAAAACTGGAAATCATTCTGTTTAATATTGGAAATCCCATCTGCCTGTCACATTTAATCACAAAGATAGAAATGTTCAAAATTAAAAAAAAAAAAAGTTAGGTTTTCCACACGTTTTTCTCAAAATTGAATGCTCGTAACATTTAATTCGAGCGAGATAGATAAGTGGGGTTTGTGCCATTGAAAATATCAAAGTTTTCTCTCCTAAAAAAATTGCTAGAAATGGTACCAGAAGGGGACAACTTTTTTAGTTAGGTATTCACAAAAATAAAAAAAGTCGTCAACTTTTTAAATTTTTTTTTGAATATTTGATGCGATACACCCACCCTAGTTCACCTACAAAAATTATCAAACGCATAAAAAAATTCTAGAGAAAGTGGACCACGCGTTGCCGCAAAACACGACATTCTACCCATCTTGGTTGCGAAATACAGTTGAAAGTACCGTGCAAAATTCAAAAACAAAAAAATTCGAAGAGCATAACTCAGCCCCTGCAGTTTAAAGGTCAGGAAAACATACATACTTGGACTCTGGATGAGTTGCCTACTCCCTGATTAGAAGGAGCGCAGTCAGCTATGAAACACCCTGTATAAACGACTATAAAATTACGCGTAGATAGGCTCTTTATAGCGCGTAATTGTACCTATACGTTGATACATCTGTACAATGAAACTTTAATTACTATCTAGAAATAATACGCTTTATCGTCTTTCGAACTTGGCGGTATAAGAGAAAAAATTCAATTTCTTTTATCGAGGCAACCTTTCAAAAACCTAGTCCCCGAGAATCTCTAAGTTTTCTTTTTAATTTATAAAATAAAAGAAGAGCCTCCAACACGCGGAGGAAAAAAACTACGGCTAATAATAAAAAAAAAATGGGAAAAATCGTAAATAAGTATAAGTGCGTTCATCGGTATAAAAACCAGACCATTGTTAATACTCGAACGAAGCTAAAGAGAAAAAAAGCGACAAAAATGAAGGGGGCAAGTAGAGCAAGAGAGAAAAAAACCAACCAAATCTATCTGTAAGTAGCTTATCAAAAAAACTTCCACACAAAAGAGGTTTCAGGTGGAAAAATTTTGTAAACTTTTCCAATAACACGATAAACTGATAGTTGAGTGAAATTTCTAATGAAAGAAAAAACACCTATATCGATAATTTATCGATCGTATTGATTACATTTTCATCTCAGCAATCGCAACCTATATAGTACGTAGGTACCTACAAAACACGCGAGAACATTAAAAAAAGCAATAATGAAATTTTCGCGTCTATTCCGAATGGCAAATATTTACGTATATTTTGTTATTCAGGCTCAGGTGCACTATAAGAAAAGCAAAACCTTTAAAAAATTTTTTCGTGTAATTCGTTTAGCTCTCTATACCTGCTCGTACTCGTACTTCGTTTGTTGTGTGCTAACTTTTTTCTCTCGCTCTCTTCTTCTTTATATATTCGTAACATACTCAATATTTTCTACCACAGTCGAATTGATATTTTCCATTTACTGAAGTGTTCGCCGCCGCATTTCGTGTATATCAAAAAGCAAATATTAAAATAGTACTCCCGTGCGCCGTACAAAAAGCTCGTTTCCTTTACAATAGGTACTTTCCAGATACAATTTTCGTAAAACGGATTACCTACTACATCTCGTCCAATTCAATAGCGTCTGTCTTTACATACTCGTAATATTTTTAAATCAGAAATTACTGCTACTGGGGTTATTATGCGAAACAATTATATCGTATACGAGGTGATTTCGCAAATACATCTAGGTACCATTCCTTATTGAAAGAATAGCCACGTAATTTTTGTTTCAGGCGTACAATAAAATTGCATGTTTATCTAGCTGAAAGGCGTTTTGAAATTTTTTCCAATTTCGTCTATAGTCTGGTACAAGATATGAAAATTTAGGTATAAAAATAATTAAAGAGAAAACGAATTTTTAAATTTCAGAAAAGTTTCCACGCATGAATTTTTTATAACCAGTCGAGACAAACAAAAAAAATTATTTAACAACAAAATTGCGTATTTCCTGAATCTGTTTACATAGAGCTGCGAGCAAGTGAATTTTTTGCATAAACAAAATTATTTTTTTTTACAAAACCTTGTTGAATTCATAAAAAAATCCAAAATTTATACAAAGGTTTCAAAAATCATAACAACACAGAAAAGATTAGGTGAATTGTGTTACGTGCATCCCAGAGCAACTCATTTTATTTTTTTTAAATAAAAAATTATGCAAAAGATGCAATGACTTATGACCCTTGTTTGTAATCTTGCATTTTAATGAGATTCTTCTGCGGGTAAAAAAATGCACATATCTAGACTTTATTGTATCATTTGTATCTACCTACGTATGGACCCAGAAATTTGATTAATCTAATCGAAATATTATATGTACCTAAGTACATATTTAAAGAAAAACGAAAATAAAGAGTATCAGATTAAGAATAGTAAATACTGTGTTTTCAGATTTTTGAAAACTTCTGAAAAAAATTACTAGGTATTGATTGATGTACGTACGCTAAAAGGAAATTTTTAATTCTACCAAAAATGCATCAAATGTATCAGATAGATACTGTCAAGTGGGGTGAAAATAAACAGTGGGGCGAAAATATACACCTCACGTTTTTTTGGCTGTTTACCGTCCTGGAGAGCGCTAGTAAAAAGCTACGATCTTGAAATAATTTTTCTGTGAAAGAGGAGTCTTGGACGAATCTATCGATGTGCGATTCATCTATTTTCGATGAAAAACAACGCCACAAAAAAATCAAGAATGAAATTGAGGAAAATGAGTTTTCATTTTCTTCAATTTCATTCTCGATTTTTTTTTTTGCGTTGTTTATCATCAAAATATAGAAAAACCACACATCAAAAGATTCTTTCAATATTCTTCAATACTCCTGCAGTACTGTTGGCCGAAAAAATAAAGTTTTTTGCATGAATTTTCGTCATTTTTAGGGGTATATATTTTCGACCCACTTTTTTAGGTTTGACATGTCATACCTACTTCATAAATTCACCAAAAATCGAGGTTTGGGGATGAATTTTTTTTGAAAGAGGAGGTTACTTGCAGCCAAAGGATGGCCTCGGCACAGGGGAAAAAAATCAGGTTGATATCTTAATTATTGGCCGAGAAATTTGAAAAAAAAACTCGAAAATCATATATTTTCACCCTACTTGACGGTGCCTACTTAGATCTATTTATAAGAATTTTTCAAATTTTTTCCACCTATAGATGGTATACCATCTATAGGTGGACAGATGAAAACTTGAAATTGTTTTTTACATTTCGAATTTAAGAAAGATTGTTTAAAATATTGTTCAGAAGGATTCCTAGTATTTTTCAAACATGAAAGTTGATTATTTTTCATGAAACATCCCTTTTCAGTCCTTAATATTTCGCATAATTTTCAAGCTGTAATCAACTCGTGGCTTTCCTCACTTCAGACATTTTCTGTAGAAGCACTACATAGGTAACAAAAAATGGAAAAGTTCTTTGGAAATTTGTAATTTTCATTAGAAGACGTTAGGGCAGTTTCAACATCCAGCATGATACATTAGGTTTATTTTAATATTCAATATGACACAGTTAGAGTTAGTTCTATATCCATTCAGGAAATTAGCTGAATTTGGGTGGTTCGAGGTTCCCTTCTGGTTCTACTCCCCCGAGGAGCCTAAAACCAGTATCAACTCAAAAACCAAATTAGACTCCTAGAGGTGGTTTGAGCATCCAGGTTCACTTACGTATTAAGAAATGTGCCTAAAATATACAATCATAAAACTGAAGTCTTGACTTTTTTCAAACTTTGAATTCAATTTCATAATTATAGCACCTGCTCTCTCAATTATAAATTGGTGAAAATTATCGAAAATCACTGAGAAATAATCAGAATTGCAGCACAGGAGAAAATCAGTGAAATTTTTTTCACAAAAAATAAATCAGTGAGAAAAATCACTGTAAAATCAGTGACTATTTACTGAAAAGTCAGTGATACATATTTATGAAATTTGCTGAAAAATCAATAAAAATCAGAAAATTTTCTGAAAATCAATTATTTTTGCAGGTTTTTTCTGTGCTGCAATTCTGATTATTTATCAGTGACTTTTCACTGATTCAGAATGAGAAAGTGGCAATCCCCCTCCCCGAAAAAATTGACGTAAATATACCCCTCCCCTCCAATATATTGCTAATAAAAAATTATGTTAAAAATCGTCAGATTCGTTCACTAATGCTAAACGGTGTTCAATTTTTTGATATCAGACACATGTGTAACATTAATTACCCACTTTCTGATTCCGAATCAGTGAAAAATAACTGATAAACAGTCAGAATTGCAGCACAGGAAAAATCAGTAAAATTCACTGATTATTCAAAGAATTTCACAGATTTTTCAGTGAATTTCATAAATATCCAGTGATTTTCTTTCACTGACTTGCTTTCAGTGAAAACATTTTCACTGATTTATTATTGTGCTGCAATTCTGACTGTTTTTCAGTGATTTTTTATAAATTTCACTGAATTGGAAATGAGAGAGCAGGAAAAAAATTTTCAGTTTCATTGTTAAAAGCCAGGCTTGCTCATGAGCGGCTAAATTTCATACATGAACAGATCTGATCATATGTACATGATTGTGATGGCTTGGGCCTGCTCATTCCTAAAAAATTTTCCCTGGGTATAGATATCATTTTTTTCTCCTCCTCCATTTTTTTCAACCAACAAGTACATCATCTCACTCCTTACTCAAAGTTCCACTTACTTAATTTACTAATGGAAAAAATTCAAGTGATAAAACTCGAGAAAAAACACCACTTTTAAACTTTTTTTTACCGAATTAAAAACGTGTAATTTTGATTTTTACAACAAGCCTAGTTTGAAAATATAATTAAGTTTATAATTAACTGGAAGTTTTCGCGTTAAGTTTCAATCATCGGAGGTCTATCGAAGATAAAAATTTTTATAATTTTCCCATCCGTCTAGTTGTTAGGTTACTTAAGGGAATCGTTTAATTAAAAAATACGTGATTTTTTTCCCCCGACGCAACGTACCATATAAAACGTGGTTCAAAATACAAAAAAAAAAATAAAACGCAAGAAAATTGAAAATGGTTTCAAAGTGTAGTATTTATGCGTCTGGTACTTACCAATATTTGATGAAAAATTCAAACGAAAATGTACACGGTTGGTATTAAGACAGAAAAGTGATATCATTTATGTACAAACGTACTCGCGTATAAACTGATTTAACACGATATTACAATACCACGACTCGACGTTTGAATCAGAAACAAAAGAGAGTAGCTTTTTAGAAAATTATAATTTACGCAATCGCTGCTAAATACGCGTATGTACGTACCTGTGTATTTAGCATTCATAAAATACATCCTTCGGATGTTGCCACTCTGCTCCTCGCCTTGGTAATAGTTCGCACACCAAGATATGATAAATAGATACGCCAAAGGGCGAGGAGGCAGGAGGCAGGGTAAAAAATATACGCGGCAAGTTTCATATCAAACGCATCATGAGATTAAGTTGAAGTAAGAGATGTGTGAGAGTGCTTTCTCATAATGAAATTTTTACACGCGTATAACTCGCGTGCAGCACCTTTTTGCGGGCGCTTATAAATATCGAGGACGGAAACGAGCGTAATATGAAATGATTTTAAAACAAAATGGCGCGATTTTAGCCGAATTGGACGTGTTATTTACGTTTCGCACGAAAAATGGAAAATCTATAGGGAAAAGCGTTAGTGAAATGTGTGATTGCGACTGGGTTACATTCAAAGTTAGCGCAATGTTTTAGAATTTTGGCTCGAAGCTGCACGTTAGGAAGTTTTAAGTTTTACCCAACTTTTCGCTTTATCAGGGGCGAGAATATTCTGAGTTATCTGAAATACCGCGCGGCAACCCGGTAAGACGACTGTTTATATGTACACCGAACCTCTTAACTCTTACGCACACACTCGATGCCGCGAAAAACCAACCCGAACCCGGCCAAAGCAAAAAATAAGCGAAATTACAATTAAATCGAGATTTTTCTACGGCAGAAAAATAAACGCCACATAATGGACGACCTGCAAGGCGAACATTTTCATTAAAAAAGTTTTTTTTTTCTCTGCGAGAACATCATCGCTCTGGCGTATATTCACTCAGAGCAGAATTTCGACTCTGCCGCGCTTTTCTTTCTTTTTTTTCCCATTTCGCCAAAAATGTTTTCAATCTTTTGTTTTATTTTGTAAGTGTTTTTTAATTATAATGTCGAGGTTAGGAGTACAATTTGTATTCGGCGCGCCGCACCGTGCCGCGCTAGAAACGGCGTGAAAATCGTTCTTTTCAATGGTCAACCCGTTTCGTTATTACGATTTCGTTGAACGAGCCGTGCTGTTCGAGCTTGCCGCTGCCTTTTTTTTTCTCCGACGGAATTTATTTCGTCGACGTTATAAACGGATAGATTTTTCAAGGGTGAAATTAAAAACTTGATGGTTGTAACGAGTTCATTTTTTAGAAATAATGCTCGCAGCGCAGCGCGACGTTGAAAAAATTACGCCTTTTATATGGTTCGCCGAACGACGATGATTTATTAGTGAATTTTCATTTTGATTTTTAAACGAACTGTGAAAATGCCATATGCCGCAGAAGTGCCAACTCGGCATTCGACTTGCTGCGTGAGCCACTTTGGGGAAATTATTGTTTGGTCGAAAAATGCATTGAGATTTTTGAAAGAAAAAAGATAAATAATATGTATTAGAAATTGAGCCAGATGGAATTTATCGTGATAAGATTCTGGATTCCATCCTGGTGTTTGATTTCAAAAAAATTGAACGAAAATTGATAAGGGAGTGTGATTGTCACAATTTATCTGCCGAAATTGAATTTGTGATTTCACGATTGCCACTATTTTTCAAGAACGGGGTTTTCGACTTTTTCCCCGTTTTATCGAACAATATTTTCAAATTTTCTAGACCTCTTCAAGTATTGTGTTTGCAATGTTAGTATATGCGAAGAGTTAAAAATGCCTTCCTATTTTAACTGGACTGAAGTACCAGAAGAAACAGTGTGAATCACTTTTTAGCTTAAAAATGTTCAAACTGTTTGAAAATCAAAAAGAGAAATGGGTGGTGCATACAATTTTTTGCTCCACGCTTAAAATCAATATGAAAATCCACTGAGCCCAAGCAGAGGGAAAGCAGGCATTTTCGCAGAAAAAGACGTTGGAAAGTTGAAATTTCATCATTTTTTCAACATTTCAGGCCTGGAAATTTTAAAAAATTGTGTTTTCAAAAAATAAAAAATTATTATTTTTTTAATATTTTGTGGTTGAAAAAAATCCATAACGTTGGAGTGAGTTTTCCAAAATTCTCTGACTTGAAGATTTTTTGAAATTAGTTTCCTAAAAATGATTGGTTTTGGAAAGGGGTCAAGTAAAAGGACTCATGGACATACAAAAATGGAAAGAAAAATTTTCAAATACCTATCAGGTTTTTTTTTCAGGTGGAAATTTTTTCGATCCATAACATGATCGTACATTCTCGACAAAACGACAATTTCTCAGTATCCTGAAGTGCTTGTTTCCAGTCGTTTCTTCAAAACGTGATAAAAACGACGCCGAATAATTGTCGTTTTTTAATGAAACGACACCGAATAATTGTTGTTTTTGTTGTTTTTTGAAGAAACGACACCGAATAATTGTCGTTTTTGTCGTTTTTTGAAGAGACGACAACAACCGACCATTTAAGGATACTGAAAAGGTGTGGTTGTTGTCGTTTTTTTGAAGAAATGACAGGAAACGACCATTTTAGGATACTGAAAAATTGTAATTTTGTCGTTTTTGGAGAAAATACCGTTTTAAGGTATGGAAACGGTGTCTTTTTTGTCGTTTTTTGAAGAAACAACCATTTTAGAAAACAATGAACTGTCATTTTTGTTGTTTTTTTAATGAAACTACAAAAAATAAAAATTTTGGAAAACAGAAAAATTGTCGTTTTTTCGTTTTTTGAAGAAGCTACCAAAAAATTGTTGTTTTAATCGTTTTTGAAGAAACGACAGGAAACAACCATTTTGTTCATCTTATGTCCTCTACATCCAGATACCTACTTGGTACCTAAATCTGTTTGTGCCCTAAACCATATTTTATTTAAATGCCCTTCCATCTTCCAAATCAGACAAAAGTTATCATACTCTCTCATTTTGAATCAGTGAAAAGTCACTGATAAATAGTCAGAATTGCAGCACAGGGAGAACCAGCAAAATTCTTTGGTTTTATGCGGATTTTCGCTGATTTTTCAAAGAATTTCACTGATTTTTCAGCAGATTTCTAAAATTTTACTCATGTACCTACCAGTGAGTTTTCACTGATTCTCCAGATTTTTTTTCACTGTTTGCTTTTAGTGAAATTTTTTTCGCTGATTCATTACTGTGCTGCAATTCTGACTGTTTACCAGTGATTTTCGGTAATTTTCCCTGATTTTTAAATGAGAGAGTAGGTAATCTTATAGAGGATGGAGCCATGGCTTCTCTCTCTGCTCTCTCATTCTGAATCAGTGAAAAGTCACCGATGAATAGTCAGAATTGCAGCATAGGACAAATCAGCGAAATGCTGATTTTTTAAAGATTTTCACTGATTTTTCAGTTATTTTTCTCTCTGATTTGCTTTCAGTAAAAAAATGTTCACTGATTTTCTCCTGTGCAGCAATTCGGACTGTTTCTCAGTGATTTTCGATAATTTTCACTGATTTATAGTTGAGAGTGCTCTCTCATTTCTACATAAGTGCTTCTAATAAAAACATTTTTTCTGCTCTACGTACTTTCATTCAACAAATTACACATAATCCGGCGCTACAATTCGTTTCTAATATGAACCACTATTATACTTACACACTAAGAAAGGACCGACAGACCTCAGAATCTAACCCCAGGGGCTGGGAAAGAAAAGCTTCACTTTCATAGACTGTACTTGATTTTTTGATGGCATTATTTTTTAGAAATATTATCAAAAAGTACCTAGATAATAAGAATCGCAATTTTCTATGAAAAAAAAATTCATGCCAAAGTTTTGGGACATGAAAATTACGCAGCGAAAATGTTCACTTCTGCTTCGCAGGAACGAGTGCTGTAGTTGCTCAAAGTAGGGGTACTACGCACTTCAAACTCGAAAATTTCGAAATCAAAAGAATGTCAGTTCTAGAAATCATCACCTTTTGAAAACAAGCGAAAAATAGTTAATTATGTATCAATTTTTTTCAAAATTTTGTGCTGATTTGAATTTTTTTCAAAAATTTATAAGATTGCTAGATCATTTAAATTTTTTTTTACTCTAATCTCAAGTAACCATCACTTTTTTTGTCATTGATTTCTGACTAATTTTGAGACTTTTAAACGCGAATCTAACATTCATTTCAGTCCACGTGATTTTTTTCGCTCGTTAGACTCTGAATTTAAACTCTAAAATGACGAATTTTCATACAATAAGCAAACAAATCAGAAAACAAATATCAAAAAATTCATATTTAGCAAATCAAATCACCCCTATACACAGTTTGAGCAACAGTTTTACTCAAAGTATAAAAATTAATTTTTCTCATGCACAATTTTGCAAACGATATGAGCCTTTGATGCGGAAATAAATTGATAAATGAAAAATTGAACGCCAGATTAAAGTTCAGCGAGTTGAAACACCCTGATAATCACCCTTTTCGTAATAATTTATTTATTTTTTTCCAAAATCTACTTTTATTCGCTCAATTTTTGATACCACAAATAATTGAAAAAATTCAGGCAAAAAATTGAGTTGCTTAATTTTTTTTCGAATCTGAATGTCCATAATTGAAGAGTTCTTTTTCCAAGATTCCATGCATTTTTTTTTCAATAAAAAATTTTCAAATTTCATAATTTTAACCTATTCTATGACATCACTAAAGAAATAAGAGCTAAGATGAAGAAATGAGAATAAAACGTGAACAATTTCAAGAATTTAAATATATGCTTGTAACTGAATTCAGAAAAGGAAAAATAAATCACGAAACAATCCTGCAACGAAATTAATAGGAACTTACATGTTTGAAAAAACAACATCCAAAACTGAAAGATCAATTTTTCATAATTTTTAAGAAACCGAGCAAACCCACAACTGATGAATTCCAATCATTATCATATTAATTAGCTGCGTAACTTTCGAATAAAACCTACAGAAAGTTCAAATAAGCGAACTTCACTGCCAAATCGATTCAATATGTGACGATGAAAACATCCACTCGCAACTCGTCGTTCAGAATACGAAAGAAGAGAAAACTCACCAGTAAATAAAAACCAATTTATTGTTCGAATATTGACGATATTTGTTCGCGACGAATATTAGAATAATATCGAGCCGAGCGAGAAGTTTTCGAATAAAATGAATCATCTACCCACCTAGACACCACCTCGCGATGCTTTTATCGTATTTACGAGAAAGTTTTAATTTAAAATTTTCGTTATCGAAAATCAGCTCGTGTTTCGAACATTGCTCTACCATTATGAAAAAAATTTCCATTAGTCTTACTTATGCGTAGATACGATATTTCGTAATAGGGACGACTTGTTTATTGGGCGAGCTATTAAGGCAGCAAATTTCGGTTTTACACTCGCTAGGTACGGGTTTTCTGATGAATCGAACGAATGAAAATGTAAAAACAGAGTTATCACTACGTCGTGTTAGAAAACGAGATTTTTCCTCCATTTTGTAAGGCGTGATATCGTCATTGAGCGAGGCAAATCAACGGCTCGGAGTAATTTCAAATATTCCGATCAAAACTTACTCGAATCAATTACACAATGTCGCATTTCCTTTTGAAATATTCGAAAGAGACGAACCGACAAACGGATGGATCGAAAACAGCTTAGATTCGACGACGAGTTAATAGCGTACACTATTAAATGTAGCGTTTTAGAAGATACAACGTAAAAATTGGTCCGCGTTGGGAAGCGTACCAGAGCGCAGCGTAGGCCTCTATAAATCGGATAACGAAGACACGATAGAGAGAGAAAGGCTCAGCAAGTAGCCAAATAAAAGCTTGGAAAATTTAATGATGAATGTGAGATACGGGGATGTATTCGAATTCGGGCTTAAAGAATTTCAACGCAAATCATGCTAAAAACTCGCTTTCTTATGAAGATGTGATCAAAGTGAAAAAGGTTTTTAAATTTAGTCGAGAATTTTTCATGCCTTTCGAAAAAAAAATCGGAGAAAGAGAGCGAAAAAAAGAAGCGTCACATTTATAGAACCCCGGAAATTGTGAAGAAGAGCGCAAAAAAAAAGAAGAGAAGCGGGCGGCGGCACGCGCTCCAAAAAGCATTGAAGAAAAAGTGCGGATGTGCGAAAGGGTTTTCAGCGCGGTGCTAAAAGGCTGGCGAGGGAGGCGAGCAGTCGGTAACAGCTGATATAACAAGAGGTCGCCGTCAATTGTAAACGTAGATTTTGTGTTACACTATATTTGTCTTCTGGTATAACGAGGCGAAAGCGCCGCGCCGTTATGCTCGTATTTTTGCTGACGTCAGCAGACAACGGAAATAGTCCACTTTTAACGAACTTTTATAACGGCCGAAATTTATGCTCCTCTAATTACATCGGCAAACGCGTCACGTTATAAGGCCTACACCGTCCGCGTCCGTTCGTTTCGCGACGCGACTCGCCCGCACTCCGTCGCCCTGCGCGCCACCGATCCTTACCTAATGTTTACAGTAATTTACAGACTGCATGAATTGGACCGGAATTATTGTAATTTCAGTCATTTGTTTGCTCTTTCTTGTCTACGCTGGAAAATTGCGACACGCTTCGAATGTCATGAAATATTTATAGTTTATATAAGCGCGCGCGAACAGTTACCCTATAGAACATCGTTGTTTCAAACTCTCCTCGGTTCGGCGGCTCGACTCGACTCGACGCGGTGCATACTCTGACGAATACTTTTAACGTCGTAATTGAAGTAGCCCTTTGCGTATTTTATGAGTGTAACCACACTTTATGATCATTTTGTTGATTTGATTTTACCCTCGACGAGACGCAGACGCCGTGTACTAGCTTGTATCATTGTATACGTACTCGAAGCCCGCGTAGGTAACTCTACCTACTCAATTTGGTGTGTAAATTGGAAAATTACCATGAAACAGAGTGGAGCAAGGAGTCCATTAGCGTGTTGAAATAGTCTGCAGTTTGTGCAGTCTTTGATGAATTTTGTTAAAGGTGTGAAAAAACAATGAATTGTAATGTCACAAAGAAGTAATTAATTTGGTGAAATTTGGCAAAATTTAGACGAGCTGACAAAATGGAATGATTTTTCGTGTATTTTAGACGTTTTCTATTTTCAGCCCTAAAATCTGGTTTGTTTCACTTTTTTCTCTTACTCCTTTAAAGTATCTACAGTTTTTAACCTAGACAGGGGTGCACCCAGGGGGCTCAGGGGGCTCGAGTCCCCCCTAAAGCTCAGCAAGGAGATTTTTTTATCATAAAAATGTCAAAGAAGAGTACGATTTTTTTTTAAATTTTCGCCCTCGGTTCGTTCGGGCAGTATTTTAATAACTATTTTTTAGATAAATATACCACTCTTTAAATTTGGCGAGTGGATTCCCAGCTTAGACAAAGGTTCTAATTGATTCCCATTTTTTTTTTTTTTGAAATTCCGAATTGATTTCCACTTTTTTTCAAGCGTATAAATACGAATTGATTCCCTACCTCTTTCAACAAAGGAATTTTTTAGGAGAGCGAATTAATATGCACAAAACGTTTCTACGACTTAAAATTAGGTTCAGCAGATGTTGCAGGTTTCACTCCAGTTCTCAAGAATTGAAATGAAAAATTTTCCCATATGTTTCTAAATCACAGATCTTCGAAGTTTTCGCGCTTTTTATTTAAAAAACACAAAAAGGTGTTAAAATAATTTTTTAAATCCAAAATAAATAACACCATCGTTTTTTTTCGTAAAATTTTATTGCCGAAACTGCGATTAAAAAATTCCAAAGCATAAGCGCACCCAAATGGGAAAATTTTTCATTTCAATTCTTGAGAACTGGAGTGAAACTTGCTCTGTAGGCCCCAAATCCACATTTTGAAACAAACCAACATTTGCTGAACCTAATTTTAAGTCGTAGAAACGTTTTGTGCATATTAATTCGCTCTCTTGAAAAATTCATTTTTTGGAAAATAAAGTGGGAATCAATTCATACATACCCTGCCAAAGAAATGGGAATCAATTCGCACATTCACTCTTGAAAAAGTGGGAATCAATTCCCCTATGTTTTTACACAAATATTTCTTGAGGAATCAACTCACCTACAGCCTAAATTTGAAACGGTTGAATTTGCAAAAATTCTGTCTTTTGTAATCAGTAAAATAATTTTCATTGAAAATTTTTCGGTCAAAAATTACTAATTTCTGTCAATGTCCCATTTATCAGAAAAAAAACAGTAATTTTGACTTCAAAAAATCATTAAATCTCGTCATTTTTCAATTTTTCTTCGCTGAAATCTGTAGGTATATATTATTTGCCTTCTGAAAATACCCCAATTACTCCAGCCCCACTATTATTTCATTGAATTTTGACCCCCCCCCCACCCCCATTTCCCTCAAAATCTGAGCCCATCCCTTACGCAATTTCTGGGCGTGCTTATGAATCTATAGATGAATATTTTCAAGAAATATGTTTTCATCGATTTTTGAACTTCATCGCATCATTTTCTTCATTTATTTGACCTTCACAAATTTTAGTAATTTCAACTTTATTTTTACAGATTACAACGCACTAATATTAGAAAGACGAGTCTTCCAATATTAAATTATTTTCTGCAACACATACCAATTTCTCTGTCCTAATTTTGAAATTTCATTCATTTTTTCATACAATTTTGAGAATTACAAGATTTGTGTGGAAATGGGAAACTGAAAATTCACATTTTTGGGTCGAAATATTGACAAATTCATTTCATAACGACCATCCCCTTCCCTCCCACCACTCCCTTAATGAAAGAAAATAATAATTCTAATGAGTGATACAAATCAAATCAAGAAAATTTTTTGAATAAATTTCTTCAGCACGAAATTTTTTAGGGCTGAGAGTTGATCAGAAAAAAAAATGCGTGATCCCAATTCCCACGTTTAACACCAAAAGTTCAAGAAAATTTGATACAAGAACTTTAAAAAATGTTTATGAATAACTTTTCGTAAGTATAATTACATACCTATGTAAACCTATTCTATATTTTAACAAAAACTCGAGTTAGGTATCATTTTAACTTTTTGGTTACCTCACTATGATTAGACAAAATACTGAAAAGTTGCAGAAATGTTGAAAAATGACGAAGTTGGAAAATTAATCATTTATTTTCAAATTGACATTGTATGAAAATATCAAATTTTATATTAAAAGTGAGGACTTGATAATTTTTCGTTAGAACGTTAGGAATTGAAAATTATATTTTGTGAAAGTGACATTTTCAGTGATTAATCACTAAAAAACAATGAGCAAAAACTTGAAACATATCCACGATATAAGAGCTGTTCCCTTCAACGAAAATTTGCGTGATTTTTTCACTCACGTCTTCTCTCGCTCATTTTTCAACACACCTGTTACACTTTATCGAAAAAAAATGCAAAATTTTGAGAAAGCCCCCAGAATTTTATTTTTTACACTTCTTTCTCCTTTACATCAAAAACTTGTAGGACTGATTTTTTGCTAGGATTATAATTTTATTTGAAAATTTTATCAGAACCTAAAATCATTATAACTCAATTTCAACTAACCACCGTTGGGTTTTGAAATCGGAAAAATGCCGATTAGGCCTTTTTACTATTTTTTTGTGCTTTGAAAAAATTAGGAACCTATTAATTTAATATTCTGGATAGCAGAATACAAATCTATTATTTATCAATTTTCATTTCATGTAATTTCCTTGCCCATGACGCTCGGTTAAAATTTTTAAACGGCAAACTTGAGAAGAAAAAATTGATCAAATAAAAAAAAAGATCTCAGATTTATGTTCAGCAGGTGAAATTACCCCCTAAAAGGTTTTTGTTGAACGGACATTTCAAGCATTTTTTTTTCTCAGTCATTTTTCAATTTTTATGCATATTTCTATGGTAAAGAGGGGGGTAGGAATGACCAAAAGAAAAAAGAAATCTTGATTTGTGTTCAGCGAATCATAATATGTGACCTTCCAGGAAGAAACCGACCTTCGGTTCGAAAAAAAATTAAAAATAAAAGTTTCTCAATCAATCCAAAACAATGATTATCATTTGTTTTGGATTGATTGAGAAACTTTTTTTAAAATTTTTTTTCGGACCGAAGGTCGGTTTCTTCCTGGAAGGTCACATATTCTGAAAAAAATATTCCCAGATGATTCTAATTGTTTACTCACTCAGAATTCATTTTTTGCTTGATTTTTTCCATTTTTTAATGAAACCAGTGAAAAAAATGTTGATAAGAATCCACAAAAAATCTTCCGAAATTGGAAAAATATTTCTTAATACAATAAATATTGGAGTCGTCAGTTAGCTCTTTTCTGATATAAACAGAGCACGGAGATTTTCTAGCTCTATCCCATTTTTAAAATCTAAAAATTATTTTAAAAAATTACACAGTACACAGATAATTTAAAAATTCATTCCTAGGCAATTTTTAACCCATTTTATCAATATATGATTCCAAAAAAAGCTTACATTTTGTAGAACATTTCGTTCGTGTTGACTCAACAAACCTCATTTCACCTCACATTGACTCAAAATGGGGGGGGGAGCAAAATGGGGTTCTGAGAGTTTGGGTCCCTCGATTATGATTTTATATCAATTTTAATGTCACATATCGTAAATCTCACTTTTAGTGATGAACTTTTTTTCGTTGCTACTAAAGTACATGCAACACAGATATAAATACACTTTTTTTTATTTCTCGGGCCGTCAGTTTCAATTTTTTTGTCAAATTTCCACCACTTCAAAATTTTTAAAATGTTTGTGTTATATTATGAATAAATGGTACTTATTTTGAGGAAAACAATTCCATTGCCCCTTTGACCCTTCATTATGAGAGGGGGTTTAAAATTTTCATAAGGGCGCAACTTGACGAAAAATTGCCCAAAAATTTAAAAAATATTTTTCTACAGTTCCTCTCGCCCTCTAAAAGCTATCTTAAAAAACGAGGAGCTTTATCTGTATTTGGCAAAAAAATGAGAAAATTATGAAAGAAAACACACTCCTATTCGAAAAAATACTTGAGCTAGGGGCCCAAAATTGTTGTCAAAATCATTTACCAGAATAGCCGACCCTTTTGGGGTAGGAAGGATCAAAATCGGTTTCATAAAAAAAAATTATTAAAAAAATTATAATTAAAATAATTAAAAATATAAAATTAAATTTATCTAAATATAAAATTAAATAAAAGTCAATAAAATTTAAGTTAATAAATTTAAAATAAAAAATAAAAATTCTATAATAATAATAAAAAAAAATTAATCCCCCTACTTAACCGTATATATATTCCCTTTTCATGTTATTGTAAAAACTTATTACGTGTCAAATAAATTGCATACTCAGTTTGCCGTAAATCCGAAAACTTTTCTGGATTTACGGCAAACTGAGTATGCAATTTATTTGACACGTAATAGGTCCCTACTTCCTACTACAATAACTTGAAACCCGGTAAACATAAACTGATTCTGATGGGCCATTCTCGCCTACTTTTTCGCGTAGAGTTCAAAAATAATGTTAGTTTTCTTCTATCTTACTTGGGGTTTCCACAAAATGATTTTTTTCAAAAGAAAATTTTACAAAAAATTTTGACCTCCAACTACACCGAATTGTTCTTAATTAATAAATATTTCACCGGTTTCTACGCTTTGGTATGCAGCATATATGTTGATAAATTTGGTGCATTATTTTCCAAAATTTCAATGCACTGAATTTTTGTAACAGAACTTTTCAACTGGGAAAAGAGCCTTTGAATCGTGTGTGTACCTACCTACTTTTCGTTATAGTTAAAAATTCTACTTGATGCATTTTTAAACTTCAAGTACCACTACTCGCAGGGAAAGTTGAACCAAAAAAGAATAAATAGTTGAAAACATGAATAATAATCGTTAATTTAAGGTGAAAAAACCCAGACCTGAACGATAACAAGCTCATTTATTTACCACCCTGGTGGAAGTTTTTGAATTCATTGAAGACGCCGACAAAGTCGGTAATTACTATTAAACGTAATCGCCCACCTACACCGCCATACCCGTGCTTCGGTTTAAACCGTTGAAAACAAACATTAGACGGTATAAAAGCGGTTCATCCAGCGAACTAGCAACGTTACATGAACGGAGAATATTTCATATAAGTTCGGCGGTAGTCTACGCAGCTTTAAGGCTCGCGGTCGCGGTGGTTTTTATCTAGAGACACGCAGGCTGCCACCGCCGTCGTCGTGGGTTATATTCGCCCGAGAAAATGACACCGTAAGATCAATTAATTTTGCAAAAGCTCCGGCCAATAAAAGTGATAAAAGATTATCTAGAGAGCGTACAATTTTTACAAGACGCGACTTTTTTGACGAGAAAGACAGAGAGGGAGCGAAAAAAGTCATATTTCCGTTCTCCGGAGACCTTTGTATACTAAATCTAAGTAGCAACGTTGGCGTACAGTTGTGTTCGGGGGTGTTGCCACTTCCCATTCCGCTCGTCCGACTGACAATAAGAGAGGATGAGGCATTGTGGCAAACTTTTTTGTTTCTTTCGTCGCCTGCCTGCGTTCTTCCTCGAGCCGAACAATTTTTACGTTTATTATACCTATCTTAATCTTGGCTACGTAATGAAAACGCGTGACGATGACGCGTCGCTCGACGGCGCGGCGCTTTTATTCGCAACTACGACGTAAAATTAACACCGCAAGTCCACCATTAATTTGGCCTATATATTTTTACTTTTGAAATGTTCGCCGGAGCTGAGCATTTATCGATTTTTTCAAAAACCACATTAGAAGAAACAAAAGCGAAACGAGTTAAAAATTCCTGCGCCTATTGTTTGATTCGTTTCGGGCGCGGCGGAATTCAACGCCGTCGCTCGGTTTTCGCCTCGGTCTTAATGTAAGCTTTTTGTACGTACGTTCGCGTTTATCTTTCCAGAAATGATATCTTTCATTAAAACGAAAACGACGAGACTAACAACGTTTTCGCGTATTATATTCATATAGCATCAGTTGATACAAGACGACGGCAACGACGCGACGAGTAGAATACAACTTGATGAATTGCACTGTGCGGAGTACCAAGGCGAGCGTAATTAAGCATTGCTTTTCATCTTGTCAGCCCAATGTGGTTTTATTTTTAAGCAAGCTGAATTGAAATATTGGCCGAGAAAAGAGCATAATTGTAAAAAAAATCATGGATTTTGACTAAAATTAGTGATGTACTTTACTTCGAGTAAAAAACTTGAAAATAAGGTAATTTACGAAAAAATTCGGTTTTTTGCCCCTTTTGAGTAGTATCATCTCCTCCTCCCCCCCCGATACGGTTTAAATTTTTACGCTTCCCTAAAACATTGATTTCAATAAATTGAAAATCACTTTTTGCCCTCTACAAGGAGGCTGAAAATTCGCAGATAGTGAATTTGAAGATTTTCGATGTTTGCACCAAATTCGTTTTTTTTTTTCTTTAACGAAAATGTGTACTTCAAATTGATTTACCTATATCAATGAAATTTTTGTTGAAATTTATCGATTTTCACGCGAGATAATTTGAAATATTTTAATATTCGAAGTATTTTTTATCTATTTTAAACATGGCTGGGGGGGGGGCTAGAAGCAGAGAAAAAGAAAAAACGGGTTCACTGACTTCTCCCTCACTGCCTCACAAAATTCTTCATCAGTTGTCTCTTGTCTCTCCTGGTGAAGGTGAACTTGAGAAAACTTCATGATCTGAACGTTTGGGTCTGATTGAAAAAACGTTCTGCGACAAATAATGATGTACGAAACGTAAGTTAAGGGTATGCTCTAGCTTGTTATCAGTGGAAAAATTTAGGATCGGGATATCTTAAGCATTATTGAATAAAATGTTCTGGAAATTTAATATAAGGGTAAGGTGCCCCATTATCGCCTAGTGCCCAATGTCGACCACCTCGTCTATCTCCGGCGCTATGGGCGACAGCGAGCCGAAAAAAATTTGTTCATATTCTTCATCGAAAATCCGGAAAAATAAGACCACTCCGACATCCTGAAAGCCAAAACTTGCGGAGAAAAATAGAAAAGAAGATGTTGGAAGGCCAAAAACTTTTTTTAGCAATTGCTTGCACTCCTTGGAATTCTTGGTAAAAGTTATTGAAGTAAATGTTTCTCGTGTGTTTTTAATTAAGAAAGTTCCAAGTTTTCACCGGTATCATCGAATTTTAATAATTACTACGGTAAGTTTTTAAAAAATTCACTCAAAGTTAAATTCATGGTGTAGCCCTTTATCGACCACCTATAATCTTAGGTAATTTGTTGTTTTCAAGTGATTTCGTTTTTTTCGATTTTCTCGAATTTTGGTTGTAGGGTTGTGATTTTGGTCTTAAATTGTTGATCTGTGAAAGATGAACACGAAAAAATTTTTTTCCAGTAGATTTCGTTTATAGCGGACAAAATCAGTCGGTGGCCGATATTAGGAACCCAAAATTTTGACCTCGCGTTTTGACATGTCTCAGAAAAAAATTCCTAAAAAATACTAAATTTTAACGGATGGCCCCGGGGCTTTCCACAATTGTAGGGAAAGAATGTAGGTATCCATTAAGCCATCAATGACATTTCCAGCCCTTAAACTTTTGAAATGGTGAGACTTCAAAAAAAAGTGGGCGATAATGGGGCACCTTACCCTTACAGTATGACACAAAAGTCTTGGTAAGTTGAAACATTTTTCAATATCTCAGAAGTGAAAAGAGATATCAAGACGGTTCAAACGGCAATGTGTTCCTGGCGTCGAGGACATTGAAGATTGATAATCAAACTTTCAACCCGACCTATAAGATGCTCACAAATTGAGAAACCGGTTTGGGTCAAAAAATGGGGGTCCAGTTTTTTTATTGAAATAAAGTCTACGCACTGGCGCGATTAAAATGTGATATGTTTTTTTGAAACCGGTTAAGCGGTTTTGAAACAGTTGTCAATAGTATCCAAAAAAGTGGAGATATGAAAAAAAGTTTGAAACAAAAGTTGTACAGAAGTGAAAACTGAACATTTTTTGTTTCATAACTTTTTTTCCATCTTGAAATGGAAAGAAGTTGTCGTAGAAAAGGTTTGAGTATAATTTTTTGCTTTCCAAGTCATAACTCTTCTCCATCGCCAGATGAAAAAAAAATTACGGAACGTAAAACATTCAGTTTCCAATTCTCTACAACTTTTATTTCACACTTTTTTTGATATCTCCAAGTTTTTGAAACCGTTAGTTTCTTTGGATGATTTTTTTCCAAGTCGATAACCGGTTATCGAAAAGTGGAGATATCGAAAAAAGTTTGAAGCAAGAGTTGTAGCGAATTAAAGACTGAACATTTTACGTTCTGTAATTTTTTTTCATTTAGCAATGAGGAAGAGTTATGGCATAAAAAGAAAAAATTGTACTCTAGTCCTTTATACCATAACTTCTTTCCATTACAAGATGAAGAAAAAATTACAGAACGTAAAATGTTCAGTCTTTAATTCGCTACAACTCTTGCTTCAAACTTTTTTCGATATCTCCACTTTTCGATAACCGGTTATCGACTTGGAAAAAAATCATCCAAAGAAACTAACGGTTTCAAAAACTTGGAGATATCAAAAAAAGTGTGAAATAAAAGTTGTAGAGAATTGGAAACTGAATGTTTTACGTTCCGTAATTTTTTTTTCATCTGGCGATGGAGAAGAGTTATGACTTGGAAAGCAAAAAATTATACTCAAACCTTTTCTACGACAACTTCTTTCCATTTCAAGATGGAAAAAAAGTTATGAAACAAAAAATGTTCAGTTTTCACTTCTGTACAACTTTTGTTTCAAACTTTTTTTCATATATCCACTTTTTTGGATACTATTGACAACTGTTTCAAAACCGCTTAACCGGTTTCAAAAAAACATATCATATTTTAATCGCGCCAGTGCGTAGACTTTATTTCAATAAAAAAACTGGACCCCCATTTTTTGACCCAAACCGGTTTCTCAATTTGTGTGCATCCTATAGGTCGGGTTGAAAGTTTGATTATCAATCTTCAATGTCCTCGACGCCAGGAACACATTGCCGTTTGAACCGTCTTGATATATCTTTTCACTTCTGAGATATTGAGAAATGTTTCAACTTACTAAGACTTTTGTGTCATACTGTATATGCTTCTGAACAACATTACCTTTTGAGGACTTTTGAGATATTTTCAAAATTTCTCTTCCATTTTTGAAAAAAAATAAACGTTCAGAAAAAATTGGACAAACAACAACACTTTTTATCCAAAGTATTTTTGGTGATTTTTGAAAATTCCTTTTTTTTAAAATTGAAGAAAAATTTTGAAAATATCTCAAAAGTCTTCAAAAGATAATGTTGTTCCGAAGCATATATTAAATTTTCAGACCATTTTATTCAATAATGCTTAAGATATCTCGATCCTAAATTTTTCTATTTTTACTGATAACAAGGTAGAGCATGCCCTTAAAACGGAAACGTTGACAAAATTATGTATCTAGTCACTGCTCAAAAACGGTCTGGTCCACAGCCAATTCCTCACACTGTCAATCAAACAATCCACCAAAAATGAATAACCGCATCGCAAAATTAAAAGCCAAAATGTACATATAACAAGGGATTGCCGACTTCTGATGCAAAGGAATTTGTTAATCCTCATAAATTCCTTGATGATTTTGAACGAATTTCCAAGAAATTGGAAATCGATAATCAGATAGTGACCTGTCATAAGTAAACCAAGTTAAGGGTATGCTCTAGCTTGTTATCAGTGAAAATTTTAAGATCGTGATATATCTTGATGATTGATGAATAAAATACTCTTGTTGTAATATATGCTTTAGAACAACTTCATCTTTTGAGGACTTTTGAGATACTTATTTTCAAAATTTTTCTTCAATTTGGAAAAAAAAATTTTCAGAAATACTTTGAACAAAAAATTTTGTTGTTGTTTATCCAATGTTTCCCAAACATTCCTTTTTTTTCAAAAATGAAAGAGAAATTTTAAAAATATATCAAAAGTTCTCAAAAGATAATGTTGTTCCAAAGCACATATTAAATTTTCAGAACATTTTATTCAATAATGCTTAAGATATCAAAATCTTAAATTTTTCCACTGATAACAAGCTAGAGCATACCCTTAAGATACAAAAATTAAAAAATGAGATTGTTTTGGTACTTAATAGTTCTTGACGTGCTGAATTCAGTGTTGATGTTGAAAACGTTCGCGAATCATTCATTTCATTGTTAATAGAGATTCAATTTTTTAGGGAAATTAGATGAATTTTTCAAAAAATTTGTTTTTTTGTTATGTTGAAGGATACTTCATGTAGTGTCCATATATCAATTTTTCATCTTAATCCAGTCGTCTTTGAATGAGTTATTGCAGTTTTTACCATTTGACAGATGGAAAAATCGACTCATAGTATTGCACTTTGACACTCATAAAGAAAGTATAAAAAAGCAATACAACCTGGAGACCTATCATGTCATCCTACTCCATTTCACAGCGTTTTCCCGCCAAAAGATTCGAAATTGAATTAAAAATTTAAGGTAAATTTTCATTTTTTGGTTGGAAACACTGATTTAGGAAAAAAAAAATAAAAATGTTACAAGGATTCAATTCACCTTCCTACCTATTGAACGTGTCTCAAAAATCATCCAATTTCATATCATTGATTGGTCATACTTCATTTTGAAACTTTGAACTACTCCTGTAAAAATCGCCTTTCGGACGCTAACCTGGTTTCTTTGTGACAGGTTACTGCTCATAGATTGATGTTTGTGGAAGCTCAAAAATAAAAATGGTCTCAATTAGCTCAAGCTCGTCACCTTAGCTACGAGTATAATTTTTACTGATACATATTTTTTGGGATCGCAATAATCCATTTTTTTTTTGTTTGGTAATTTTCATTTTCTTAAAATCTAAAGACTCTTCACCTCACAGGCTTATTTAAATATCTGAAAATTGAGCCAAATTTTTCGGTCATTAAGAATTTTTCGTGAAATTTTTACAGTTTAATTTAGTTAATTTTCATCAAATTTCAATTCACAGCAATGTTACAAAAAAATTATCAAATAAAATTATTTAAATTTATTTTAATGACCAAAACATTTTTTAGTAATTTTTCAAGTCAGGTAGATGAACAACTTGAATTTTATAAAATTGCTCGAATCAAAATGCAAGTGGCAGCACTGCCATGAAATTTTTTTAATATCATCAAAAATTGTTGTAGGCGACCAAAATTTTTTTCAGTCGATTTAGAGGTGTTTAAGTGAGCAATTTGAATTTGGTAAAAATAAAAAGATCTTAAAATTAGATTTATAACTGTTTAGTCGTTTTGTAGAAGGCAAAAAGTGATTTTAAATTTTGAGATCAATGGTTCAAAAAGGTATAGAAATTCTAATAGCGTCTTTTAAGGGAGTGACTGAAATTTCCAGAAGATGACACTGCTGTAAAATAGGAAAACCCCGTATTTTTTTAATGGTTCCATTTCGAACTCTTTTAGTTCCCTCTCCCTTTGGGTAGGAGACTTCAAAAAATTTCTTCCACTTACAGTAAACTAAGTCTCCAATACAAATCAATTTTTGTCAAAATTCGCAAGATAAATTTTCTTTCGATCAACCCAGGTGCATAGCTCTGACTCAATTTCCAAGAAGTTTTGTTCACGATTCTGACACACGTATGAGCTATTCGCGATGCAACGTTCGCGAGGTTCGCTAGTATCGGGTGTTGAAAAGGTGATGCTGTAGTGATAAACCACCACCCCTCCAGTCAACATTAATCAGCTGATGCCAAAACGTAACCGAATGTTACCTACAAATCCTCTTCTCTGGTTGGTTGAAACTCGACCAGGAGACTAATTCCTAGACGCCGAGTTACCAAAACGGGATCGAGAGCTCTCAGCTACTTCCGAAGGTGTTCGTTCGACTTGTTTGAATTTTTTCATGATTTTTACGCACTTTTCAATATAAATACTGTATCTAATCTACTTATAAATGCAGTTTAATTAGCTGAAATTAAAAATACAATTTTAAATAAACAAGTACTTAACTACTTATACGAAAAATAAACTTTTTTTTAGCATTTAATTAAATATAAAAATTATACATGTCATTTTATTGAATCAATCAAAATATATTATTGAAATTTTTTGATTTCTGTAAGTAAAAGTATTCGTGCCAATTTAATTTTTTTTTTACTTTTTTGTATTAATTTTGGAATATCTCATTTTATTATATTTTAGTGTCACTGAATCACTGATTAACTGTTGGGTTAAACAATATCACATTTTTTTCATAAGTATTTTATTTTAAAAATTTTTAAATTCTTCTATTCAATTATTTCAATTTTATAACATTTCTTTACCTAATATAAAAATTTCAATTTAAAAATTGACAAATCAGAATTCAATAGTACCTACTACCTAGGTAGATATTAATAATTTATGTGACAAATCATTTTTTTTTTTCAAAACACTTTGTAAAAAAACGGCAATTTTTCTAATTCAACAGTAAATCAGTGAAACTAAAAAAAAAAAGGAAAAATAAAATGAAAATAAAATTGGTACAACTTACTAGAACTAAAAAAATTCAACTTTGTTTGACTTACGACTTGACGTGTTTAATTTTTATACTTATTGATTTCAAAAAAGTTCAATTTTTGTATTCTCATTTCATTAAACATCGTGTAAGTACGTAAAAAATGATGAATAAATTCAATGAAGTCGAACGAACACCTTCGGAAGTAGCCGAGAGCTCTCGATCCCGTTTTGGTAACTCGGCGTCTAGGAATTTGTGACCAGGAGCACCGTTTCGTCAGTTGCATGGAAGTCCACCAGATGTCAGCCACTATGCTTTGCATCGCGAATGTCCTCGTCGTATACCTCTTAGGTACCTATATTATCGGTATACTTAGTCTATACGCGAACTATGTGTGTATTAAAATTTCACCGAAGCAAAAAAGGCCGCTGTCAATCGAGTCGATTATGCGTGAAAGATCGAGTCGCGTATAGAAATTCTTCTCATCATTAATATCGAACGTGTTCACCTGTCACTTGCGATTCAATCGTATTTCTCTGCTCGAGAAGAACATTTCAAATGATCGATCGTTTCAGCCAAATGTTATTAGTATTAAAGTTTACCGCTAATACCTTTTATCATTCGGGGTTTTTAACCCAAATTTGTTGTAAAAAGGTGGGGAAAAAAATTCAAAGTTTCTATAAAATTCCCCTTTTGTTCTCTGATTATATTTTTAAAGGACACATCCCTAAACCCATCTATGGGGTGCTTTAAAGGCACGTGATATATATGTTCGGTATACGACCTCATTGCCTTCTCGGTATGTCATTCCGCAGTGTGAATTTTCAATTGTTTATCATTAAGACGACGAGAATTAATTAACTTTCAACGTTTTCGTCTCGTCGCCATCATCCAAGCGATGTATTACAAAATACCACCACCTACGTATACATATGTAAGTTGGGTACTCGTAAGTATATCCCTGATGCGATGAGAGTTTTTGTTTTTCATTTCAATGATGACGTCACTTTATATGTAGTAAATGCATAATAGGTGTATAATGTATATGCTTCGGCATAAATAGCGAATTAAAATGACGAGTTTTCTATACCCCCATGTGTGCTTTATACCTACGTTATTTAAGAGAAAGCACCAACCAGCGTATATCTATGTAGATAGCATATGAAAGTTTTCCTGACATTTCGTATAATAAACTAGTAGTATATATTTATGTTTTGAAAATTTATATGTATATGGTTCGTATACATATAATACTTATTTACTTATACTCGTTTCAATTTCAAACATTATTTACGTTTCGTTTCGTAATACTTTTTTAAACACTTTGACGTTTTTAACGCGTTTTCATTTCTACTCGAAAGCCTTTGATTATATTCGTTCTATACGAATAGTCCTAGATGCCACAGGGCACCAAGAAATTAATCCCTTTAGGATAATTTATATAAAAAGTTCTTTATTTTGTTGTTACACTTTTTTTTTCAAATTAAATATCGTAGATGTTTTTCATTTTTTTTTTTTCATAGAAAATAATTTCAATTTGACATGAATTATTTACGATAGATGATGTAGAGCATGTGTGGTATACTTGTACCTAAATATCTGTATAGATAGGTACCTATAGCTACGTAGAAATATGGGTACTCGAATGTTATAGTTTTGTTTTAATACATTTGCTACGTTGGCACGTTATTCGAACTCTCTGATAGATTACTGAAACATATCGAATTCGGTGTTGAGATGACGTATACTTTGGGTAAATAATATCTGCGTGATAAATGAATACACGGAATTTGATTCTAATTGAATTTATCGATCCTGGGGAAAAATTTTATCAAGAGGAAGATTGAAAATGAGAAATTTTGCGAGGTTTTACTCGTTGAACTGAATTTTTTCCCTATTTTCTCTTGCAAAACATTATGATTCTTTTTTTATTTCCATAGAATTTTTTTTCTTGAAACACATTTACCTGTAGATTTTTCGAGAACGCGCATGTAGATTAGGGTGGAGCGCGAAAAAAAAACATACCTCGGATTTTGACCAAACTCGGTAGGGTTGTTGGGTCATCATTGGAGACTACCCAAAAAAAATTTGAGCCCCCTAGTTGGAGGTGGAGGGGAGCTGGGGGTTCCCAAAGGGCACCTCCTTTTGAAAAAAACGTGTTTTTTTGTGTTTTTTAGCTACTTAAAGTGGCTGGAGAGTTATGGAACAGCACTTAAAAGGTGCGATTTGAGTTTCTACATCTCCCTGAACCATTGCCATCCTTCTCGGATCAAAACTCAGACTGCTACCAGGGGGTCGAAAAGTTGCAGATCGCGAAATTTCAATATTGCGAAATTTCTGCTGGCTTTGAATTCTTTATTTTTGCGCCGGATAATTTTACTTTTTTTTTTAGAATAAATTTTTAAAGAAAATTTTCAAAATTTCCTCGATCAGTGTAGCCAATTGCAAATTGTGATAGTCAAATTAATGGAATTCGCTTTGATGTGAACATGTAGTACCTAACTATATCTTATCCCTGGAAAATTTCACAATTTTTTTTGCTTTTTTCAATAATTTGAAAACAAATTGAGAAGAAAATTTTTTCGTACCAGTGCAGTCACTTGCAAACCACGAAACTTCCGGATTTTTCATTACGAAAAATGAATTTGAGGCTTGAAAGTAAAATGATCGCGAAAAGAGTGTTTATCGAGGTATTTTGGTTCGCTGGACACGAATCTCCCATTAGTTTCGTGATTTAATATTGCCTATCCGCATAAAACGCTCAAAATTTGAAAATTGTGCTGAAATAACGACATTTCTGTATGGTTTTTCGCAATTTTCAGCATGTTTTTTTTCAATAATTAGAAACAAATTATGAAGAAAATTTCATCGTATCAGTGCAGTCACTTGTAAACCACGATACTCCAATAATTGAAAATCATTTGAAAAAAAATTGTACCTACGTTATGAAATCGAGTTTTTTAATCAGAAAAAATTTTACATATTGAAAATTGCGAAAAACCATACAGAAATGTCGTTATTTCAGCACAATTTTAAAATTTTGAGAGTTTTATGGGGATAGGCAATACTAAATCACGAAACTAACGGGAGATTCGTGTTCAGCGAACCAAAATACCTCGATAAACATTCTTTTCGCGATCATTTTACTTCAAGCCTCAAAATTCATTTTTTTCGTAATGAAAAATCCGGAGTTTCGTGGTTTGCAAGTGACTGCACTGGTACGAAAAATTTTCTTCTCAATTTGTTTTCAAATTATTGAAAAAATCAAAAAAAATTGTAAAATTTTCCAGGGATAAGACATAGTTAGGTACTACATGTTCAGATCAAAGCGAATTCCATTAATTTGACTATCACAATTTGCAATTGGCTACACTGATCGAGGAAATTTTGAAAATTTTCTTTAAAAATTTATTCTAAAAAAAAAAATTAAAATTATCCGGTGCAAAAATAAAGAATTCAAAGCCAGCAGAAATTTCGCAATATTGAAATTTCGCGATCTGCAACTTTTCGACCCCCTGGTAGCAGTCTGAGTTTTGATCCGAGAAGGATGGCAATGGTTCAGGGAGATGTAGAAACTCAAATCGCACCTTTTAAGTGCTGTTCCATAATTCTCCAGCCACTTTAAGTAGCTAAAAAACACAAAAAACCACGTTTTTTTCAAAAGGAGGTGCCCTTTGGGAACCCCCAGCTCCCCTCCACCTCCACCTAGGGGGCTCAAATTTTTTTTGGGTAGTCTCCGATGATGACCCAACAACCCTACCGAGTTTGGTCAAAATCCGAGGTATGTTTTTTTTTCGCGCTCCACCCTAATGTAGATATTGTGTAATTCATCATGTAAAATGTATTTTAATGATAATTTTATTCCAGATTTTTTATGTATACCCAGATATATTGATCCTCAAATAAAAAGAAAACACTTGAGATGCCCACCATCCATTTAAACGAGAGTAATATTTTTAAAAGATCGCGTTTTGAAACTCCTGTAGGTAGTCAAAATTATAGCAACGGAAATTGATTTCTTTATTTTTGGCAAATTTTTTCTGGAAATGTAAGAATTTACCTTTTTTGAAAAAAAAACGTTACCTATGCATATTTTTATGTGTGTGGGAGTGTGGGGGAGGGGGAGAGGGAAATACTTTTTCAAGTAAAACACACCTGATATATATGTAGGTATTTCATAAAACTAAATTTCACAATTTTAATTTTTTTAGTAAGCATTTCCAAATATTTATAAAAGGTCTGAGAATTCCTTTAAAATCGAGTTTTTATATCTTTCAGAATAGTTTTCACTTGAACGAAAATATCGAGCCCCCTTCATTGTACAATTTTCGTAGGCATAGTACCTACTACCTACGTACTCAACATTTCTAAAAAGAAAATATCAACTCAAGTAGCTCCTCGCAGTGAAAAAAGAACCCAAAAAAGTAAATTAATTATTTTGAATTTCAATACCTTTCGCATGTCAATTTTTCACTTTGTCTGAATTATTTCCAAAGAAACAACCAGGGGTGCAGGGGGAGCATTGTCCTTCTAAAGTAACATACAGGGGGTCCACTATATCTCAGAAATGATTTTCCCTGACTTTTCCAGGTTTTCCAGACCAATTTTTCGAAATTTTCCAGACCTTTTAAATGTTATTCCTGAAGAATGCAGAAGAATAATTTAAGTTGCATAATGTCCAACAATTTTTTTTTCGAAAATCATTACTTCTTATGAGATTTTTATAGATGCTCCCTTTTCCGGCCAAAAAAACGACTTAAATACAATTCTGAAAATTTTTGATGCCACCTTCCTCTCAACTCGACACAAAAACTTGAGACCTTGAATTTATAACAGAAAAATTTCAAATAAAAATGAACGCGTTTTTTGCTTTAAAGCAAAAATCTTAGAACATGGATATGTCAGTAAGATATACCGTACTCTCAAATTTAATATAATTCTTCAGGATGTTCATCAACTTATATTCAACATGGGATGTACTTCTTTCAATGCCCTTAAGGTATGGCAGCTTCATTTAGTTACTGTGTTACCGCTATCACACAGGTCTAAAGACACTTTTGATTACCATTAAGGAGAGGGATGCACCATACACTCTGCTTCTAGTGCTGTGCCTCTACCAAACTAGCGCATACCTTCCCAACTACTATCTCTCAGACAATCATTTTCCCGGCAATCTTTCCAAATTTTCTGTCTGACATTCTGTCCAACTTTCCATCTAACATTCCATCTAACGCTCCATCTAACTTCTTTGAGTCTAACATAATGTCATTATGTCTTAATTTAAAAATATTACTGTCTAACACTCCATATAATGCTTCATCTAACTTTCCATCTAACGTTCCATCTAACTTCTTCCAGTCTAACATAATGGCATTATGTCATAATCTAAAAATGTAACTGTATAAAACTCCATATAACGCTCAGTCTAATTTTCCATCTAACTTTCCGTCTAATAATCCGTCTACATATTCGATCAAATTTCCTAATCGAATTTCTTAATCGAATTTCTAGATCGAATTTCCGATCGATTTCTACAGTTTTCCAACTATCTTTCTGATTTCCAACTATCTCTTTTCAACCGACTTTTCGACCAACTTTTTGACCGACTTTCTGACCGACTTTTCAACTGACTTTTTGACCGACTAAAATACAAATTTTTTCCAAATTTTTTCAAGTCTAACATAATATCATTATGTCTTAATCTAAAAACGTTACTTAACCATCCCAGTGTTCCATAACACCTCCAGCGTTACATTACACTTTTCAAATTTTACCCCCCCCCCTCCCCAGCCCTAAAACATATTCATGTGAAAATTATGTTTTTCAAATTTTTTGGTGTCCACCATAATGTCATTATGTCTTGACCTAATCTCTCCAAGTCTAACATGTTATCAGCAAATTATCATGTTCAAATATAATATTTGATTTTATTTATAAGTTTTTTCAAGCCTAACATAATGTCATTATGTCTTGATCCACTGTGATCATTACACATAACCCGTAACTCGTCCAAGTCTAACATGATATCAGCAAATTATTATGTTCAAATATAATATTTAATTAAATTTATAAGTTTTTTTAAGTCTAACATAATGTCATAATGTCTTGATCCACCGTAACAACATAATGTCATTATGTCCTTGATCCACTGTGATCATTACACATAACCCGTAACCCGTCCAAGTCTAACATAATATCAGCAAATTATTATGTTCAAATATAATATTTAATTAAATTTATAAGTTTTTTTAAGTCTAACATAATGTCATAATGTCTTGATCCACCGTAACCGTAACCATTTTCAAGCGTAACCATTTTCAAGCGTAAGAATTTTCTAGCGTAAGAATTTTCTAGCGTAAGAATTTTCTAGCGTAACCATTTCAAAATTTTACCCCCCAGGCCTAAAGACATATCCATGTCAAAAAAGAAAAACTTTGGTGTCAACCAAATCGTGAGACTAAAAGTTCAGATATTTCCAGTCTGAAAATTCAAAAATTTCTTCGCAATCAAATACCCCCCACCAAAAAAACCACGTACCTCAAATTTATAAATTTTACGATCCAGTAAATAATAGATCGATGAGGAGTAAAATATCAATTATTTTAATGAGATATATAAATGCGATTAGTCCGAGCGAAGCGAGGGCGAAAATTTTCGCAAAAAAATACCTTCAAAACTTGAAAATTCATCACTTCACACCACAGTAAAGTTTCCCAAAATGTGACCAAAAAAATACAAATTCTCTTTCATTCCCTTCCCTTTTTTTTCAAAATCGTGAGCGTTATGGTACTTCTTTCTTATTACATTTTATTAAAAAGTACGTGTTCAAAAAAAAAACTCTGTATAAAGAAATTTTTTTGAAAACTCAATGGTTCAATACACAAAAACATGTGTTTAAATATCAATTTTCTTGTACATTATAGTCAACGAAAAATGATACATACAAAAATCAGTTGAAACAATTTGGCCCAAGCGGAGCAAGGGGAATTTTTTTTGAAAAATTTATAATAAAATGAGTCCAGAAATTTCAGATAATTTATTCTTCTTCTGGATTTTTACAAAATTCCTGCGGAAATGCCGGAAATTTCAAAATTATCTGACTTTTCTCTGACTTTTCCTGATTTTCCAGGAAATGAACACACTAACATATTTGCAGATTTAGTAGGAAATAGGATTCAATTTGAAAAATTAGCAAAATATTGACCTTTTTGGGGAAATTTTTTTTCTGATTGAACACATTGAATATTGTGTTTTTTTACTTTTAAAAATTTTAAACCGTTGTGGAGGTGGATTTGATTTTCAATTCTTAAAAAAATTTCCAAATAATTTTAAAAATTAAAATCAATAAAAAGGACTTAAATATCTTACATTTTATCAAAAATTCGTCAAAAATGGAAAAATTTTAAATAAGTACCTAATTTAAATATCTAGCATTTTGATAAAAATTCTTCCCTAAACACATCCATGATTCTAAATCTTTTGCTTTAAAGCAAAACTAGTGTAATTTTTTAAAAACTTTGCATCAAAACAAAACGATTTATTCCTAATTTTACAAATTTTATCGAAATGAACACCAACAAAATTCAGTACTTATTTGTTTTGCTTTCTTCCATTATAATACCTATTTATTAAGAAACCACAAATACATTTATCAAAAAATATCAGTTCAAAGCCAACAGCGCGTTTTCAAATTCCTCCAGAATCCAGAAAATTTAGAAATTGATTTGGCCAACTAAAAATCGAATTCCTGACATCTTTTTAGAGTAAATTAACAAAAAAAAAGCCATCATGACTAACAAAATTTCCAGGCGGATAACTAAATTTTTCAAATTTTTCCTGGTCAATTTGAAAGTTGAAAAGTTGGAAAAACATATGGTACTGAATTGTTTCGAGTGAGAGCTTGATTTTTAACTTCTAAAATTGATTTTCAGGCTTCGTGGAGAGATTCGAAAATACTACATACATATAAAAATTAAATCTCGTTTTTGATTGGTAAAATTCGGTTTTTGGAGACCAATTTCAAATGTACACATTTAATTTTCATCAATTCTCAAAAAAAAAAGGGAACTTTCGCAAAAAAATGTCAAAGTACAATAAATTTAAATTTTCAAAAATTTATCAAAAATCGAAAAATCTGCTGAAATTTTAGCTTTGGAGATTTCAAAACATGTTCTTTCCAGAAAAAATCCAACTCTTCTTCGAATTGGAAGTGGACAGGCTGGACACCTCAAGTGATTTTTTCATCAGAAAACAGAAATTCATATTGAATTGTACAAATGTTTTGCAGTTTTCCTTCTGAAGCTCACTTGGATCAAAATTCTCAAAACTTTCGATACTCGTCTTAAAATTCTGTCCTTTTTCGCCTCCCATATTGAACTAATTTTTGAACAAAAGTGTAAATGCCTACATAATGAATCAATTTTCAAATTTTCACTCTAATTTGCAATTCAAACCTCATCTTCAAACCTAATACAATTCATATAATTAACTAAAAACATTCCAGTAAAAAAGCAGTAAAAATTGCACGTTCATTGATCAGCTGGCTGAAAAAAACACTAACACACTAACACGAATCTTATAACGAGCCATAACGACGATAACATTCGATTTTACACCACTTTTCATCTCAACTTTACTCTCCACTTTGCACGCGGGGAACGCAGTAAATTCAGCCATTTCCCGCATCAACAAATTACCAAGTACGATGTATTTTTCATCACTCGAAGAAAAAAGCCACTGAATTCGAATAAGTCAACTCATAAAAATAATTCATCGACTGGTATAATAACGAGTTCTCGAGCAAGGCGAGGTAAAAAGTACGGCCGGCGATTTGCGGAACATTAAGTTTTTTTGCAGTTTAGAGTCGAATAAAAAAACGAACGTAAAAGAGGCAGAACGTTTTAAAGCCTAACATAAAAAACTGGCTAAATTATTTTTCTAAAACAATGAACGCTACAAGTCTTATTTCCAATATCGAACACGACGCTGGGCGAGCGCGAATTGCCGGAATAACGAACGATATTTATATACCTTAACGATTGATAAGTTTTTTCCTATATATTTTTTTCGCCGTTTTCACTCACTCATAAAACTTGAAAGAAACTTTTTTTATACTCAATTTATCACCATTCACGTTATCGGCCTTTTTCACGTACCGAGTGTGTTCGAGAGGAATAGCCGAAGGAAAAGGGTCTAAATCATGACACAATTATCCTTTCGATGATTTTCGTCGTCGCGAACACCTATTTCACGTTTGGAAGTTACGAACACGATATGAAGGTGTTGAAAGTCGTGTACTACACGAAGGTGTTAATATTTTTCCTATATTACATTTCGGGCAATTTTTCGAATTTTCTTGCGGATATTTTCCTTGAAAAATATGTGTTTCGAGTTTTCCAGTATCTATGTACTTAATTTTCACACACATGCCTAGGTTTAGATTCCAATGCAAATTCAAATAAGGGCCAACGTCAAAGAGTGGCTCGAATACTCACACATCATCGAACTTCTTTAATCTTTAGCACAGCACGAAAGTAAATTCTTTTGGCGAAACGAATACTTGGTTTTAGAGTCGTCAGATCTGGGTCTATGTTGCCTAACACGCCTTAGAAGGTAAAAAGAAATTCGCATAATTCAAGGAAATAAGACAAAGAGGAATTATAAGACAATGAAATGAATTCATTCGAATACATTCTTTAAAACACAAAAGAGGAATCGGGTTTTATACATTGCGACCATTTACATAAATATAACGAGCATTGATACAGATTCCTATTTAAAACTATTCAACGTTGGAATTATAATAGGGAAACTCGGGCGTTGTTTGTATATACACGAAGAGTTCACACAGCGTGTTTTTCGCCAGAGCCTCTCCTAAAAACAATCATTAAACGAGCTCGGCGCGATACTGTTTCGTTTTCAATTTACAGCTACTTTTTTTTTGCTTTTTTTCTCCTACGTTGCCGCTGCAAACATCTCTTCTCTTTACGTGTACATATGAATACCTCTCTTTTACTCCGTTTCGGTGATAACGAGGCGAATAATAATTTATTTTAAAAAGCTTTTGATCATAGTCAGCAGATATATAGTCTTCGGTCGCTTATACGGTGCTCCGAATCTCGAAACGAATACATTCGAAAGTTTGGAAATCTGCCCGAAATACTAAGAAGTCGTCGTCGTACTCGTAGCTCAACTTGCCGGGCGCATTTGATTTAATCTCGTATCAGCCAGTATATCCGAGCCGAGTGCCTTCGCGTATACCGCCATTTATCACGCCGAAAGTAGGCGGTCTTTAATTAATCGTTAAACGCGGTTCAATGCGCGTAATTCATAATCGCCGCTAATTAACACCAAGTGTCACCCGATACTTGTAAAACTTTTAAACCATCGGCGGAGATGTTGTCATTTCCGAGACAGGTATTAGCAGTTGACGTACTCGATGAATACAATTTATACTTAAGACTCGAATTGTATATTTAAGACGGCGCGGTGTTTCGAAACAAAGGCAAAGAGAGAGGGATGAATGCGCAGATTAAAACAGAATTATGAGACAATTTTTTTAAAAAGACGTAAGGATTTGCTTTAATAAAAAATACGAAATCGGAAAGTTTTCAACATTTATTTTTTCCTCTGTCAAAAGTATTAAGCGATCTGGTTACTTTGACGGACCACAATCTGAAATGATAGTTGATTTACAACTTGAAAATATAAAAACTAAACTGTAAGCTACCAGCAGTATTTATGAAAGTAAACACATTGAAGTAGATGGAAAAAGAAAAAAGAAATTAAAGACAGAAATGAGACATTTATGATCGATTGATTTGTCGACCGATATGATGGAAACATTAGAAATTCAGAAATTTGCCAACCCATAAACTAAGAGAAGAAACCTCGAATATTTACGAAAAATGCAGCCAAAATTTCAAAATATACCAAGGTCGAGTAAAATGAAAATGAAGATTTTGAAAAATTGCCATTTCAACCAAATAAATAAATTATGCACATATTTCTTGCTTTTCTGGCATATTGTCTTATTTTTCGACGAAATTCCGTTTCTGTATTTAAAAAGGAAATGTATACGAGTAAAACAAAATTCCATTAAATTTTCTAAAATTTGTCCAATTTCAAAGATTTTGCCTACGTTTTAGAAATATTATTCAACTTCGGAAATCTTGCCAAATTTCGTAATTTTTTCATCGAACGGAGCTGTAATTTTCAAAAAAAAATTCAGATTTCAAGGAAATCCAGACGTATTTTGAAATTAACACAGTTTGGATTCTTTCAAGTTTTAATTCTTTGATACCAGTTTTGTAAATTGAAGATAGCACCTGCAAAGTCACCTAACTGCAAAAAGTTGATTTCGAAAAAATGAGAGAAAGCTGTCCTATGGAGGGGAAGCGAGACTGTTTTAGGGAATGGAAAGGGTCAACCGTCACTCATCTGGTGACATAATTTTTTTTTTTTTTGAAAAACAGAAAATCAGTGTTGCTGCAGCACGCTAAAAAAAATGCTGCAGTTAGGTCACTTCGCAGGTATGAAAAGGTTATTTACTGATAAAATCAGGTAAAATGTGTTTGAGCAAAAATGAAAATTAATTGTGATCTAATGAACAAAAAAAACTGAAATTTGGTATATAATATATCCTATTTTTGACATCGCAAATCGATTGGAAGTAGTTTCAAGACGTTTTGGAGTCTCCAGAAAATTTTAGAATTTTTAAGCATTATAGAAAGGTCTGTAAAAACGGTCCATATCAACTTTAGAACCTAAAAACAGATTACTAATGTGGTGCCTCACGTAAACTAATAGATGGCCTCACAATCTCAGAAATCACAATTTTGCACTTAGGCCACTTTGCAGGACATATCTTCAATTTTCACATAGATGCTTATTGGTGAAGTTGATAAAAAAGGTTTTGAAAATTTTTCCAGAAAAATTCAAGGGAGAAGCTCTCCCTCTCGTTCAAAAATTACCTCCTCAAAATGAAATAAAAAGTCTTAAAATCAGTGTTTATAACAGTTTCAACTCAATTCCATCTCTCAACTCTGGTCTTTCACTTTTTCTCAAATTAAGTACCAGGTATGGGCCGTTTTCGATTTGCATACCAGTCAATTGTTATACCTCTCTTTTTGTTACATTGATTATAATGGCATAAAATGAGGTAAAGTAGGTAACGGATTTGCGAACCAACGAGATTCGGAATCAAAAATGAACTATGAGCAAACGATTTATTCAAATTTTGGACAAAGTAGCATATTTGCGAACCAACATCAGCTAATTATCAAGACCTTGTGTCCTGGACAGCTTTACCAACTTTAAGAAAACCCCCTTGAAATTAAGATTTTGAGGTTCGTGACAATTCTAAGGAATTTTTTGAGAAATTTTCAAAGAATTTTAAAAAAAATATAAAAATGAGCAAAAAACACACATGTTTTAGGTCAAAATTCCTATTTTTTCAAATTTTTGTGCAATTTTGACCCAAAACTGAGAATTTTTTTTTAAATTTCTAAAATTCAAATTATACTCCTCCCTAATCCCAAATGACATTCTAAATCTTCGCCTACTTTTTATGTATAAAATTTGTGAAGATCTTTACAAAATGTAATGTGAAGTAAAAATAGTCGAATTTTTACGTTTTTATTTCATTTTTTCAGAATTAGACGGCAGATAACGTTATAAATGACTTCATTTGTAAAAAAAAAAAAAAAAAAAGGAAACTAGGAATTTTTTAGGAATTTTGACCAAGAAGATTTTAGCTGTTTAAAGGAATTTTCAAAATTTTGGTTGGCAACGCTGTTAGTAATCTAAGATGAGATTAGATTCGTATTTCGTACATGAAAAAGAAAACATAAAAACAGCTTGGTTCGCAAAAAGAGATAGTTTTGAATTGAAGTGTATGAGCAGAATGATTCTTTACTTTCAGTTATTCTTATTATTCCTATTATGGTTTGCTAAATAGTCACGTTTCACCTGCCAAAGTTCTTATTGTGGTTTGCAAATCTAATACGTCCCCAGATATGTATTTGCTCCTTATTTTAGGGATATTCAGACATACCTAAAAAAAATTTATTTTAAAAAGATTTCGTAAAAAGATTTTAAAAAATTATTTCTGTAAAAATTTTTCTCAAAATGATTTTAAAATTGATATTTTTTAACCAAAAAAGGTCAACAAAATACATGCACAATCATTCATTTTGTTTGTTTATTGATCCATGACGTGAGGAGGAGCTGGGGTGAAAAGTTTCACTGTGACGTAAATAACCTATTACACGTGAGCTAAATACTAGGGTCAGATATGAATTGTTTTAGCTGTACCTAACTCAAAAACTTTTTTATTAAATTGGGTATGATGGAAAGTATTTTGTAGCCTGAATGTGGCAAAAATTTCAGACCGGTCGACTAACACCACTTTTCTGAATTTACGTTTCAGTAAAAACATTCCAAAAATAAAAAATAAAAAAATTGTTTCGTAATGTGAAATGAAGTGTTTTCCATATGCAACGTAAAAAATTTAAAAATTGGCGATAAAATATAAATTATTTAAAATTCACACAATAATGTTACTATCGTGAGATTTATGTTCATTACAAAAATCATCCCAGCCTCAAAATCTCGGAAAAATCGCGGGATGATTTGTGAAAATTATTATCACTGCAAAAATCATCTCTCAGAAAAGGCGTGAAATGATTTATGAGATTAATTTTCATCCCAAAAATCATTTCAATCTCAAAAGCTCGAAAAAATCGTCAAATAATTTTTGTGATAAAAATTCACCAATTTTCAAAATTTTTTGCTAATTTTTAATTTTAATTTGAATAACACTCAATTCATATATTTTTATTTTTTCATTGTATTTTTGTTCATTGTGAATTTCGAGTAAGAGTGCAACAAAAATCGATCAAACTACAAAAAAATACTCTCTTTTCGGGTCATTTTGATGTATCAAATTTGAATTTTTCATCTTTATTCTTTCAATGGGGCTAATTTTCATCAACCGATGTTATTTTCGATGTTCTAAAAAAAGGTCTTCTCCATATTACGAGCCCATTCCAATTGTTCGAAAATTCAACCTGTACTCTACAAATTTCATCCTCGTATACACAGCACAAAACTGCAGCTGCAAACTTGAAAATGAAAAACTTCATAAAGCCATTAAACCCATTTTTCCCTAGCTCATCACCCTTACTCTAAGGATCTGCCAGCCAGAAAAAGCCAAACGATAAAACACTCCGTGACCCGACACATATGCGCGAATCTCATCATAGATTTCGAATCAGAACACAAAATCATTTCTTATTCGAGTATCAGCGTCATTTGACGCAATCGTTATAAACTAATGGTCTGTCAAAGTTGACGCTTTTTTTTTTCCATATTTAAAGAAAGAAGAAGAAAAAGAAAAAATACCGAAATTCGAAACGTATAACATCTAGACAGTTCGTTTATGATAAATGTTCCTCGCACAACGACGAACCCCGTAAAAAAGGCGACAGAAAAAAGTAAATCGCTTAAAAATCAAGAAAAAATCTTATTCGAAACGAAATTAAACCCCGTAATAACATACGTCGTCGTTTAATGGTATACAGTGTTGTACACCAATGATAGCACGGTACGAGTACATGTAATTCGGGCTTTATTTCCAACACAACGCTACAGTTGCTTGAAAAATTGTTAATGATAATAGTCGACGATGAATCTGCAACATTAATACGTACTTTGATGTGGTACATATCGATTTTCAAACACTTATCCTGCGTTCGCAGACGGGACGAAGCTTCGAGGTGGAATTAATGGAAAAAATATAACGAAATGAAAAATTGTCTAGACGTTAGGTAGACCAAGTGGAAAAACGCCGCTTGATTGCGGTATTGTGTGAAACGATATGATATAACGGATTTTTTTTTCAATGTAGAGTTTGCTCGGCGTCGAATGACTAGAGTTTTCCAGATATACACATTTTTCTCTCTCTTGCGGTGTTGAAGTGTGATTCGTTGAAGACGTTGATGAATTTTTAGGTTAACGAAATTAACCTGTAGGAGGATTGATAATTGAAAAAATAAAAAAGTCATAGATTGCTGAGTTTCAATTTACCGAATCAGCATTTTGTTGAGTACATTAAGGGTTTGGAGTAAACTAGATAAGTATTTGACCTTTTTCGAGTTTGACCTGAAATTGGTTTTTTGATCTAATAAGAGGTCGAAATATTCATATTTTTAATGAGAAAATCAGTGAAAAAAAATTTTGTCGAGAGGGGCGTCGTTGACTAAATTTTTTTTAAAACTCCAAAGAATATGAAATCTTTGAATCATAAGCGCAACCAATGGGGGGGGGGGCTCAGGGGGCTCGATCCCCCTCCCTTAAGCTAGGACAGGAGGTTTTTTATTGGAAAAATGTAAAAAAAATTGAATTTTTTTGCTCTTGAAACAGGATTTTTCAAAAAATTTTCGCCTTCGCTTCGCTTGGGCAGTATTTTAATTCTTCTATTTTAAAAATTGATGATTTTTCACTGATCTTTCGGTCAAAATTCACTGATTTCTCAATCAATTCCCAGTTTGTCAGAAACAAATCAATAATTTTGACTAAAAAATCAGCAAAAAATAACCGAAATTCCGTAATTTTTTAATTTTACTTGGCTCAAATCCGTTTATGAATTATCAATCTAATGAAAATACCCTGACTACGCCAGCGCCACGGAAATAACAAGTTACTGAATTTTTTCATTGAAATTTCACCCCCCCCCTATTTTTTCCAGAATTCTGAGCCCCTCCATTAAATAATTTCTGGGTGCGCTTATGCTTTGAATAATTCAACCCCTTCTGTTGAAATAAGTAATAACAATTGAAGATCCGCATTCCAAAACGGGTTTAGTCCATACAACAGTATATGAGAAAAAGGACTTAAATGTACTGAAAAATAGATTACACCTAAGTACCTTTTCTCATATACACTTGCATGGACTAAGCCCGCTTTGGAATTCGGGTCTTCAATTGAGTTTCTTCAACTTCTTGACTGATTGAATTTTTTAAATTGGTTATTTAATTGAAATTTTTGATTTTGATACACTCCATTTTTAATTTTTAGAATTCCAATCGATTTCATTTTTGGTCAAAACCATGATGTCTACCTACTAGATCTGAAATTTTTTTCTATTTTCTGATTTTTCCCGCCATTTTTATACAATTTTTCTTGCTTCAAAAATTTACCCGAAAAATACCCTTCTTACAAACATATGGATGTACCTGTTTTAAAGGAAATTTCAAGCACTTTTATGATGATTATATTTTGATAAGATACTGATTACTTATTAGTTATTAGGTAAAAAATAATACAAATTGGCTAGCAAAATAAAATCATTCCAGGTGTATAAAAAACTCTCAAATTCAACAGACAGGATATAGCAGGACTAAAGTAATATAGAAAATACAAGTAGACCAACTCCCCAATTCCGATGCCTACGCTGATAATGTTTAGTATTTTCAACAACTGCAGCGCTAGTGTCGCAGCTGTATCTGTTTTATTATTGCGTATTATGGATTTTTTCACTTTACATTAAAATAACTCAAAATTTTGAGTGAGCACATAGGTGTTTGAGGTAAGGAAAATGATCTACGAGAAATTCTCTGCAAAATTGGATAGGTTCGAAAGTTTTGCCAGTAACTGAGCGAAAGCTATAAAAGTTCAAAGTTGTCAAAATACGTTTTCGTTGGTTCTAGTTTTGAAAAAATGTTAGGATTGGAAAGAAAAAATTTCGGTATTAAAAATTAATTTCAAATTGAAATTTTTTCCAATTCATGTCATTAAAAATTTCTTTAAGCCCGAATTTTTTTTCATTTTTCTGAAATCTAAAATGCTTTTTCAAATTTGGAAAATGTTGAAAATTTGAATTCAAGAAAATTCAATTTTTTCATTGTCTGAGGTACACTGAGATACCTCCAGGCACAAAACACACTATTTTTTGAAATATATCATATTTTTGATTTTTTTGAATTCTGTGTTTGCGAATTAAATCTAAATACGAATCACATTAGAGAAAATTATAAGAGTCGCGTCAAATTATTCTATTCACTTAAATTTTTTGGAAATTTCTACAGGTAATTGAAAAAATTGTTGTTTGGGGAAATTTTTTATTTGTGGAACATTATAAAATTTCAGAAATGCACAATTTTCAGACAACAGTCAAGTTTTGTAGAGTTAATCTTTTTCTGGAAAAACGTCGTCAAAATTTTTCGAGAATTTGTTCATGTTTGAAAAAATTCTTAAATTGACTCGAGTTTCAACAAAATTGCTCAACTTTCAGAAAACTGTTCATGTTCTTGAGCTTTCTTCTATTTTTAGAAGAATGTGCAAGCTTGAAATAGGTATTTCTTCAACTTTTCAAAAATGGTCCCAGTTTGTGGAAATTACGTACCTATTCATTTCTTATGAAAGTAATCAAGTTTCAGAAAAGTTCTTTAATTTCTCAAAAAATCAACAAATCTTTAATGAATTTTTCGATTTGTGAAAAACTGTTGAATTTTTTCAAATCGGAAACGCGTAGTATTTACAACGAAAACGTATTTTGACAGTTTTGAACTTTAATAACTTTCGCTCGGTGACTGGCAGAACTTTCAAACCTATCCCATTTTGTAGAGAATTCCTCATAGACCATTTTCCCTACCTCAAACACCTATGTGCTCACTCAAATTTTTGAGTTATTTTAATGTAAAGAGAAAAAACGCTTCGTAATTACAGCGAAAACGTATTTTGACAGCTTTGAACTTTAATAACTTTCGCTCGGTGACCGGCAGAACTTTCAAACCTATCCCATTTTGTAGAGAATTTCACGTAGATCATTTTCCTTACCTCAAACACCTATGTGCTCACTCAAAATTTTGAGTTATTTTAATGTAAAGTGAAAAAAACGTTAGTATTACATCGGAAACGTATTTTGACGAATTCGAACTTTTATAACTTTCACTCATTTGCCGGCAGAACTTTCGAACCTATCCCATTTTGTAGAGAATTTCACGTAGATCATTTTCCTTACCTCAAACACATATGTGCTCACTCAAAATTTTGAGTTATTTTAATGTAAAGTGAAACGATGCATAATAAGCCGTAATAAAACAGATACGACTGCGAATGCAGCGCGTTATGTGGCCGGAAATAGAACCATTATCGTTCCGACGTTACCGACACCCCCGCCGGTCTGTAAGTTGGTCTACTTGTATTTTCTATATTACTTTAAGCAGGACCTTCTGAACGAATATTGCAGAACTTTTCCCATGAACTTTTAAAAAACATACGATTTGAACACACATCTTCTTCTCTACTCTTCAACATTTTTTCAACAGAAACATTTTAATTGTTTTCTGTTTGGCTTCTTCCCCTCAAAAAATCGTACTCCAATTTTTCTATGAATTTGGCCTGAACACAACGAGGACAAAAATTTTAGAAAATCAACATTTCAAATATCAAAAAAATACTCATAAAACAAATTTCATACATTTTTTACCAATATTTACCTAGTGGGAAAAGTTAAAATATAAAATTCATCAAATTTTAGAAAAAAAAATTATTCAACCCGAGAGAAGCGAAGGTAGGAATTTCAAGAATAGAAATTTAAAACTCCAAATACACGCATTTTGGAAGAATTTTGTAACATTTTTATCTATTATATTTAAATTCATCAAAATTCTAAACTTTGGAAGAAAAAATAATTTGGCTCGAGCGAAGCGAGACGAAAATGTCTGAAAATCGAAATATCAAATGCACACAAAAAAGGAGCTGAGCGTGAATTTATTACCCAAAAATAAACAGAAAAATTTTTAGTGAAGGACAAAACTGATCAATTTTTAACACAGTTGAAGAATTTGACTTCACCGTATCGTAGCTTTTATATGTATCGATACGTCAAGTCTGCTTGCAAAGACGTAATCAGGATTTCCTTAAGAAGGGAGGCAAACATGAAGGCAACTTCAGTGGTAATGCCAGACAAAAAAATCAAAATTCTGAGATTTGACTGAAAAAATCGAATAACAATATTTCAAAGAAACAGGAGATGGAAGCCCTGCCCAAGCGAAACGAAGGCGGAAATATTTATGAAAAATTAATGTTGAAAGAGCATTTTAAAGGCAATTTTTCGTTAAAAAAATTCAAGAGGAAATTGTTAAAAAATCTCGCTTCTCATAGTAAAATTATTGAAAATCTTGCTATTTTCTGGTTTTCTTGCTATTAAATTGAAATTCTTACTATTTTCTGGGGGTTTCTAACTTTTTTTTTGCCAGTAGGCATCGTAAAAACGTGAAATCCTATCATTTAAATTTTCCATGATAAAAAGTATTTGAATATTGTGCCAAGTCCCTTCAACTTTTCAATAAAATAATAAAAAATTTCTAAAAAAATCTCCAATTTCAAAATTATTTCTTCCAATTTTTCCTCAAAAATTCTATTTAGCCCTTAAATTCAATAAATTGGCAAATTATGTTCAAAATTATAAAAAAGTTACTCTTTCGATGTTTTCAATCGAACGAGATGATTTCTTCATCGGTCTGTATCTGAATTGGAATACTCCTACGAAAATTTGAAAAATTATTTCAAGAATTAGATAATCCCCAATGTATTTTATTTTTATAAACAGTACTTAATATGCAAAATAATTCTAACTCTTCTTACGTATCTATACATCAACGGGATTATAAAAGCTGGCAAAATTTTCCCACCAATAAAATTCCTATCAACAAAACATAGCTCCAACATTTTCCTCAAATCATATGAATTTTTCATCACACCGTGTACATCGATAAGATAGTGAAAAAGAAGAGGGGGGCTACACGACACATAGATACTTAGACGAAGACACGGATGAGAGCAAGGGAAAAAAAGGTGCAAAAAAGTTCCCTACTTAAACGACTTGGAGAAGAAACCGTACAAAAAATACGACTACATTTAAGGCACATAAGCGACTCGAAGGCGAGAAAAAAAATCCTAAATTTAACCGCCGTACGTAAATTTACCAGGCAAAAAAAAAGTTACCAGTACGACGTTGTGTTGTGTTAAATGTAGTAAAAAAAATTACGCGAATTCGAATATGTCTCAGTTTTCGCGTTACCCGAGTACGAGTATAATACAATATAAAAATCAAACCGACGGAAAAAGTGAAAATAGAAAAAAGAAATATACAAAAAAAAATTACATATACATACGTTGTAGAGCAAAAGAGTCGAAGCGAAATACCCGCTCGTGGTAGCAGAAGACGAAACCCGTGAAGGAAAAAAAATAAATAAAAACATATCGGAAATTGGAGCTAAAAGCTTTAAAGTTATAAAATTATGAAGCCGGTTGTAATGGGAGAAAGAACGCGGCATTGCGCTTGCATTTTTAGCTTAAAAGTAAGTAATGATTTGTGCGGTTAACCTGTCAGTATATGTGCGGGAAACATATTTAAGGATTTATTCTTAAACTGCGAAAGGGCCGGGAGTTCGTTTAAAAATGTTTATTTGCAGTCGACGATGGCGGAGGGCCAGGATAGGAATGATAGTATCGTTTCCTTTCGCTCGCCGCTAACTAAAGATTTATTGACTACGGAGTTTCCATGGATACATTTTGCCCAAATGTTTTCGTTTCTCGCATCTATCCCGGCTCACGACTCACAGGAGCCGTCTCACCCTGGCATCTTACAAAAAGCAAAAAACCTGCCCTGCCTTCGTTTCTTATACGTACGTACCCGTATATATACGTAGACGTACTACAATTTCCTCACATATGTCTTTTATAAGTTTTCCGCCTTATTAAAACCGCACTAAAGAAACACTTTCGCCGGTTACACACTTCTCTCTCATCGTCGGTGGTACTTTGATTCGATGCATCTTCACAGGTTACATCCGTACTCTCCTTTATCACACCTATTCGCCCTTATACGTTTATAGCGTATAAAAGCCCCTCGGCCAACTACGATTTTTCAACTTCGTTCGCCTTCTTCGCACACTCGTATAGATACATGCGTTTTATTCAAATTTAAAACCTTCTCCGATTGACTCTAGAATACCGAAAATATTTAATATTTTTATATCTATCTGAGGCGAAAACGTTACACTATTTTCTGCCATATCGTGATAAAAATCGCCGCCGACATTTCCAACGATTACTTGGAAATTCTATGTATGTGCATGGAAGTTTTCTCCCACTCTTCTCCACTTCGTCGCCTCGTCCTAAATAATATATTTATATGTGAATATATTATGTTACTTCTATATGAGGTTTATCGGGTTTTCTCGCCTTCCTGCCTCAAGTATACTAACATTTCGAGATTCGGTTTTACATGTAAATTATATTTTTTACCGTGTAAATAAACATGAGTAAAATTGAAATATGAATCGAACGACGTGTTTTCTCCCTCGATGTGTGTAGGGGTTTTTTTTATTATTAAATCAAATGTACACCAGCGTGCTATCAATTGTTTGAATACCTAAGTATACATAATGTATTTAACAAGTAAACCGTTCGCTTACGTAGATAATCGAGGAAAACGTCGGGTAACCTTTTTAAATCGCGATGTACGATTAAAAAACAGTCTAGGGAATACAGAATTATTACAGTGTCGTATCGAAAGGGGAAAATACACAATCTTGAGTCAAAACGAAAGGGTATTTCTTATTTTCCTTCCCAACGTTTGAACAAACCTACCTATACATATTCTACCATATTAAAAAATGGCATTAAAGTTTTAAAAAAGGGCTACGAGACTGGGGTTTTCTTAATTATGAATTTCAAATAGAATAACCTGAAAATATTCCACATCGTCATTTAAAAAAAATTAGTGTTCGGTTTTCTCAAAAAAAAAAAAAAAAAAAAAAAAACATTAGAGTAAATCCTATAAAAATTTTGAAAATTTCCAGACCCACTTCAAAAAAAAAATTACTGCCTACAAGTAGAATGGCAAATTTAAAAAAAAAACAATTGATCCATTCATTTCAACTTTGAAACAAAGAAAAATTGGTGACAATCTTGATTTCACATCATTTTTGTAAAGTGGCTTCCTGTCATATGTGCACTCAGAAATTATTTAACGGAGGGGCTCAGAATTCAGGAAAAAATAGGGGGGTGGTGAAATTTCAATAAAAAAATTCGGTAACTAGTGATTTCTGACAGAAAGATCAGTGAAAAATCATCAATTTTCAAAATAAAAGGACTGACGATTTTTTTTTTGAAAAATAATGTTTCATGAGCAAAAAAATCGTTTTTTTGCACATCTTTGTAATAAAAAAATCTCCTGTCCGAGCTTAAGGGGGGCTCGAGCCCTCTGTTCTTAGTCAGGGTATTTTCAGTAGGTTGATAATTCATAAACAGATTTGAGCCAAGAAAAATCAAAACATTACGAAATTTCAGTCAAAATTAATGATTTTTTCTGACAAACTGGGAATTAATTGAGAAATCAGTGATTTCTGACAGAAAGATCAGTGAAAAATCATCAATTTTTAAAATAAAAGGACTGACGAATTTTTTTTGAAAAATAATGTTTCATGAGCAAAAAAATCGTTATTTTTTGCACATTTTTGTAATAAAAAAATCTCCTGTCCGAGCTTAAGGGGGGCTCGAGCCCTCTGAGCCCTCTTTTGAGTGCGGCTATACTTCCTATCCCCGAAAAACATACCAAGTTTCAAATCAGGAATACTTATCTGTTATCTACTTAAGTTATTTCCATCAAAATCAGTTTTCCGTCCTTATCTTCGAAATATAAAAGATCCAAGGGAAAAATTCAAAATCTAAAATTTTTCTGTCTTAAATTTCTCAATACAACATCTCTTCCTTACATTAGAATTTCAAACAGAGAAAAATAGTGGACGTTTAAAAAAATACAGTGCCTTTTTTTCAGAAGCAAGCCTTTTTCCTGGGTATTGAATATTTTGAAAAGTACCTTCTCCAATGTCTCAGAGTCATCAATCGACCTACTGTTTTTAAAACAAATTTTCTAGTAACAAAAAATTTAAATTTTCGAATTTTTCCATATTTAATACGTTGGAATCCCCAGAAAATGTACGAAATAAGTAAATAAGGTTTGTTTTACAGAAAGAACTTTTAAATCATGAATGTTTTAAAGTTGACATGGTGACCGTATCAAAATGTCGGACATCAGTCTATTTTTATTTTTCTGATTTTCCAAATCGATAAAAAATCCGAATAAATTGAAAAATGATGAAAATCAAATTTGACATTGAAATTTTGGTTAAGTAGTAACTTTTTGTTCCAATTTTTAAAATTACCAATAATAAATGATTCTGTAACTTTTTGATTAAAATATTAAAATTTCAACTAAATAAAAACACTAGTTGGTTCGCAAAATGTTCTCCCAATTCTCAAAAGTTTGATAAAAAGTCATGGTATCTATCGATTCATTGAAATATTTTCAAGTTTTTAAAAGTCTTAGTAATGAAAAGTCAATAAATATTGATTGGGCAACATTTTACCAAGTTTTTTTAAAAATCTATCAAATTATTATTATGTCAGTTATCTTAAAAATTTAGTTTAGAAAAATTCATTTGCAGCTAAGATTGGATATTCACTACGTATAGGTAGTAGATTTATAATTTTCAACTAGAATTCTTTCAAACGGAGTCATTTTCCAAAAATGATCTATTTCTCTAGATTAAAAGTCAAAATTGATTTTAATAAGTAGATTTTCGGCATCTGAAACTGAATTGATAGTCATTCTTAAAAAAGAAAGGAGGAACGAGTTGGAAATAAAAATAATTTTTGGTCGGTATTTTTTTCAATTAAGTATTAAAAAAAATTTATTGAAATTTTTCATCTAAATTTAGCGTTTTTCTATTTTTAGAAAGAAATTGATTATTTTTGATGAGATTAGCAATATTTAGAAAAAATCACGACTAAAAGCAAAGAAGTATTTTTTTTAACCAGGAATTTCGGGTTTCTATAGAAAATACGTTTTCTCGTTTTCCTTTTTGCAATACTGTATGTGATTCTCGAATTAGACCATATGTGTACGTGAATCTAAAAAGGTCCCACTTTGTCGGGATTATTTACGGAGTTATAGCGATTTTTCTGAAGTTGGGTCGAAAATGACGTTTTTGGGATTTTCGACGTTTCTGATAGTGGCAACCCTGCTCTTTCGAATGCCGCAAACCGCATCTCGATCCGACCTTGCGTTTCGCTTCTATGGAGAGAAACGTCAGCCTACAATTTTGTATTATTTTTACTTCAAAGTTTTCGAATTGTTCATGATCTATATCGAGTAAAAATTGTTTCGGCATACATTTTTATTGAAAATCTATCAAATTTCTAATCGAATGAGACCTTTCCGAGTCTCTATGGAGCAAATCTCTCAGAGATATTCGGATTTGAAGTTGAAACTTTATTACTTTTTTTTTTCAAAAACTTTAAACACGTTTTTCTCGAAATCGTGTTTTTTGAACTTTCAACTTCAAATGCGCGTATCTCTGAGAGATTTGCACCATGGAGCCTCGTAGAAATGAAGCGAAATTTTTTTTAACGCCAGGATAATTCTTCATAGACAAAGTTCGCGTACCTTTTTATAGATGATCTCGTAGACATATAGATTCTCAAAATGTTAAATCACCAATAAGAAATTCTGGTAATTGACTACCTATTGATTGAAAATGTTAACTCACCGATGAATTGCAAACAATTTACTAAGGCACGTGAGGTACACTGGATTGATTCCTGCAACACAAAAGCATTTATTGGTAAATTATTTCGCCCGTAAAAAATAAAGATAAGCACAAGAAAAGGAAAAAATGTGGATAAAGAGAGTCACAACCAAAAAAAATCAAATAAAAATCACACAATTTTTAACAAAACAAAGGAAATGTAAGTAAAATCGGTTACAAATCATTATTATTTTATCCAAAATTTAAAATACGAGGGTAAAACTTGGATTTGAAAAATCTTGGGGATCAAATACTCATTTATAAAATTTCCTAAATTTTAAGAATTTATAATATTTCTGGGTTCTGAAGTATAAGTTTGATTTAGGATAAATCCTGACAAATCATGACAAATTCTGATACCCTGATTAATTCAGATACCTAGATGCAAAAATTTCTAGATTTTAGTGAAAATTTCAAGATTTTAGTAAAAATTTCAAAATTTTAGTAAGTAAAAATTTCAAGATTTTAGTAAAAATTTCTAGATTTTAGTGAAAATTTCTAGATTTTAGTGAAAATTTCTAGATTTCAGTGAAAATTTCTAGATTTTTTAGTGAAAATTTCTAGATTTTAGTGAAAATTTCTAGATTTTTAGTGAAAATTTCTAGATTGTAGTGAAAATTTCTAGAATTTCCAAGCGCAAAGAATTTTCCAAAACCTAAAGATTTCCAAACTTTTCAAAACTTTTAAAATTTTAATCTCGATTTTACCTTTTTTTCTTATGGTTCTGTGTAAAAAGATTAATTCAAGTCGATTCAAAATAAATCTTGATCAGTCTTCACACTTAAAATTATTTTATTGGATTCAAAATGTTCCAAGTTTTAAAAATACACATTAATCATTTTCCACATTCATCACTACGAAATGTACGAATCAATGCTCGCCACCCATCAAAAGCAACAGTTATCAACGCAATAAATAATGAACTTGAAATAAACTACAAAATCGCTCGAGTTACATGGTAAATTACGTAACTCATCGCGATAATTAAAAGCAGCAAAAGCAACGTAGATATTCGATTACACGTAAAAGCTGACAATCGCCTGAGGAAAAGCTTGAAAACAAACACAATTTAGTTATGTATACGTATGGTTTGGAAGAAAAAATTCAACCCTTCGCAATTAAATTACAGAAGTAAAATAGCGAAATGAGTAAAGGTTCACGGATATTAGTTATAAAATAAGCCTTATGACGGAAACTGACGTCAGAGCTAGCGTAATTGTTGCAGAAGTAATACGGTAATACGAGTCTGCAGAAGTGGAAAAAGCTCTAGTCGAATACCTTAAAGCAAACTCTTCGAAATAAACATTCGTCGGCAAGGGAAACAAATTTGATAAAGAAAATAAAAACAGTTTACATATTACCGGGTAAATTTCCATACCGTACGAAGTGAATAAAGGCGAAAGGCGGAAATGGTGCCGGCTCGGTGTTTAAATCAAATCTGGACAAAAAAGCTGGTCCACTATTGAAATGTTTTTTCGATGAGGTACGCTGTAATTTTTACCGGGTAAATAAGAATGTAATAATTTAACAACTGAGGGGACAAATAACATGGCCCAAGGTTTTTTTTTCTTCTCGCGTAAGTATACGAGTATGTGTATGTAGAAAACACGAATTTATTTTTAAATGGGTTATGTAGGAGGTAAAAAGAGGATAAATTGCGACAGTTGATGGTAATAAGAGTGTATTGTGGGCGTGCGACACAAGTAAGTATAGAGAAGTGCGATTGAAATAAATTTATTTTATTTGCTACGAAAGTGGCACCCAAGTACCACCTCTTTGAAACTTGTTTTATTTACCATGTTCCATATTTTCTCTCTAAACAGACACACGCCGAGTTTTCGTACCCCGAGGTCTCGCTGCCGGATAAAAATCATTTTTAAGGTGAGTTTTTAGCCAGCAGCGAACATCTTCACAGAGCACAAGGTTCGTATTCGCGGAAGGCACTTTGATTGCGAATAAATTCGAAGCATACTACAAACGCAGCCTGCTCGCGATTTCGGTGGTTTTTACGCCGTGCTACGCCGCATTTGTTAAATTAAATTTTATTGCAAATACCCAAAAGTGGTCTAAATTCGTAGCTTTTAAAAGTATAAAATGGTGGAAAAAATTTTTACACAATATTAACACCCAAAAATGCTTTTTTCATTGCTACCGAAAAAGATATAAAAAATTGAAAAATATAACCACCGCGAGTCGTTTTTCACGACGATATTTTAATGGTACTGAAACAAAGTGATACTCAACCTGCGGTTCGCACAGATATCGTTTTACCTACTTGGTAAACAAACTAAACCCTCGAACCATTCATTTTTGTATATTTAAACCGAGGTAAAATACAGGTGCCGAAAGTTTCCATTTTTTCTGACTCGTACTCGAACATTTGCAACCGTTATGAAATAGGTACTTAACTTGACGTGTACGTGGCTTGATAGTATTTACGTCGATTAGTTTAAAATTAACATTTTCAGCTGAACTAAACTTCAGCACCGACAATCAATTACCATAATTCTTTCAAAACGTTGCGCTCCGGTGTGGGCGAATTTCATTTCCTTATCAAATCGAATAATTACGTCAAATTACTATTTGGACGGAAGGTGTTTTGTCGCCACTATAATTCTATTTGGAATTTTCGCCATACACTTGCGAAACGAAACGAAACGTTAAACGTACTTAGTGCGAAGCTGCAACGTCGTTAATAATTTGCTCATCGATGTATCTTTACTTTTTTCCTCCAACAAATATTTCATTAACTTTAATTCAATTATTTCATCATTCGACGTTACGTTTCAGTTCAACAAATTTTATCGCTAGACGGAATTTTTCTTTTGAAAATCTATATTCATTGATTTGATTTTTTCTCGCATTCGAAGCTCGACGAGATTTGTTTTTGAGAAATATTTTTCAATCAATTTTTAATGAAACGAGTGCACGAAAAAACGAACTTTTGGCGTAGTAATAGACAAGTACTTCTTGTTGATGGAAAAAATACACATTAAGTCGAATAATTTCACTCATTTGAAGTAATTTTTCCGCCGCAAAGCTGATTGCAAAATGTTAATTGACCGAAAAAATGAACGCTATGGTAATTTTTTAACAGATTTTTTGATATTTTTCCAACAAACTGAGCTCATTAGCATATTCCATTTGGACAAGAAATTGACTTTGGTTTTTAATAAGGAAATTGTTGTGTCCTATTTCTCGTTGCCATGCCGTAGGTACTTATACACAAAATGTATTTCTTGAGATGAAAAGTACTTGATATTTTTGTTCGAATTAAGAAATTGTCAAGCGAATATTTACAAAGGCCAGTTTACCAAAGGAATCATACGTAGATAGTAAAATTGGCCTATTCTATTAAATGAAACAATCAGAATGATTTCCATATTTTTAAATTAAAAAATGATCATAGGTTTGGAAAAAAAAATATGCAACAATAAAGTAGATTAAAACTTTACACGAAAAAATATTTTCTGATGATATTGAATCTTGAAAGAGCTGAAAATTAAAATTCTTAGTTGCAGTTTCATTTACTTAGCAACTCAAAATGACATATTTTTTTTAATTTCTCTAGAATGATCAATTAATCATTTTCGTCACTTACCTATTCGAACTTACAAGTAGAGTTTAGATTTACCAACGAAGATAGGACAATTTTTCCTCACAATTCCCTTTCTAGTTCACGTCTTGCGTAAGAAGCGGAAAATAAATTTTTAATAATTCTTGAAATAAGTTGCTCAGCAGGAAATTCTGTACTTACCAAAAAATATGTTTGAAAATTCATCTCCGACCATTGTTTTTTTTTTGAAAAAACTCAATTTTTAAAATAATCTTTGAAATTAAAATGAAAAATTTATGCGTGAAGATAAATCTAGAGATTGACATTTTGTCATTCAAGCACCAATAGGTATGCGTTTACGCAGCTACATAGTTCCTAAATTTTTCTCCAGAATTTTTTATTTAAAATTTTACTTCGAACATCTTTACCTACTTCCATTCATTTTTCGGGAACCTAATTGCAATTATTTGGGAATGAAACGCATTGCTGATAATTTTTCAGGAACCATCCACTACTAAAAAAAATTGAAAACATTTTCTAAAAAGAACGCTTACTCTTCAAAAACAAATTATTTTGAAAAAAATGTGTACATATCATCTAACCTTGGGACCAGAGAATGGCAATTTTACGATTTTTGTCAATATTCACTTTCTACCGGGGAGGAGGAGGAGGAGGAGGAGGAGGAGGAGGAGGAGGAGGAGGAGGAGATTTTTTTAAAAAACAATCATACGTATCCATATTTTCCTTCCTTTACGTCTGCCTTGCCGGCAAAATCAGAATTTGCCAAGCATCAAAACAGAATTTTTTTCTCCTGTGGAATGTATATTTTCGTCTTTGTGGCCAAAGAAGGACAACAGCATTTCACTATTCTTACTTCTAAATATCATCACCATGCAAAAAGTAAAAAAAATACTAAAAATTGAGAATTTTCCAAAAAAAATTAGATATTATCGTTTTGTAATCAAATGGGTTCATGCAAAAAACGGCGATGTACATTTTTAAAATCAAGATTAATTATTATTAGTGCGTACGAAACACTGGGTCACACCAAGATGCATTCCTTTCCTCAAAATTAGAAAAAAAAGAGCATTTCATCTGTTTTTGTTGATTGTGTCCAACTAATTTCTATTTAAAAATTATTATTTTTTCCCAAATTTTCAGAAACTTCCTTCGTAGCCCATAGAAATGACTCAAATTCAAATCTGTAAATTTTTAGGCGTCCCCCTCTCCCCCTCACACACACGCGCGCGCACGCGCGCGCGCATGCACAAAACTTGAGAAATCAAATTTAAGTATTACAGAAAATTTTTCAAAAAAAACCTTTATTTTAAAGTAAAATTATGAACAATTTATCAAAATGAAACAACTTTACTGTCTATCAAACCAAGAGAATGAATATTCGATTTTTTGGATTAAAAATTTGAAATTTTTCACAACCCAGTTCTCCCCCCCCCTCCAAAAAAATAAAAAATAAAAACACGTAAGTAAGTACTTCAAATCGATGAATTCTAACCGAGACCTAGAAATTTCTCCAGCTTGCCTCATAGAATTAAGAATTGACGAGTAAGTAAGTTTTGAAAAACACATAGGTATCATTATTTGAGATACATTACCATATGTTATTTTATTAAGCCCGAGAGAATCTAGGACAAAAATTTCTTTGTAAAATGATCTTCAAAAAAACGATTTTTGTAATTTTTTAAATAATTAAACGTAACTTTATATTTTGTCATTTTCTCACTACTTTTTATCAAGATTTTGAAGAAATTCACTACTTTTTCGCAACTAGCACTTCTCTCATAACTCATTAGAAACCTTGTTGTGTGAGCCGATCCAATCATTTCACAAAAAAAAAAAATCAACTCCTCTCGTACTTCTTATCAATGAAAAGAGGAGACTGATAAGAAATTTTCAAACTTCAAATATTTTTTCACTCTGAAAAAATACATTCAAAAATTTGAATCAGCTTCTTTACACCACCTTGGGGAAGGAAGTGCAGCGTATTTTCAACATCATCTTCTGTCCAGAAAAACTTCACTGTGAATTTTAAACGAGATATTTTCGATTTTTCTAAATTTTGATTCATCAGACATCACATATAATTTACATATAGGAAGCTGAAACTTAATAAGAGTCACTTTTTCAAATAAATAACTCAGGAGAGTGGAAAAAATCGAAAAATAATTTTTCATCGAGTATAAATAATGACCAGCTAGTGGACCTACCATTAATCAATCATAATCTATCTGCGAAAAAAAAACTCTAATAAATAATATCAAACTGGAAACAGACCCCATGAATTAAACTACACAGTGATTAACCCATAAAACATTTACTTTTCACATCGGAAACAGAATGAAATAAGATGCTATGAAAAATTATCCGCGTATAGAGTGAACATTGCAGAACAGTGCGGGTGCGTTTGTTTTCAGTACTGAAATAGTTATCCAGTCCCACACGCTTTGAATAATAATAAGCCATAATAATTGCCTAGCCGGTTCGCCGTAAATATCGCAACGCATTCGTATGGTTTTACATAACGTTGAAGAAAAAGAGATCGGATATGTAATCGAAACGCGTTTTAGTAAAAGATTAAAATCTAAATTTAAATTTTCAATGAAACCGGATAAATTTATCTCAATCTCATATTGTTAACGCCTCGTACAAAGACGAGCAGCGCGAAAAAGAAAAAAAAACAGAAAAGAAGAAGACAAAGAGAAAAAACGTGTTTGAAATTCGAAACACATCGTACCTTTCTCATATCGGCATAATCACGTATTTCATCGTCCGACCAAGCTGAAAGCAGCATGGGCGAAAACATCGGTCATTTTTTTCTACAAAAATGCAAGTGCCTGGCTCAAAATTAGCGCTATTTATTTAATAATTACGACGAATACGATAAAAATGAAGATTAACTTTATCGGCATTCTGTCTGAAGGGCTGAGAGGAGGGGGCAGAGGGGATCATTCGAAACGTACAGCGTTCGCAGCGTCGGTATCACGTACTCGCGAAACATTGAAATTCTGCTGGGATCTGCTTTTAAATAGGGCATTAGAATTACACGACCATTGCTCGTAATATAATAATTATTAAGCTTTTTCTGCGCTAATCCGTCTCCCTTCTGCAGGCCGCCTACGGAGGCGAGCGTAATTTTCTCGCATACGTGTTTTCTTCGAATACAATTTATATTTTTTTGCGGCGCGCCGACAATAAATCATGCGAATGTCGGATACGTACATACAAATGTTGTTACACGATTTAGTTAGTTGCGGTTGAAAAAATATTCGGCCGAGTGGGCCCGCAGCATCGCTCTGCTCACACGAAACTGTCACTTATTGCGGGTTAAATTTTTGTTTGCAGATTTTTAAGCGTGAAAAAGTGGCTGCTGAGGAAAAAGAAACAAATAGAATTAGCGAGAAAACGAGGCTGGAAAGGTTACTGGGTCTGTCTGAAAGGCACGACGCTGTTATTTTATCCGTGCGACTCAAGAGAAAGACATTCGCCGGATGCCGCTCCGAAGCATTTAATCATCGTGGATGGCGCCATAATGCAACCGATTCCTGAACACCCGAAAAGAGATTATATATTTTGCCTGAGCACCGCTTTCGGAGACGCTTATTTGTTTCAGGTAATTTAACTTTTCACATTTTGGACAATTCATAATGGTAATTGTCACCGTTGGCGTTTTACGTTATGTATAACGTTTTCTTTCCACTGTGCCATGAATCGTACGTAGCTAGTAGCTACCTAGCTACTTAAATAGGATACGTACAAATGGATTTTAATTGTTGCCGGATAATATGATAAGTCGACACATTTTTCTTTCGTAATGCGAATATTACATACCGAGCTATACACAAATACAGTATGACACAGAAGTCTTGGTGACTTGAAACATTTCTCAATATCTCAGAACTGAAAAGAAATACCAAAACGGTTCAAACTAGGGCTGGCGATTATAGAAATTAAAATCGATTAATTGATTATTCGAATTTTAATCGATTACAAAAATAATCTATTAATCGACGCCTGATTAATCGATTAGGAATAATCGCCCGATTAATCGATTAAAAATTATCGTCCGATTTTCTCAAATCGACCAATTAATTTACCTTCGCCCCCTTCCCCTCCCCGTCCTGGGACAAAAATATGCAATCCAATTTCAGTTCTTTGTTTCATGTAAAAATCTTCAGTTTGGGCAAAAATTTCGGGGTTGAAAATGAAAAATCTGCCGACTAATATTATTAAAAAAGAGAAATTTGCTGACTCATTATTTTTTTTAAATGAAAATTTTCCAACCAGATGTTTTGAAAACAAAAAACAAAAATTCGTGCTTTTTGAGCTACTTTTTTGACTTCAAAAAACGACCGATTAGACGATTAAAAATAATCGACCGATTAATCGATTAAAAATAATCGGTCGATTAGACGATTAAAAATAATCGGCCGATTAAACGATTAAAATAATCGATTAATCGATTATGAATTTTGGCCGATTTTAAAGAAAAAAATAATCGATTATAATCGCCAGCCCTAGTTCAAACGGCAATGTGTTCCTGGCGTCGAGGACATTGAAGATTGATAACCAAACTTTCAGCATTCAGCCCGACCTATAGGATGTTCACAAATTGAGAAACCGGTTTGGGTCAAAAAATGAGGGTCCGATTTTTTTATTGAAATGAAGTCCACGCACTAGCGAGATTAAAATGATATATATTTTTTTGAAACCGGTTCAGAGGTTTCGAACCAGTTGTCAATAATATCCAAAAAAGTGGAGATATGAAAAAAAGTTTGAAATAAAAGTTGTAGAGAATTCAAAAATGAACATTTTTTGTTTCATAACTTTTTTTTCATCTTACAATGGAAAGAAGTTGTCGTAGAAAAGATCTGAGTATATTTTTTTGTTTTTCAAGTCATAACTCTTCTCCATCGCTAGATGAAAAAAAACATTACAGAACGTAAAATATTCAGTTTTCAATTTTCTACAACTTTTATTTCACACCTTTTTTTGATATCTCCAATTTTTTGAAACCGGTAGTTTCTTGATTGATTTTTTTTTCGAGTCGATAACCGGTTATCAAAAAGTGAAGAAATCGAAAAAAGTCTGAGACAAGAGTTGTAGAGAATAAAAGACTGAATATTTTACATTCTGTAATTTTTTTCTCATCTAGCAATGAAGAAGAGTTATGGCTCAAGAAGAAAAAATTATACTCGAGTCCTTTATTCCATAACTTCTTTCCATTGCAAGATGAAAAAAAAATTACAGAATGTAAAATATTCAGTCTTTAATTCTCTACAACTCTTGTTTCAAACTTGTTTCGATATCTGCTTGGAAAAAAAATTATCAGAAACTACCGGTTTCAAAAAATTGGAGATATCAAAAAAAGTGTGAAATAAAAAGTTGTATAGAATTGAAAACTTAATATTTTACGTTCTGTAATTTTTTTTCATCTAGCGATGGAGAAGAGTTATGACTTGAAAAACAAAAAATTTTACTCAACATTTTCTACTACTTCTTTCCATTGCAAGATGGAAAAAAAGGTATGAAACAAAAAACGTTCATTTTTTAATTCTCTACAACTTTTGTTTCAAACTTTTTTTCATATCTCCACTTTTTTGGATATTATTGACAACTGGTTCGAAACCGCTGAACCGGTTTCAAAAAAGACATATCACATTTTAATCGCGCCAGTGCGTATAGACTTCATTTCAATTAATAAAAATGTACCCCCATTTTTTGACCCAAACCGGTTTCTCTAGTGATGGCAGTGAGCATATGCGGGGTCCGCAAATGCGCGCACATTCGCGCATTTGCGCGCATATTCTCAATTGAGAGTTTAGAAAATTCATAAATATGCGCATTTTTCGTATTTTTTGCTCAGAAAAAAAGTCATGTGACACCTCAAAATACGCGTCTAAGAACACTGATCCACAATTTATTTGAAATTTGTATCAAAACATCAAAGGTTGTGCCAAAAAATTCCCCAAACCCTCAATTTGAGCAAAAAAACTGAAAAATCTCATGATTTTTGAATACATTCTACATTTGAGGTGCGCAAATGTGCGCGAATATGCGCGCAAATGCGGGCAAATGCGCGCATTTGCAAAGCTCCACTTGAAATGCGCGGATCACTAGGTTTCTCAGTTTGTGGACACCCTATAGGTCAGGCTGAAAGTTTGATTATCAATCTTCAATGTCCTCGACGCCAGGAACATACATTGGCGTTTGAACCGTCCTGGTATTTCTTTTCAGTTCTAAGATATTGAGAAATGTTTCAAGTGACCAAGACTTCTGTGTCATACTGTATACGTTTTTCCCTCCTCAACGAAACGGTACCTTGGCATTTCAAATTGAACGTTATGCTGTTTCGGATTCGCACACACAGTCGCGAAATTTCCTTATACTTTGATGAAGTGAAACAAATTTCCGAATGGAAATTCGAATTATTGGTATTCGTTTTTATTCGCCGGTATTTTATTCCTCCCATACCCGAGTATTTTTATTACCAATCATCGAACGCGTTATATTTACATCGGTTTTTACAGTCATTTTTTCCCTCTCGTTTTTCATCCAGCCAACGGCTCGAAATTAAATTCGAATTTTCTTTCCAAGTCCCGCGAAAAATGTATTTCATTACGTGGGTAATTTTTTTCACCTTTTAAATCGATTCGAACTATGCAAATATGATTTTTATTCGAACGTCGAATTTAACTTATTATTCATCGTTGCGCTTGAAATTTAAATCATAATTTTATCATTTTACCGGGGAAAAAAGTGGCCACCTACACAGTTTCCAGCCGTACACATTATATACAATGCGTAGGTACCCACATTATTTTACATCGTAAACTTTACTGCTACAATAATTGAACCTGAAAATTTATCGCGTCCTTCTCCTCGCCTCGAATTTCAAGCTCCGATGGTAAAATGTTTGAACAAGTTTTCGCTCATTTTCAAAACAACCAGACAGTGGGAAGATTTTTAATATTTATTTTTCTTTCATCTCTCCATCATCGTATCGATGGTAAAATGTTTATACAACCATGTAACCCGAACATAATTCAGATTTTTAAAATATGTGCGTCGAAATCAAAATAAGGTAATCGGTGTTTTCGACGAGAAATTTACCCAACAATTCGTCGTCTCGAAAAGTGTAAAAAAGTGTAACGAAAAATGATACGCGATACGTATGGTATTGCCATTTCGTATTATTTTCCATTTTCTGAAAAAAAAACTCGATCGAAAAATTCGAAATATTTGAGGAGGTTTGTCGTGAATTTTAACGAGATGTTTCTTTTGTAAAATTTTCTATTTTTATACGTATTTTAAGGAGGGAAAAATTGATTGAATGCGTGATAAAAACAAAACACGATTTTTTACAGTTTTGGAAATCGATGAGAAAAAAACAATCTAGCCTACATTACGATTAGAGTAGAGAGGAGAGAAAAGAGATTTTAAAAAAAAATTAATCAGGTGTAGATTCAACCATGCAAATACAAAAACAGATTTCTTTCCTAATTTTTTGGAGTTATTTGGCCGCGTTTGCGGAACACAACATTCAACTTTAGTTTTTGATGATTAGGTAGTCAACTGACGTCATGGTTAAAATTGATAATGAGTTAATGACCAACTTCTTGGTGAAGATGACTTGAGTTGTTTTTTGCTTCTTTTATTTTCTGAAAAAAGCTGGGGTTTTCTTTTTTTAAAAAGAGACTGATGTTTTTTTTGGAAAAGAAGAGAGTCTGAAAAATGTCTCACTTTTTTTGCTACTTTTTCGTTCTTTTATGAAGATTGTTTGGTGAAGATGGATCTGAAAATTTTCTGTTAGACTACCTAGCTTCTTTGAGGAAACCTTTACTGAACATAGCTTGGTTTTTTAAGTAAGAGAGAATCTAAAAGTGGTTGATTTTTTGGAAAGGGGTTCCTGAAAATGACCAGTTTTTTTAAGATAGATCGATTTTCTTGACTTTTTTCTGAAAATGCGATTTTTTTCCTTTAGGCAGCTGGATTTGTTGTTTTGTTTTTCTGAAAATAGTTTATAATTTTTCTTTTTCTAAATATGACTCAAATTTCTTTGGTTTTCTTGGTTTTTTCAATTCGACTCGGTTTACTGTTTTTATTTTTCAAAAACTGATTATGTACTTGATATTTTGAAGACGATTTTTGAAAATGGTTTGGGTTTGTTTTAGATTTTTTTTGTGGATAGCTAGGTTTTTGGCGGAAGAAGGTTTCAAAGGTGTTTTTTTTTTATTTTTCCGAAAATGGTTCGGTTTTTTCCAAAGGTAAGTATACATTTTTTCTAAAGGTACTTTGTTTTTATCTGAAGATTGCTCTATTCTTTTCGGAGTTTTTGAATTTCTTTTGAAAAATGGCTTTATATTTTTCTGAAAATAGTTTTATCAAGTATTTCGATTTTTTTTTTAGAAGAAACCAAAAAACAAAAAATTAAGAGTTGACTTGACTTTCAGATGCATGATTCTGCTCCCACAGTTCTTAATTTTTTTTACTTTTCTGAAGATGAACTTTGGTTTTCTATTTTTTTTTTTTTCTGAAATGGAATGATTTTCTTCTTTTTAATTACCTAGTTTACTTTTCTCTGGAAGCAATTCTCGTAAAAAAATAACGAGAATGGAGCTAAGAAAACTCAAAAAATGAAATAGTTTTTGCAAAAAAAAATTCCAAAAATCATGTAAAAATGAAAAATAGTTTCTCAAAATTCAATGTTTAAGTTGAAAATTTCTAAAATGACTCAAAAATATTTTGAAAATTATTCCTGTTTGTTCTCTATTGAAAAAATTGGACGGATTTCGATGTTTTTTTTTTTCATTCAGTGTAATTAAAACCTTCAAATTCATTCAAACTTTTCTTTAAATTTGTTTCCAACTCAAATGTTTTCATTTTTCCAACATCAAAATTGTTTCCATCCTTAAAATTTTAGAGTTGGAAAAAAATGTTTAGGTTGGGTTAGGTTTAAATTTGTGGGTAACATATGTGCTTACTGAAGTATTTTTCTCTTTCCAAATTCATTAAGTCAAATGGACGAGAAAAAAAAACTGGAAAAATGTACAGTATTGTTTAAAAATATTAAAGATGACAACACATCGACCCCGAGACGACATCGCACCATTGATTTTTTTTTCAATATGCACTGCAGACATAATATTGGATTTGTACAAAAAAAATCATCTGAAGTTGATAATTCTGTCAAATATTCAACTAAGAACCTTTTCAAGTTCGAAGATTCCTCTTACCCTCCTCCAGTTGTTACCCAAAAAAAAGTATTTTCGAAGAAATTCTCAGCCAGAATTTTTTTTTAAATCTTGACGAGAATTCGCTCAACTTTTATAACCTCCTCTCTGCCTGTACCAAAAATAAATTCTCTATGGAGAAAAATTTAACGCACGTGCTTAAATTTTGTTACAAAGTAGACTGAGGGTTTTAAAATTTTCAGAATTTTTCAATTATTCAAAAAAAATCGCAATCAGAATAAAACTTCTATTTTAATGGAATCTCAAAAAATTCTACTAAAAAAATTATCCTAGAACTCACACCAAAGAAAATTGATTGAAAAAATATATTTCAGTCTTACGAAATTACGAATATGGTAATCTAACAAATCATTCGACTAGGAGAAACAATTCTAAGGTTTATTATCGGCATAAAGGTGGAAATCCGATTTCCGGGGTAAAAGTGAAATTTATAATGAGTGAGGTTATTATTAGACCATAATAACAACGTTTATCCAGCCACAGTAAATCTTCATAAACGATATCGAAAAATAAGGCAGAGAAATCCGCCTAACAAGCGAATTCGTTCTCTTGCGGTCTTACTTATCTTTGGTTTAAAACCGACGAAAATCGTGTCACTCATGCATACCTAAATCTGACGATGAAAAGTTACATCGTACCAGACGTTATTGGTTTGACTATTAAAAATTTCCACCGCGAATAATCTAACGTAAGTATATGTTTTAATATAATATACTTCATTAAACATCAATCTTCCAGTCATTAAGTTTCTTGTATTCGAGCTTTTTATTATACGTTAAGAGGCCTAAATTTGGCCTCATTTCATCAACTATATACCTACGTTTATCGACGTAGATTTGCTCTAAACTCCACTTCGGTATAAGTATTTCTCGAAAAACCCGAGCTTCTATTTTATACACCTATCCCATACATACCTCCGGATTAAGATTTTTATCAATGGTCTGCTGCACGCGATGAAAACTAAATTCTAATACCGTTATAAGTATACCTGGCTCTTAAGTGAAAAAGCTCTCTGCGAGAATACACTCGTGAATAACAAGCCGTTTTGTTTATTTTTATTCGAATTTAAAAATTCGCTGATTACGAGAAGTACACTTTCGAAAGATATTTGTCTAATTTGTCGCAATTTTCGCAGCACCTTCGTTAAATTTTATCGACTTGTTAGTTCGGAAACAATAACAGTTTCCTTTTGGAAGGATTTTCGCAAGTTTTTTTTTTCGCTTTCGTTTCTTTTCAGCCCTCTTCTTTTTTCACTCGTTAACGTTGTTACGTCTATTTTGTGATAATAAGGTAAACGAATACCTACGTAGAGCTGCGAAAACTAGTACCTACGCGCGAAATTTTCGCACCGGACTCGAGCGAGACCTCGTTTCGTGAAACATTTCACGTTTTGCAACATCGTTGTTTACATTAATGAGAAAATTTAATTTCGTAAATTTACGAATATATACGACGTTCAATTTTTTCGTGAAAAGGTTTGCGTTCTTCTAGAATCGAATTTTTCTTGCCGAGCATTAGCAGGCCGGGTTTTCCGTCGTTTTTTTCGTTTTTTTGCTTTTTTTTTTGAATAAATAATACGCTACGAATAAATTATTCGATAAAAGTGAAACGTCTATGAATTATTCGGTCGTAAACAAAAAAGTGAAACTTGAAATAAACAAAGGCGCAAAAAAATACGCGCCGGAGTCGAAAAATGTGCGCCATAAAAAGAAAAGCTTTTTTGCGGACATTTTCTCGGCGAAAAGTTTACGACAAAGGTTGCCTTCTTTTTTGCCCAGTATAAACTTTCGCCGCTGTAAATTTACTATTGGACTTGATTCAAGAAATTTACATTTCGTAAAATGCATACCCACCATACCCGAGCTCCTAAAGGTTCGCCCAGAATACCAAATTAATTACCAAAAGTGGACTTTTATCCGTCATCGGATTTTTACACAAAAGCGACCGTTACCCGAGTACATATCTTTCTTAGATCGTCGAATTGAAAGTATCGATTACCGCGGAATCGTTTTACTAAATTAAATTAACAGTTTGAGAGATTGTAAGACATCGATGGCGGCGGATTTTATTTACTGCGAGGGAGAAAAAACCGGCGCGGCGGCTCGAAATCAGTCGAGAAAATAATAGAATTATAAATTTCTCATAACCAATACACATGTTTCTTTTTACGCTGAACTTTTCCTCGTTGCTCCGGAAGTGGAACTTTTCAAAGAGAATAAGCTGTAAAATTCGCGATTTTTAAACACTTACAAAAAGTCAAAAATTCAAACTTACCCTCTACACGACTTGGGCAAAGAAAAATTTGCCAAGTTTTTTTCCCCTTCAACAAAACGTTATTCTCAAAGGCGCACTTTAAAACAGTCAAAAGTGTAACATTGAAGTTCCGTTGAGATGGTATCGTTAGATCAGTATTATACACGTACCAAAAAAAAAAGGAAAGTCGCAGGCACTGAAACGCCTCAAGAGTAGCGAAATACGACACAAAGAATTCCTCTCAATTTATTTGAGTAAAACGTTCGAAAAATTCGTCATCTTACAAATTTACTCAACCTAATAGTTATTTTTTTTCGCATCGAAAAAACTGAGAAAAATCTAACAATCTTTACTTTTTCTACGTTGAAGAGTTGCTCGTTTGGATCATTTTTTAAAACTTTTTTTTTATATCGAAAAAAGAATGAATGGAAAATTGTTTAAATTAATTTCTACGCAGTTGAACATTTTAACACGCCTCAGCGTCAGTTCTCCGCTAATTTTTGAATTTTTAATTAGGTAGGTCAGGAAAAAGGAGATTATGAATTTATTGAGCTATTTTGGTGTGTAATTACACACCAAAATAGCTAAGGTCAAACGTGAATCTATTTATCTACGATCAATACAAAATTAAAAAGTAATAGATAATTAGTTTTAAACTTCTTGAAAAAGTAATGCCTGTTGGAGATATCACGTTATCGGTGACTTTGACCTAAATAGACGTGATGGGTGGGATGAGAAAAGAGTAAAATAACTAAAATCATGAAAGTGAGACTAAATTCGTATTCAGTACAGTCGAAAATTTCCTATGTATTACATACGTATATCAAAAAAATTTTCATGATTTTTCCAGATTTTAATCCACTGGGGGGGGGGGGGTGAAGGGAGTCCTTAAATTTGTATCGAAAAAACTAGGTCAAATTCGTGTTCAAAGTCTTGAAGAACATAAATGTGCCATTTGGACATCTCACAGCTTCGTTATATTTTTAAGATTTATTTGGCTCAAATTTGAGACGTAAATTTGGTATCTTCTTCCCCACAACATTAGAGCATTCGTTTTATAATGAATTCAAAATTGGAAATTTTTTGGTCAAATTCTAGGAGTTGAAAACTGCAAATTTTTTAAAATTGAAGACGAATAAAAACGTAATGAAGAATTCTGGTCGCAAATTCCTTCTCTATAACAATGGTTTTTAAAATTTCTTCACAGGAGACTCATTTTTATACGTAAAAACTGCAAAAACCGATCTAAATTATAAAAAATCCATAATCTGAAAATTTTAAAGTAATCATTAAAAGACTAAACTAAACTTCAGATCAAAAACCAATCACATAAAGAAACGCAGAACCTGAAATACATTTTATTTAGTATAAGTACGTAAATGAGGTGGGAGGGAGGGAGGGAGGGAGAGAGGGGGGGCGAAAACAAATAATTTTACTTTGGGAACTCATAATCTCGCCCTTGAAGGGAGAGAGGTCTCAAAATTACTCAAAAAGTACACATTGAAAAAAAAATGAATTTCACTGAGTTGATTCTCAAACACAATTACCAACTTAAGAACTTTTCTCAACTTTTTTGGTGCCAATTAATTGATTTTTAAGTATAAAATGAAAATTTATCAATTGATTCCTTAATACATAATGGCATACATTCATTAAAATAAGCTAAATTAATTTTTAACTTGCAAATATTAGAGTTTCCCAGGGGTAGGTACTATCTGTAGGTTGGCTGAGTGACCATCAAAAAATTCTGCATTTTCATTTGAAAACATTGATGGCTTCCAGTTGAAAAATGTCACTTTTTTAAAGAAAATGCTACAACTTTTGCATTTGAGTTTAGAAAAATAAGAGGGGGGGGGGGGGAGGGAAAATTACCAACTTGAGAACTAATTTCCTTACAGTCCATCATCAAATCAAACTCATCTTCAGTTTTTTGGTTAATTTTTCTCAAATTTTTCTTTTAAAATTATAAATATGTTCTGCCGCCAAAAAAGAGACTTTAAATCCATTATTCACGTGAATATTTTTTGAAAAATATTGCTTAAAAATCAACACAGGCACTTTTACTGCCAAAAAATTGATAAAATTGGATGTCTTCAATTATTCACGTCCCATCCGATCCAGTGGCGTCGCCAGAATCGAAAATGGGGGGGGGGGGCACAAAAGAGGCCGTGTGTTGGACAACTTTTTTGCTTTTTCGAAATGGAAAAAAAGGAGGGGGGGAATGGGGACTGACTTTTTTCACCTGTCAGAAATGGGGAGGGGGTAAAAAGGGAGCCTTCTTCTGCCCTTTTGTCTCGGATAGATCATAGAATTGTAATTTGTTCATGCCTGAGCGAAGCGAGGGCAAAGCTTTGAAAAAATTGGATTTTTAATGCCCTAAAAATACTTTTTTTCATGTTTTAATGCTTTGAAAATCCTATCTGATGTAAGTGTAATGAAAATTTATAAATACAACATAAGTTTTGGGGGCCAAGCGGGACCAAATTTTTTTTCGGTGGGGCCTGGCCCCCCACCCCTTCTTGACGACGCACCCTACTAAATATCCCCCCACCCCATTAAAATGTAATAATTTTAAATATTGCGAATACAATTTTCAAAAAGAATTCAATCGTACCAAATAATTTTTCCCATCAATCTTGCAATACTTTAAAAAAAAATTAAAATACATAATAATTTCCTGAAAACATCACAACGACTTGAAGCCATATGCATTACGTACTTCTTCCAAAAGAAAAACTTCGCCTCGTTTTTTGACTTTTTTTTTCGTGAATACTAGTCTTATAACTCTACTACTCAAATCACGTATTAAAAATAGGATTGAAAATTTATAGGAAAAAATTCAAGCACCTACTTCATCAGGTGCTGGGTATAGGTATCTGAATACATCATTATGATGTTTTTCGCTTGCCATAATCTGTAGCACGTCAAAAGCCTTTATTATAATTCGACTAAAAAACCTATTAGCATTTGTATTTATAGAGAACCGATTTTCAACAAAACCACCATAAAACCGATATGCTTCAAGTTCGATGCTTTGACGAGATATTTTCAAAAAGAATACAATTTTTGGGACCCGAATGCTCAACAAAAAGCCGCAACACCAAAAGGATAGTCCGGTCGAATTACTCGTTCGGTTCGACTTCGATATAATTTTGCCAATTATAATTTGAAATCTCGAACGCGAAAATTATCAGTTCGATTAACAAGCGATTTAATTACGAGCAAAAGATGGTCGCTTTCTGCGTACATGGTTATCTTGGCCTACGATAGCCGTTTGTTATAAAGCTATACAGCTGCTAAATTGAAATTATAAATAATTCTATTATTAAATCGGTACTACCGGTGTTGCCGAATGGAAAATCGTGGACCTACGATGACCCCTCTTTGAAAACTATACGACTACGCACCAAATTAATTTCAAAGAGCTATTACGTATACGTTGTCTCTTTGATAGTCGGCCTTAAGGTGTCTGTTTGTGTGATTGATCCGCCAACGCAAAGCCTTTTACGGTGCCGTTTATTACCTCTCCGCAGACTCCTCCACCGTCTCCGGTTCTGTTTCAAATTGAAATTACACAATGCGTTAGCGAAACTCGACGAAAAAATTCTCATCATTCGAGCTCACCCACCCTCGGTAGTGATATTATTTCGGGGCTGGTTCGATAGCCAACAACGTCGGTCGTTATTTTCTTGACGAGAAAGTGTTTTTACATTTCGAAATCTATGTCGAAAATAATAATAGGAAATGAAATTCTTCAATTGTCGTCTACTTTTACTATACGATATTTGTATATCTTTTTTATAGATACGTAACGCTTGTTGAATGCTCGGAACTATTGTCGCGTCTCGATCTCGTTATATAAAAGAATCCCTCAAAAAAATTCAATTTTTATAAAAAATTCTATCCCGAAAAAAGGCACGAATGAGGCGAAACGGGCGAAAGAAAATATCCAAATTAATAAACACATAATCGAAGAAAATTGCGCAACTGAATCGTAAATAATGACTTTACCAGCCGCGTACAGAATTATCTCTCGATTTTCAAAACCGACATAGAAAGACGGAGCTACAATGTAGTAAAATATTATTACATTGATGGTAGTAATTTGTTTTAGAGAACAGTTAACGAGTTATAGCGAAACGATGGTCGTCATTTTTAGGATTACATCAAATCCCCCGAAGGTTTAAGTAATTTCTCTCTCGATAATCTACGAATCTTGTACGTTATACACAGAGACTACCATCATCGTACAATTACTCGTGTATTAGCCAGTCGTATAGCGAATAGTTCTCATAAATGTTTTATCCGACGCGTACCCGGCTGCCAATACGTATTGAAATTTTGTAACCCATTTTCGCATACACGCAGATGTACCTAGGCCTGCCTACTAATGCTATGTCGAGCGCTTCTAATGTATTAATGGACTATACGAAAACATCAAAAACAACCCTCATCGCAGTCGTATCAATAAAAGCTTTTCTATAAAACGATCTGCATATAACGAACAGTATGCTACGTATATAACATCATCTTGATGAATCGCTATTTCGACGTGTCTCGGGGTCTCCACATATGTACTTGAAAAACTGTAAAAGAAACCCCGAGCCGAAGTTTGCCAAAAAATACAACAACGAAAGAAGAACTGGTTTTACGATCCGTTTTACAACTGTTTTATTACTTTCTTCTGCCATAAACCCGATTGATAACGAAAACAAGATAACAGAAAGTCGTTGAGAACACAGATTTATGACCACGTTTTTCATTGTTTGAATTATGGATTCGCGAAAGTCTACAAAAATGTCATTGGTACTCGAAAAGTATCCGGGCTAGTTTTATTATGTAATGCGGAATTACCGGAAATATTGCACTTGAAAAAGTTCGTATGGATTATGCTTAGCAAAATAGGCTTGTTGGACCGAAATTTTGAAGTTTGAAGATGATGAAATATTCCGAAACGAAGATATGACTGTGAATTTCTTTTTAAAGGATAGTCAAATGTTGAGAAACAGAATCAATAATGCGAATTTTTCGAGAATTCGGCGACAAAATAGAATTTTTTCAGAAAGGAGAATTTTGAAGTCGCGAATAGATTAGTTTCTGAGATACGACTGATGAAATTTCGAAGAACAAATATCTATGAAAGATTCTCAATTACGTTTTGATAATTTTTCAAATTTTGAAAGATAGCGAAAAAAAATTTTCATCGATTTATTATTTTTCTTCGATTTTCAAAGAAATGATTTAACTTAAGAAATTACACCAGCCCAAAAAACACAACTACACAGGTTTTAAAAAAAAAGTGAATAAAAAGATCCGGACAGTACAAATTTCATATTTTGACAAAATAATCAGTAAAATGACTAAAATATTGAAAGATGACCAAATTGTCGATCAAAAAATTTGATATCAATAAAAAGTCATCAAGTTACACCGACCAATTATCTTTACAACATGAACCATTTATAGAGTACAGAAATTTTGCTTATAGGTTGTGGAAGATTTCGTTGTAGTTTTTTGAGCAGGAAATGGTATTTTTCAAAAAATTTTGTCCCAAGAGAGGAAAACAATCAACTTGTAATTTCTTGATAGGTACCGAAAACAAAATGTGCACAAAATAAGTTTAAAAGTTTAAATGGATTCTTTTGAAAAAATATCGAGAAATGACTCCAATAAGCTTTTTTGAAGTCCCTGAATCAATTTTCTGAGGCCATTTTGGCACAAACTGGGATGAGTTCAAACTTGAAGATTTTTCCACAGTATTGAACAAGAAATCGAAAATTTGATTTTCTAACTTCTTAAAGATGTTTTTTTAATGAAATTTCACCTAAAAAAAGTACTCCAGAAGAATGGGACACGATTCAAAATCTCTGAAAATTTCGAACTACATGGCTAAAATCTGAATATTTTTTCGACATTTGATGATAATTTTCTATGGTGATTTGAAGCCAAAACCGAAAAAAAGTTCCAGTAGAGTGGGATCAAGAATAGGGTGGTCCTTATTTATACTTGATGAAAAAATTTTTTTCGAATTTTTCTCGTACCCCTCCTCAAAGTTGTTCCTTTTTATGAGAAAATAATTCCTTGAAATTTTTGGCCCCCAAAGTTAATATTAACACGTGCCTGTAAGCCCCCCAAAATTCCAAAATTTAAAAAAATTGAAAAATACAGCGAAATTACTAAAATTTTAAATTTTTGTGCGAAACTCATTTTAACTACTTACCTTTTCATGAAAATTGGTTTTAGAAAATTTTTGATCCCCTTCCCTCACAAATAAGTGGTACCGGTATGATATTCAAACGAGCTAAACAATCGATAGGAGGACGTAACACGGCAAAAAATGACATTACAAGCCTTTTTTGCTGAAAATGGTCTAAGACCAAGTCCTGGGCACAATATAATCACCCAACCATCCCAAACCTGTTTCTATCCCCCAACGGTGGATCAAAGCCCCCCAAAATGGGGTTTTGCTTCTCCCTCCTCAGATTTTAATTTTTGAGTAAAATTAGTTCAGTAGCTTTTCAATCTGCACCACAATACCTACAAAACGCATCTTTACAAATTTTTTTAGCAAGGGAGCCAATCCTCTAACCATCTTTTGGGGCATGACGTGAAATATGTGGATAAATTTTACCCACGTTTTTACCACCACTGGAAACACTTTTTCCATGCGGTGAAATATGTGTTTAATTTTTCATCCATGGATTTACCACAACTGGAAACACTTTTTCCATGTGGTGAAATATGTGGATAAATTTTTTCCACGTTTTTACCACCACTGGAAACACTTTTCCCATGCGGTGAAATATGTGGATAAATTTTATCCACGTTTTTACCGACATTGAAAACACTTTTTCTTTGTGGTGAAATATGTGGGTAATTCTGATCCACGTTTTTACCACCACTGGAAACACTTTTTCCTTGTGGTGAAATATGTGGATAAATTTTATCCACGGTTTTACCACCACTGGAAACACTTTTTCCTTGTGGTGAAATATATGGTTAATTTTTTATCCACGGTTTTACCACAACTGGAAACACTTTTTCCTTGTGGTGAAATTTGTGGATAAATTTTACCCACGTTTTTACCACCACTGGAAACACTTTTTCCTTGTGGTGAAATATGTGGATAATTTTTATCCACGTTTTTATCATCACTAGGAACACTTTTCCCTTGTGGTGAAATATGTGGATAAATTTTATCCACGGTTTTATCACAACTGGAAACACTTTTTCCCTGTAGTGAAATATGTGGATATAGTTTATCCACGGTTTCACCCTTCTATGAAATGACTTTTTTTATGTGGTGAAATATGTGGATAATTCTTATCCACGTTTTTACCACCACTGGAAACACTTTTTCCTTGTGGTGAAATATGTGGATAAATTTTATCCACGGTTTTACCACAACTGCAAACACATTTTCTTTTTCATAAATAATGAATTACTTGGAGGAGTTTGGCCACAAAAATTAAAATTTTAAAAATTTTTGACAAAAATTGGTATTTTTCATATTTTGAATAATGAAGGACATTGAGGGGCTTACAGGCACGTGTTAATTTCAAAAAAATGAAAAATAAAAAAATAGGGAATTATTTTCTCATAAAAAGGAACAACTTTGAGGGGGGGGGGGGTACGCAAAATTTCTCAAACTTGAAAATAAGGACCACCCTAATCAAGAACAAAAACTGTCATTTTTAAACCCATCAAGCAAATTATAAAAAAGATCTTACTTGAAATTTTTTTTTTGAAATTTTATTATACTGGGCGTGTATGTATACATAGGTAGGTAATTTCCAGGATTTTTACTCCCAGTGTCGGAAGATTGGGAGGAGGTTTAGATTTGTTGTTGGAGTTTGAGTTTTTTTTTTTATTAGCAGTAGGATTTTTGAATTTCTGTTTTTGAATCTGTGATAGTTGTGATGTTTTCTGAAATACATATTAAGGATTTGTCTTTCTTGTTAGAAGAAAAGGTGTTGGGTGGATATTATGGGTTCAGAATTGCAGAATTGGTAAAGTGGTTTAGGGGTTCGAAGATGGGTAAATTTTGTGTGGCCAATTCTGAGGCGAGTAATGATTATTTCTTCAGAAAGGTTAAGCTGTGAGAGTTCTATGGCAAAACAGATTTTTTTGTGGGTATGATTTATCCATTAAACAAAGAATGAAACCTAGAAGTACTAGTTTTCGAAATAAGTAATATGTTTTAACCACTATAAAATGGCTCAAAATTTGGAAATTAATGGAAATGATAGGCAGCCCCGACTAAATTATAATTTGAATTTGAAAAATTGAATTTAAACAGAAAAATTTTCAAAAGTAACAGGGGTTATTTAAAGAAAAGTTTTCGTTTGATTTCTTTCAACAAAGGATCTTGGTCAATGTGAATTCCCCAGTTCTTGAGCGTAGAGATGACTTTTTCAAGAGGTTGATCTCAAGTTGAGAAATAGAGGTTCATAACAGAGAATTTTAATTCTCGTCTAAAATAATTTTCAGTCGATTTTGGTTTCCTTGAAGTGTGTTCTCAACAAAAATGGTGTTTTTGAAAAATGAAAATTTTTCGAAAATCAACAAATGAGTACCGTTTTTTCAAACCGAGCTCAGCTCAAAAACCGTGGATTTTTTTCGAAAAGAGGCCTAGGTGTATTTTTTTTTTTTTGAGAAAAACATTGCACCCAAGGCCCTGTCCTCGTACACGGTTTTTGAAGTTAGCTGAGTTTGGAAATACGGTACCTACTCAAAATGTAATAAGAAACCAAGAAGTCGAAATTTTAATCAAATTTTATTTTTAAATTCAGTCAAGGTACCAGGGTTCAAACGATTCAAACAAAATCATTTCCAAAGTCGAAAGCCCATAAAATTGAGATATATTTTTTTAAATTGAAAATTTCGATACCTATTCTAAGTGATGATGAAATACGATTGTATCAGATCACACAAGTACATCGAAAGTTGTCTGCGATTATGTTTTAGGGGCAAAAACACAACCCTATTTCATATTTTCCCAGTTGACATGAAATTTTACCATAATAAATTTTTTTTGATTTTTTTTTCCTCTCAAGAAATTCCATAATCCCACACTTTTTCTTTCTTTCGAAGTTTTATTTTCATATGAAGTATGTAAGCATGAACTTCAATTTTTCTCATGAAAGTAGGTAAATTCGAAATTTCTACAGTTCCTTCACATACCTACTTACAAAATTTTAAATTTTTTTGAATTTTTCAAATGTAAAAATCAAGGGTTTTCGAGATTGCTCGTTTGTAAAATTTTTAAAACTTTCAAGAATTTTCACAGTGAAATTAATTCGAGGCTTTTTATGTGTAAAAATTATACATTTTTTTGGAATTGTCATGTGGAGAATTCAAAAAATTTTATTTGGGGTTGGTAGGTTCAGTAAAATTTTTAGTTTATCATAACCACCCAGAAAAAAGTTTCCACAGCTGAGCAGGTTTAAATCATTGATAATATTTGCTCATAGGTATCCGATTAAAAATTTTCAGATTTGCACAGGTCTGAAAAAATTTTCCCAGGTACCTATCATATGTATGTAGTTGTAATTTCATTTACTCTGGTTGAAAAAATGCCAAGCTAAGGATCTGAATAAAATTTAGATTTCACATTATGTAGATATAAAGCTCCATATTCCTTCATTTTTGAAATAAGGCAACCATTGCATTCACAAAATTTGTCATAAAAATTGTTATATTCTTACATAATGTTTCATTGTATGAACCTGTATTTTTTTGATATTTCAAAAGTTGAATAAAAAATCATATAGTTCAGATATTCTCCATCTTTCAATAATTTTTATACGTCAATATAATAAGTACGAAATGAAAAAGAATCGAAAACACTCACTTTTACATATTTGCGAAAAAAACCCTGCTCGGTAGCTTCGTCGAAATATAGGCTTTCAGCCGAATTTCGATACAGACGAATGGAAATTATGTACGCCAAAGAGACGAGAGCTGGGAAAAAATCAGGCAATATAAATATTAAAAAAAGAGAAATAAAAACTCGCAGGTAGGTATACTATCGATTTGGAAACACGCGAAAAGCTTACAACTTTTTTTTTTTGAAAAAGTTCAGCCTAAAATGAAGATGAAAAAAGTGTTATTAAAAATTATGCCTTAAAGGTAAGTTTTATAAATTACAAAGTTTCGAAATGATCTAACGATATATTTCCCACGAAGAAATTTTTTCTACCATTTTAACAAAACATCCTCCTAATACCTTTCCGTTTGAAGCGTCGGTACGCGAACACGCGCCGCTGCTTGATTTATTGAAGAAATTTTTGCCGAGGGAATACAAGGAATAACTTACGTCTGTAATATTTCATTTGTGATAGTGTTAATTACACGAGTGTTATAAGCGAAAAGTTGAACACAGCAAACATTTGTTTTTCAACGTGTAAAATTCAAAAATAATTCGCACTTCATTTACGAATTAACATAACGAGCGTTAAATATAGTCGGCGTTTTATGAGAGGGAGTTGGCTTTTTTTTTCGAGGGTGCTCGGCTTCGACACAATGAATAGAGATACAATATTTATAGAAAATTTGAAAAGTAAACTTTGGGTATAGCATGATAGACAAGTGCTTAAACACAAAGGCTAATTTATTAATGTTTTGAAGACGGTTCGTGTCAAAAAGGAATTTATTTTTCATTGAACGCCATGTGGCTGAGGCTCGAAGCTCGGCGGCGAACCCTTCATCTTTCAATCAACAGTTCGCCATGTATATTATTGCGCCTTTATAATTTTCCATTATTTTCTTCACGTTTTACCCCCTATTGACGGCAACTATTCCAGATTCTTCGGATTATATAGGCGGTAAATTATTTTAATAGTTTATTACCAAGAATTTCGCAAACGCGATGAACGAATTAATGTTTTTCTTTATCGAAATTTTGTCACTTGATTGATGGACGTTTTGTTTTCATAAGTAGCGCTGCTTTCTCCTTTTTTTTCCACCTCATTTCAATACATCGCCGACAATTTTTTAACCAAAGCTGTACGCAAACATTGTTTAATTTTTCACGCGAAAATAGGAAATTAAAAGAGACGCGAAATTAATTACGGATTTAATCAAATCAACCATTCCGATTCTATTAGTTTAATTAAGCGTGTCTTTTGATACGTTTATGTTCGAACAATAAGTCAAATCTACAGCCGCGTGTAATATTTCTTTTCAAAACCATTCCATTCCGCGAGTACAATCGTCGACATTTTTCTATCGCGATACTCAACTTGTTAAGCATTCTCGTATCTCGGTTCTAAACGAGAAATTAATTTAAGAAGAAAAAGAATTTGAAATATAAATCGAATTAATATTTTAAATTCGCGAATTATTCATCATACGCCGTAAATCTCTATTCCGAATGAAAATTATTTCGCATTAGCTAAATAAAAGGGCTTTAAATTCAACTTGTGAAAATTTCCAAGATATTCGAAACTTTTTAAGACACAATGTGAAAAATATCTTACGTCAAGGCGTTGAAAAGTGACATTTGAAAATGTATTTTTCAAACAAGCGGACCCGAGAAAAATAAACTAAGAACGTATTAAATATTTTACGAGTATTTAAAATTTGGACATTTCACAAACTGTGTTGCGCTGCCGCTCGCAACTTTCGCGCCAGACGAATAATTTAAATTTTGATTTAATAATTCCGAATTAAAACAATACTTACGAGTTTAAAATGTGCGAAGGGATGAACAATTTTCAGCAATTCAAATTCCGTACGAAAGCTAGGTAGGTAGTAGGTATCTAAATAGGTATAAGGTTTTTATACATTTTGGTGATGAAAATTGCCAATAAAAAGGGCGTTTCTTCGCAATTTCATATCGTACGACACACAAAAATATCTACATTAAAGTCTAACCTACATAAATGTGTCGAACTGGTATTATTGTACGGCAAAAAATTAATTTTTCAAAAGTGTCAAATTAAAAATTTATTCGTCTCGGTGCTTTTTTTAAAAAAAGGAAGTGATGAAAGTTGAAAACTGCTCTTTTCAATTCTCATCGTTGAGCCCCCGTCTTTATTATATTTTGTTTGTTCAATTTTCGTCTATATTATAGTTCATGTCGTCAATTTCTTCTACATAGATTTCAATGGAAAAATAAGTAAATCATTATTCCATAGGTATACAAGCTTTTTTATTTACCAAGTACAATTTTAAGAGAAAATAATTTAAACATCAAAAATTTATAAAAGAATTTTAAAAAATCTCAAAATAGCTGTTTTTAAGTAATTAAAAAATCTAAAAAATGACCGACAATCTAAAAATCTTTTTCCGCAAACAGATTTTTCAAAATATCCAAAATATAAATATTAGACAAATTGAACAAAAACGTTGCAAAAGTTTCCCCTTAAAAAGCAAAAACTATTAAATTTTGGATGTTTTTTGCATTGGAAAAACTGGTATTTTTTATTATTATTTATCATCTGGCGACTTTTTGTCAAAACATTAGATAGATAAGTATTATTTTAACCTTTTTTCAATTACTATACAAATAAACTAATGTATTAATTTTCGGATTTTGGCCCCATTTTCTTGAAAGGAATATTATTTTAATGGTTGTTCATTTTCGAAGTAGAAAAATGTTCTCGACGAGTGTCCCTTCACTTCAAAGCAATATGAAAATTGTCTTCAACGGGAAAAAATGTATCAAAATTAATATAAGATATTAAAAAAAGGTACCTATAATATTCAACTGTTTTTATTTCGTATGAAATGCCATTACAAAAGTGGATGAAAATTTCAAAAAATTCGTTCAGTTGTCAAAACCTCAAAACTCATTCAAATGCTGAAAATACATTAGTAAAAATGAAAATTAAGGTTTAAAATTTTATGAAAAAAGACATAAAAGTCACGAAATTGATTCAGAAAGGATAAACGAATCCTTAATGAAAATTTAGTAAAAATACTAAAAAATATTAAATTACGAAAACATATTACGAGTATTTGAAAATTTGGCAAAATTGTTAAAAATGATTGAAAATCGGAGAAAAAGTCATAAAAATTTATCGAAATGTCATGAAACTTTTCGAATTTATGCAATATTTTTTCAAGTTATTACAATTTTTCTGCCATTTTTGCAATTCATCTTAAAAGATTCTTTTGTTACTTTCAACAATTTTCAAAACATTTTGTACAATTTTTATAACTTTCGAGTAATTTTTAAATGAATTTTATTTGCAAGTTTTTTTCGGAAATTCGTTCTTTTTCCCCACCTGCTCAATATTCTTACTTTATGTAGGTGTAGGTACTAGGTACGAAACACGTTGAATGTAGAATGAAAGGTGAGTCAATCTTAAGAAATTTCCAGTTTTCATTACGAAAATTTAATTTTCCAAGTAGTAAAAGGTGGTCGCTCAAAATGAACACGAAAATCGTAATCGACAGTGGCGTCGGAAGGTGGGGTACAAGGGGTCCATTGCCCCCTCACCACCCTAAAAAAATTATGGCGTGGGTGCAAAGTATCATTTGCACCGCGCCCACCCCCCCCCCCCTAAATTGCTTCGGATAGGGATTTTTGAAACATTAAAACATGAAAAAAAAACTTTTTTTAGGTATTCAATTTTTTCTAAGCTTCGCTCTCACTTCGCTCGGGCATGAACAAAATCACAATTGTATGAATTATTTGAGTCATTCATGCGATAAAAGGTTCCTTTTTGCCCTCCCCCGAAAATTCTTCTGTTATTCCGAGTTTATATACTCACTTTGCACCCTCCCAAAAAAAAGCTTCCGACGCCACTGGTAATCGATGAATAAGTACGAGAAAATCCGTCTTAGATACCTTTATTTTTTTGAAATTCGTTCAAAAATCCAAAGTTCAAGGAACAATTGAATGAATTTTGGATGATCTATGGAAATTTAATTAAAGATGTTTTCTGACTTCTCCAAACTCACCAAACTCGATTGGGGGTTGGTCGGTGCTAAATTCTCAAGATATCGCCAATTTTTACTTCGAAATTACGATTTTTGAAACAATGATGACTGACTGCTCAAAATGAACGCAAAAATTGCAATCAATGATTCAGAATCGGTCAAAAATACCATTTATTAGGTACACTTCGTCTCAATTTTTTAAAATTTGCTCGTACCCATAAAATATGAAAAAAATTGGACGAATTTAGTTTGAACCTTGAAAATTCAATTAATTATATTTTCTGCCTGCTTGGAATTCGTTGAATTCAAATATGACTCCAAGTGTTGATGTTGATAGATAATTCGTTCTTGAAAAAAAAAGATTTCTGAGGCAATGATCTTAGGACCAGATCGTTCAAAATAAACACTGAACTCGAAATCAACGACTCGAAATTGGTTAAAAATCACATTTATAGCTCAGTTTTCACTTACTTTAAATTGATTCAAAGACCGAAAAAACTTTAGTATGTACTAGATTTTTTGAAGTTTTCATATTTTTTAAAGCAATTTAAAGAAGCCATTGGAAAAAAAATTAAAATTACGACAGTGCAGCTATTTTTTAACCCCTCTGAAAAAAATGTTTACAAAGAGAAGGTCTTGACTTGAAATTACGCGAAAGAATACCATCATGTATAATATTTCGTGAAATATAAAAAAGTGAAGGTCCGAAACAACGACCTCCATTTTTTTGGTCCTCTCTTGCCAATGAAAATGTCTTACGAAGGATCACTCCAATACGTTTGCAAACAGCCTCAAAACACGTGAAAAAAAAACAGACACCAACAAAAAATACACTGGGTCGTTAAATTGGTCTATTTGCAAAACCATTTGTACCAAAGAAGCGACGGGTACGTAAATTAGCTCACGTGCATCGCAAAAGTTGACCCATTTAGGCCCATATACGCTGACATATTATATCGGGGCTATTTTACGATGGCGAAGGACCGACGAGAGGCGCTTTTCGGAAATAAATTCATCATAATATAACATTCTACGCGAACCGGAGCAGCGCATTTTAGTAGGTAAATATTTGTAGGTTAGAGCACGCTTGTAGAATAAATCTATCGAACAAATAGTACATACAAAAATGATTAGGGTAAAGGATTCATTTATATAAGGGCTGATAAAGGGACACGCAGGGTTATTATGATAATATTGCGGTGCATTTTCGCGCCTCGTATAATTTTCTCAAATAAATTAGAGCGAAATTGAAAAGGATTTCGTTTAATATTGAAAAGCATCTAATAAAATTACCAAGTTTTGTGTTACGTAGTATAATCTCGGTATCGTTGATAAATTTCGCGTGTACTTAGTAACAATTAATAAGAATTATGTTGGGTAAGAGGGAAATTGAATTTTAAATGAGTGTTTCTCATCGTCGAGTCGCGCGTAGGTAGGCCCACGCGTTGCGGAGGCCAGGGATAGTACATTTATTAGAATTTACCTGACGAGGCGCATCGCGTCGCGTCGCGTCGTCGACGTAAGAGTGAGACGCGACGCAGCGTTAACTCGTCGTCGAATTTTGATAATTAATATTTTCTTAAACAGTATAAAACAACGGTAAATAATTAATGAACTCGCTGAAGAACGAGATGATTTAAAATATAGTATCTTATTGTGCCAAGGTATAGAAGGCGACAAGTATAGGTCTATGAGTGCAGGAAAGACTGAGAGACGCGATGACGAACGACAGAGAGAGCAGGTTATTGACGAAGATAGCATGCTCCGGCAACGGATTAATTTAATGTTTTTTTGAGACACATAGGCGGCGCGTTCGCGAACATCACCGACATATCGAAGCACACCGAAGGGTTATTTCTTTCAATTTCCAAAGGCAGCGAGAGCTATCGAAAGACAGTGTGAGAAACCGGGGGCGAAGATAGCTGTCAAGTGCTACGATGATTTATGGTAGCTTTATCGACTCGAAGCTATAGAAGAAAACGTATCACGAGAGAATCACTCGGGCTGATAGGGCGAGTATTCTGATGTCAAAACCATCGGCTTCTTGCCATTGTAATTAATACAATTCCGAGTGTAACGTATGTTGGTCTTTGGCGTTCGACGTGTTGGTTTCTAACACGCTTACTCGTCAAAATTTTGCACGTCCAAGTTGATTGTTGCGATGCGCTTTGATGTAGATATACGAGCTCGAGTTTGACGCGAATATTTCAGCGAAAAGATTGGAAGCGTGGATGAGGCCGATTTAATGGCGAAAAATCAAGAAAAACGTTTATCGTCTGGTAAATCCGCCACGTCGAACGGTCTTCTTCGTCGACATCGTCCCCTTTTTATTTTTTCAAGACCAGGTTTAACGGTATGCAACACGATGCACAGTAGGCCAGGAGACCTCCTCTAACGTAAAATGACTATACGAGTATTTCTATGTTTCAGTACCGTTCCAGAAACATTTTTGAAACATATTCTATCTGTATGTATTTTGGGTCAGAAATGGGGCGAGGGGGGGGTGGACGTGAGGGACAATTTTTTTTTTAATGAAAAAAATGACACTTTGTCGAGAAAGTGACGTCCACGTTTTTATGGAATATTATGTTTCGATTTTGACATGGATATGTCTTACGCCTGGATGTTAATTTTTGAAAAGTGCACTGCCCACAGAGGGTAGTGGAGGTAGCGACAAACTTTTCGTTTTTTTTTCTTTGTGCATTATTAGGATCTGCCATTTTTCAAACAAGGGCCTAATTTTAAGACGATAAAAAACAAAATTTAATTTTAAAAAAGTGGTAAAAATGGGAAATTTTTGATAGAAAAACTTTGCCAAGCGTGAATGTCACCAGAATGGTGGAGGGATTTGCCCCTCGTAAGAGATCTCATTGATCTCAAAGAACATGTGAAAAGCGAAATCGACCTTCGTTTCATTCGAGCATAATTTCTATCTTGGCTCATTCCATGTCAACTCGACCAGGTTTTGACCTTGGGTCTTCCGATTTCGCTCAAATTTTTTTACAAGTTCCCCTCGATGGGGAGCCGATAGGGAGGTTCAGAAGGGTCGGATGAAAAAACTGAAAACATATTCAAACTCAGCGCTTTCGAATTAGTAGAAATCGATGTATTACCCACTTTTTCAATTTTTTTGAATTTTGACCAAAATTGAGGACCCCTGTGCCCCCCCGTATTGAGATCCCATATTGAAAAGTAATTAGTTGAAAAATACATAAAAAGTTCTCTTCATAGTAATTTTTTCAGATTTTTAAATGGGGCCCTCATAAAATGCTCTCAGAATTGAATTATGCTCGTCAGTATTTTGTCTTGCTACCTCATCAGAAAATCCTGCGAATGACCATGATTGACATGACATTTTGTTAGACTGGAAAAAACTAAGAAAAAATTTAGATGATCGCTGACATATATAGGCATTCTGTTACGACTTAAAAAACTGAAAAATTTTGACTAATCACTCCAATGATATTTTGTTAGATATTTGAAAACGGAAAATTTTTCGAGAATTGATATATGTAATGATATTTTTTGGTAAGATATCGAAAAGTTGTAGAATAATATGGTAGTTAATTATATTTATAAAAACCACGTGAAAATAAGGGAGAAGTCGAGACCTGTATTCGATAACAACATAATTGACACTAACGTAAAAACTAGCCACACCCACAATCTTACGGTAAGAGGATACATCAATTCCAGTCGATGTATCGCGGCATGGGCGAGAGATGTTCGTAAGAGGGTGGAAAGACAAAAGAAGAGAAAGCGGTCAGTTAAGGGATGTGATGCAACCGGATGTGAATACGTAGGAATTCGAAGAAAAGAATCGTGGAAGGTTAGTTTAGGATAGGCGAGGAAAAGGGACAGAGAACAGACGATCTCGTACGAATACCACCACTGACAAAACTTGAAAAAAATGTGGATGTATAATATTGGCAAGAGTGTCTCTTTAAATTTAAATAAATAATGTAAAACTGTCTGAGATACATTTTATTCAAAAATTTTACTGTTTTTTTTCAAGTCCAACAAAAGGTCACTATGTCAGTAATCGCAAAAATTTGATCGTAAAAATTCATTCAAACAAAAATTTACGTAGGTACCTATGTTTTGAAAAAAATTGAAAAAAATGAAAAAAAAAAAACATAGTCAACTGCATTCGGGAGTGACACGTGAAATGTAACATGAACGTAGCGGTGTTTGCGGAGTGAAGAGGGGCCAACTTGAAAACGGTGTAGAAAATAATTTTTACATAGCGTTTATATGGGAACGTTCTATTATTTTACACATTTCTCGAAAACGGTGGTAGATGCGTAACTTTTTGTAATAACTGAATTTAAAGTAAGTAAATTAAATTATGTTTAAATGTTATTCAAACAAAAAATTACACAAATGTTGTCGTTTTCGAGATATTTTGTAAAAACAAAACTTTCCTGTATTTTCAACGTTTTTAATGCATTTTGCATTTTTTTTTTCTGATTTTCTAAAATATTTTTCTTTTTTTAAAAACATGCCTCAATTTGTTTCTAGATAAAAATGTATCTTAGACATTTTTACATTATGTTGCAATTTAGAAAGACAGTGTTCCCAAGAAACATTGCCTCACCTTCAAAATATATTTTTAACATATCCATGATCTAAAATTTTACTCTGAAGAAAAAAAGGTGTTAATTTTTTTGAGGAGCTGAACATGAATTTGAAGTCAAATTTTGCACCCCGTGCGCCTCTGAGAAAGAAGTGAGAAAGGAATGAAAAATTTTTTATGGCATGTGATAAGTCTAAATATACCTACGTTTTTGAAGTCGTAGAACACGAATTTGAACATATTTTCTGTTTTGAGAGACAAGGGATGGATGTAGAGTGGGTTAATCATTGACATTTCCTCCCTATTCTCATCATTGTCCTTTCAAACGAAAAAATATTGCCAAATTCGTATTCTACAATGCCAAAAACAGACATATACATATAGCACGCTACAATACAGTTTTCACCCTCTCCTTACCCCTACCACTTTTCTCGTTCTAGGGACGCACAGTGTGCCAAATGCACAAGCTAGGGTGAAATGGCTCGATTACTCAAAATCGCCAATCGGGTTGGAAAAAAGTGCACCGTGGAATAATACCTTGAAGTGTCTACTTTCACGCTGTGTTTTCAGAATTTGCATTTTTTTGAGTATTTTCAAAATACTCACCCTGGAGTGAGGGGGTGAAAAATTGAGATTTTTGAAGTTCGCGGAATAAAGGCGATATGGGTGTCGAAATGTAGGTTCAGAGGGGCGCTGATTCCGATTCCGGAATTCGTTTGACCCCAAAACCAAAATTGAGCCCCCTAGGGGGAAAAAGGGGGTCCAAAATTTGGAAAAATACGATATGGGTGTCGAAATATAGGTTTTTGGGGGCTCTGAATCTTATTCCGGCACTCATTCAACTCAAAAACCAAAATTGAGCCTCCTAGGGGGGAGAGGGCCTCAAAATTTCGAAAAATACAATATGGGTATCAAAATGTAGGGATTCCAGACCGCTGGATCTTATTCCGGCACTACTTTAACCCAGAACCCAAAATCGAGTCCCTCAGGAGGGAGATGGTGGCCCAAAATTTCAAAAAATACGATTATACGATATTAGTATCAACATGCATGGTTTCAGGGGCACTAATTCTCATTCCAGTACTCATTTAACCCAAATACCAAAATTGAGCCCCCTAGGGGGAGAGAGGGGCTTAAAATTTTGAAAAATACAACATGGGTATCAAAATGTAGGTTTTTGGGAGCTACGATACATTCCAGTAGCTCTTAAATTAAAAAAAGACTTTTCCCTGTATAAAGGTAGCATTATCCAAAATTTTGAATATTACTGATGGTATTCAAAATAAAAGTTTTTTAAGAGTGCTAATTTTCATTTTAAAAATAATATAAAATTTGAATCGCATATATAGATATACCAACTATATTTACCTACATTACAAGAAAACTTCACTGATTTCAAGGTTGAAAAATTCGTCATCCGATTCTTCAGCTTATATATCATCTTCGCTCTCGTCATCTCCATCGCAAACAAGAAGTCTCGCCTCACTCGGTATTTATTCAACTCTAAAATCGGTATTTATTCAACTCTAAAATCAGTGAAGTTTTCTTATAACGTAACTATAGTTAGTATATATGCGATTCAAATTTTAGGTATATTATTTTTAAAATGGAAATTAGCACTCATAAAAAACTTTTATTTTGAATACCATCTGTAATATTCAGAATTTTGGATAATGCTACCTTTATAGAGGGCAAAGTCTTTTTTTTTATTTAAGAGTGACTGGAATGTATCGGAGCTCCCAAAAGCCCACATTTTGATACCCATGTTGTATTTTTCAAAATTTTAGGCCCCCCTCTCCCCCCAGGGGACTCAATTTTGGTATTTGTGTCAAATGAGTACTGGAATGAGAATCAGCGCCCCTGAAACCATGCATGTTGATACTAATATCGTATAATCGTATTTTTTGAAATTTTGGGCCCCCATCTCCCTCCTGAGGGACTCGATTTTGGGTTCTGGTTTAAAATAGTGCCGGAATAAGATCCAGCGGTCTGGAATCCCTACATTTTGATACCCATATTGTATTTTTCGAAATTTTGAGGCCCTCTCCCCCCTAGGGGGCTCAATTTTGGTTTTTGAGTTATATGAGTGCCGGAATAAGATTCAGAGCGCCCAAAAACCTATATTTCGACACCCATGTCGTATTTTTCCAAATTTTGGACCCCCTTTTTTCCCCTAGGGGGCTCAATTTTGGTTTTGGGGTCAAACGAATTCCGGAATCGGAATCAGCGCCCCTCAGAACCTGCATTTCGACACCCATATCGCCTTTATTCCGTGAACTTTAAAAATCTCAATTTTTCACCCCCTCACTCCAGGGTGAGTATTTCGAAAATACTCAAAAAAATGCAAATTCTGAAAACACAGCGTGAAAGTAGACACTTCAAGGTATTATTCCACGGTGCACTTTTTTCCAACCCGATTGGCGATTTTGAGTAATCAAGCCATTTCACCCTAGCTTGTGCATTTGGCACACTGTGGGACGCAGGTGTATGCCGAATCAGACTTCAAATTTCAGTTTTACGACTTAAAAAACGTGGATTTTGACATTTTTCGTGTTGAAATTACGAAATTTCGAATTTTAAACCTCTTTCAAACCTCTCTCACCCCACTCTTGCTTCTCAAACGAAAAATATGGCTAAATTCGTGTTCTACGACCTCAAAAATGTTGATTTACACATAATACATGCTATATAAAAAATTTCCACTTCCTCCTCACCCCTATCCCCACTCATCACTCCTCAGTGGCACAGGTGGGTGTAAAATCTGACTTCAAATTCGTGTTCAGCAGCGCAAAAACCATGATTTATCAGAAGAACATGGTCGTCACCTCATCGGACAAGTGTCATTTTACTCAATTTGAAAGAATTTTGCCCCTCACACCCCTCACCCCCAACTCTGGGATTTTTTGCTAAATTTGGATTCTACAGCCCAAAATACATAAATAAAATATGTTTCATAAATATTTCTGAAATCCAGAATCGTAGTCATTTTTGAAGGTCTTCTGGCCCGCTGTGGGACACCTTCGTGTTCGTGTTAGCTTTAATGTATTCAACGCGTGAAAGAAAAATATAGATATTACTCTCTCATTCCGAATCAGTGAAAAATCACTGATAAACAGTCAGAATTGCAGCACAGGAAAAATCAGTGAAATTCACTGATTATTCAAAGAATTTCACAGATTTTTCAGTGAATTTCATAAATATCACTGAGTTTTCAGTGAATTTTCACTGATTTCCAGTAATTTTCTTTCGCTGATTTGTTTTCAGTGAAAAAATTTTCACTGATTTTCTCCTGTGCTGCAATTCTGACTGTTTCTCAGTGATTTTCGGTAATTTTCACTGATTTATAATTGAGAGAGTAGAATTGACAAATTATAGCTTTCCGACGCCCCCAATTAGCGTAGGGTAGCGAGTTTAAAATATGCGCCGACATAATAGCTTAGCATATAAACAAGTCGAACTCGAGAATTCGATTATTTATTCGGTATTTAGTTTTAATGTCGAAAAACACACGTTAAACATTTATCAACCATGATTAAGAATCGCGAAAAAGGATTTAGGGAAAAATTTAGTTACTAGCTAACCTTTGACATGTCGCGTGGCCACCGCCGCCTTTTTTCGTATTTTATGCTAAAGGATGACTTTAAACGAGCGGATTTTTCTCGCTAACGCGAGCTCGCGAAATAATATTTTAAACGATAAAAAATTTCCCTCGACGTATTTATTAAGATAATAAAGAATTTTTTATTGGCCGTGTGCAACGTTTAAAAGACATATACGATATTTCGTGTCATAATTTTTTCGCCATTCTTAACATGTCTTCCGGTTTTTCGGTATACGCAGAGTTTTATCTGCGGGTTCCGAATTTTTTTTACTCCCACAAAAAAAAAGAAGCGAAGAAAGTATACCCTCCTTATACTTAGTTTGAAATATTTCGAGACTCCGGCTCTCTACAGTGAATTTTGCAACTTATGTGACTCGTACCACATTGAAAAATTTTTCAAAAGTTTCCCAGCAACCTTTACCAGCTATAGGTCTATGTATAAGAAATTTTCCACGTTAATTTACTACCGAAAAGTTTCACCCTAATGGCGGTTTAAATGGCCTACAGAAATCCGGATAACGTTGATAAGCATCTGATAAATACGTGCCTCAAATCAAAGATCGACCTTGTTCTATAAAGATCGTGGCATTTTTACTTTTGCAGAGGGAAAAAATGTTCTCTGGGATACTGTGCTAAGCAGCGCAGAGCCGCCGTTCTGCTCCGCACCGCACCACCTGGGAATATTTTTGTATTAGAGCGGGTCTCCGGTTCGAATAACGAATTCGATTTCAACGCTGACTATACCTACTTGGCGAAGTACAAATGGTTGTGAAAGTACATGAATATTGTAGGCCGTCGGGTTACTAAAAGAGGCATAAATGTGGGTTTCAAATTAACATTAAATTTTAATACGAGGGAAGTTCTCTAAATACAACGAACCGAAAGAGTGGCTCGAGCTGTAGAATTGAAAATGTCTTTTGTTCGTGAAGTAGGACTATACCAAGTTAAAGTCGTAGCTCTGGGGCTCGCACTTTATCGACCTGCGGCGAAGTATGATTTTTAGGGATAATAAGCAGATACGTATATTCCGTTTGATGTAGTTTTATCGTATCGTACCAATGTTAATGTTGGTTCGAAATTATCAATTTTCTCGTCGCGAATTTTAATCTTTCACTTTTGACGACATTTGAATAACCCATCGAAAAAATTTTCAAATTGAATTGAAAAAAATACTTTTCATTTATAAATTTTTTAAAAGAAGGAACAATAATCGGTTATAGGTGCTTTTTAATATTTACTTGAAAACATAAATTTTCAAATCAAATCCCTAGGATTTTTTGAATTTTTAAAGAAATACCTATGTAATTTATATAGGTATCCACCAAAGAATAAAAACATAAATAACGTCCCATAAAACAGAAAAAGGCATACCTACTTGAAGCAGACCTCGAATTTGTCCGATTTGACAAAGAAGATAGAAGGTGAACAAAGATCCCCTCAAGTCGGACATACAACTGAAAAACCAGGAAAAATCAAAAAACCACAATGAAAGTTGCAAAAGTTCATTAACATGAAATAAAACCCAGTAAAAATTATTATGGAGTGTCTACCGAATTGTGAAAATGAAAATTAGTGCCTACTTCAATTTTTCTCACAATTCGCTGCCCCCCCCTCACGCAATACTGAAAAACATAAGCGCATCCAGAAATTATCCAAGGGAGAAGCTGAATTGGAGAAAATGGGGGGGGGGGTCAAAATAAATTGAAAAATTCAGTAATCTGTTATTTAAGTGTCATTTCAGAACATTTTCAGAAGGCGGATGATACAAGTAGAAATTTAAGTGAAGAGAAATTAAAATTTTTTTGGATTTTTGGAATAAACATGTCAATGCACCGAGGTACTCTCCAAATTTGAATCACTCAAATTAGGGTGAGATTCTGCCTTCTTGAATCAGTGAAATAAATTTGACTCATAGTCAATGATTTTTCACTGATCTTTCCGCTAAAAATTATTGATTTTTTCCGACAAATTGAGAATTGACTGAGAAATCAGTGATTTTCAGTAAAATTTATTTCACTGATTTAAAAAGGCATGAATTTTAAAAAAGTTTGATTCAAATTTGGAAAATAATTTGTTCATTTAAAAAATGGATCTTCGAAATTTTTTTGAAAAATCATATTTGAAAAACACTTTTTTCTGATATTTTTTTGAAGAAAAATTTCCTTGGGGGGTCAAGGGGGTGCTCGAGCGCCTGAGCCTTCCCCTTGGGTGCGCCTATGCTGCAAAATGATAGTTTTTTTTATAGTTTTTTGAGAAAATAACCAGAAACGACGACATTACAATATGTATTGGAAAATGTTCGATTTTTATCGTTTCTTCAAAAACGACTGAAAGCGATCATTTTAAAATACTTATTCGAAAATTATGGTTTTCTAAACCTCTTTTGAAGTAACGATCAGAAACAACCATTTTAAAATAGTCAAGTATGATTGATTTTCTTATTTTTTTTAAGAAACGACTAAAAACGACCATTTTACAATATTCAAAAATTATTGTTTTTCGTCATTTCTAAAAAAAAAAAACGATCAAAAACGACCACTTTAAAATAGTAGAATATACCTAATTGTTTTTTGAATTTTTTTGGAGAAATTACCAGAAACGACCACATTGCAATATTGGAAAACAAAGAAAAAAACGAAAAACATTTCCAAAGCACTAAATATTTTGTTTTTTTGGACAAATCAATATCAAAAAACTGGGCCTCGAAGTTTAATATTTTCGGGGTGAGAGAAAACTGTCCCTTTTGCTTCCCCCTCTCCCCTCATTCGTTCTGTTCAGCGATCCCACCCCACCAATTATTGTCAAATTCGAAATCAGTGATTTAAAAATTTGTCGAAAAATAATGTTACCTATTTAGGTTTTTAAAGATTGTTCATATTGCTTCCAAAATTCTTCCAAATGTTTTGTACCTTTGTATGGACTTACCTATATCTAACAGTAAGAAAAATGTAGCTCAAATATAATTTTTCCACAAACTCTGGATCACTCATTCCGACTGCTTCATTCGTTTTAAATAATGAACAAGCTTCCCATGTCGTTCAAATCTCATTTTAAAATGAAAATTGATAATATGTACCTCAAAAACGAAGCATCGACGTCAAATTGAATATCAGTGACCTTCAATTAGTTGAAAAACATGGTTAATTGTTTTTTTTCTTCGACTAAAATTAAATCAGAATTGGCTCGAATACTCGTAATTTTAATCTTTAGCAAATTCTACTTACTCTCTCATTTATTAATCAGTGAAAATGATGGAAAATCACAGAAACAGTCAGAATTTCAGCACAAGAGAAAATCAGTGAGAAAAATCACTGGAAAATGAGTGAAAATTCACTGAAAAGTCAGTGAAATTTATGAAATTAGCAGAAAAATGAGTGAAAATCAGTGAATTTCGCTGATTTTTCCTGTGCTGCAATTCTGACTGTTTATCAGAGACTTTTCACTGATTCAGAATGAGAGAGTATCAATTTAAGTTTCCTAAAAAATAAAAATGTAATTAATATCTATGTTCTGAATTTTTTTGCCTTTTCTGAACGATCAATCTATGTTACATACTTACTTTAGAAATTGAATTCCGAGGTGGAAACTGATGATATCTCATGAATAAAGCATCACCTCTGAAAAAAGACTTCAGACTCGGTATCAGCGACTTCGAATTAGTCAAGAATCACTCGAATTCCAATTTTTTTCATTCGCCAAAAATTCACCCATTAATTATGAAAATAGATACCACGGTCGATTCTTTGTTTTTGAGGGTTTCGAAGAATTTTGAAAACATTGAGAAAAGGATCAAGTATCACTTAACATCAGTTTATTTCACGACGTCGACGCAGGATTTTGAGTTCATTTGAATACCCGATTGTCTCAGAAATCGTATTTTCGAGGTAAAACAAGTAAAAATTTAGAAAACGAGGCCATAACATCAAAAACTAAATCCAGATTCAGTATCCATAAGCGCACCCAAGGGAGGGCTCAGGGGACTCGAGCCCCTCCCTTAAGCTTGGACAGGAGATTTTTTTATAACAAAAATGTGAATTTTTTTGTTCTTGAAACACGATTTTTCAAAAAAAATTCGCCCTCGCTTCGCTCGGGCAGTATTTGATCTTTCTATTTTGAAAATTGATGATTTTTTATTGATCTTTCAGTCAAAAATCACTGATTTTTCAATCAATTCCCAGTTTTATCAGAATAAATCAATAATTTTGACTGAAAAATTTGTGAAAAATAACAAATTCCGTGATTTTTCAATTTTACTTAGCTCAAATCCGTTTATGAATTATCAACGTACTGAAAATACCCTGACCACGCCATGGCACGCCAGCGCCGCTGAAATAACAAGTTACCAAATTTTTTCATTGAAATTTCACCCCCCCCCCTATTTTTTCCGTATTCTGAGCCCCTCCCTTAGACAATTTCTGGGTGCGCTTATGTCAGTATCAGTTGCTTCGATTCCGTCAGAAACATCTTTATTTTGATTTTTATTATTTTCCAAAATTCGCCAAAAATATGTGGATCTTTGAGCGAATATTCAAAAATCGAGATAATTGAGCTTTTTGCCCAATTTTAGATTACTGATCAAGAATACCATGTTTATTTTGAGCAATCGCTCCATTTTACCACCAGAAATTGAATTTTTGAGGTGAAAATTGATTATGTCTCATTATTACGAGAAGCGTCATCGTCAAAAATCAACCTCAAGTTGTGTACTTGGATAACAGAGACTTCAAATTAATTGAAACCCGTCAATTTTTTTGGTAATTGAGCGATTTTCACGCCATACCTACAAATGATAGGAACGCTATTTCGAACAAATTTTTCAATATTTTTACAGGAACTTTGCTTGAAATTCATTCACAACAGAATCTGTATTTCCTGCTGATCCAACGAAACACCTAAGTGCAAGTACCCACTTGGAAGTTGGAACCTTTACTGTAAAGAAAATGTACTTTTCGATAATACCACCTACGCTACGTTAAACATTAAAGGAAAACCTGCGGCACTCGAACTGTCAAAAAAACATACATAAAGGCGTAGGAAAAAAAACACTATTCTATAAGTATAGGATATTATCTCTTCAACATAAAAGTATCTACACCTTTACGTCCTCCTCAACTTATCGATACAATTCCCCAACCATCCGCGATACTTTTTTCCTAAACATTAAATCATTCGGGCAATTAAATGGAAATGCAGTAAACGGCATAAACGCAGGATCAGGATTCATGGCACAGCGGTTTAGATGACACTCGAATAGATAATATAGTACATTTGTATAAACGTGACGCTTTGCAGCGCAAATACGCGAATAAAAATAACTGGTAAGTTGACTTGTTTTTCGCAGGCTCCTTGTCAAGTTGAATTGGAAAACTGGATAAACAGCATTCATTCGGCTTGTGCGGCAGCATTCGCAAGACATCGCGGAAAAACTGGAACGTTTCATTTGTTATCTGAAGAAGTGTTTAAAGTCGAAAAAGCTCTAGAATCGGTAAGTGTTTTTTCGATGTGTACACTTAAAACCGTTCTCGGGCGAGCTGTCGTTAATCTATTGTTCTGCTCGGTAGCGAATTGTTTTCGATGCTTTTTTGAATTAGTTTCCGCCATCGGGAAATGTTTACATAAAAAACGTAGTTTTGTTATTCGTGCCAGCGTTTTTGGGACTGATTCGGGGGCTTGTACGATGGTTGCGATAACGATTAGGATTTTTTTTCGTCTCCGTGCTCTTCTTCTTCTTCGTCTTTAACTAAATTACTTGTTTTTGGCGAAACGACCAAATGAAAAGTTTCTTCTATATCTGATGATAACGATTTCAATTTCGGTATAATTTTTTTTTACTCGGATGCGGTTTCCTCCGGCGCGGCGGCGCTCGACTGCATCGAGAAAATGCCAATTGCGTGTGCGACTGGTTTTGCGGTATGATAAATCGGCCGCGTAACGTTTCCGACGAACGAAATGACATTATTAATTAATTTATAAATTGAGGGAATTATGTGTACAGTATAGTTTGTAGAATAATCTGAAATTTGTGTAATCTTGAGTTTGCGGGTTTGAAAATTGTAGCGCGAGAGAAACTAAAGTAATTATCGTTAAGGGAGTAATTTACCTCGGCGCGGTGGCGTTCTCGGTGAGAGAGCAAAACGCATATGTTCACCTTGACCAAAATTACGTTGTTTTTTTAACGCTCATCGAACGCGTAAAAGCCCCGGTAATTATTTCCGCGACTATACTTGGTAGGTATATTTTACGAGCGGCGAAATTTCATCGCCTTAAGATATTAAAACGAGAAATTTAAAAATATAATTTCACACCGAAGTGTACTCCGCGTCATGCGCCGCGCTGCGCCAGAAAAGACGACGCTACTAAAATGAAGATTACAAAAATTCAAAACCTTCTCCTCGTTATTTACGACTTGGGGTTTTTCGAAGGAGAAAAAATTTTTTTACGAAAAAAAGCAAGAAAGTTCGAATGGTAAAGTTTTGTCTGCGACTAATATTGCCTATCACAAATTTGTAAAGTTTTATTCCAGTTTTCTCGTATTTATTTGCATTTAGGCGGTTCGAGAGAACAGTAGCACACGAAATTTAAGCGAAAAAATCTGCCAACATGCTCCATCTTCACTTTTTAATTTGAAAAGTTTTCTGATTTTTCACTGAAATGTCATTAGTTTGTACGTAAATAGAAAAGCCCTTTAAGTAATTTAATTTGTGGCCTTTTCTTTACTATGCTTACACTTGCTACTGTGTTCATATAACATTAACGGCAATTTTTTCCTCGAACCTTGTCGCGTAAACGTTTCTTAGATTTCTCAGCACGTTGTTTGACGTTAAGCTCCAGCCAAAGGTGGTTTTTTCTCTTCTCAAAGGAAACTATTCTGTCGTATAATTAGCCAGGTACTAAATCATCAAGTTGACCGAATTCGAATTATAGATTTAGCTGAGGTTCACGATAGGATACGCAGCTTGGTTACTAGGCCCATTCCATGTCAACTCGAACCAAAATTAAGTCGAGTCTTCGATTTCGTTCAAATTTTTTTATGGGTTCTCTTCGATGGTCTAAGAAAATAACCTCCCTTAGTTTATTTTCATAATTCGGAGGGCAGATCGATTGGAGCGAGGAGAGGGATTCCGGGTCAATTTCCCGGGCAACGGAATTCCCAAGTAAAAAAACTTCCGAAAAATGTAATCCCGAATCTATTTTCTCAAATGAAATTTCCCTGGATTAATTTTTCCGAATTAAATAAATTTTTCTCGAAAGTTGAATGAACTTTCGGAGTTGTGACCTTCCATTTTTCAAGGTTTTTCGAGTCAGAAAATATTTTTTCAAATTTTCAAATTTTTTCTGGCCCCAGGGGGAGGGAAGAATTCAATTGAATTGTTGACCACAACAAATGAAAAAAGGAAAAAGAACAGAAAATTATTCAAATGATTATTGGGGGGGGGAGGGTCAAAGCTTCTGACTACGTATATTTCCATGATTATTTTGACTCCAACTAGAAATTTGACCCTTGGCGTTAGATAGATGGGCCCAAAATCAAAGGATTCTCAGCAGTATCGACTATAGATTGAGGTAGCTAAATCTGTTTTTTCACACCCCCTTCCTCAATCCATTTTTTGAGTTATTTCGGATGCAAAATTGAACCCTAGGAAAGACAGGATGGGACCAAAAATGAAATTATTTAATTTTATCGAGTAAGGTATTGAAATCCCTCCGTGATATTATATATTTTTTTCATAATTTCATGATATCTTTACCTAAAAACGTTACGTTACGTTAAGTTACACCTTTCAAATTTTACCCATAGGCATACCAAAGGAAGGAATCTCTACTCAAAGTGAAATTTTGAGCCCAAACAAAAAAAAAATCGAAAGTACATCATAAAAGGACCCCGTATCCAAAATTTCAGGCGCTGAAGTTCATTTCTCGATTTTAGGCGAATTTTTGAAATTTCAAAATAATTAACTCCGCCCTGCAAAATATGAAAATTTGATCTAAAGAATGAAAAAAGTTGAAATTTGGTATATACCCTATTTTTGGCCTTCTGAATCGATTGGAAGCAGTTTCAAGACGTTTCAAAGCCATCAGAAAAGTTTGGAATTTTCCATTGCTGGAGAAAAGCCCATAAAAAAGGTTCATATGAACATCAGCACCTTTAATCACGGATAATCAATACTGGTGACCTATTTGATCGAATAAAGTAGAATTTTCCGAAATTCGCAACTTTGGCTGACAATTTTACTGGAAAAAATTAATTTTCTGCAAAAAAAAAATATAAATTTAAACTCAAAGTTGCGAATTTCAGAAAATTCTGTTTTAATAGATCAAATAGGTCACCAATATGGATAATCCGCGATTATAGGTGCTGAAGTGCACATGGGTCATTTTTTGGACCTTTCTCCAGCGCTGGAAAATTTCAAAATTTTCTGATTGCTCCGAAACGTCTCGAAACCGCTTCCATTCGATTTGGGAGGTCGATAATGGGGTATTTACCAAGTTTCAACTTTTTACCTCGATGTATGCGAATTAGGCGAATTTTTAAATTTTTTTCAGGAAAATTTCTTACCCAAAAATGCGAATTTGAACTCGAAATCACGAATTTTGGAAAATTGTGTTTCAATCGATCAAATAGGTCACCAATATGGATAATCCGCGATTATAAATGCTGAAGTGCATATAGGCCATTTTTATGGGCTTTTCTCCAGCGCTTGAAAATTCCAAAATTTTCTGATGGCTCTGAAACGTCTCGAAACCGCTTCCAATCGATTCAAGAGGTTGAAAATAGGGTATATAGCAAATTTCAGCTTTTTTCGTTCATTAGATCAAATTTTCATATTTCGCAGGGCGGAGGTAATTTTGAAATTTCAAAAATTCGCCAAAAATCGATAAATAAACTTCAGCACCTAAAATTTTGGGTACAGGGTCCTGGTATGATATACTTTTGTTTTTTTTTTTTGTTTGAGCTCAAAATTTTACTTAGAGTTGGGATACCTCCCTTATAACAGATATCCATGTCTAAAAAAAGTTAGCTGATTTAGCAAAACATCGCAATTCCTCAAAAATTACGAGGTTTATCCCCAGTCCCTTCAAGAGTTGGAATTGAAATAATGGCAGTCATTTCATTAGACCATCTAGGAAACCCGTAAAACAAATTTGAGCGAAATCGGAAGACCCGGTTTCAGTTTTGGTTCGAAATGATATGGAATAGGTCACCACGAAACACGAGGCCATTAGGGTGATATTTAGCGGTAAATATGACGTGATATACATTTGCGAGCGAATATAGAATTGTTTGTGACGTAAAATTGTTGATTAGTTTTTGCTATTGACAGGTACACTGTAGTATACACGAGGACGTGTGTGTAAAAAATCGTTCAACTCGAATACTTCTCAAGTTCTTTAAAAAATTGCCGAAGACCTTGTTTATGCGTAGGCGTATATTGTAAAAACCAACTGCGTATGACATCTTGGCGAATTTTTTCTCCTCTTTTTTTTTACGACGGCGGCGACGACGATGCGGTGGTAGTTCATTTCTATGTAAGGAACTTGCGTCACGTATTAGACTTGTAATTGATTAATCAACGAACCTACTCTCGGTTTGGAAAAATGAATCGAATGAATTATCGATACACGAGTTGGTTTCAATCAATACACGTGTATTTGCTTTATTTTCAGTTCAATCATTTTTCACAATAGATTTATACGACGCATAAGTGTAAGGAAAGAAAATAGGATGGAAGTTGTATCATTAACTTGACGTGAGTTCGAAAAGAAAAACTATTTATGGAATGGAATAAAAATTTGAGAAAAATTGAAATCAGGGTTACCAATACGAAATTTAAACTGTTTTATCTTCGAATCTGATTAGATTTATACATACCTACTTTTGACTGATTTTTAGCTAACTTATAAAATTGGAAAGTATCTATCAAAATAAGTCAAGTTGAGGTGTATTTGATTGAAAAGTTTGAGTCAGAGTTGTCATTTTACATGTAGAATATCTTATTCTACATTTTACGTAAAAATGTAGAATAAGTTAAATTTTTATGTAGAATAAGTGTAAAATGTAAAATAAGCTGTACGGCTCTTCTGATTGGCTAATAAGACAATGATGGCTTGAAAACCCGATCAAGTACTAATACTAAAATGTATTTACTTTTATAATGTTTGATTTCGAGTTTCAACCTTGATGTTTTTACTTTTATAATTTTTGATTTCAAGTTTCAATAATATTTTTACTTTTATAATTTTTGATTTTGAATTTCAATCTATCGATTCGATTGAAGTACTCTTGTTATTTTTAATAATTCAATTTTTGAACTTTTCATTTTTTCAAATTTAAACAACTTTTTGTCTAAATGTTTGCCATTATTATTATTCCGTTATTCAGTCGTTAATCTGGATTTTCAATTTCTTTAGTAAACAAGATTTCCAATTTTCAGACCAAAATTTCATGATATGATATCATCATTATCAATTCTTTACTCTTTAGCTAATGAAATTTTCTGTCCTGAAATTAAATACAATTTTTCAAAAAAGGATTGAAAACGTATTAATAGGTCTCTGATTGGTAAAAAACTCATGAATTAAATATTACTGTCGAGAAATTTGAACATAATTCAATGAAATTGACGTTTTTTCCGGCTTATTTTACATATTCTACTTATTCTACTTATTCTACATTCTACATTTTTTCCAAAATTTATTCTACTTTACTTATTCTACATCTTATTCTACATTTTATTCTACATTTTACATTCTACATGACAACTCTGGTTTGAGTCCAATTGACCCCTCCCCCCGACCAAACTGTAGGGAAAAATTAAAACATTTAAACGCGCTCTTCTTTGGGTCAAAATCAATGCTTCCCCTCCTCTCACAAAATTCGAAATCTTAATAAGAAGTCAGCGGAATAATTTTTAAAAAATTCAAACGTTCAAGAACCTCAAAATCAAATTATCTAATTCAATAAAAAGTTATGTAATGTTTTTTGGTTCTAAAGATTTCTTCCTTTAGAATAATAGGTAAGTCACTCAACAACCGTCACCCACTTAATCTAGTAAAATATCTAAAAACTAAATTAAATATCCAGAAAATTATTTCATACCATCGTGATCATGACCACCAAGTAAATCACCATTAAATACATATTACCAAAAATTATATCTTCTGATTTTAGAGATTGATGGCCATTTTCAGACTCTTTCCCTTAGCCTATTCAGTTCAGAGCATCATTTATCAGGGTGGATCTGTAAGGAGCAGAAGGGACAATATTTCACCAATACTGGCAAATTTGCGTTTTTAGTCGGAAAAATTAGGTTAGGAACAAGAAACTTTCGAAAGTGACGACCTTTTTTGGAGAAATGTTTGTTTTGAGTTAGAATTAATGGAGAAAATATTTTACTTTCAAGTCGAAAAAATCAGAAAAAATTATATTCAGCTGGATACGAAATTGTCGGTTTCTTATTCCCCTCTTCCCACAACAATGGCATGCTAACTTCGGTTTATCCTCGCTATTTATTCTTCAGTCGAGACACCGACCTTGGTATCCATACAGTTTCTTCAAAAATAGAGACAGGCAAAAGATATACACCACATTTTTTGTGGAAAAAATAGATCTACAAAATTCTTTACTTGAATTGTCAACTTTAAAGTTTCCAAAAATTGAACATTGTAAAAATTTGATTAAAAAATATATCAAATATTTTTTGCTGTACCTAAATATGTATTATTATAATAGGTACGCCGTTTGCCTATCTCCATTATTGTAGGAGCTATATACGAATATAAGGATAATCAGCCGCTTCAAAAATAGCTCCTTAAAATTCAAACAATTTTCAAGGTAGGTAAAATTCTCGATGTAATCAAGACAGCAGATAAACATGTTGCCTATTTATGAAATTGAAAAGGGAAATGTTCAACCAAAAAATTTTATCATCATTTTTATCATAAAAATCGATAGCACAGAAAAATCTGCACTATTTTCTCTCGACTTTTTTGAACTGCTTCAAAAATTGAAGAGGATTGAACGTATACCATACCCAAGAAATTTGTCGTGAAAATGAATTTCTAGCGCCTGTGTACATTATTTCAAAAAGTGAACAAAAATTTTGTTGAGACGATTCTTTATTACTATATCGAAAAAGCTAAAATGCGAGGGTCATTCAAAAGTGAGGTAATGAGGAAAAAGATTACAGAAAAGCTAAAATATCTAAACAAAAAGTAAATGGCATTGGATTCTGCGAGTTTTTCTCAACTAATCAACATACTTTTCAAAAAAATTCATCTATTTTTCAAATCTCTATAATTATATTTTTGGAAAAAGTTTCTCCTGCTCTTTCCCCGCTAAGCCTTTTTCACGAATATTTCAGGCTTTCGGATACTTGAAATTTTTACAGATTTTTATTATTTTTTCAACACGTGATATTGCTTCAATCGATGTCAATGGTTTGAGATGAAAATAAAAATAATTTTCCACACAATATACTTAGTAGATTATTATTTTGTGGCTGAAAAACTTGAAAAAATTCACAATTTCCTCCGATTTTTTAAAAATCTTCACCAATATTTTATACCCACAACATTTACAACAAGGATGGAAATGTGGACGAATCTATAACAATTTTTCATAACTGAAAATTTGATAAATTCATGAAATACTAATTAATCTGACTTGGCAGGAAAAGCATAGTAGGAAATTTTCTTAAAAATCTGGGGAAATTCGAAAAATTGATGTTTTTTTTGAAAATTATTTGATTAGTTGAAAATAATAAGCCGAATTCGATACCGTTTACCTTTTGTTTTTAGTTCATTTAGTTTTTCTCTAATCGCCTTATTTTTTGAATAGCCCTCGTACTTCGGTACCAGTCTAAGTGGATAAGCAATAAAAATTCTGAATTTATAAGTTTTTTGAGTTTGATTTTAGCTCTTTCAATTTTGAAGCAATGGACGAAAATCATAAGAAAATTAGTTCAATTTTTAAGGTACCATTTCTATTTCCTAATTATGATAAAAAAATGATTGAGGAATGTAAAGTACCACTCTTACAAGTGTTTTCAGTCTGGTAACATTTTCAATACAACTGATGAGCAACCCTTGCTTAAAAGTGCCTAGTTTCGCAACGTAAGAAAAAAATGATGAAAAAAAAACTTGAAAATGTAGCTCTAAAAAATTAATAAATTCGTAAACTTTTTGTTTAAAATATTAATGAAATTGAATAATAATTCAATAAATCGATTAAATTGAGAAAATTTAATTTAGATTGCAACAAATCGACAGTGTAGATTCATCACACCTGTCATATAAACTAAATAGAAATAACGAATCGATAAGTGACGATTTAGATAGGTACCTACCTATAAATTATTTACTCGTATTTTTATCAACCCACAAATCACACAATCTTTGATCATTAAATTATCAAAAAAAAACTAATATTATTAACATGCATAAAATTAAATTAAAATAAATCGAAAAAAATCCCTTCTCCCATCCCAAAAAAAAAGCACGATGGCAATTCGGAATTAGATACTAATCATCTCTGATACCGAATTTAATCTCATTCTCACATTCAGCTTATCAACTGCACGTAGAACAATCCGCGATATTTTCACAACAGGGTGAAAAATCAAGGAGAAAAAAAACTGACATAAATTTTCTCCGCAGCGCAACGACGCGTACAAAAGACGAAGTCAAAGACCTGCATTATCGGTACTAATTTCGCCGGAGAATAACAAAAGAGTAGGAAAAATTCGCTTTTAACTAAATCTGTCGGCGAATAATTGGAATTTAAGTATTTTATAGAAGGCGACAAAACTTTTTGGCTAATTTTCTCTCGCAGAATAAAAGTTCGCTGCGGTGCGGCGCGGCGCATTCGAAATCAGAGCGATTTCGCGAGCGAAACTTATCATTTAAAGGAATCTAATACAATTAAAGAAGAAAATGAATGATATCGACATTAATTTTATTTCGTCGCTGCAGGAGACGGATTAGATAAATTCGAATTGAAATAACAGAGTGGAAAAGTTTATGAAAAATGCGAGGTGTGCTGGAGGCGTTACGAACCGAATATTTTCGCCATGGTATCGAAAATAACCTCATTATTTGTCTAAGCTATACGCAACGAGAGCACGGAGAGAGAGAGCAAAGAGAAAAAAATTCTCGGGCAAAGGGATCGGGTATGAATTTAAAATATTATTCGGGCTATTTGCTCGCGCATTCGAATTGTAAACACGCATTTCCTTGGTTTTTTTCTCCCTTTCGTTCACTTTTCTCGAAGCCTAAAAAAAGGAAAACTTATATTAAACAGTTCATAAATTTACGAAGAAGAAGTAGAGACGAAGTAAGGGTAAAAAAAATGAAATACATAAACAGAAGGAAAAAGTCGATAAACGAAAAGAAGCGAAAGTTTTCACGTAAACTAAAATGTCGAAAAGATATATGGAAATTTCTGCATGGTAAGTTACGACGAAGAATTTATGAATAAAACATGGTTTTATAGGATCACAAAATGAAGCACATGGCAGAATTACAACTAAGTGTCGTTTCCGATCCGGATATGAAACAGCAGTTAAGCAACCAAATTATGCAATACGAGGAAAACATGGAAAGATTATATTGCGAACAGTTCCGATTAAGATGTTACATTTCCAGCCTTCAAAATGGAGAATTACCCAATCCGAAAGTAAGTACACGTTTGTTTAGTTTTGTTAATTATCCAACTTTGTCGAGGCAACAAACGAAACACCCGAACCCGTTAAATGTGCCGGTTGAGCACCAACATCGAGCTTTTTTTTTTCAACATCCATACACGATGTCGTCGTAATGGTATCCTACCTTTTTCCCCTTCGAATGTCACGAAATTGAATGAATTTTGTAATTTCGCGCGTCTCTCTGCGGTACCTACACACGCCAGTCGTATCCAGGTGCAGAATTATATCGTAAATCTCGCCCGAACAAACTGGAACGAAAAAATTATTGGATTTTTCCACTCGTGTGACGTGATTTTAATACGTTATGATTTATAGAAATGACGGTTCGTCGTTTGGCTTCTGAACCCCGCGAAAAACACGCCAGCAGCGAAACTCCGCTGAAGAAGTTTCCAGCTAAGCTTTTGTAGTCGTTACCTTCGAATACGGTTGCGGATTAAACGTGTGTTAAACGACGAGACGTTGTTAAAGGTTTAAAACAATTTGTTTGATTTTAATGCCGGTAATGGCGAGCAGTTTTCTTGGACTTTTTTTACCCTTCTTTTTGCGAAAACTCGACATGTTTACGTTCCGACGCTGCGAGGTTCTCTGGTTGTTTTAAGCTTTCGTCGAAAGTATGGTAGCCAAATCGCGTCGCACGTTTAAAATAATAATCTCGTTCCGGAGTACTTTGTCCGCACATGATAAAGTTGAGACTTTTATTTCTTGTTAGCGAGCCAAGTTTTCCCTTGACTATTAAATTCGAGAACACTTATACAATGATAAAGAGGTACCATGTACTTTGAGCGCTTGGTTTAGCAAGAAGTACATATTCCAGCCCTTTGCGAAATTACGGCGGTTTAACTCGATGCGAGGCGATGTCGTAAATAATATACATTTTTCTGTAAACCACATCAAGTTTTCGCCGTGATTAGAGCATTCGGCGAGTTTATTTTTGAATTGCGCCAGCGAAATTAATACATATACCTAAGGTATACCTATGTAGTTATGAATGAAGAGCGAAAAGGCAGAGAAGAAGGTATTTGAAAGCTACTGCGAGCTTCTGGTTTTTAAGTATATGCGAGGAAACATTATTGGGAATGCCTCGACACGAGCTTTTCTTTTCATCAAGAATGTACAACTCGAGAGGCTGCATTTTTATTCCAAGTGTTGGTCGCCTTGTTACTAGAGTATGTACTTGGTGGTTTACATACCTATATCTATAACCTACGTTGCTTTGTAAAAAAAAAAATACCAACCGACACGCCGGGTAATTGCGAAAAAGAATGAAATTACATATCGTGGTGGGATTATATTCATAATACTTTAAATGAATAAAACTTTCGGAAAATAGGTCTCGTAATTTTTTTTTCTTTCCTCGAGTACGAATTTTAAGTAAAATTTCCTTTACAATGAAAACTTACTTAATTGCTTTTAGAATTTTTTCTCTGCTCTTTTTTCTTCTCGAAGTTAATGTTTCAAAAGACCGGAATCTGACATTAACTATAAATTTTACCAGCTCGTTTGGAAATTTTTCAAGCGATGAAGAATGTTGAAAAGTTTTACCCCGTTTTCTCTTTCTTCTTCGTCGCTTATACCTTATCCATCTCGACGATTCAACGTATTGTCTCATTATTGTGTTTTTTACCGGTCGGAGGAGGCGAGGAGGGGATAATATTGAAATACATTTGCAACAATGAAATGTAATCTTGGTCGAATTTTTAGAGGTGTTAATTGAATCTTTTTGAAATTATTTTGAAATGGTTTAGCTCGAAAAATCAATAGTTGTGGTGTTTTTTTTTCAATATTTTTAAAAGCTGGGGTTTTCAAAAAAATATGGGGTTTTCAAGAGGAAAAGATAAAATTGGGAAGCAATTTTGATCAGTGTTTAGGATGAAAGCACCCTTTAACTGATAAGGTAAGGTGCCAGTGGTTGAACATCTAAGGGAGGTATGCTCATACTTTTTATCACAGAACAGCCAAATATTAACTAGAAGCGCTGAAACTCCGCGAAGTTATTCTAAAGGCTTCAACACATATGTAGGTATGTAGTAAAAATCTGAAGCCATAAAAATAAATAGAACAGGAGATATGGAATCCTTAAATTTTGATTTCGTGTTGCCCAGTGGTTGAACACTGAAAATTTTATTTTTCCAGTGGTTAAACACAATTTTTGCCCAGTGGTTAAACACGTATTTTTTTGTGGTGTTGATATATCGATATCGATATTTTTTTATGTTTGAAAAACCGCCCTAAAGGGCTAAAAAAAAAACATTTTTGAACCAAAATTTAAGATTTGTCAAAGAAGAAATGAGTACTTTGTTCCCGTTTTCTTTTTTTTCAGAAATTGTTTTTTTATTATTATTTTTGAACATTTGATTTTCGAATTCGATTTAAATTTAGGGAATTCTATATTTCATCATAGTTCGGCTATTTTCACTAATTTCTTGCATATTTCACAATATTTCGAAAATCCCCACAATTTCGTTTTTTAGCCATTTTTCACCAACAAAAATGACAATTCTGCGAAAAAACAGTCGAAACATTTTTTTATATTTTTCCCCTGTGAAATGAGGCATTTTTCTATTGCGAATAGTTCATGATTTGAGTGATTTTGATCAAATTAAACGATCTTAGGCGATTTCAAGTGTTATCATGTCGTTAAGCTCGAAAAATCCTTTCCAGAGATGCCCATCTCGCTGTTGCATATTTTGCATAATTATTTTGTGGTTTTAAGTGCATATTTTGCATATTTCGAACATCATAAATGCATATTACAAAATGGTCATATTTCAACTTTTTTAGGGCATATAATTCCTTTCCCTAGACATATGATTTCCATGTGAAAAAAAGTTAGTTATGGTAAGAAATGTTTTGATTGAATAAAAAAATGATTACATGAAGTTTGATTCATTTTAAAGAATGATTTCAATTCTGGATAAACATACGAAATTACTAACACCATTCTCCCTTTCTACGAGTTCTTAAATTTTCTTAAAGTAGGTAACGTCAATTTCATTTCCCATTATGACCATTTAAGAATCCTTACAAAAGAAAATCATGTCTGAAATTGACCCCGATTCATCTAGATTGAAAACCAGTCTTCTAAAATTAATCAGATTTGTAAGTAGGTGTACTTAATCATTTTTTTGTCCAATTCCAAAATATTTCAAAAAATCAACGTTTTTGGCCACATTTATATCCTTACAAAAGTCATAAAACACGCCAAAAAAATTTCGAGAAAAATTGGAAATATTTTACTCTTGAATGGAAATAAAACGAATAATTATCAAAAAAAGTTTTAATATTTTTATTAGAGACATTCGGGTTTCTTTTGTTTTGGGAACGATGGGATCGAGAAAAATAACGAAATTTCGTTGTTCTCTCAACGCCAGTAATAGCAGAGCAATTACCTACTATACTTACCTAATTATATTGTATTAGACAAAAATTTTAATATCAATTTTTTTAATCCTATGGGTATGGAAATCCAATTCATCATCATTTATTTTTATTTTTTGGTCACCCAAAATTTATATTCTAATTCTACCCAGCTTTGGAATTATATCTCAAATTATAAATCAAGAAAGAGGAAAACTTGAAATGTTTGAGAGAGATAAAATCTATAAGTTCAAACACTACCTATGCAAAAAGAAAAAAGAAATTGTCAAAATATGATTTTTGAGGTCAAAAAAACGAAAAAATCGTTCAAGAACGAAAAACCCATCGAATCTTCAAAAAAGGGATCATTAAATAATAATTGAAGATTTTAGAAGGAAAACGATGCTTTTATCATGAGAATTCTTTTAGCTATTTTTGACATTGAAAACAGCTACCTATTTTCTAAATTGAGGAAGTGACAATCGAGTCCAAGGGTAAAGCACTGAGTATTAGGCAGTCTAGAGTTACTTCGAGTCCGAATTCTCTCAAGTAAGATTTGGACATTTCAAATCATTATAAAGAAATTCAAAAAAAAAAAATTGATAATGGTTGTAAATTCAAAACAAAGACGAAAAACCTGACTGATCGAGAATCGAAACCGAATTGATTGAAAATTGAAATGGAAAAACGGTTTCATTTTTTTTAGTTTCTGACTTTTTAATTCTGAGCCTTTATAGTACAGACATTTTAGCTAAAATAAGGCCCTAACCCAAAAAAAATTAGCAGGAAGGGAAAGTTTCGTATATAAGCTCAATAAAGTATGTATTTTAATATTCCCGAACTTCCCTGAAATCGGTGAATATTTTGACCCCCTTTTGGGGGGTGAGGGGGTTCAAATTTTCGTTTTTCGGCTATAACTTTCAAAATTACGTATTTACGAAAAAATAGTTGAAACCAAAATTGTAGAGAATAAAAAAACAAACAATTTTGGTATTTACAATTTTTTCCTAGGACGTCATGGGAGGGAGCTAGGGTCTTTAGAAAAAAATCAATTTTGAAAATTTCCCATTACCAGAAAAAATCACAGAAAATCGGGTTAATCGACTTTCAGGAGCGGTTCTTCTGCATAGTACATCCTATTACTATGTAGAATAAGAAAAATGCATAACCGACCCCTGATCTCAAAGTGGGGGGGGGTGGACCCTCCGAAGAAAAAGTCGCAATTTCCCCCAAGCGTAGCTCAGCTGCAGTGCAAAATTTGAAAAATTGGTTCAAACAAACGTTGTAGAGCATTAAAAGACGAACATTTTACTTTTTTTACTTTTTTTCTACGTGGTCTTGGAGGCGAGCAATTGCGAAAAGAAAAAAAATCGGCGTTGGGAAATTTTTCATTACCTCAATGTAGTAACTATGGGTAAACCCGGTAAATTTAAAATCTAGCGAACTAATGGTCGAGCAAGTGGAGTTTTGAGGTTTTCGTGGGCGCTGAACTCAATTTTTATAATAATTTTGACCCCGGGACCTAAATTGGGGCCCAAAAGGAGAGTTTATTGGGTTGATGAAAAATTTTCCAACGCCACGCTGCTTTTTTTCTTTTTGCAATAGCTCGCCTCCAAGACCACGTAGAAAAAAAGTAAAAAAAGTAAAATGTTCGTCTTTTAATGCTCTACAACGTTTGTTTGAACCAATTTTTCAAATTTTGCACTGCAGCTGAGCTACGCTTGGGGGAAAATGCGACTTTTTCCTCGGAGGGTCCACCCCCCCACTTTGAGATCAGGGGTCGGTTATGCATTTTTCTTATTCTACATAGTAATAGGATGTACTATGCAAAAGAACCGCTCCTAAAAGTCGATTAACCTGATTTTCTGTGATTTTTTCTGGTAATGGGAAATTTTCAAAATTAATTTTTTTCTAAAGACCCTAGCTCCCTCCCATGACGTCTTAGGAAAAAATTGTTAATACCAAAATTGTTTGTTTTTTTATTCTCTACAATTTTGGTTTCAACTATTTTTTCGTAAATACGTAATTTTGAAAGTTATAGCCGAAAAACGAAAATTTGAACCCCCTTACCCCCCAAAAGGGGGTCAAAATATTCACCGATTTCAGGGAAGTTCGGGAATATTAAAATACATACTTTACTGAGCTTATATACGAAACTTCCCCTTCCTGCTAATTTTTTTTGGGTCAAAACCTAAAATGTCTGTACTATTAATCTTCATAGATATCTTAAACCTATGTAAATTTTCAAAATATTGAAGCAGAATACATACAAAAGAATGGTCATTATCACACCTGGAAATTGGAATTTAATTTGTCAAATTTCAAATTATAAACGTATAATTTATTTTACTCCTAAATGCAATTTGATGTTATACAATTTCGAATTTGCTCATTTTTTTTGACAATTCAAGTCAATTTCTGCACTTTCAAAAAATTAAAACGTAATTCCAAACCTGAAACCCTAACTGTAATTGAAAAAAAATGTTGAAATATTGCAAGAAAAATAGTTTCGCAGCCCAGCCCACGAAGAGGCAGAAATATTTTTTCAATAAATTTAAAACTCTCCATAATTATTAGAGAAACGAGAAACTAACAGATACCTGCTATGGTTTCGAAAAACATGTACCATTGTACCTATATGAGCCTGGATATAAAAACCACCCTTAGGGGTCAAAAATCGGTTTTTGAGTTTACGCTGATTTTGGGTTTTTCAGAAATAGTAAAATCAAGGGGGAATCTCAACTCAAAAACCAATTTTTAGCCCCTGGTTGTTTCTATATTCAGGCTCACATGCATTTTGTTTCCTTGATGTATAATCTGTCCTCTCTATCACTAAATAGTTGATAAACATTTGAAATGGGAAATCCAATAATTATTTTATAAGCTTGAAGATTTGAAAATTGTTTTAAATCCTTGATTTTTGGAGTATTTTCTACGTTGTTTTGAATTTCCGAAGATCATTTTTTCCGATGAATGTCGACTTTTCAATTTTTTTAAAAAACTTATCTATCATATTTTTTCGAGATTTTTTTTCTAATTCATTACATAAGTTCGACATAGTGCTATTTCCAAGATTTTTTCCAAAAACTAGACAAAAAATGAAGGTGACCACCACGGTGATGTCAGAAAACAGAAACGTGCAATTCTAGCAAAAATACGTAAAATCGAAACAATTAGACTTTGGAAAGAATTCTCAAGACCAAGAGGTACTTAATTCCGGAAAATAAACACTCTAAGGTACCTGAATTCTATGAATATGAGGGCAACTTTTTTTTGAAAAAATCAAATTTAAAATGTAAAAAATATAGTGAATAAGTAAATAATTTGTGTTTTGAGCATTCGGTCAAACATTTTAAAATCTGATGAAAGGCTATTTCCCCTTTGTCACTGGACCTATAGGCTATAATATGAACAAACCAAGATGTAGTATCAACGAACGTCATCAATCAAACATTTTCAACGATACGTCACAGGACACGCTTTCTCATACCCACTTTTCACCACTTTTTGAAAAATATATATTTTTTTTTCAAAAGTCAACATTAAAATTAATTCTTTTAGGTTGATTTTCGAATAAGCCACTTCTGTTTTCTCATCTGCGATGAAATCCATTTTTATGGTCAATATCACGATAATAAACGAAACAAAAAATTTTCAATTTTCCGCCAGTAAACATTTGCAAAACATTATTTTAAAATTCCACTCAACAAATAAATCCGCATTCGGCCACCGTTGAAAATACAGAGACGCACGCATTTTCGTGTCCAAAACAATCCCATCATCCTTATTGGGCAATTACATTAATTTATCGATAAATTTTATCCAAGCTGTATATCTTTAAATCAGGAAACTCCCACTCGATATAAATTATGGCGGCGGTATACAGCGGGCCACCACTTGATGCGACCATATAATATACACGTTTCGGCAGTTCAAGACATAAATTAGCATTAAGCTTAATAAATAGCATAATCGAGCAACCGATTTCGGGTGCGTCAAAATAGCGTAACAATTTGCTAATGTGTCCCCGATGAGATAACTACAATTAAGCCAACCCGTGTAATGTAATTGTTACATACCGTGAACATCGGTGGTTCTATTAAGCGAAGAATATCCGTCATGTTGAAAGCATTTTCATTAAAATTGACTCGGGATTTTTCAACACGTGTTTTCCCTCCACAACTCGAAGCGACGCGAACTAGTAATGGAAAATTTTCTGCTTTTATCGGTTCAGGTTGCTTCATTATCTGTAATTGATTAAATCTGTTTAATTATACGGTTACATTACATTACTGTAGAGGGAAACTTTCAAAGTTAATGTACCTAGTACATATTTGAGAACCGTATCGGTGTATTTTTCCATGTCTAGACTCCAGACTTACTCATTACAGAGAACAATTTCTTTATTACCAACCGAGAGAAATTTTATCTTTTGATATTTCAATTGGTCGCAGTTTCGGTTGACAATAAAGTGAAACTTTATCCTGGTATAAAAAATTTTCCCTACGACGTGGGACGTACCCGAAGAATTAATTTATAGCCATTTTAGGTCTAATAAAGGCTTCGATATGGAAGACCATATCAACTACGAATGCACAATCGTGTTCAAAGGATTCTTGGCAAAAAAGCCTCAACGGGCGAAATTTGGTTTTTGAAATAACCAAAACCATTCAGCAACGAAGAGTTTCGCGTGTACGCTTCGCGTTGGGATTCTATTTTGATAATTTATTGGACGAGCCGCGCCTCTTCCGTCAAATGTAGGTGTTGGAAAACGATGTCGTTTAATTTTCGCTAAATAGGTTAGCTTTCGTGAAATGGGCGCGCAGTACGCGCCAAACAGCGAAGAAGAAGACGAAGAAAAAAAGTAAATAGAAAATCTTACTTATTGTAGTAAATAAGGCGTCTGTGATCACATATTTTATTAATTAATTGGTACAAAACTAACATAGAAAAACGTAGCAGTGAATGATGCAATAAATGATAAGAATACGTACGTTAAAAACATAACTGCAGTGTTACCACACTACACTACTCCCCCCTTAAGTGGAAAGGATAATTACGTAAAATAATAGGATATATGTATATACATATAAAAAAAAATAAGTAAGTATAATAACATTAATAGCTAAATTCATCGTGGAATCGCTTCGGAGGTTGACGCTTTCTTGGTAAAGCCCTTGCAGAAGAAGTAGGCGAGAACGAAGCGTCTATAGGCGTAGAAGTCGATGAAGTTAACGATGTCGAAGGTGTATTACTAGAGGTCGATGAATCATTGATAGGAGTCGCAGGAATCGTACTAGTTTCACGAGATTTAAGATGATCTGCGTGTACTTTTTTTCCATTGGTTAAGGTATACGATAACGAAGACGTTTGAGTAGCAATATTAGCTGGCGTCCATATATTGTCGATAGGTCTCCGATGGTACACTGGATCACCTGGCTCAAACTGTCGATCGGTATGATTACGATCTCCAAAATATTTTGTTGAAATTGTCGTTGCGTGATATTGCGTTGAGTAGAAGGTTTGAGTAGATCAAAAATCGTGTTGAGACGTCGTCCGAGAAATAGTTCCGCTGGTGTCTTACCAGTTGTGGTATGCACCGTAACACGATACATGAATAACATATCTTGGAGTCGTTCGAAGTAATTCTTATATCCCAGTTCATCACACATTTTCTCGAAACGCCATTTAAATGTACGAATGGCCCGCTCAACCAACCCGTTCGAACGGCTATGATACGGTGTTGTCCTGGACTGCTTAATTCCGTTGGACTTGCAGAAATTACGAAACACGTCCGACTGGAATTGGGGACCATTGTCAGATACTATCTGGTTGGGTAAACCATAACGTGTAAAAAGTTCGTTCAAAGCTTTGATTACCACAGGCGCCTCCGTTTTACGCATCATGAAAATCTCTAGCCATCTAGAGTATGCATCAATTACAACAAACCACATTTCTCCGTGGTATGGACCGGTGAAGTCAATGTGGATGCGCTCCCATGGTTTCTCGGGTGTGTTCCATAAATTGAGCGGTGTAGGAGGTTCTTTTGGGCCAAATTTGGCACAATGTGCACATTTGCGTACAAAGTCTTCAATAGCATCATCTATTTTTGGCCACCAAACCGTAACTCGGGCTAAAGATTTAACAGCGTTGGTCCCAGGATGAGTATGATGTAGTTTCTCTAATACAAATTGTCGAAGCGATGTTGGAATAATTACTCGAGCGCCGAATAATAAAATACCATCTTCAAAAGAGAGTACATCTCTTTTCTCAAAATACGGTAATAAATCAGCTGTAACATCTGTTTTATCAGGCCAAGATGATGAAAGGAATCGTATAACTTTTTGTAGAGTAGGATCAGAAATCGTGCGATTACGTACTAGATGAGAGGTGAGAGATAAGTTATCGTAGGTTTCAGCGATTATTTGATTAACAGCTACACTGGCGTCGGTTTCAAACTCAGTAGGTGAAATCCCAGGTAACGGTAATCGAGACAAAGCATCGGCGATGCAATTTTGTTTTCCAGGTACGTATTTGAGAGTGTAATCAAACGCAGATAACTGGATTGCCCATCGAACTAAACGCGAAGCGGCAAGTTTCGGTATTTCACATTTTTCGCCGAATATACGTTCAAGTGGACGATGGTCAGTTTGTAGAAAGAAATGTCGTCCATAGAGATACTTGTAAAACTTGTCAACACCGAAGATTATTGCAAGACCTTCACGATCAATTGCCGAGTAATTTGTCTCCGCTGGTGTAAGCGTACGAGAAGCTGCTGATACTAAACGTGTACTACCATCGGGATAGTTTTGAAGTAACACGGCACCAATACCATACTCACAAGCATCGCATGACAGAGTAGTTGGAACGTTTGGATCGAAGTACGCAAGAACTTGATTCGATGTAATGAGCGTTTTAAGATGTTCAAATGTATCGTTCTCAGCTTTAGTCCAAATCCATTTTGTGCCTTTTTGCAATAAACGATGTAAAATATGACTTGTAGGCAACAAATTTGGTACAAAACTGTTGAATTGGTTGATGCTGCCCAAGAACGAACGAAGTTGGCTAACATTAGTAGGAGCTGGCATAAGCTTAATCGCATTTACTTTCGTTGGTAAAGGTCGAATGCCACGAGCGTCGATAACGTGTCCAAGAAATATGATTTCACTCTTCAAAAGCGATACTTTATCGGGTTGTACAGCAAACCCTGCTTCTTGTAATCGACCTAAAACCAAGCGTAGACGACGTAAATGATCAGCTCTGTTTTTGCCACCAAGACCGATGTCATCTTGTACGACAATTACTCCTTCGATGTCTGATAAAAGACCATCCATATACTTCTGGCAAACCATCGGCGCAATTGTAATACCAAAAGGCATTCGTGGAAACCAGTAATAACCCCATTCAGTAACAATAACAAGGTATATCAAACATGAGCGATGCATTAGGAATTGTAAGTAGGCGTCCTTCAGGTCTATAATGCTGAACTCGGTGAAACCATTGAACTCCGCAAACGCTTCTTGCCAAGTGGGTAATACGTGAAGCTGCTTTTTAATGAAAGGATTGATCGTAACCTTAAAATCAGCGCAAAGCCTTACATTGCCGTTCTTCTTGATCGAAATAACAATTGGAGAAGCCCATTGAATTGGTACATTTTTGATGTCGACGGGTTCAAGAGAACCTAATTTAACAAGACGATTTATCTCTGCTTGTACCGGACGTTTCAATGCAATTGGTACCGTACGAGGTTTGAATATTTTTGGCTTTGCATCAGGCGTAAGTTCAAATTTTACCTCAAAATTTTTAACAGTACCAATTTCTCTGGTGAATAACGGTTTAAATTCCTCGAATATCGTTTTAAGATCGGGATCAGCTGCTACATTATTGACCGTAATTGTAGGTTTTGATTCATAAGTAAGAAATTCACGAGTTCTCGGTGATAATGGACCGACATTAAGCGGACCCATCCAATTTTTGCCAAATAACAATGCTCCTTGGTTCGATGAAACAATTAGAGGTAAGGTAGACGAAGTATTACCGACGTTGACGGAAACCATACATTCACCTAACACCTTAATATCAGAATTACCGTAACCACGAATGTTAGTCGCTGGGTGTAATTCAGGCGAACCAAGTTTTTTCCAAATGTCAGAGGAAATTAACGATACATCAGCGGCAGTATCGTACTCCATGCGTATAGGTACTTGATTAACGATAGGCGTAATAATGTAACAACCTGGAGACGAATCGGAAACAACGTTGTAACAATGACGATAGTCGTAGTCTGGTGTATTCGATGAATCGTAGATGCAATTTACGTTAGGTTTTTTTTGAATAATAGCGCGTCCTGAAGATACACAAGCACGGTCGTAATGTCCCACTTTAGTACAGGCACGACATGTTGCGTTAATGGCTTTGCACGTAGAAACGTCATCGTGGGCGCTTGTTACCACATCGTAAACAATGCTCAGACGGATTTAATTGGAGTGTGTTATTACTCTTACCGACAGCTGAAGCATTACGAGGTGTAGAACTGGCCTTATTGTTGAAAGCACGATTATTTTTAGCGTTATTATTAGCGTTACGGTTTCCGTTACTCGGAAAATTGGTGTTCGACTGGTTGCGGTTAGCGCTGTTGTTGAAACGTTGAAATTTCTTAGCTTTTGTATGCTGAGTAGCATGCACCTGATGTACTGTTGTAGCACCATTAGAACCGGCCGAATTCGAATTTTCAAGTGCAGTTAGGGCAGCTCTCTGTTTTTGAGCACCTTCAATAGTTAGAGCTGAGTTAACAATGTCGTCCAACTTATCTTCGGGTAGCGGATGTAATTCCGATAACCGCTCAAGCATGTTTGGGTTTTTAAGTCCCATTAAAAACTGGTCACGAAGTCGTTCATCCAATGTTGATCCGAACTGACATGACGGCGCTAATGAGCGAAGTTTGGCCACGAATTCAGTGATAGACATAGCCGAATCTCTAGTACACTGACCAAACTCGCAGCGAGCGATAATATAGCTCTGTGTTTTAGTATTATGAGAATGTAGAAATGAGGTTAGCTCACCATAAGTAACATCCTTCAGTTGCTTTGGTTCGAAGTGTTCGGCAGCAATGCGAAACATATCACCGCCAATAGCTCTGAGTAAAAGATCGCGGCGATGATTCTCATATTCTGGTACGTTAAGCTGTAGTAAGGTGAGTTCGAGGTCGAAACGTTGAAAATAGAACTTCCATGTATCTTTTTCGGCATTGAAAGCATCGAATTTAAAGCTGGCAATTCGATCAAGTATAGCTTTTGGTATTTGGCGAGGCGTTTCGTTATCATTACTCATGATCACTGGTTACCGGTAACATGACGCGATCGCGAACGAATAGAGAAGATAATGCACTCACGAATTGTAAATAGCATAATCGCGAAGGTACGAAGAATCCTCGTCGCCAATATGTAGTAAATAAGGCGTCTGTGATCACATATTTTATTAATTAATTGGTACAAAACTAACATAGAAAAACGTAGCAGTGAATGATGCAATAAATGATAAGAATACGTACGTTAAAAACATAACTGCAGTGTTACCACACTACACTTATAAAGCAAGATTTAAGTTAGTGCTGGTCGAGTTTTTGAAGAATATTGTTGTATGAGTATGGCCATTAATCATTTTGGCGGTGTATTTGTCTGCTGCATAGTGGCTGGTACACGTCGTTATTTGAGTTTTTGAAAGAAAGCTCTCCGGAGGCAATCGATTCATCAATCTAGCGAGATTAGGTTTTCACGTGGTATTAGAAAGAGAACGCCAGAGAGAAAAAAAAGAGTTGGCGAATAATTGTGCGCGTATTTTGTATTGGATTTCAATTGGGAAATTTATATGTAGTTTTTGGCTCGTACGACTTCCATAAATATCGTAAAAACTGAAAAAGATAACGTCGCTTTTAAATTGATTTTTTTTAAATACATCAACTTATTGAAAAATTTTTCCTTGTACTATCGAAAAAAAAAAAGAAAAAAACTGCACAATGCTTGGAAATTAATTTCACTTCGGTTATCACAGCTCGAAATCGCAAAAGCTACCATGAAAACTTGTTAGCCCACCGTGCGGTCGTACGGTTTCACCGAGTTATGTTGGCGCGAATTGGGATCGTGCCAAACTCGAGTTGGTCATTTTCTGCGTTTTACGGTCTTCCGTCCAGTTGACTTTTATACCATTGGATACTTGAATTTATCGCCGGGGTTTTTATATAAATTATGGCAATTTTTTTTCTCTTCTTTTCTACAACACCAATCACTCGGTACAAAATTTAATATTTAAATTCGCGCTACCTAGCTTCCTGTGCCATAATCCACGTCGCCATTTTTTTCCACCATTGCGAAAAAATTTCGGTAATGGAAATGGAAAAAAAATTACAGCGGATTTTTTTTTATAATGTGATTTTTTTTCAAAATACATGGAAATGGTTTTACAGACGTATAGATATTGCGTAGTGTCATTTTTGCCGCATCGAGTTAAAGGAAATTTTTCTCCAACGAAATGAGAAAATACACTTTGTTATTAGCTCTTTCAAAGATTTGAAAATTTCTACCGGCTTTAAACGTATCACTACTCGAGCGTAATTATGTAAATTCATGTTTTACAAATTGAGTTTCCTTTTGTGCACCATCTTCGTAATGCATACTTAGATTTTACTTTGATGGAGATTTTTAAGAGGCTTTTTACGTATACGTTTCCAGTCGTTTTTGAGAAATATTCCAATCAATGAGGGGTTTTTCACGATTGAGATTTTTTCTTCGTCGCGTCGCGAAATAATTAATGAATTTGAAAGAGAAATCGATTTTGAAGGATGCGAATTATTACTGGAATTGCATCAAAGTTTTATAGATTCGAATTAGAAGTTTATACTCGAAGAGAAATAAATATGGATTTGAAATGCAGTGCTTTTTAAAATGGTAATATTTTCAAGAAGGGGCACTCTAGCACTTCGTAAAATTATTTCAAATTGATCGAGTAATTGCATAAACAGAAAAAAGATTTCAATCTGAATTATAGAATTTATCATTTTTCAAGGCAATTGAAGAAATCTCATGCAGTAACGTAGGTTTCAGCCTTTCAGCATTATTTCTATGGAAAAAGGCAAAATTTGAAGATGACTAGTGACTGGTGTGGCGATATCCAAAAACCATACCATTGAAAAATGGCATGATTTTTGAAAAAAAAAAATGTTTAAAGTATGGGGAATATTAATTTAAATGTGTAAAATGAGAGAGCGAAATTTTTCAAGTCTTCGAGAAGCAAAATGAATAAGTTCAGAATAATGCTCAAACTAAAATTCGCATGTCTATTAACGAGATGTGTATTGCAGGAAGCTCGGAAGAGAGGGCGAGGAACTGAAGTATGCACCTAGATCGTGATTTTTTTTTATAATGCATTATTTTCTAATAAGTACCCGGCTTGTTTTATTAATGAATATTACATTAACATATCAGATTAGAAAAATGATTCCTAAAATTGTTCAATGAATATGTATTTTTTTGTTGATATTTCTTCATGAACGTTTAATTTTCACTCGAAATGACTCGTGACTTTTCGTGCTTCTTCACAATATGTATTTTTCAACAATTACTCAACTTTTTATTAAATTTACTGGTTGATTTTATAAAAATATTCGGTTTTGAAAGAAAATAGATACCTACTTAAATATTTTTAAACATTCCGAAAATTTATCAACACTTTTAAACCCACAAAGACTTGGGTTTTTGGCATTTGAAAATTTTTTAATAGGCTTTATGAAGTCAAAATTCGGCATAATTTCAATAAGAATTTTAATTTTTCGTAGAATTTTATCTTTTGATCGATTATTCCTTCAATATTTCAATAAAAATTAATAATAATTAATAAATTCTGAAAAATATATTCATGGTTTTTAGTCTTTTTTTTTCTCTCCAAGGAAAACTTTCACCTCATTTTTGTAGCACCTATAAAATTGAAGATAGGAAGTCTCATCAATAAATTTTTGAAGTGGAACTTTCATCAAAAAATGTTCATAGATCCTTTAATATGTAGAAAATTTGGCGCATTGCTACTTCTATTTTGAAAATATATCAATTCATCACAGAGCTTCTTTCATCTACAGGGGTTACTTCAATCTAATTGTAAAATATATTGTAGTTAGTAGAAATTTCACTCTTCTTTTTTTTTGAAAATTTTTAAATTCATGCCCTTTAAATTTTAAGACGAGTATATACAGTATGTTTATTATAAAGTCCTGTACGGTGTCGCCATTTTTTATCGAAGTGATTCTAACAGTTTTGGATTTTTTATGATCGGTGCTTTCGACGGAGATACAACATTTCTTAGTTCTGTTCTACATTATGTAGGTATCTTCAGGGTGTTCAAAAAAAAAAAAAAAAAAAACATAAAACGTAAAAATTCAAATTTAAAGAGGGTGTTTTAATTAAGTCTAAGAGATAGCACAAATTAAAACGGTTCTCATGAAACCAAAGGTTTTGAAATCAATTCAGTACTTGGATTTCAAATTATTATACTTACTCATAATTTCTTTAAAAATGATACATTATTCCAGTCTAAAAAAAATTATCTTCATCCACTGAAGGGTAGAAAAAAATTGTAGAACAAAAATAGCGCATTTTTAATCCTCTACAACTTTTGTTTCATTTTTTTTTCGAATCTTTAAAACCCTACTATACCATACCCTGTGAAAATTGTCACAGACCGGTTTTTTCGTCCGTTGCGTTGGAAAGAATGACTGATGGAGAGGGGGGAGGGTACCGTCTCCTACTACCTATGCGGGTATGTCCTGTTGTTGAGCATATTGCCTAATTTTTCATTTTAGGGGCAAAGATTCTTGAAAAAAATCTCAACCGTTACGCATTTCAATTTTTTTCGCTCCTTAAATCGAAAAGGTAGGCAAATTTTCATCTGTCAGTTGGCAATTTGGTCCCATCCACTTTTGATTCAGTACCAAAAAAATATCAATAATACGAAAAGTACAGATTTTTTTCAAAAAATGTTGCCCCTTCAAACATGAAGTTGGCAATATGTTCAACGGGAGAAATGAATGGTTGAACATTTATGTACACCCTCTAGAAACTATAGGGTCGTGCCTATAACTTCGGTCCAGCTATAGAAAATTAATTGGTAAATAACTTTTTTTTTAGGTATGGTAGGTCAGGGCTAATTTTGCTAAAAAAAATTACCTAAAAAATTGGTCTGCATAAAAAACACGGTACAAAAAAAAGTTTGAAACAAAAGTTGTAGAGGAGTGAGAGAATCCATGATTATTTTACTACAATTTTTTTTTCTATTTTGCAGCAGGGGAATCTGTCATCATTTAAAAAAAATATATGATTAATAATTTGAAAACTACTCTCTCATTCCGAATCAGTGAAAAATCACTGATAAACAGTCAGAATTACATCATAGGAAAAATCAGCGAAATTCACTGATTTTCGGTGATTTTTCAAGAATTTCACAGATTTTTTAGTGAATTTCAAAAATATCACTGAGTTTTCAGTGAATTTTCACTGATTTCCAGTAATTTTCTTTCACTGACTTTCTTTCAGTGAAAAAATTTTCACTGATTCATTACTGTGCTGCAATTCTGACTGTGTTTCAGTGATTTTTGATAAATTTCACTGATTCAGAAATGAGAGAGTACCGAACTGATTTTAAAAAATTTGGTCTCATGAGAGCCTTCCTAATTTGTATGATTTTTCAGGAACCCTGTAGATGAAACCAAAAAATGCACCTCTGTTGAAATTGCCCATCATAAGAAATCCAAAACTCCAGAAATCACTTTGATATCTCCGCATTTATGTAAAAAATAGTGGCACCATTCAGGAATTTTTAAAAACCCTGTATTTGTGAAAAGTTTTTTTCTATTTCTTTAAATTTTGATTCAAAAATATCTAAATCTATACAGCAAGTGAAAAAATTTCGGCTACAATTTCCTTGTGATATTATCATTTTTGAGAAAAAAAATGCACAATGTGTTTTTCTTCAATTTTAAAAACTGATCTGGTGAGAGAAGGGGGAAATATAACAGAACAATATAATTTCTAATGATTTTGTTTTGATAAAAATATTCACATGAACGTCATTTTTCAATAAATATTTTCTCGAAAATGAGCTTTTTCACATTAAATTTTTTATGAGCTACTTATATTCGTCGCAGAACTTTTTAGTCATCGTCAAAAATCAATTCAAGAACCTTTTTTCCACATTTACATCTCAACTTTTCCAGGAATCTACCCCATTTCGTCGAAGAATTTCCAAATTCCTCATTCCAAAATTGTATTTCTCAACGCCCCGTCGCATTTTTCTCAACACTCGACAATGCGTTAAATTTTCATCCGTTAATTCCGGTTCAAAAATCACGATGACGTAAAATTATTAAAATCACATCCGCGATACCTACGTACCTACATTTCGAACTCTAGCGAGCATTGTACGATATTCGTGTCACTGCATACATTGTAGCCGTTTTGAAAACGACTTCGCAGACACATATTGGCAAATATTTACACGAGATTAGTAAACATTATGCACACACGTTAGGATGATTATTACACACGTAGATAGGTGGTACCTACGTACGACCTAACTACGTATACATCGGCGCTGGCGTCGATTAGAACCAAACATTTAGTACATTATGCGTGTATGTATATTGTAATCGACGAGGGAGCAGGATAAAAAATAAGAGAAGGTATATACGTAGCCGAGCTTTCAATATTTTCGCGTATAAGGCGAATGTACATGTCAAGAGTTGGAGTAACGAAGACGCACGTGTAAATATTTAAAACGCGTCAATACAACGATAAGGGAGTATTTGACGAACATAATTTCAAAAAGCTCGGCATCGCGAAACGTTTTCGCGAGCAGCTTTTCTTTACGTATACGAAGTTTGAGGGACGTTGACGAAATATACGTATTGTATACCTAGTTTGAGATATCTATACGTATAAAATATATTTACGTTGTCGTTTTCGCTTCTTTATTGCAGAATCTTCTGACTCACGTGTCTAGACCAACGAAGCACGCGCTTAACAAGCTCGGAGTGTTCACGGTGTCTTCTTTCCACGCTTACATATGCTCTAGATCGCCTTCCTTATTAAATAACTTATTAGCTGGTAGAGGTTCGACGAAACGTAGAGCTCCGATGTTGTCACGTTCGAATAGCGCCTCCAGTAGACGTTCTCTATCCATGTCTTCCAGAGATGAAGAAAGAACAGTTAAAGTTAGTCTTCCAGATAATCAGGTACGGTATTACCCCAAGTACAGATACAGATCCCAATTACCCGACTAGATAATTACGGGTGCCATTTAATGGCCCGACAAAAAGGGTGTATCACGCCAAGAAAAATCGACTGAACGACATCTAAAAGATTCCAGCGACATGAAAAAGTTTAACCGGTGGAACAAATAAATGAACGACAGAAAATAAAAATGACCGTCAGTAATATGTAGAGGTGTGGTGAGGGTATATTCTTAACGAGCAATTCGTCGTTGAAAATTTTTGAAGAGGCTTTATTAAATTGCTAAAAATTAAAATTTAATAAAAAAAATTAATACAAATTTAAATTTTAAAGAAAAAAATATAAAAAAATAAAAAATAAATAAATATAAGTAACTTTAAAAATGTCATTGAAAAAAGAACCCCTCCTCCCACAGGGTTTTTTATCATTATTTTTTCTTTATCAAACGATCTCTGTGCTGAGTAACTAGTCACTGCTAAGGTAGGTAACTAGAATTTTATAAGCCACCTTTGGGGAGAAAATATCAATCAATCAATCAATCAAATGTTGATAGTGGCTCATAGGTGATGGATGGGGCACGAGGGAACTCAAGCCACCCCAAATGTTGAATCACCCCCTCCAAATCATTTTCGTGTACGTCTTCTACTCAAAAAAAATTTCTAAATACTTAATGACGAATTTTCTGCTTTTTTCAAGCTACTAAAATGGTCTCATTAATAGAAAATATAATAAAAAATTTTCAAAAAGTCAAGAAATTTCGTTGGAAATCAGCAAATGTTCTCAAAAAATCGATTATGATAATATGTAAATTGTCAAATTTGTTCGAGAGTCGAAAAATTTTCCACAAAAAATGGGGAAATTTTGTTGTAAATAGGTAGGTAAATTTTTCGACTGTTCAAGAAATTTTTTCATAAAGTCTGCAAAGCTTGTAAGTCACCTAAATTGGTAAATTTTGTTATAAATTGGCAAATTTACAAAAATGTGCTGATTTACAACAAAATTTGTCGACTTTTTGCGAAAATTTCTCAAATAGTCGGCAAATTGAACAGCGAACTGGCACGAAAAAGCACAAAACAAGAAAAAAGCTCGAAATTTCGTAAAAAACTTCGGAAAGCACGAAATTTTTACTCCGAAGTGATGGAATTTAAAAAAAAAAACTATTAAAAAACTAATTATTTTCTTTCTAAAAATCAGTAATTTTTCAAAACTTTGTACTCGCGTCGGTGCGGGCATATGAAGCCTAACGTTTTTTAAAAGATAAGGGTTGAGGACTTCACTTCCTTTAAAAAATGAAGAAATTTAAGCTTTCGGATGCTTTCTTTTTCAACAATTTCCTCGATTCGCTCGGGCTCAATGAATTTACACAATTTTTTTTCAAAGTGAGGGGGGGGGGGGTGCTTGGAAAATTGGGAGGAGGTACTCGTCGTTGATTCAGGGGGATCACCGCACCCCTGGTAATATGTATTTCATAATGAAACAAATTAAGCACGACGAATATATTTTACAAACGACTATTTAATCACAACAGGGGTATAAAATAAAATGAACGACAAAAAAAACGACAATTTATTTTTAAACGAAGAAATTTCATTGAACTAGCAACGCATATCTTGCTTTTGCTGGATGATGATGTTTTTTTTGTCCAAGTAGAATTACTTTGACTTCAGGTGGAACATTCACTAGTTTCATACTTCAGTCGAATCAGCATTCCCAACGTGTGTTTGCACAAAAAAAATCCAAAAAATGTGGACATGGTGCGGTTGATTTCAATAGTCCATATTGAGTAATTTAGTGTCTTGAATTCATCAAAACTTGACCAATTTCCAATGAAATGTTTGAATTTTTTTCAGTAACTGTGGATATAGGCGGACCCAGAAATTGTGTAGGGGGGCTCAGATTTTGAGAAAAATTGGGGATCAAAATTCAATGAAAAAATGAAGTACTTACCCTGTTATCTCAGTGAGGCTGAAGTAGTTGGGGTATTTTCAGTTGACAAATAATATACAGGGTGTTTCAAAGTTGACCGCGCTCCTTCCAACCAATGAGTGGACCACTCATCCTGAGTCGAAGTATCTATGTTTGACTAACCTTCGAACGGCAGGGGCTGAGTTATGCTCTTTGAAATTTTTTTTCTTTGAATTTCGTTTCGCACTTTCTACTGAGCGTTATTCGACAACCAAGATAGGTAGAAACTAGAAAGTTGCGCTTTGCAGCAACGGATAGCCCACATTCTCTAGAATTTTCCTATGCGGTTGATGATTTCTGCAGGTGAACTAGGATGGGTGTACCGCATCAAATATTCGAAAAAAAGTGTAAAAAAGTTGACGATTTTTTCTATTTTTGTAAATAACTAAAAAAGTTGTCCTCTATTGAGTGAATTATTATTAATGTTTCTAGAAGAAAAAACTTTGATCTTTCCAATGGAGCAAACCCCACTCCTCTATCTTGCTTGAATCAAAAGTTATGAGCGTTTAATTTTGTGAAAAATACAAGAAAACCCTTACTTTTTTGATTTTTTAAATTTCAAAAATGTTTATCTTCGTAACTAAATGAGAGCGGGATATGGGGTTTGCAGCATTCAATTAACCAAGTATTGCACTACATACAATCGAAATAAAATCTTCAAGTTCTTCATTAAAAAAAAATTTTGTCAAAAAAAATTCGAAAAATTTTTCATTAAAAATTTTTATTTGAAAAATTAAGGTACATCATTCCTATGTTGTGTAGTGTTATACTTGGTTAAATCAATGCTGCAAACTCCACCTTTCTATCTCATTTAGCTGCAAAGATAGAAATTTTTGAAATTTAAAAAATCAAAAAGTGAGGGTTTCTTGTATTTTTCACAAAATTATACGCTCATAACTTTTGATTCAACCAAGATAGAGGAGTGGGGGTTGCTCCATTGGAAAGATCAAAGTTTTTTCTTCTAGAAACATTAATAATGATTCACTCAATAGAGGACAACTTTTTTAGTTATTTACAAAAATAGAAAAAATCGTCAACTTTTTTACACGTTTTTTTCGAATATTTGATGCGATACACCCACCCTAGTTCACCTGTAAAAATCATCAACCGTATAGAAAAATTCTAGAGAAAGTGGGCTATCCGTTGCCGCAAAGCGCGACTTTCTACCTACCTTTTTTTTTTCTCCATTCCCATAGGTGGAGTTAAGCTCTACCAATCATGAATAATACTAGTAAAAATATCTACTCTGCATTAAGTTCCTTTATACAGGAGGTGACAGCGTTCACCAATGGTGTTATACGCTTCTAATGAATTCTAATTGTTGCTGGCATGGGCTGATAGACCTAGTAGTCTGAACCCACAAAAAAAAAATTATTTACACAATTTGAATAGTTCCTTGACCATGGTTGTCGAGTAACGCTCGTTAGAAAGTGCGAAATAAAATTCAAAAAAAAAATCAAAGAGCATAACTCAGCCCCTGCAGTTTGACGGTTAGGCAAACATACATACTTCGACTCAGGATGAGTGGCCCACTCACTGGTTGGAAGGAGCGCGGTCAACTTTGAAACACCCTGTATAGGTACCTATAGGTTTGAGCGAAGAAAAATTGAAAAATGGCGACATTTAATGATTTTTTCAGTCGAAGGTACTGATTTTCTCTGATAAATGGGACATTGACTGAGAAATTAGTAATTTATGACCGAAATACATATACCCACTTCGTTATAGATATTTCATCAGTCAATGGCGGAGGTGGCAACTTGGAATTTTTTCATGTCTTGCCCAAATTTTTTTTCGAAATCCAAGGGGGAGGGATATAATGATGTCACCCAGAAATTATTCAAGTGAGGGGTTCAGAATTCTGAAAAAATAGGGAGGGGTGAAATTACAATAAAAAAATTCAGTAACTTGTTACTTATTTCAGTGGCGCTGGTATAGTCAGGGTTTGATAATTCATAAACGGATTTGTGCAAAGTAAAATTAAAAAATTACAGAATTTCTGGTATTTTTCACTGATTTTTCAGTCAAAATTATTGATTTATGATTTTATTCTGATAAACCGGGAAGTGATTGAGAAATCAGTAATTTTTGGCCGAAAGATCAGTAAAAAATCATCAATTTTTAAAATAGAAGGATTAAAATACTGGCCGAACGAAGCGTGGGCGATTTTTTTTTGAAAACTCATATTTCAAGAGCAAAAAATTCACTTTTTTCACATTTTTGTAATACAAAAATCACCTGTCCGAGCTTAAGGGGGACTCTTCATGTCTTGCCCAACACAGCTCATGTCTTGCTCAGGCCTTTGGGCAATACAATAGTTGCCACCACTGGTCAATGGATTAAATTGCCGTAAAAAATCATTCGAAATATCGCTCATTCTTATTCTTCTGTCGTTCAACACTCTGTCGTGCAATTTTACTTAAATCTGTCGTTTCTACAAAATTCTTTCGTCAGGAGTTACCTGTCGTGCAAACTTTTTTTCCTGGCGTGTCATTATAAATTTGCTGATAATTACTGGTAAAACTATCCCTTTAAGCACAATACGAGCACTACTAACGAATCTACATCGCGCAATTGTCGAGTTTTCTGAAAAAATAACTCCGCCAAATACCACGTGATTTATACGTACGCTACGTACGATGTACAGTACGTAAAGGCTGTAACCGTATTCCAAAGCGTACGAAACTGTCAGCTTGGCCGGTGCAACGATAAATTACGAATATAAAACTGTGCATTGTTTAATTTCTCATTATACCAGACATTAAACAGGATAGCAGTATATAGATCATGTCGCCCGGTCGCACATGAAAATCAGGTCAAACTGTAACCGGATGTCCACTTAAAGAGTATGCGGAAAATCGTTGCAATAAAAACCATGACGTCATAACACCACCGGCATCGGCATCGGCGGCACCGCCGCGCTCAGCCGGTAATTTATTCATAAACGGAGATCATACCATCACCCAACCGAACCCTATAAAACCTCGTCGAAGAAAAATTTAATCTATGGGAAAATTTGTGTATTTTTTATTTACATTTTGCATTTTATCGCCTCTCGACTGCGATTCTCTATGTACACGTCGCTTTGTTACGTATATTAGCGGTATAAATTTATGCGATACCGCGTTGACCTAAATCAATGTAATGTATTGCAAAAACAATAGCGAAAAACATGTCCTTAAAACTCGAAACTTCATCCATATAAGCGCCGCGAATTTTTCAATAAGATTTTTCTCCTTTATTCAGTCGAAAGTTTCGCCTTTGTCTCGCGTACGCTCGAAATGATTGAAATACATTGCGAAATTTCACTTCTTCAGCAACGAGAAAAAAAAAACTTGTTTTATTTGATTCTGGGAGAATTTTTGATCTTTGTTATAAAAGTAATTACGTGAAGTTTTTGTAAGACTTCGTGTGTCGCGATTGAATTTTCATACCTGCTGAATTCGTTTAAAATTAAAGATTAATATTGTCGAGGTATTTTTTTCGATGATTTTTTTTCAGCCCTTGGAAACCGTTATTGGGATTCTTGAAAAATATTTCGAGGCGGATGTGGGGTGCTCGAATAGAAACCTTATAACTTATTTTGCAGCTTTCGTTCCAATTAACTTGATTTTTTTTAAGTACGTCTTAAAGATTAAATATATATTAAAAAACGTCTGACATTGAGAAGTAGATGCAGATGAACGAAGCCTTTGTCGAATCCACAAGCCTCACGTAATAGACTGATTTTGACCAGATATTTTAGGAATGGAAATGTTTGTTTTCACAGATAAATATATTATTAAGTACCAAGGTCCAAAATTTTTCAAATTTAGGGCCCAAAAAATCGAAATTTTGAAATTTTTTCACGTTTTTGACTATAATGTTGAACTGAAAAAAGTTACAGACCTCGCTTGATGTCTCATAATAAAGAGCATCGAATTTAGCATATTTTTCTATCCATTTTCGGTTTTGAGCTGTTTTTGAAAAAAAAATTCGATTTTTGAATTTAAAATAAATCGAAAACAATAAAAATTGATAAAGTGATGTGAGCGAGGAAAATTAAAAAAAATTATGAGTATTTCATAATTGATGTTCTTCCTTCAATCCAGCGGGTAGGCAGCCCATTCCCAGTACAACTATTTTCGTTTGTCGAGCCTTCGAATCGCAGGGGCAAAATATGTTCATTCAATTTTTTTGGTGATTTCTTCAAAAATGAAAATTTACAAACATTTAAGTTGAATGAGTGGATAAGTAAATGAAGTCGACTCTCATTTCAATTTTCTTCCTCAACCACTTGGAAAGTATCCTTTAATGAAATTTTTTCAGAAAAATTTATCCTCCCACCATCATTTTTTCTACGCAATTTACGAGATTTCTATTGCACCATTACAGAAACAGTCATATTTCCTTTGGAAAATAACTAATGTAGAGTGTAACTCAGGCGCAAGGAGGAATCAGTTTAACAAGAATTATTGACAGGAAATTACCAAAAAACTGTGGAATCAATTGATACATCAGCGATGTTCTTCAAAATATCACTGAAAATCAGTGAATTTTACATATTTTCTCTACGATGTAACTTTGGCCGTATATTAGCGATTTTTTACACTTATTCAGAATGAATGAAGATAATGGAAAAATTTCAAGGTTGGAACGAATCCACCTGAAATTGGATTCAAATCCAGAATCGAATATATTTCGCATTTTCGTAATTCGAATTTGATTTTGAATCAACCATCCTTTAGGGAAAAAATGGCAAAAAAAAGCGTCTTACACGACTAAACCCAAAAACAACACCAACCAAACCTACGAATATGCATTTTCTGTTTGAGAGGGCCTTCCACGACAAAGATGACATTTTTTTCCTTTTTTATTTGCCCTAGTGGACCTCCGCGGTCTTCCAAAAAAAAAAAAACGCAGAGAAACAAATTCGGACGAATCCTTTAAAACAATTCGAATCTATTTCACGAATCTATAATGTTTCTTGGATTCGAATCCTTTCCAACGTTAAAAATTTTAACAAAATTGAGAAATAAATCAATTATTTCTGGCTATTTAATCAAACTTACAAAATTCTAACTCAGAAAAAGTTGCTCACTTCGTTGAAAGAAGCACCTTCGCTTATAAAACACACTGTACAGCAGGAATTTGTCAGGTGAATAAAATTTTAAAATGCATTAAACTTGATATTTTTTTGAAATTTTAATAGAAATTTATTAAATTAAGAAAAAAGTTCCCAGTAATTTTTTTTAAAAACTCGATCATTTATATAAAAAAAAATATTTTTCGAAAATATTTATCACCTTTACGATGTCTCATTACTAGTATCCCAGCTTCGAAGCCATTTGTGACGTCAGACTTTGGAGCCGAATAGAAGTTGAAAGCAAATACATATGATCATCTATAAATGAACAAAGATGTCCTTGAACTCTTAAATTATCATAGCGTCTGCTAATCCAATTTCTTATGAATTTGGTCGATTTTGTGACAGTGACACCTCGTAACCGAAAAAAGATAATTTTCTCAATTTGAGCACTAAAAATCTGTATTTCTGTCATACCACAACATTCTCGTTTCTCGTACGTCGCAATCTTTGCAGATTCGTTAGTATTTCAAGCTCGTATCGCAAATTTCGTCATCGATTAAAATAACAAACACTTTCAATTTATATTTTCAGACAACTCAAATATACTTAAAAGATGCGATGACCGTAGAAGAATACATAGCCAGCGCTTGCTTACGTAAAAATCTAAATCCGATGCAACATTTTGTTCGCGTGAAGAAGCGAAAAGACATGGAAGATCATAACTATTTCGTACCCCATAGGTCAGATCTGATAGAAACATATGTAAGTATATCCTCGATCAAACGATACGTATTAGGCGGTTTGCGTGCTCAAATTCATACGGATTAGGTAGCCTACCGATAGCACACCACACGTACGATAAATCTAACAAAATAAAAATATCTTTCAGTTAAACACACACGAAATAGTGGAAATCTGCGTGAAAGTACTATATCAAGTGGAACTGGTACGTACTAGCGTGGATCACATGTGGGGCTTTTCCGTGGAAGCAGAACTGATTGAAAACACTGACAGGCAAGATGAATTGTGCGTTTGGGTTAGCAGAGTAGAAGACAAGGGAACAGCTGTGCTTAATGGTGAGCGTTTATACGAAATAACATTCGTTAAATTTACAGGTCTGGGTTCGCGCGAAGCCGTTTTGAAAAACTGGCCATTTTATCGTTTAAATACGTACGTCTCTGCGCAGCGCAAATGTGTACACTGAGACCATTTTCCTCTGGGTTTTTTTTTCACTTGATATTCCACATAGTGAAATTATATAAATATGTTATACAATGCGCCCTGTTCGCCTTTCAAATAGCCATTTTTTCATTCAAGTCGCTAAAAATAATATAATTCAGTCGCTGGATTTTCTTTATTGTCGAATTACAGACAATGTTTTCTCATTTTCAACACTAGCGTAATAAACATTCATTATAATGCAATTTTATAGTTTTTGCGACAACGTAAAAATATACTGCCATGTTAATGAAATGGAAAATTCAACGTAAGAAATGACAAATAGCTTTTACATCGCGATAGGAGAGAAAAAAAAGCCTCGACTTCGGTATTCGTTTTCAACGTAATATTTGGTGAAAAATCTATATGCCTACGTATAGTACGTACGACGAACATGTCTTTATATACATTTTCTTGACATCTTTTTCTCGACATATCATATCATTGATGGAAAATCACTTCTAATATTTTAGGATCGGCATGTTATAAAATATAAAAGAAATTTTTACCCCGAAAAAGCTGCTTTGATGGGAACAGAAATTTGCCGAGAATTTCCTGTAATACGAGTCCACTTTGAGTTGAATTCTCCCATCCCTCTTTCTACTTTTTCGAAGCTACATAAAAATGCCGCGTGGATGTGATCAAAAGCCCCGAAATGAACTTTTAAAGGAATAAAAATAGAATTCTGGTAACGAGCGAAACCGTAACGTGAAAAAATGTCGTCAAGAAGTATAACGTTGAAAACAGTGTGCCATATTTTGAAGCAATAAGTAACAAGATGTATAAAATTCGACTATAAAAATTTTACATTCTGGAAAAGTATGCGGTAACTAAGCAGTAATTTTATTGACGAGGAAAAGATCAATATCGAAGGAATTTTCGGTATAAAAAAATAGATAACGTATCAACTCGAATAATTTTACAAGGGGAAATTTTCAAACAAGTGATTTTTAAAGCGGAATTTTTCAGAATTAACGAACATGGCATTTTTTGCACTTTTAAAGTATCAATTATTTAATTTCAATAATTTCAATGATGATACCTATACCTACCACAAATTTTCACAGGTCGACATTTTTGAACTTTTGAAATGATGTTTGAATTTTAATGGGTGATTTCTATACGTAGTATTTTTCACGATGATCACGAAAAAAGCAGTGAAAAAATTCCAACACCCAAGGATTTTTCATAATTTGAAATTTTTGTTGAATAGTTTATCTACTTTTATTGATAACTTTTGACACTTAAAGTAGATTTTCTGAAAAAATAAAAGGTTCTACGAAAAAAATGAATAGAACATAAATTATAGAGCATAAAATTTCCTTTCTTTAGAGTCCGTTTGGTTTTTTCTTAGAAGGCTTAGCTTTCGAGATATTTTAGTTGAAAGCTCAAAGTTCAACTTTTTTTTTGAATTGAAAATATCTTAAACACTTAGCCACCTAAGAAAAAACTAATTAGACTCTACTGAAAGGAAATTTTACGCTCTACAATTTATGTTATATTTTTTATTTTCGTAGGTCCCTTTCTTTTACCAGAAAATCGACTTTATTGATTAAAATTTACATTAAAAAATGTAAAACGAATTTTCAACAAAAAATTCCAATTATAAAAAATCCTGATCCGTTGGGGTAAAACAGAAATCATATTCGAACTCTGCACTAAAAAGTAGATCAGAAACACCAATCAGAATCAATTACGTAGAAAGAAAATTGTCGATCTGCCGCCCTTTAATATTCCCATTGTTGCAAATGAGAAATGTTAAAAATGCGGTTCATTACAAAAAATCGATTTTCTGGCGAAAGAAAGGGTCATACGAAAAAAATGAATTGAACATAAATTGTAGAGCGTAAAATTTCCTTTCAATAAAGTCTGATTAGTTTTTTTTTGGTGGCTTAGTTTTTGAGATATTTTCAATTCAAAAAAGAAGTTGAACTTTGAGCTTACAACTAAAATATCTCGAAAGCTAGGCCTTCTAAGAAAAACCTAATTGAACTCTACAGAAAGGAAATTTAACGCTCTACAATTTATGTTCTATTCATTTTTTTCATAGAACCTTTTATTTTTTCAGAAAGTCGACTTCAAGTGTCAAAAGTTATCAAAAAAAGTAGAAAAACTGTTCAACAAAAAATTCAAATTATGAAAAATCCTTGGATGATGGGTTTTTTTCTCGTGATCAGCGCGAAAAATTCTATAAAAATCACCCAATAAACTTCAAACAGCATTTTCCATGTTGACCTGTCTTATTTTTCAAATAATACTTTTACCGAAAAAAAATCATTTTAATAAATTAACTATTCTAATGTTGACTTTTCATTCCAGGAATAATCAAAGGAGACGAAATAATGGTGATCAACAGCTCGATCGTGAGTGATTTAGATATGATGTACATAGAATCAGTACTCCAAGAAGAACTTTGCTTATGCATGATGATGAGATCATCACGCATAGAACCTCCTAGTGTAGCAACTACTGCAAGTATATTACGTAATACCGACGACATAGAATCCTTAGTTTGCCCACCTCCGCCAACTGATCCGCCTGTGATATCCGAAGAAATGATTTCCGGTTTAATTGTACCGGCTCCTTGTTATAGTGAGTGAATTTTTCACTTTCTTTCAATTCGTTAAAAAATCATAACATTTATTTAAAAAATTTTATAGCTAAAGATCAGCAGACTGAAGTAGTAGAACCTCATCCTAGACATTCCAAGAAGTTACCAATACCTCGTGAAAACGCCAATACAGTTTCATCTCAAACGAATACTGTTCCTCATACGCATGCTGAAGCTGGTAAACAACCGTCACGTGCTAGTTCATTAGAAATTGAAAATTTAGTCAAGGTATGTGAATTTGAAAATCATTCAGTTTGGAAAAAATCATGGTATTGACATCAATATTGTATACCTTCGAATTTAGAGCGCCGGAGAAGTGACAGGATTCTGTAGATCGCCAGTGGAAACCGAACGGTCTAGTCCTACGGGTAGCGTGTTAAGTAGTCAATCTCAACTCCACACAGCTACTACCCCCAATAAAGTATTAACTGATGCTGAGAAATTAAGGAAGGTTATTTTAGAATTAATAGAAACCGAGAGAACATACGTTAAGGTAAATCTTAATTTCACTACCTATTCATCAGCCCATCAGAATCGTTGGACAATACGTAATTAACAACACAATGTTTTATTTTTCTGTCAACAGCATTTGAATAATCTATTAGAAAACTATTTAGAACCGTTGAAAAAAGAAACATTCTTGACGACAGCCGAAATTAGCGTTTTATTTGGTAATATTTTAGAAATTATTAATTTCCAACATCAATTCTTGGAAAATCTCAACGAAGCTTTGGCAGTCGAAGTACATTTTCACGAATTCGATCATCCTAGTCAATTTAAGGTAAACCTTAATTTTGATAAATTCTAAGATTTCGTAAGAAATTTCCTAATCATTTACTCGATTTATTTTCCTGCAGAATATTTTGTTTTCAATTGGAAGCGCATTTTTATACTACGTAGATCATTTTAAATTATATAGTTCGTTCTGTGCTAGTCATTCCAAAGCTCAAAAAATTCTAAACCCTAGTAAGTATTCTAATTCTGAAATTGATCATTTTATGGTGTTCAAAAAAGAAAAAAATGTCAATAACACGTATTTTTTCCACAGACGAGGGTAATTACGCTTTACAAGAGTTCCTTGCTGCTCGTAATCCACGCCAGCAACATTCTTCTACTTTAGAATCATATCTAATTAAGCCAATTCAAAGGATATTGAAGTACCCGTTGCTTTTACAGCAATTGAGAAATCTGACTGATCCAAATACCGACGAACATTTACATTTAGTTGGTTAGTTGAATGAATAAATTCGACACCTTTTCGATATTTATCAATGGTATACCTAATTCACGCACTGATGAAAAAAATTATTCCTTTGCAGAGGCTCTAAAGGGTATGGAAAAAGTAGCAGAACATATTAATGAAATGCAGAGGATACACGAAGAATACGGAGCAATATTCGATCATCTGTTCAGACAACATCAAAAAGTAAACATACTTTCTATCTCGAAAAATTACATAAAAAAATTCGATTTTATAATTAATCAAATTTTCCAGCCCATTGATCTCAGTCCTGGCGACTTATTGTATTACGGTGGTGTAGAATGGATCAATATTTCCGATTTTATTGGAAAAATCAAAAAAGGTTTGGAACTACATGCCATGTGCTTCGTTTTTAAATCAGCTGTTGTCTTCCTGTGTAAAGAACGTATTAGGCAAAAGAAAAAATTAATGGTATGAAACAATAACGTTGCTGTTGAATGCTTCTCGAAATTTTTACCAAAAATTACCAATTTTCTTTATAGAGCGTGTCTACGAACAAAGGAGGAGATGTGGAGATAATCCGGTATCAGGTGCTAATACCAGTAACAGATGTACAGGTGAGAACCATAGCCAAAGAAGGTGAAGACCACTTCTTGTGGGAATTGGTTCATATGAGATGCCATCCTCAAAGACGATCTGAACGTGTATATTTGCTATCAAATAGGTAAATACGTAGAACCAGTGTATTTGTGTGGTTGGAATACTACCCTCCCCCTCCCACCAAATATTGAAACGATTCTTCGATTCCTAAAATTAAAAAATGGATAGGATTTTTTGAAAAATAAAACGATTTTTTTACAAAAGAATCGGATACGTCCTTTGAATTAAAAATTCCAGGTTATTTCATTTCGTCTTTTATACTTCCTTTGAATTTCATACTTTCAATCGAAGTTGATAAATTTTGTTCTTCTTGCATTTCAATTCATTAAAAATTTTTAGCAATTTTGAAAATTGAAAAAAAAAAGACATTTGACATTACAACAAAAACTCATCAACAAGAAAAAATATATAAATTAAGGTACTTATTCGATAATTTGACTTTTCATTTCAATTTTTCATCCTGCAAATTCAATTGTGAATAAAGAATCATTGAAAATTTGTTTGAAAAATGATTTGCTCGCTACTTCATGGTGAAAGAATCAGAGAAAGACTTTTCAATATTGCTTGTAGATCGAATTTGAAGATTTCTTGATTTTTACCAAATTCAATATGGTCACTCGGCCATACTGAAGTCGAGTCAAACATTTTTTCTGATGCTCAGTAATAGATTATTTTATAGATAGATTTTGATGAAAATTTCCAAAAAATTTACGGGAAATTCTTGTATGGAGTTGGAAATTTTCAGTAGCAGGACTTGGAATTTTCAATAATTCTGCCTCCTCCCATGGAAAATAGATAATTTCAAATCACTTCTGGGGTCTTATTTACGATCCAAACACTGTTTGAAAGAACAAAAGAAGAAAACGAAAATAAGTAGGTATTCAGGAATTTTAAAAAGCCTCGAGATTCAAAAATACCACAACTTTTTACGAAAGATTATAAAAAATCACTTCTTAAAAAAAGTAATAATTGTAAATTGAAAAAGGAACAAAAAGGTACGATAATGTACCTACCTAATATTGATGCTTTTCATTTGCCATTCTCTCAAATATGAATCGTCCCAACTCCCCTCCCCCCTCCCTTCAATTTGAATCAGTGAAAATTCACTGGAGAAATCACTAGAATTAGGTTACTAAAGAATCAGTAAAATTTCATTGCCAATTAGTGAAAAACTACTAATTCAATTAATGAATTTTCATTTTTGAATCAGCAATTTTTTCAATAATTACTGAAATGAATAAATTTACTGATTGATTCAATAAGTAATCATGGAAAAAATTACTAATTCAAAATTGAAAATTCGCCAACTGAATCACTAGTTTTTTATTAATTTCCGCAGTGACTCAATTCTGGCTATTTCATCAGTAAATTTTCACTGATTCAATTTAATAGAGTATTTACCTATGTATATGTATAATCTTAAATCAATATTAAAATTTATTCTTTCACAGCACAAACGATTTCCGAAACGCTTTCATCAAAACCATTCGACAAACGATCAGGGAAAGTGTACGCAATATGAATATTCCACCAAATAAAGCACCGCAATTACCAAAACTTCCGATAAATGTAATGACTCCCAGGACACCGATGTCAGCACCTCCTGGTAAAGAATCATCCACTTATATTCAATTTGAATATCACAACATTTTTGCATAGCTGAATAACACGTTTCCTTGCTTTTTTCTGCAGTTGAAAAATCTCTCGATAAAATGCTACCTTCTGAGAATCCTCCAACAAAGATGACAGATAGTGCGACTCATACAATGCAAAATCCACCGGTCAAACCTAAAAAGATACCACCAAAACCTCCTCAGAGGCGTTCATCCACTGTTACTACTGAACATAGCGAAAGCAACGTTGAAAGTATGTAGCATGTACCTACTTTAAAAATAAATTAAAACAATTTGAAATTTCTCTTCAAACATTAACATTTCCTTTCTTTTTTGATCAAAACAATATTCAATTGAATACCCAAATACCAACCGGGGGTTAAGTCTATTTTTTGCATTTTTCAGAAAACGCAAAAAACTGTTTTATTTGAAAACTAAAAATCGATAGAAAACATGTTTTAGGCTATTGAAAGGAGACCATAAAAGAGACAATTTTTAAGGCAATTACGAAAAAAAAGATCAAACGTATTTCAATCACATCATTTTAGCGTTGACCGCGCGTCATAAGATCAAAAAAGGCGCCAGAGCGGTGTAAAATATGTAAAATAAACCAAAACAAAGCATTTTTTTTTAAATCGCCATTTCTTGGGTTAAAACTGCGTTATAAAGATGGAGATAATTTGTTTTATTCATTTATTCAATATTCATGGAACTGCGTAAAAATTTTTGAAAAAAATTCACAACTGTGAATTTTAAAAAATTAAAAATTAAAAAATGGTGTGGACTTAGCCCCATATGGTTCTTGTTGGTAACCAAACTTCCATTTCAAGACTCGAAAACGCATGAGACTTCTTCCTATACTTAATCACGCCATTTTAGCGTTGACTCCATGTCGAAAGATCAAAATCCATCTTGAGCTGTGTTAAAAAATTGTAAAATGAAGCAAAAAAATCCGATTTTTTCTAAAATCGCCATTTTTTGGGTTCAAACTGTGTTATTAATACGAAAATCATTTTTTTGTTCATTCATTTATTCAATATTCATAGAAAAGCATGAAAATTTATGGAAAAAATTAACAATAGTTGATTTTAAAAAAAAATGAAGAAAGAAAAACGTCAGAAAAAATTTGGTGGTCATAGCCCCCTTTTGGTTCGGAATGCGATAGTGCGACGTTGCCAAAAACCATGTTTCCGATGCTTTCGCGAAAATCTGGCAACATCAGTCGATCCGCCGTACTTCAATACCCCAATTTCCGTCATAAACCCCAAAAATGCCAAAAATAGACTTGACTCCCGTTTAGTTTTTGCATATTCAATTATTCTCTCTCGGAATTTTCTTTTCAATACTCTAAAATAAAACTATTCCTCAAATTTACAGAACCACCCATAAAATCAAAAGCAGATCACGATCCGGGAACTAAATCCGAAGGAGAAGACGACAGCCAATGTTCGACAATTCGAGAAAGAAGTAAAACTTTAGGAAAAACACCGAATCATCTAACATTAAGTACAGCTTCCACCTTATCAACAGGTAGTACAGGTAGCCAAGCTCGTCTAATACAGTCTTCACAACACCCTGAAAATTACCAGCCTCCGATTGTGAAAGATTTAGGTAGGTATACATCATTTTTCGACTCAATTAAAAAAATTTCAAAAACCAAACAAAATATGAATTTTTCACAGGCTCGCCAGTTTGGAAACCTCGAGATATGGGCGAAAGTCTAACACTACCGAGAAAGAACAAAACACCCAGTACATCGGTGGAAAGTCGAACACTGGTCCGGAAACCGAATTCGAAGAAAGAAAAGTTATAAAAATGTTGAAAATTTTCTTATTACCTAAACAGGGTGATATGCGATAACGAGATTTAGTTCACGAATCGAAAAAATTTGTTCAATGATACCAGCATATCACCGAGACGAATATACAAATACATAAAACTTGAAAAATTTTATGTAATTGATTACTTGTATCACTTTAACTACTATAAGTGTTTTCTGCGTTGCTCAACTTAATCGTTGTAGTTCGGTTTATATTTTTTTGTCATTTTTTTAAAAATTAATTGAAAGAGGAAAAAATTTGAAAAAAATAACGCTTTTTAGATTATTTTTAGTAATATTTTCTTCGTTTGTATTTTGCACATTCGACATCAAGATTTAAAAAACACTGCGATAACGATTTGCGATTGTAAAATAATTATGTAGAAAAGAATAATTCAAAAGGATGGGTTACCGTTATAGTAAAAAATCGCAAATATTTACTTTTTTTCTGTATATCGAATATTTGTACAAAACCGTAAAACCGTATTATGTATTATATGTACCTTCTTTTTGTTTTATTTTTAGGTCTTTATGCTTTCCCGTTATACAACAACTAAGTACGAACGAACGTGTTTCATTTTTTTTCTTTTTCTTTTTCTTTTTTTTTGAGCTTACGACGTAAATTTGAGTTAAAACAGTCGTGTGGTAAATAAATTTCTAAAAGATAGCCTAAAACGGCTTTAATGTTTTTAATAAGTTTATATTTGTGTTTGCTATATAAATGTGTGTCGATGCAGGTACCTACGAGTAACCAGTATATAAAATTGTTTTCGAATTATAACCGCATTGTTCATAAAATTATTTTATAAGTTCACAAACAAAAGATGAGTTATAATTCGAATCTCGTCGTTGGGAAATTTAAATCAATTGTAAGTAAAGTAAACGAGTGATAAATAAAACGCTACCATTAAAAAAAAAACGAACGAAACGAATAATTAACGTGTTAATTTAAAAAATACGGTTCTTGGAAATAAAAAATCATCCACTAACTGAGTTACAATGGGAACACTTAAAACAGTAAATATTTTCCTATTTCAGCGTGGAATATAGTGCTGTGATTTCACAAAGAAATTATATGTATTAAGGTTTCGCAATTTACCAACGTGGTATAACGTTCCGTTAAAAAAAAAACATTTGTGATAAATAAAAAGAAAATTCGTATAATGATGAATTTTTTTCAACTTTGACGGCGTGACAGGCCCACTAAATACGAATTTCGATCGTATCTTTAGCTTGGATATTACTGGCGTAATTTATGTACCCCGCTCATAAAATTCGAGAATCTACCCTTTAAAAAAATTTCACGTTTCAACACGTTAGTGAACGTAGTAATTACGCTGCACTGTTACCTTAGTTTATTTCCCATTTTAAATTTTAACGTATTTAGTTACTATTAATTGTTATTGATCTGTTACTATATTTTAACCGAATAAATATAGGATGGATATCGAATATTATGTTACTTTTAAAATTATAAAATCCTTGCGAAGATTATACTTTGAAAAAAATTGTATTAAAAAACATTTAGAAAATATTGTCGGTTGTACTCCCCTTATACATGTTTGTACACCAACACTCGTGTATATATGAAGTTATACAACAATCATATGTATTACGGATTATGTAAGCTTTAATAATGTTTTGATTACATTCGTTATTATCATTAAATACTTTATTATGAAAAAGAAAATATACTATGTTTGTTTTGCGTGTTTCATACTCTAATGAAATCTCAACGTTGCAGAGAACATTTTTGAAAAAAAAAGAAAAAAAATACAGCTCCACCAGCTAGGTACTTGATTCATAAAAAATTGATGCATTTTGTTATAATTCGAAAATTAATTTCTGTTGTTATCGTAAAACCCTTCCACTAATAATATAGGCAACTTATTCTGCGAGTATGTTTGTCGAACTAATAAAAATGCAGGGGCAAAGAAAATATCATCTTGATCAAAACCACAATAAGAAATATTTCATTTTTAGGGAATTATTTTTACATGAGGGGCGTGGGATCAAAGCTCACACTTGCCATAAAAATCGATATTGATTTTATGACTGATTTTAAACATGGCTTAGAATCAAAACTCTCATTTTCCATCAACAAACAAATTTTGTAGAACCAAACTTGCAGATCTTGAAAAAAGAAGCAATTTTTGTCTCTTGGCATTTTTGCCCCAATTCAATTGTCTTCGAGTTATGAACCAGTTTTAAAATTGCATTCCAAAATTAATTCACTTCGAAATTTTCAAAATTGCTTCATAACTCGAAAACGATTGAACTAGGTGAAAAATGTTAGGAGACAAAAAATATTTCTTTTTATACTCTACAAATTTAGTTCCACGAAATTTTTTGTAGCTGTAAAAAAACCGCTAAAAAATACAGGTTTGAGACAACACTCACACTTGCCATTCTTCCTCCTCCATTTTAAGCCGAGCAGGTGTTCGAAAAAAAGGTCCTACTTAACAATATAACATATTTTTATCACTCTAGATGGTCGGTAACTACACTGAAACAGTTTTTTGCGTTTTTCTCAAAAACAGCTCCGATCTCAAGTGTGAGTTTTGATTCTACACTCCTCACATATGTATGAAAAGATTCATTTATCAAAAAATACGTACAAAATGTTCAGTTTTTCATTTCTATTAAAATGAGTAAAAATATTGCGGGATACCCAGTGCTGAAACTTTTAAGTCGAGATTTGTGTTCCTTTCGAACATATTGAATTTGTCTAGGTCTGGATTAGGGCGGTGCGAATATCGAATATTCGCAATTCGAATACATATTCGATGTCGTATTCGCATATTCGAATACTATTCGAATAGTAAACATTTATTGTTTTTCAATTGTTTGGATTTCAGTGAGGTACGTCAAATGTAGTATACAAAAAAAATTTTTAGTAAAAAAAAACAGAAATTAAATCTAAATTCTAAACTTTTTAGCCACAAAACGTTCAACGTTTCTCTAAACAACTGAAAAAACACATGTTATTTTTCAATTTTCTGCCGAATTTTAACATAATTTTCATTTTTCTGAAATTTTCGTTCGAGTATTCAAATGTATTCGAATCTGCGAATATTCGATATTCGACTTGTTGATATTCGAATAATAGGTATTCGAATACAGAATATTCGCACCACCCTAGTCTGGATCCATAAAATTGAATATTCTCCTTCCCCAAGATCTAATACGAATACATATAAGGCAGTGACGAAAAATTATGTGTATTGTTCTTATAAGATATTTATTCCAAATTTAAAAAAAAAAAATGAAAAATGAAATTTAATTTAATTTTATGAAATTTTACTTTCGTTAGATATTTGATTTTTGTATACCAAATAGAAAATTAATAAACTTTTTATTCAAAAATTTTCCTTCATCGCTTCATTTTAATGAAGTTCTTTTTCTTTCTTTAAAAATTATAGGAAAAATTTAACTTTTCAAATTTAAAAAAAAAATCAAAAATAACTTCTCAAATTAAGTACTTAATTTTTTTTCAGCAAACCTAATTCTTGACTGCACAATGCACATTATTTTTCTTCCATTATCCCCTTCCTTCCACATAGAGTGGGTCTGAAAATAGGTCAGATCACTTATTCGGCCCCAAAGCCAATACGTCATAATCACGTGGTATACGATTGATAAGATAACGTAGAGGTGAATAATGGAGAAAACTGGAGAAAAAAGTATCACCTTTATACTTGATTTTCATCAATTTTGGCTGAAGAACACTTAGCTAAGCATATTTTGAAAAATCTTTCGCGAAAATTTCAAAAAAGTACATTTTTGTAAGTATTTTTTTCCATTCTTCACCTCTACGTTATCTTATCAATCGCATGTCACGTGATTATGATGTATTGACTTTGGAGCCAAATTAAAAATTTTTCAATTAGTGCAGCTCCAAGAAAATTTAGGGTAGTCTCTTCCCTCATCACTTCAAAGTTCAAACCTATTCTTTTTTCTACTATTAGAACAAAGTATGATCTACGAGAACTCAGTCGCCTAAAATTACATATTTATGAAAAAGGCTTGTAAGAAATAGAATTTCAAAAAATGAATAAGGTGCAGTGGGGTATTTGCAAAATCGGGGTATTTGCAAAATCAGCTTCTGGAGGTCAGTTAACATAATTTTTGAGCGCGCCATCTTTTGGTAGGTCAAGGCACATCTATTACCTATACACTCACTCAGTTTGAACGAAATCGGTGCACGCATTTGCTTTGTGGAAATGTTTTTATCAACATGTGTCAAAATCACTCATAAGTAAAGTTGAATCAGTTTTTTTTAAAATGGACAAAAACGTACAAAGTAAATTTTTTTTGAACTGATTTTTGTTGATCAATTATACTAATAGATCTAAGTTAAAGCTAAGACTATCATTTTTGAAAAATTTTCATTACATTAGCGGAAAAATGCGTTTTTGCATTTACCCCGAAAAAGGTCATGCGGGGGCAATTGCAAAATCGAAAATATCTATCATTTTATTTATACTCTCAGAATTTTTTTAACGATTTTTAGATGTAAAATGGGTCGAAAATACAAAAAAAATAATATTAGTCCTTCAAAAGTGTGAAAATTTATATTAAATTTTTGATATTTACTTACAAAATTTTTCCATTTTTTGCGTTTTTGGGAGTTATTATCAAAATATTGTTCAAATTTCATCAAAATTTTGTGTTTTCCAATAAAATACGTCATACTTATCACAAGTGATCATTTGTTTTCAATTTTTAGCTCATTAAAAAAAAATAAAAATAAAAATAAAAATGAGATTTTTTCACTTCTTTAAAAAATTCTTTCTTTCGCGGATATCTCCGACAAATTTTGATCAAACGAAGGTAATGAGTATATTAAAAGGTAGTAAATTTTACGTAGATTCCGATTTGACCATCAAAACTAAAAAAAAATGAGCACCTTCAGATATAATTTACGATTTGGCATTTGCCCCATGGCGGGGTAAATGAAAAAACACAATTGAAAAATTTTTAAATTTTATTTTCTCATAAATTTATAAACTAAATGATACGAAATTTTTCCCACCAATAGAGAACCCCTTGAAGTTTGTGTGACAGAAATTTCAGGTTGATTGGTGCCATAGAGCCGGCACAGTGAACCGGCAAAGTGTCACTAATCAAAAAGTGGTTTGCAATTGCCCCACTGCACCTTACGTTGTTAATTGTAGGGAGATCATTTTTGTGACGTACCGAATGTAACATGCGTTACTTGTTAAAACTTACCTAGTAGTTGAATAATAATCTTCCCATATAGAAGTGATAATATTCGTTACGCCAAATTAATATCAATCTTTCGAGCTTATAATCATGAAGAGAATAAACCAGTTCATCACCCACAAATAGGACTAATTTCTATCGTCTCAATTTCCAAAATTATTTTCCACCAATTTGAAAAAAAATTAAATACACAATGTCACAATTAGAAAACATCACCACAGAAAATTTTCAAATTACCCACTCAATTTTCCAAATACGTATTCAATTTTAATACCTACAAAATTTTTGAATTTTTTCGATTTAGTGAACTGTTTTATAGAAGTACGTGCGAAGTACGAATATTTGCATGGTAAATTACAAAATTATTCAGCTGCTGGTGTACGAGAACTTTTACAATAGGAAACAAATATTTCGTCCTTCTGAGAAAAAAAAGCACAAAAGATGATTAACACGCGCAGGTGTTTCGTTGGGTTACAATCCATCGCGCTAGGTGAAAATGTTAGAACAGAAATACGAAATGAACGAATCGTGAACCGTTCGTTCAAGTTTAAAGCAAGATTTTCAATCTTATTTATGTACTAGTTGTACCGACATGTGGAGGATTCGAATGAAGTCATAACTACATTTTCAAGGTCGTAGATTACAAATTTTGCACTCAAAAAATTGTAGGAATGGAGAATGGGGAAGGGGAAGGGGTGCAACTTGAAATTTTACTATGATATCGTATAATATGTTAAAATATAAATTTTTGAAGGCGTAGATTACGAATTTTGTACTCGAAAAATTGTAGGAATAGGGGCGGGGCGGGGAAAAGGGGTTCATACCACAGTGAAATTTTAATTAAAACTCCTGCCGCTGCCCTACTCCGACTCGTACAATTCTCTGAGTACAAAATTCGTAATCTACAATTTCAAAAATGTAGGTATATTTTGACGTATTATACGATACCATACCGAAATTTCAATTCAAACCCCTCTCCCTTTGCCCCCCTTACCACTCCTACATTTTTTCTCATTATATTTGAAATCTATAACCTTGAAAACATAAGACGACTACTTTTTAACCACTTTTCAGAGATTTTGAGCAAAACGAGAATTTTAGAGGGTTCCCTTGTCCGCTGTGTGTTGTACATACTGTTACGTTATTTTGTAATTTTACTTTTCAAATAAAAGTCATGTGCTACTGTACATATTATTTTTTAAAAAAAAGTAAGGGTTGATTTCGTGAAGCATGAAAAAATTCGTTTATTCTAATCGAATCCATTTGGCACAATTACGGGTATCCCTTTTTCCTAATATGGCGCAATTGTATGGGTTCCGTTTCGATACATAGAAGCAGAAGATTGCAACGTATGATAGTACCTGGCGAACATTTCTTCACTGCTTTCACCACTTTCTTCTGCAAGCAAACCACCCTTCAAGTTGACTCATACGGACTTGACCAGCAAATGACAGATACCTGCGTACCTGAAGGAGGGTCAATGCTGCCTCGCAGGTAGTCTTTAATCCTTCGCATACAAACATCCCTTTCCGATACTGGTTCAGTATATAGATATTCCTCTAAGCTGATGGTTGTTCGAATCTGCACAACGGTTTTGCCATTGGTCGATGAACATTTCATGCTTCGTTCGTGTAAAGTTATATTTCGCAAGTTTATTATATTTTTATACGCGACTTATTTCCACTTGTGAGTGTACTTATTCGGTTCGTTTTTAAAAATTTTTCTTCGATTGGCGATTGAACATTTCACACTTTCCTCGCGTAATATTATTACTTATTTCGAGTGTTTTTTTTTACGCCACCTATTTTTAATTGAAGTGCGTAACCGTTCGTCAGTTTCAAATTTTGTTCAACTCGAGTACAACAAAATGGTAAGAAATCAATTTTTATTCAACGAATTTATTTGTAAATTGTGATGATTATTTCCAAGTTACTTATCAGGGATTACTAAATTTTGAATTATTTTTTCGACAATTCAGAAATTAGGAGTGTTTTGAATTCAACGTGCTCAGAAAATTACTAATATTTGTTTCAAATAATTTTCCTTCTCATTCAAAGTTTAGTCGAATGATTTTTACCGATTTTTACACAATATGTGAAACATTTAAATCAATTTATTTGTGCTTCGATTTTACCACGAACGACTGAAATTCTAAATATATCAATTTCATACAAAACCTACTTCACTTTTTGTAGTGTACCGGAGAAGTAATCTTTTGTTTATTTACAGTAATTATTTATTTCCAAAATTTTATTGTACACTAAAACTATTTAAATTTTAAAACGAATGATGTTCAAAAATTACTAAGTTCGTTGTGGTGAAACCTGCGCATTATTTTCGTTGCGATGCATCACGATGGCCACGAGTGATTTTTCCCGTTGCAAATTTTTACCCCTTTGTTCGCTTTCCCACTCCTACAATTTTTTGAGTACAAAATTTGTAATATAATGTACAACCTGATAAATGTATAATTTGACATTATCATGATAAAATTTCAATTAAAATCTCTCCTCTGTCCCACCCTCACTCCAACAATTTTTTGGGTACGAAATTTGTAATCTACGGCCTCGAAAATTCGTATGGTACTTTCACATATTACACGATATCATTGTGAAATTTCAATTCGAACCCCTTACAGAATCGTGGAGTTTATGGAGGTAGTTTGAGTTTCTGAACACGAATCTGTTACAAATTTATTTGTATGACAATTTCGTACACAAAAAAAGTGAGATGTTGAATTTTTAGTCTTGAGCTAGCCATCTATAACATACTTACTTGAAATTGTCAAAAATCGAGAAAAATGAATAAAATGAAGTGAAAATCGGACAAGTGGCGTACAAATATACGTATTTCGAGGAATAATAACAAAGAAAAAAATGTTTCGACCAAAAATGACTATCTCACGAATAAAAAACGTCGAGGAAAAATGGCTATTCGTATTTTCAAGGTGTTTTACCATCTGAAAGTTTACATGCAATAGGTATATTTTTTTCAGAAATGCATTTCTGAAACATCATGTATATGTGGCATTCTACAAGAAAAGGTACAACATTGCCGCAAAGTTGATTTCGAGAAAAACGCAAAAATGTGAATTTGGGTAAAAAATATCGATTTTTCGTTTTTGATGGATTTTGGTACTTTCATCCTTCTACTTTCATATGAGATACCCCACAACACGTGAAACAACTTATAACTTATAAGTAGTGTAAAATGACCGTTGAAGTGGTGGAGTGAGTTGAATAAAGTGTAAATTTTTTCATATTTGTGTTCACTTAGTCATTTTTATCACTGGTTTGGCAACACTGGTGGCCTCGCAGGGTTCTGAAACCCACTTTTTCGGATTCTACACAAAATTTCCTACCAGTTTTTAAAAAAAAATGACATTTTTCGACCATAAATACGTTTTTTCACGAAAAAAATCGTTCAAAAACTTTAAACGCGTTTTTCACGAAACTATGTTTTTTCAACTTCAATTTTCAAAACGTCATAACTCCGCGAATTTTTCACGAAAAAAGCTCGCTAATGCATAGCTCATTCGAAACGTAATTTTATCTAGTTTCAGAATATGGCAATAACTCAATTTTGATATTTGCGGCAATGTTGTACCTTTTCTTGTGGAATGCCACATATAAAGTTTTCAAACACGAGATTTGACTGGAAAAAATCATCGAATTTTTTTTTCAAACTATCCACTAATACCCCTCAATATTGTGTACTATACCCGCGTGAATTTGAAAACATTCGGTTGAAAAAAGTGGACTACGCGCTTTTGAATTTTTGATTGAACAAAATCGGAAAATTTCTCCACTCCACCCTATTTCGATTCTAGGGTTTTAAAAATCAAAACGGATCTGTTAACGCTATCAAAAATTTAAAAGCACACAAATCATTCTAAATTCCATTCTTTAAAATCCTAATCATATTATATTTTTCTCTTAAGCGGTAAGAAATTCGCCTCGACTTAAAAAATTTATTTTAAGCAATGTTTGAAAAAATATCGATTCGTAAGGGAGGGGTGGTTAACTGACATCCAATCAAAAAAACAATCATACCTGCCATAAAATTCTGCATCTTAAATCGTACGTATATCGTATATTTTCAAAGCTACAATGTTCAAAAATCATGGGGTTCGCGAGATTTAAACGTGAATTTTTTTTGGAATGGTTCTACTTTGATGCAAATCTAAATAACAAAAATATTACACAGTCATTAAGGTAACTAATGATAATTTTCAAAAAATCAAAGGAAATGTTGGTCCAACCATTAAAAAATAAAGAAAATTGAAAAAAAAACATAACGAAAAAAACGAATAATTTGTAGCGGAAAAACTGAGAAGAGAATATTTGTTTTTTACAGCTTCATGAATTATTAGGTATATATTTTTGTCAAAATAATTCTGCAAAAGAAAAAATTTAGCGAAATCGAAAAGTTATTAAGTGAGCATACCTATCATTGGAAGCTAATTTCTTCTGTAGGTATTACATTCTTGTTTTCAATCAGCAAAAAATTATTGATAATGGCAGCACAAAAAAATCAGCATCATTAACTACTTTTTCAGGGATTTTTTCCACTCTTTTTTAAAATGAAAATTGTTTCGCTGATTTTTTCCTGCACTGCGATTCTGACCGCGTTCATCGCTGGTAACCCTAATTTAAAAAATTATACCTAATAGGCATCGATAAATTTTAGATTAGTTATTAAATTTTCAAGTAATCATATCAACCATAAATCATTTTATAACGTTTAATTAAAATTAGGTAAATCTAAAATTAATTTTATTGTTTTTTTTTTCAATAGAGTTCTTCTGCTGCAGTTCCAGTCCCACTTCAAACTTTTGGCTCTATGGTAATGAATATTTCAATAACAGTTTTACAACAATTTAAAATGTATTTTCACTAATGTTTTGTTTTTGTTCAACAGATGTTGAGATTGGATCATAAAAGAAGGAAATTAGCCAAGGAGTCAGCTGAACTCTCAAAATCTCGTCAAAGATTACATGCATCGAAAACAAAATTATACGACAGAATAGCCGAATTCAAAAAATATGAAAAAATGGTGACAAAGGACAAAGAAAATTGTCTTAGCAAAGTTCAAAAACTACAGCGGGAGATTACTGATGCTGGAATATACTGCAACGATAATCCAACTGATAAAACAGTGTTTGCGATACTGAAGAAAACTCCCTGGACGAAAGTTAATATTCCTCATAAACTCAGGCAGAACCGAACGATTGAACGGGAATTAAAAACGTGTAAAGTAAGCAATTAAGAACAAAAAAAAATTACATTATGTACATAGGTATTAGGAAATTCGGTGTGGGTCTCTTGGTATTTGTAGGTTAATAATCCAATTTTTTTAACAGAATTTGATCACCCCTGAGGCTGAGAAGCATGAATTGGAACCATTACCGACAATTCAACTAACTGGGGCAAGCGTAAAACTGTTTAACATAGATGCTCATGGCGTAATTGAAAAGGTAATTTTTTGACTTCTCAAGAGTATATTAATGTTCAATGTAAAAGATCACTAATGATTTTTTTTTTCATATTCACAGAATGGTTCTATCAGCGTTGAAAGTGTGAAAAAATGCTGTTTCTGTTCAAATAATGACATCAACACAATTTTATTAAAGTGTCAACATGAATGCTGCTGCTTCGCTTGCGCTAATGAAAAAATCAAAAACGGACGATGTCCGATGTGCTATGAACCTATTTTAAAAATTCAAAGAACTTTCAAAGTGTAAAAAATCGATATAAAATGAACCATTTTTTTCCACTGAGTAAAATTTTTAATGAATGAAATTTATTTGTAATTTTTTTTGTTTCACTACTAATATAATTGTACACAATTATTTATGTTATTCGTGCAGATTATTATGTATACCTTCTTATATTTTTCAAAATTATTTCTATGTACATTTAATTTTGAATTTCAAAGTTTTATTTTTACCCAACTTAATTTGTATTTTTGTGTAAATATTATAATTTTATCAGTAAGTACACTTTTGGAATTTAGATTACTTTCAATAATACAAATTTTAACGTAGAACCATTTTTCTTTTTTTACGATGTTCCCAGCGAAAATGATATCTATGTATTCTATGGTATAGGTATTCTCTCACACTAAAACATGCTTGCATCAAGTGGGTTTGAATCAGAAGATAAGTTTTTTCCGTTTTTTTGAGAACTTTTGATAAATTTATGTAGGTACTTCAAACTTATCATCAATTTGAAATTTTCATTGCCTTTCAACAAGTTCTTTCAAAATTTAAATTTTTTGTAATACAAAAGAAAGTAGATACCTTCCATATTTAAACTATTCGAATCGTTTGGGTTATTGAGCGTTCGCCTTTTCTAAATCTTTTATCACTGTAAAAAAAAAAAAAGGAAACTAGTGATGAAATAATTAATATCGAATTTGGTTGAATCAAGTAACTTCACTTTACATTGTTTTGAATTGGATATATTAATTTTGTTCCTACAAATTCAACTATTGAAAATATAAACGATAAAAAATCTGAATGATTCATTTCATTACTCTCCAGTTTCCCATCTTCAGATGATGATAAGAGATTGCAAAGAATTGAACGCTAAACGACCAAAATGATTCCAAATGGTTTGGATTAAAATTTGAAAACTGTGTAGAAGAATGGAATTGGGGAATCTATTCGTTCTCGGCTCGGATATTGAAAATACTTACACTCCTTATTTTTAAAAAAACAAACAAATTTTGAAGCCGAATAATCTCTTAACTCTTCTTTCTTGGTCCATCATAACGAAAATTCGAGATTTTCGTATTAAAAAACTTCTCTATCGCCTGCTTTACTAAATATATTAAAATTTCTATCGTGTTTACAGATAGGTACGAGTAATTTACATCGATTTATGGAAATTTTTTCAATAGACTTCTTTTGAAATGCTTCAAAAAATAATTTTTTTATAGGCCCAAGTTCTGTAAAAATCCAACAAAATGTTGAAACAAAACGTTAATGATAATTTTTCAACTGTTGAAGCCAAAAAAAAAGAATGTTTATTTTTTATTCTTTTGTAAAATTTTAAAAAAAGCTTAAAATATTTATTTTTCAAAAAAAAAGTTAGCTAGGTATTTAATCACTACCTAAATAAGCGTTAAAATTAATTTGAATGATTTTTGAATTTCTTCAAAATTTCAAATTGTGACATGTTTTGCGATAACATACTTACCATATGTCGGAAAAATCGATTTAAATGAATTTTGAACTTTGTGCTTTTGTATTCTTGAAAAATCCAAAATTTGGAGAAAACAAGCTTCAAAGTTTTAGTATAACTTTTTCACTTTTATGCATAAAATATGCCGATTATTAAAGTAACGTCATCGGTTTTTTCTTTTTAGAGTCACTCTACACCACCACAAACACATTACAGCAGTTCCATATTCCAAAATATTTTTTCGGTTTGAAAGTTGAAAAAAAACGTTATCCAATGACCCAAAAAATGAAAAAATCAAGATCGATTAAATGAATATGAGTTTTTGAACCAGAAAACGATGTCTCTGAGACTTCAACACATTTCCATCTGAAAGTTTAGAGTTCATAATACAAAACCGCAACAAAAAAATCGATTTTTTCAACACATTTCGATGTTTTGCTTCTCCTGCAAGAAATGTTTTTCCGACATATGGTATGTTATCGCAAAACACGTCACAATCATACCTAGGAACCTACTTATTAAATTTTTGCCAATTAACGAATAAATTTGCGGCTATAGTATAGAATCTGAGGATATCAATAGATATTTTCTGTTGCTTAAAATTCCATTTGTCTCTCCAAATGGAAACTTTTCTGCGGTATTGTGATTCGTAAAACGAATTTCGTACATTTTCGATCCACTCCAGAAGCTGCAGCTTTAATTGAAATTTTCTCGCTTTCTTTACGATATCCAATGAGTCATTTGTAATTATTTTCGCAAATTACGAACTTAAAAAAAAATCACTTGATAATACTTATACGTAGATATGAAGTACCTATTCAAATTAATACAAGGCTGTAGAATATACATAATACGAAAAAATGGATTTTTATACTTGGAAAAAATCAGCATTAATCGTAATATTCGGGAATTTTCATATCAAATCAATATAAAACGCTGCTCAATTTTTTCATGCTATTTTTATTAACTATATACTTAGAGGTACATACAATGAAATATTTTTCTCACTATTTTTGGAGAAGATGATCATCATCTACTTGAATTTTCTATATTTTGAAGGGAATGAAGACATTTTTCAGTCGAAAATAGTGGCAATTGACTTTTCAAAATTTTCAAAACAAAAAATTTCTCAAAGGTCTTATGAATATTGAGGATTCCAACCTACTAAGTTATAAATTCGCTGAGTCCTGGAACGTTGAAAATTGAAATTGATGATATCCGATTTCTCAAAACTTTGGATAGCTTCATCTTGGCCAAAAATTGACTTACAAGGGAGGTATCCTAACTTGAAGTAAAATTTTGAGTCCAAACAAAAAAAATCTAAAGTACATCATAACAGGACCTCGCATCCAAAATTTTAGGTGCTGAAGTTCATTTCTCGATTTTTGGCGAATTTTTGAACTTTCAAAATGACGTCCGCCCTGCGAAATATGAAAATTTGATCTAATCAACGAAAAAAGCTGAAATTTGGTATATACCCTATTTTAAACCTTCCAAATCGATTGAAAGCGGTTTCGAGACGTTTCGGAGCCACCAGAAAATTTTGGAATATTCCAGCGCCGGAGAACAGCCCATAAAAATGGCCCATATTCACTTCAGCGCCCATAATCGCAGATTATCAATAATGGTGACCTATTTGATCGATTAAAACACGATTTTCCAAAATTTGTAACTTTGGGTTCAAATTGACATTTTTGGGCAAGAAATTTTCCTCGAAAAAATTTAAAAATTCGTCTAATGCGCATACATCGAGGTAAAAAGTTGTAACTTGGTAGATACTCTATTTTCGACCTCCCGAATCGAATGGAAGTGGTTTCGAGACGTTTCTGAGCCATCAGAAAATTTTGAAATTTTCCAGCGCCGGAGAAAAGTCCATAAAAATGGCCCATGAAATTTTCCTGGAAAAAATTTAAAAATTTTCTGATTGCTCCGTTACGTTTCGAAACCGCTTCCATTCGATTTGAGAAATCGAAAATAGAGTATCTACCAAGTTTCAACTTTTTACTTCGATGTATGCGCATTAGGCGAATTTTTAAATTTTTTCCAGGAAAATCCCTTGCCCAAAAATGCGAATTTAAACTCAAAGTTACGAATTTTGGAAAATTCTCCTTTAATTGATAAAATATGGTTACCAATATTAGTTACCCGCGATTATGGGTGCTGAAGTGCAAATGGGCCATTTTTATAAGCTTTTCTCCGGCGCTGGAAAATTCCAAAATTTTCTGGTGGCTCCAAAACGCCTTGAAACCGTCTCCAATCGATTCGGGAGGTCGAAAATAGGGCATATACCAAATTTCAGCTTTTTTTTGCAGGGCGGACGTAAAAATTCGTCAAAAATCGAGAAATGAACTTCAGCACCTGAAATTTTGGATACGAGGTCCTGTTATGATGTACTTTCGATTTTTTTATTTTTGTTTGGGCTCAAAATTTTACTTTGAGTTGAGATACCTCCTTTGTTAGGGGGAAGTTTAGTTTAGGATATTTTGCTTTTATTCTCGAGGCTTCTTTGTAAAATATGGATGAAATGAATGAACCATTGTGGCAACTGTGAAATTTTTGGAACATATCAGCTCGGAATAGCCTTGACATAAAACTTGAAAAATGATTGAGAATGCCCCTTCATGCACTTGACCGAGATATCTCGTCTCACGAACACCAAATTAGTAGTTTTTTCTCATACAATATGCAACATTTATTGTCTAGATACAGGGTGACTGAAAATTACTTCCCCAAAAAAATTTAAAATTTCAGTAAAAAATTATTATTGATAGGGTAAATTTTTTTGGTCATATTCTACTAATATAGATCGTCTTCTAATCTCTGTATAATTTATAACCCGAAAAAATTCAATATTGCGCAATTTTTCCCTTGAACCAGAGCATTAATTCAATAATGCTGAATTAAATCACCTGACTCCAAATTGTGAAGCGCTGAAATGCAATCCTCCTTATTTCAAAATTGAACGCACTGTTTTCAGATTAACAGGGTTCAATTCAAGATTTTGAGGAACTCGTCACTTATCCACAGAAATTCCTAGATTTTATTCCACGCAATTTTTAAATTTCGTTCGACTAGGTTTAGCTATAGCATTGTAAGCGAAAATCAAATTATTCTTCACAAAAAATTCAAAAATGATTGAGAATTTTTGAAGAGGCCTGTGTTCGAATAGTAATGGACCAAGGATGCTGCCAGAGTTGAAATTTTTTGGATAAGTTAATTAGGGAATTTTTGCTAAGCATTTTTTTTGGGAACTACTTTTCGGTCACCCTGTACAATTTAAATTTTGCGAGACATTATCGCACATTTGTACAAATTGAAAGGAAAAACTTTCGAACCAAATACTTGTCGACCAATTAAACATTTGCATAATTAATTAATTAGAATCGAATCGAATCACGCTTTAATCAGTCATCTGTACAAATTTCAAAGTTACCTAAAAGTCAGTATTAACGTAAATTACATCACACAAGATACGATGATGTACATGTACTTAGTCAGGTGCAATTTCACCTTTATTGTCATCTATAAATCAATTCATTGAATACGCGAATGCGTACAAATAGAAGCAGCATCACTACCAGAACAGTTATTAAATAATTTCCGAATAAAAAAAATCCCCCGTCATTGTGTTAATAAAAGTAAAAAAAGAAATAAGTACATCAGGCAAATCCAATACCTATACCAACGTGCGTAGAAACTCAACCAGTGTGGGTACAATAATTGTTGGTAGGTCTAGGTACCTGTTTAATAATCATTGGCGTACGGTCTCGTGCAAACAAATTGTGTCTACCTCCATTGTCGAACTCAAACAAATTATTTACCGTCAAATTTCGAAAAAAAAAAAATCAATTTATTACCGTTTCGCCGATATGTCGTGATTTTGAGTAGCTCGCTCGTTTCACCTTCGTGCTTTATTCTACTGACTAACTCGGTTTATTCAACATGTTCGTCTTGAATTGACACAAGTTTTTAATTTTTGCGATTAAAATGATATCAATAAAGAGAACCACACTTATTAGAAAGGCTTACAGTCTGGTATGTAATAATATTTTTTTAAATTCGATTTTTATTTCAACTCGCATGTAACAAAAATCACTTATTTTTCAGCTTTTGCACTTATTTTACTTTAGTTCCTTGCAAATGTGCAATGTAAAATCACACACCTACGAATACCCTGCCGATTATTCGTGTCAATTATGCGAAAACACTGACATTCCGATTCATTTCATTATCGCAGGCGCAGGCAGCGCTGGATCAACGCTGGCGGTTAGGTTGAGCGAGGAACCATCCTGGAATATATTGCTCTTGGAACGAGGAAGCGATCATGTGAATAATAACACCGAGTTACCTTATTTATGGCATACAAATTTGAAAACCGAATTAGACTACAATTATTTATCAGAGCCGGATGAAAAATTCTTCAAAGGATTGGAAGGCGGTGTCAGCTCGATACCGAGAGGTAAAACGAGCGGAGGAAGTTCGACAATCAACGCTCAAATATTTTTACGCGGGTCGCGTAAAGATTTCGACGAATGGAGAGACTTGGGTTGCGAAGGCTGGGATTATGAATCCGTAAAACCGTATTTTTTAAAAATGGAAGATTACCGGAGTAGAAATTATAATCCTTTTTATCATCATAGAGGAGGTCCTATGACGTGTTCCCCCCTGTACTCTGCTGATCCAGCGGTACCAGTGTTTGAAAAAGCTTTCGTCGATACGAACCTCGAATACGTTCCTGACTACAATGCGGAGGTGAAGGTTGGCTATGGGTTTTCCGACAGCACGACGAGAGATGGTCTACGTTGCAGTACTTTCAAAGCATACGTATCAACGGCAACGCCGAGGAAAAATTTCTTCTTCGCTCGAAACGTTTTGGTACGTAAAGTGGTCATCGACGAAAAAACCAAAACAGCCATAGGTGTCGAGGTCTCCTTAAAGAATGGCAAAACTTGCGTGATTAAAGCTCTGAACGAAGTAATACTTTCATTGGGGACAATTGTTTCACCTCAAATACTAATGTTATCCGGAATAGGTCCAAAAGATCATTTAGAATCGATGAACATTCCAGTACTGGCTGATTTACCAGTAGGTCTGAATTACCACGATCATCCAGGTTTCATGGGTCTCATCGCCACCGATAATTTACATCGTTCGCCAGAAGAAATAAAAAAATCATCGGATAAAATCGGCCAAGACATGATGCAGTTCGTCGATAAAAATCAACCAACGTTAGGAATGACCAATTTGATGGCGTTTATCAATACTCGTAACGATGGCCCTTATCACGATCTTCAAATTATTTGGATGAGACTACCATACCAATCATTTTTAAAAACGTATAATGGAAGAAATACGTTATATAACTGTTTCGGGTTTTCCGACGAAACCTCTAATTTATTCACCGAATGGAATAACAAAGCTGATACCTTATTTCCTATGCTGGTTGTGAGTAAATGCAGTTCCAGAGGCAAAGTCCAATTAAAATCCCTCAAGCCGGAAGATCCTCCAAAAATCATCCCTAATACTTTGGGAAGTCAAGAAGATATAGATAAATTACTTCGTGGAGTACGATACATGCAGAAGGTATTCAAAACGAAACATGTCGTCGATGCTCGTATAGAACTGCAATTCATCAATTACAAAGCTTGCCAGCAATATCAGCCAGATAGCGATGATTATTGGAAATGCGCTTTCAACCAAGTCGTCACCGGATTTTATCACCCGGTTGGTAGCGTCAAAATGGGTGCCAAATGTGATAAAACGGCGGTAGTGGATCCACGTCTGAAAGTTAAAAATATACAAAATTTACGAATCTGCGATGGCAGTATAATGCCACATATTGTCCGCGTAAATACGAATCCATCTATAATCATGATCGCCGAAAAAACTGCTGATATGATTAAACAAGATCATAAAAAACTTCAACAAACGTGATTTTTGATATCTCCTTCCTCTTCACCCCTCGTAAGAAATAATTTTACTGATTTTTTTTGGACCTCTGAAATAAATTATTTAGAATTTTGTAAAAATAAAATGATTTTGTGATGATTGTACCCGATTACCTACATACTGAGTAAAAAAATCTCAATAAAATTTAAAAATACAACGATCCCATAACTTCTTTTTAAATTGTTGACTTCATTAACCACATTTAATAATACAGCATAATTTCTTTAGTATATGTAGAATATTTCAAGGTCTACTACAGCGAGAGAAGCTTTCCACCTCTTCCTCTTCATGAAAATCACTTCCAGTCGAAAAAGTGATGACTTCTTTTGAAAGAAAATTCCCAGTCCAAATCGGAAAATGTGAAGAAAATTGAAAAAAAAAAACATCTCAGTCAAAAATTTACAACTGCTTATCGGCTGATAATGCTGATTTCAATTCGCCTTTCAGGGAAAAAAGTGTTTAAATCTTGAATATTTTTTTAAGTTATTAAAAAAGTAATTTTTCTCGTGAAATTTTCATACATGGAATCGATATTGAGGAAAATTTTGAGTGAGGACATACATAACTGAGAAATAAAAATTCATCTGTTTTTGCTCTTCATCTCTGAATTATTAATTTTTTTTCAAGGCCTACAGTTGATATCTTCAAAAATCCAGGTCTAGGTATTAAAGAATGGACATTTTTTAGCATTCAAACTTTAAACTTCTAGTGCTTTACAAAAATCTTTACTATCTTTTACGGGATAAAAAGACAATGAATTCCTAATCCTCAAACATTCAAGTATGTTCTCACTCAAATTTTTCTGTCATTTTAGCCCAGTGGCGTCGTCAGAATCGAAAATTGGGGGGGCACAAAAGGGGCCGTGTGTTGGACAACTTTTTTTTGCTTTTTCGAAATGGAAAAGAGGGAGGGGAGGGGGAATGGAGACTGACCTCGCCCGCTAAAAATGGGGAGGGGGTAAAAAGAGAGCCTTTTCTGCCCTTTCGTCTCAAATAGATCATAGAATTGTGATTTTGTTCATGCCCGAGCGAAGCGAGGGTGAAGCTTTGAAAAAATTGGATTTTTAATGCCCTAAAAAGACATTTTTTCATGTTTTAATGCTTTGAAAATCCTATCTGATGTAAGTGTAATGTAAATTTATAAATACAACATAACTTTTGGGGGGGGCAAGCGGGGGCCAGAATTTTTTCCGGGGGGCCTGGCACCCCACGGGCCCCCCCTTGACGACGCCTCTGTTTTGGCCATCTATGACGTCATACGAACAAAGATAAGTTCATTTGATAAATCTAGGTATTAGGTGTATCAAGAGTAGGTGGGTGATGCTACGCAAAACACACATTTTGACGTACATGCAAAAATTTCGTGTACAGTACATTAATGAAATGTTTGAATATAGTTGGGTCAATCATAGTGACCCCTCAACCAATTTCATAAATTGTGACGTGTCCACCCCCTCCCCCTTCTGATGTACAGCCCCCTTAGTAGGCAAAATTTCCATCACCGTGGCTGTAGCACACCTCGTTTTTCAACGTTATTTTTACGACCAGCAAAGAGTGATGGAAGTTCCGTTCTCGCGACTTGGTTTCTTCTATTCCTCACACCTGTACACAGATCAAGGTCTAAACAAAATTCATTATAGTGACAATCTCAAGCTCTGAGGTGGCCTTAAAGCTCTGTAGCACGAGTTTTGTTCCTTCACCGTGGTCAATTTTCATTACTCATGTATGGCTTACTGTAAATATTTTTTGCGGATGTATGAGTTAACATTTTTTTGGATGCTGGTCCAAAATCTCTTCCACTGATAAAAAATCAAATCTGAGTTACCCTGTCCCTTATATCAAGACAAATCAATAAAAAAAAACCGAAATTACTTTTTTTCGTTCCATCACCGTGGGTCATCAACTGAAGGAGATATGAGCTGATGAGATCAAAAAAATATAAAAAAAATATCGTTTGGCAAGTATTAGTTCTAATTATGTTGAATTTTTTTAAAAAAAGTATGTTGAGTGATTATTAAAACCATTTATTCAACTTTTTTCCATCACCGTGGCTAAAAATTTCTTTTCCTTCACCGTGGTTGCTTAACATGGCTTTTACATAAGGCCTTTTTTTATGTGAATATGAATTTGACCCAACATTATTATTGAGATCTTGGGTTCATATCCATCCAAACGATTCCCCCTAAAAAAAAAAGAAAAAAAATACTTCTTTTTCAAAGAAAAAATCATTTTGAAAAAGTGTGTTTTTGGTAGAATTACCCAGGTATAAAAAGTCAATGTGATTAACATAATATAACTTTATTGGTAGGTATTCCAAAAAACAAGGTATAAAAGATACAATGGAAATTAGAGTGAAATCTCAAATGAAAAATAGTAACAAAAAACCTTACGCAGTCGCGTAAGGTAACCGACTTTTCAGTTTTCACATACAACGTAATGTAAATTTATTAGCATCGAAGGATGATTCAACTCGAAAAATTAAGGCCAAATTTGAAATCAACAATCCTTTTTACATAATTTATATTGCTTCTTTCCAAGTTAAGTTCAAAATTTTGAACTTCGATACCCCTTATGACATCTAGGGAAATTCAAATCGAAAAACTAAGGCCTTTGAAATCAGTTTCAAGTTATTACTCGAAATTAAAATTTTTGCCCAGTACCCAATTCCAAAATTTTGGACCTCTAAGCTGTCTAATGTACATAGGGGAACCTAGGGGGCTGAAATCGAAAAACCAAAGCCTAATTTGAAACATAACCCCAAATTACATAAAAGCTGTATGTATAATTTTAAAGTAATTGCCGAAATTGAAATTTCAGCCTTTCCCTCCTCCATCCCATCAGGCATCCTCAAGTCCCTAGGGACATCTAGGAGATTCGAATCGGTAAAACAAAGACAAATTCGGAATCCGCGACCCACAATGTGTCAGAATGTGCCCTTTTACCGAATTTTGAATGCCAAAATGCAAAATGTGAGTTTTGAACCTCTCATTACGCCCTTTAGTGACCGTTTTTTGAGTAAAGGAGGCGTCCCGCAAAAAAGTTAGTGAAGGACGTTGTAGAGAATTAAATTTACTTTCGTCAGTGTGTCATCACATTTTTTTGAGTGGGCTTCAAAAAAACTGTTAATCAATTTTCAGCTACCTGGTGGATGGCATACCTGAACCGATTGAACTGAAATTTTTACTGTATCACCTTCCAACTTTCCTCTGTCACTTCTGAAAATTTCAGCTCAATTGGTTCAGGGGTTCTTGAAAAATAAAAATTTAAAGCGTTCTGCAACTTTTACTTCATTTGATTGAAATTTCTAAAATTCCCACCTTTTTTATTTTATTCAAATTTCTCAAAGTTCAAAGTAAGATATCTCGAAAACTGCTGATTGGATTTTAAATCGGTTTGAAAATCTCAAAATTTCGATCCTTCCTCTACGATTTTTGTAATATCTGTCCCCTTATGAAAGTTCACAGCTTTCGTGTTTAATCAAAGACAAAAGTGTACCTTTTTCATTAAAATTTCACAAATTTTTTTTTATTCATTTATTCAAATTTCTCAAACTTTAAAGTTCAATATTTCGAAAACGGTTGAATGGATTTCAAATCGGTTTGAAAATCTCAAAATTTAAATCCTTCCTCTACAATTTTTACCGACTTTTTTGTAATTTGTGTTTTTTTCTGAAAGTTCGCCGCTTTCAAGTTTAATCAAAGACAAAAGTGTACATCATTCATTCAAATTTATCAAAGTTCAAAGTTGTGATATGTGTTTCCTTCTGAAAGTTCACAGTTTTCGAGTTTAATCAAAGACAAAATTGTACCTTTTCCATTCAAATTTCTCAAATTTTCACCTTTTTTATTCATTTATTCAAATTTCTCAAACTTCAAAGTTGAATATCTCGAAAACGGCCGAATGGATTTCCGAGATATCTTACTTTGAACTTTGAGAAATTTGAATGAATGATGTACACTTTTGTCTTTGATTAAACTCGAAAGCGGCATTGTTAATCCTAAAGACTAAACCTCACCTCACCTTGACATTCAGTCGGTCTAAAAAAATCGTCGTTTTGAAAATTCCAAAATTACGATAAAAAAAAATTTCAAAAAATTACTCCGCCAGCGGGATTCGAACGCGGGACCTTCCGCACTGTGAGCCATCGCTCTGTCCATTCAGCTACCGGAGCAGCTTGCCGAAATGTGTTTGACAACGATATACATGTCACTAAACTACGTAAAACTACCCCCCCATGCGCGCGTACGCGTACGCATACGTATACACGCGTACGCATACGTATACACGCGTACTACGTCATTAATATTTTCCTGTCATGAATTGTTTCCCAATTTTGTCTTTGATTAAACTCGAAAACTGTGAACTTTCAGAAGAAAACACATATCACAACTTTGAACTTTGAGAAATTTGAATGAATGATGTACACTTTTGTCTTTGATTAAACTCGAAAGCGGCGAACTTTCAGAAAAAAACACAAATTACAAAAATTGTAGAGGAAGGATTTAAATTTTGAGATTTTCAAACCGATTTGAAATCCATTCAACCGTTTTCGAAATATTGAACTTTAAAGTTTGAGAAATTTGAATAGATGAATAAAAAAAAAATTGTGAAATTTTAATGAAAAAGGTATACTTTTGTCTTTGATTAAACACGAAAGCTGTGAACTTTCATAAGGGGACAGATATTACAAAAATCGTAGAAGAAGGATCGAAATTTTGAGCAATTTTTGTGATATGTGTTTTCTTCTGAAAGTTCGCCGCTTTCGAGTTTAATCAAAGACAAAAGTGTACATCATTCATTCAAATTTCTCAAAGTTCAAAGTAAGATATCTCGAAAACGGCTGAATGGATTTTTAATCGGTTTGAAAATCTCAAAATTTCGATCCTTCCTCTACAATTTTCGTGATATGTGTTTTCTTCTGAAAGTTCACAGCTTTCGAGTTTAATCGAGGACAAAATTGTACCTTTTCCATTCAAATGTCTCATATTTTCACCTTTTTTATTCATTTATTCAAATTTCTCAAACTTCAAAGTTCAATATCTCGAAAATGGTTGAATGGATTTCAAATCGGTTTTAAAATCTGAAAAGTTCAAGTTTTCCTCTACAATTTTTGTGATATGTGTCCTCTTCTGAAAGTTCGCAGCTTTCGAGTTTATTCAAGGACAAAGTGTACATTTTTCAGTCAAATTTCTCAAAGTTCAAAGTTAGATATCTCGAAAACGACTAAATGGATTTTAAATCGGTTTGAAAATCTCAAAATTTCGATTCTTCCTCTACAATTTTTATGATATGTGTTTTCTTCTGAAAGTTGGCCGCTTCCGAGTTTAATCAAAGACAAAAGTGTACATCATTCATTCAAATTTCTCAAAGTTCAAAGTAAGATATCTCAAAAACGGCTGAATGGATTTTAAATCGGTTTGAAAATCTCAAAATTTCGATCCTTCCTCTACAATTTTCGTGATATGTGTTTTCTTCTGAAAGTTCACAGCTTTCGAGTTTAATCGAGGACAAAATTGTACCTTTTCCATTCAAATGTCTCACATTTTCACCGTTTTTATTCATTTATTCAAATTTCTCAAACTTCAAAGGTCAATATCTCGAAAACGGTTGAATGGATTTCAAATCGGTTTGAAAATCTGAAAATTTCAAGCTTTCCTCTACAATTTTTGTGATATGTGTCCTCTTCTGAAAGTTCGCAGCTTTCGAGTTTATTCAAGGACAAAGTGTACATTTTTCAGTCAAATTTCTCAAAGTTCAAAGTTCAATATCTCGACAACGGCTGAATGGATTTCAAATCGGTTTGAAAATCTCAAAATTTCAATCCTTCCTCTACAATTTTTGTGATATGTGTTTTCTTCTGAAAGTTCACCACTTTCGAGATTACTCAAAGACAAAAGTGTACATAAACGTATATATATATATATATGGACCAACATATCCTCGACGTCACCATTTATAAACAGTACCTTTTCGTCACCACGTTTAAATATGCTTCTGTTGATTTCTACACGTGGTATTTAAAACCAGCATAGTTTTTATAGTGTTTATACGTCTTTGCCTCCCTCAAGTCAAATGAATAAGCAGGTGGCGCGACATGATAAAGACTTTTATTACAATGGACTTTAAAATCTGTATACTGTAGGTATATACATAGCCTCCACGTCACCACAAAAAAAAGATCGCGATCTCATGTGCATGGTGAAAAAAGCAGTTTTAGGCGAGTATACACAGGGGGACGTCTGCGTAACCACCAGACGCCTCTGTCACCTTCATTTTGGGTTAAAAAGAGTTGTTTTAACTTGATATACACAGAGAAACGCCTACGTCACCGGCAAAACGCCTTCGTCACCGATTTCGGTGACGGAAAGGATACTTGCCTATATAAACGGTGACGAAGAGGTACTGTTGGCATATATATATATATATATACACATATGCAATACCTTGTGGTGCCCAGGTCTTTAAGAGTCATAGTGGTGCCCACCTTATATACAGCATTATTATATAAACATAGTATGCTAGTGCATCCAGACTGGGCACCACAAGGGCTATATACCATAAGCTCTAGTGTATATAAAAATTTGACTATAGGTATATAAGGAGAGTCATTGTGGTGCCCACCCTAAAAACGTGCCAGGGGACTCAGGGGGGTGTGGCCATCTATATACAATGGTTTTTAACATAGGGACGTTGTGGTGCCCGATTTGGGCACCACAACGTTTTTTTCGGGCACCACAATGACTATTCACAATCAAAATGGGCACCACAATGACTCAGATTAAATCTATATATATAATTGCACGCGACCGTAGGTTGTGAGCCAAATTCTATATATATTCGAAAATTTTTAAAATTTTTCAAAATTTTCAATCTTTTCTCATTTTTTTCCTAGTTGACCAATCAAAATTCTGATTGTAGATTCTTTCTCAGCTACACAAAATCCACCTCAGAAAAAAAAATGAGGCTCCTACAACAAAATTTTTGAAAAAAAATTGCAAAATTTTCCAAGCTATTGCAAATTTTGGAAAAGTTTTTTTGTTACAAAAAAGCCTAGGTTAAATAAAAATTTTTGGTGTCAAAAATTTTTGTTCAAGTTGATAAAATGACAAAAAAAATATGGGCTAAATTTAACACTGTGCATAACCAAATTTGATACAGGTAAAAAAATTCCGACCAGTGCACCTCATTCTACTCATCACCAATTAAAAAATGGGCCTGCGTTCATCCTCACGACTCAATTTCTAAGTGGTGCGCACTCTGGTGGAAGTTTTGAAAATAGGTGGCTCACTTTGTATGTAGAATTAACCCATTCAATCTCAGCCATGGCTGAGAAGTACGGTGGCTCACTTTGTATGTAGAAATAACCCACAAAGTGGCTCACATGTACGGATATTACTACCTATATATATATATAAGGAAACCTCGTTTTTTCTCACACGTCCTATCGTGTTCAGAAGGTCCTAAAACGTGAAGAAAAGTTGGTCCCGACGTCCATTTCAACCATGATGAACAATTTAGTACTCGACTTTTCCATAAATGGAAAAGTCGGTAAAAATATGAATGATCAAGGTGTCTACCAAAAGTCAGTATTGTCCGCCCAATAAACTTGAAACGTGAAAAGCACGGCAGACCCATAAGCGGACGTCTCAAGTTATATTGGACGGACAATATTTATTTTGACTTTCACTCAGCCTTCTCTTTATCTTTTAGAAATCACAATTTTTTTTCCTTCGTGGCCCATTCAATTCCCCATTCCAAATAAATCGGAAACATAATAGGTACAATTTCTATTCAAAAATGATTGACCGAGATATTGTGCCAGATAAAACGTGTGTAGAGGAAGAGGATGAAAATTTTCCAGTTATAGAACATCCAAACATTCTGAAAGGAAAGAGGTCACTAGGACATACCATATCCAAATTTCCAAAATAAAAGTACTTATTTACTCAGCTAATAGAAAAAAATATACTTGGACAAAAATTCTCATTGATTTTTTAAATAATTTTAAGAAACTGAAACAAAATCATTCATTTTTTAACGTTTTAGTTTCATTTTAGATGAGCATCCTGGAGCAATTTTTACCCATTTTCTTTGAGTACCAATAATCGGGGGTAACATATAGATAAATCGCAGTTTTTTTTATTTTTTCCAATTTTTCAGCGTGTTAAAAATAAGTTTGATTTTTTGAATATATTTTTTCTGAAAGTACGATTCTTCCTCTATAATTCAAGTCCAAAATGGTTGCTGTAGCATGTAAAGTCAAGAAGCTAGAATTTTTTTTTTAAATCCGAGAAAAAATCATCAAAACCGGGGTAACATTGATAGCGTGTAAATGTTACGTAATAACAGCTGAACTATGAAGTGAAATGTGTTAAAATTGATGGGGAAACATTAACAGATGGTGTACCTACACATTAGACCAAAAAAATTGGCATCACAAAAAGCGTAAAAATTTTACGCTTTGAATCAAAAAAATTTTGAAAATGGTGACTTTTTTGAAAATTTTTTGTTTAAGTTGAAGAAAAATTGAGGAAAATCAGAAAAAATTGATGATTGGTGGCAATATGAAATCAATTCTCAGATGACAAATTGAAAATTATTCCTCAGGAAAACGAATACTTCGTTATTTTTAATCAAATTTAATCCTTTTTTCTTTACATTAATTTCGTCACTTCGATGTCATTTTTTGACCTAAGTAAAAAGTTCGTCGTTCATTTGCTGACACATTTTTTGGTCATCAGAAAAAATCACACCCATTTTCCTCTGCTTCAAATTGAAAAATCAATGTAAGATTTTCAACACAATTTTTTTCATATTTTTCGTTCGATAATTTCTCAACTTTTTTACTAGGTACTTCTTAACCAACTCTAAAAACTTCAACTTTATTTTCCTTCTCCATTTTTTTTTCAAAAAATTACAAACTGACCCCCTTACTTCCAAAAAAATCCAAACTAGACAACTTCATTCGACTAAAAATACATTTGTTTAATAAAAATGAAAATTAGTGTACTTAACGAAAGTACGATGGCATATAAGAATCCCTTTTCATAAACATATCTTTATACAAAGATTTGTTTTAAAAGACGGAAGCAGACACGTCTGCAGACATTGTTCAATCATATAGCTAATTATTAAGAATACAATGCATACCAAATATTACCTAATTTCAAAGCATAATTTGACCTTTATCCATCATTTACAAACGAAGTTCATTGAGTAGTCACTACAGCGTATGTACTACGTTGATTTTCTACGAATAAATTAATTTATAATTATGCGAATAGGTATGAAAGTGGAATTACTCGATAAATTGTCACACTTTACGAATGGAAAAAAATCATTAGAGTGAAAGTAGGTACATCTCGAAGTGTTATACAATTCAATAATGTGAAGTTGAAGCAAATGCATTTTTTCAAAAAAGTACATTCATGATTTTTCAATTTTATCTATAATCATTTGTGCGGCGGTTTTAATGTGAATTGACTGAAAATGTAGTTCTTTCAAGTGCAACTCTTACTATTTCGATACCAGTGAACCTATTTAAAAAAATTTTAGCGGTTTCTTCTCATTTATTGGGTAATTTGATCATTTACATTATTTGAGAATTACTTTTAGAATTACATTGAAATGCAAGTATCATACAATTACAATGTGCTATTATTGGTGACTAAATGCAACAAATACCACTTGTTAATATCGTCGACATGAAAAAATATAAAACAAAGAAAATATAAAATATGCGCGTGAACCACTGAATTTGACTATAATGCTATAAGATGGTTATTAGGTATACCGGTAATTAGTGAGACCTGATTTTAAATCATTCTCTTTGTTGATGCAATTACGCACTTGATCCTTGACTGCAATGCATACGCAATAATGAAAAGTGCAGGCGCATTATTTAAGAAAATGATTATTTCAAGTTGTTCCACATCATTACCTTAATTACACTAAATTTATTTATTTAGTCGCCAAGATAATGGCAAAAGGACTGGCACAATATGATACATTTTTCAAACACAAGTTCCTTTAAGTAAAGTTGAGTTAAAAATTACGTGATTTTTCGTAACACAAATGTTGATTAAACTGTTTCCATAGGTATTTTTCGTTGTGAATTTTTCCAAACCGCTGCCAAAATTTATATTGAAAATAAAATTATTCCAACATGGTACGTATATTTTTGTTATTTTCACCAAATCATTTTCCACACGAAATTAAACCATGATCAAACTCGAAACAATATTTTTTCCCATTTCTAGTTCTCGCATTTATTCTACATCAGCTGTTTTCTGGCCTACAGTGTTACCTCGGACACCATCACATATCCGCCCGATTTCGCACCAAATTTATGCGAAAATGATATCCCTTTCCATTTCATTGTAGTAGGGGCCGGAAGCGCCGGATCGACGTTAGCGGTAAGATTGAGTGAAATACCATCATGGAACATATTACTTCTAGAACGAGGCAGCGACGAGATCGGCGATCACACCGACATCCCATCAAACTGGTTTCAAAATTTGAAAACTCACATAGACTACGACTACCAATCAGAGCCAGATGAGCATTTATACAAAGGGTTGGATAACCAAGTTAGTTCGATACCCAGAGGTAAATCTAGCGGTGGAAGTTCCACTTTAAATGCTCAAATCTACTTACGAGGGTCTCGAAAAGATTACGACGATTGGCAAGACATGGGTTGTGAAGGTTGGAATTATGACTCGGTATTACCTTATTTCAAAAAAATGGAAGATTACCGCGGTAGGCAGTATAATCCTATATATCATAACAGAGGTGGACCCCTCACTGTATCAACGTTACATTCCGTCGACCCATCCATACCTGCAATTTTGCAAGCCTTCGCAGAAACTAATTTGACCTATGTACCTGACTTGAACGGTGATTTCAAAGCTGGTTTTGGGTTTCCAGATAGTAGCACGAGGGATGGTCGACGTTGTGGAACGTTTAAAGCATACGTGCCATTGGCCAAATCCAGGAAAAATTTCTTTTTCGCCAGAAATACGTTCGTAAGAAAGGTAATTATCGACGAAAAAACAAAAACAGCTAAGGGTGTCGAAATCTCTTTACCAAATGGAAAAACTTGTTCTATAAATGTTTTGAAAGAGGTTATTCTGTCAGCTGGCAGCATTGCATCACCTCAGCTTCTAATGCTCTCGGGTATAGGTCCAAAAACACATCTAGAATCATTAGGTATTCCAGTAATTGCAGATTTACCAGTTGGTAAAAACTACCACGACCATCCTGGCTTCGCAGGTATGATATTAACCGATCGAATAAATCGACCGATCGCGCAAATTCAAACCGAATCGATAAAAATGATCAACGATGTAAAAGATCTCACCGAACAAAAACTAGGTACGATAGGTTATTCCACCCCACAAGCTTTTATCAATACTCTAAACGACGATTCGCCTCAACCCGATATTCAACTCATCATTGCTCGAGTACCTTTTCAATCTTTATACCAAACTACAAACAAAAAGAGTGCATTACATAATTTATACGGAATGTCTGAAAAAACCTCCGCCTTGTTCGCCAAATGGAACAATAAAACTGATATTTTATTAATGATATTGATAATTTGCCAAGGTAAGAGTAGAGGGTACATAGAATTGAAATCAACCAACCCGGAAGATGGTCCGAAAATATACCCTAATTTATTAGGCACCCAGGAAGATATCGATAAGATGCTCAGAGGGGTTCATTATATTCAAAAATTAGCCAAAACCGAACCAATCGTAAAATCTGGTTTAGAATTACAACGCATCGATCACGAAGCTTGTCGAGAATACTCTTTCGAAAGTGATGATTATTGGAAGTGTGCTTTTAATCAAATTCTCACTGGATTCTATCACCCTGTCGGTAGTGCGAAAATGGGAGCCGACGATGACACTTCGGCGGTATTAAATCCTCGTCTGAAGGTAAAACAGGTGAATAATTTACGTGTGGTTGATGGAAGTTCGATACCTCGAATTGTTTCCGTTAACGTGAACCCAAGCATTATAATGTTAGCCGAAAAAGCTGCTGATTTAATTAAAGAAGATTATGGAAAGATCGAAAATACATGTTCGAGAGATTCCTGTGATTAAAAATTTTTTACAAATGTGGTCTAGTATTCTGTTTTTTGTAAATTTTACAGTATTTTTGGAACAAAATAAATTCGATAATTTTTGTAATGACGCCATAATTTCATTCTCAATGTATCTTCTATGAAGTTCAAGGTCAACTATGTAATAGGTATATGCTTTGTAGATATACGCACCTGCACCGCGACATAATTAATGGAATGTTTTATAGGTATACAAATAATGAATTGAGCTCGAATTTCGCCAATAAAATATTCATTGGGTATACCTAAACGAAACTGAAACTTTTTGTTTAAGCCTGGTCAATCGGTGAACGGTAATTGCGAGGTCATCGATTAAATAATTATTTCGTCAAATGTCCGCATTACATTCATAAAATTTGGTAGGTCTAAGGTTTATATAGCAGCATCATCAATACTAATCATTTGTTTATTTTTTGGATTTACCAGCGTCGAGAATAATACGCACAATGTTGGTTTCAAACCAATTTCAATATCATTTCTTTGCCTAATTGAATGAAATGTTTTTCCAATGACTCGAAGCTACAATTAAAATCCATACTATGTTTTTAATTTAATTGATGCGAAAACTTTTAAGTAAGAAATTATGCGCGGAAGAATTAATTAAGTGATTTTTGCGCCAAACAGGTTATATATCTTTAACGATTTAATGCGTTGACAGGTTCATGCAGATAGTATTTGTACAGCGTGCCTTGTCTGGGAAAAACTGAACAACAAACTACGAATAATTTTCGTAATGGTTGTCGGTACATGTACGTGGATTGTAGTTTCTCATAGTTCGCGAATCAAGCAACATATTGACGTCAAATGTGAGACCAAATTGTACCTATAGATGAAATGGTAAGTACAAAGGAATTGAAATAAATTTATCCGAAAGGGGTAGTTTGACGACGATATCCCTTCAAAACTTTCCCCTGTCCAGCACAGAAATGATACACTTAAATTGCCTATTATTGATTTAGAAAACAGATAAGTTTAAAATTACAGAATATTTACTCGAAAACGAAAGTTTTTTGCTTGACAAAAATTATTTTCAACCTAAAAATTTTCGATTTGGTGAAATTTGCAGTTATGAGATTTTCGTACTCTATAAAATTATAAATGTATAGGTACCTAATGGCATTGTAAAGACTTTAAAAAAAGTTCCGAAAATTAATAAAAATGGTTTTTCAGATAATTTACTTTCCGTCGCTTTAATATTCAAACAGCTTCAATTCACAAAAAATTCATTTCATTCTACAAAAAAAATTAGTAGGTAGAAGTAGGTAAAGTTATTTAACGTGACATTCTGTGCCAAAAAATGTAATCAAAAATTTAGCCAAGACATATTTATAATAGGTAACGAAGTACGTATTTATTGAAAATTAATTGAATTCGGGATCGAATTGACACTTTTTTAAATTTTTTAAGTAGGTACCTAGGTTGGAAAATCGTAAAAACTATGCCTACTCCTCGAGTGATCCGGGTTCATTAAACACGAATCTGATGTTAATTTTTTCTTTTTGGTTTAGGCCACTCCCCCTTCCCCTCGTAAATTTTTTCCCACGTGCTCCAAAACATCCACTTGCACAGTTTTACGGTATGTGCAATACAATGCTGGAGGCATTCGAAAGGACAAACTTTTTTGAATCGAGACTAAAATAAATCGATAGAGCATCCAAAAATACCTCTCGACTCATAATTTAGGGGTTGAAGTTCTTTTTTCAAATTTTGGGAAATTTATGATAATTCAAAATAACCCTATGCAAAATATTAAAACTGGATTTAATAATGGTAGAATACTGAAATTTCGTACATAGCCCATTTTCTACTTTGCGAAATGATTGGAAGTGGTTTTGAACCGATCTGGAGTTTCCAAAAATTGTTTGACCATTCAGTTTCACCGAATTTGAATTTTTTTATTTTATTTTTTTAGTCTTTCCAGCTAACAACTTTTGCACGGGTATCTCTTCAAAAATCGAACATTTTGATTTTTCGGCCTACCCTAATAATCTCTATCTAAAAATTGTCATTTTTTCGGAAATATCGACCTTAAAACCCCTTAAAACAAAAATTCGTGCTTTTTTCGTGCTACTTTATTGACTTTCAAAAAAAAACTATGTTTCTTAATTGCTTTCTTCTCTTCCAAAAAATTGAAAAATTTTGAAAATTGCATTCGAGATTGCCAATATGAGACGCAGCCAGGGATACCCGACCATATGTCGGAAAAGTAAATTTCGAGAAAAACGCAAATTAAGAAAAAATGACCAAAAATATGGATTTTTTTTTTTATCAATTTGTATACTATGAACCCTCTACTTTTATATGAGAATAGGTTCAGGTCCCAAAAGTGTCATCTTCTTGGTTAAAAAACGAATTTTGCTGAAGGCCTCTGAGAAATTAAAACCATACCATATGTCGGAATTTTATAAAAATATGTTAAAATTTACAACTTTCATTATTATTGAAACGTAGTAGTGTTCAACAAATATCCGGATATCTAAATACCAAATACTATTTGGATTATCCGGATATCACACGGAAATTGCCGAACAGCTCCGAAAACATCCCGAAAACGGTTGAACTTTTCCGAGAGTTCCCGAATTCTTTCACGAACCCTCACAAAATTTAAAGGTCGATTATCGAAATCGAAAAATCGAAATTGAAAAATCGATTATCGGAATCGAAAAATCGAAATTGAAGAATCGATTATCGAAATCGAAAATTCAATTTTTTCCCGTTGAAACTCTTCATTTCGATTATCCGGATATTTGTTGAACACTAATTTTCAAAGCATGATTTTCACCGTTTGGTTTGTAAAGTTGTTTGACTTGCACTATGATTTCATTTCTCAATGCACGTAATTTCAGGTTCGTTTTAATGAACTACAGTGGTGTACGATTATTAAAAAAACAAATTTTGTACCAAAAATGTCATTATTTCTTGAAAAAAGATGATTCCCGACATATGGTATGGTTTCGATTTTCGATACCGGCAACTTCTGGAAGGGGTCAATGACCTAAAGTGATGTAAGAGGACGTAAATAAACCATTTCCGATGAGAAAAGTCGTTTACAGAACATAATTTTTTTTTATTCATTGAAAACAGTTCCAAATTTTGTTTTGCGTTTTTCTCAAAACTTTGATTTTTGAAAATCATTTTTTGGTAAACTTTGAAAAATCATAGAAAATTCATTTCTCAACCTTTTTTAATGCGGTTTGCGCTATTCGAAAGGTACAAGTCTGTACTATTTAAAGAGTCAAAAAAACGAAAAAAAAATTTCCGACTTATGGTCGGGTATCCCTGGCTGCGTCTCATATGTTCTCTGATAAATGAGGACAAAATTTTTCCAATTAAAAATTTTCAATTGTTTGGAATGAAAGGGAAAAGGGTTTATATCATTATTTTGGGAATTAATTGTGTAAATTCATCGAGTTCGAGCGAAGCGAGGGCGAAAATTTTTGAAGAAAAAGGCATTCAAAAGCTGAAATTTTTTCATTCTTTAAATCAAAAAAATCAACGCCGTGGTGCGAATGTCAATGATTTTGAAAATTTCCCTATTCATTTTTTTCAAAAAAGTACCCAACTTTTCCGAACGAAATATAACCAATAGTAAAATTTGGCAGACAAATGTCACCAAAAGTTACTTTCTCTGAAAAAAAAAAGTATATTACTTAACGAAGATACATTTAAAAAAACGAGTAAGATCCATGTGTAATAGATGGTTAAATTTATTAGGATTTTTTATGGATTTTTTTTTAAACTGAAAAGTGATAACATACACCACAAGTTTTAGATCGGCATAAAACTGTTTCCATCAAATTGTCCATACATCAAATTTCAGATTTCTGTCTTTCAATTAACTTAAAATTTTCATATTTTGCATGAGGAAACATACTTAATGAATTTTTTTTTAAATTACCAAAATTTGAAAAATAAAATTTACTTCCTAAAATTTTGGACTGAAAGGGATTTTTGAATGTCATTTCGATCCATCTTGGTTTCGACGAAAATTTTTCTCGAGGTTTGAAATTTCAAACAAGTACGTACTCCCGACTCACTCCCTTTGTTGGTTTCAATCAAATATTTGATACTAAATTTCGAACTGGAGTGCTCAAAAATTTTTCTTTCATTTATCTTCCATGTATCCTATAAAAATAAATAAATTGGTTATTTTTTTGAAGAATAAAATGCATTTTGAAGAGTTTTGTAAGTTTTTAAGCTAAAACACAGAACACATCGCTCGAAAAAATCCAGAAAATGGTTGGAAAGCACAACTGACTTATATATCACTGTACTTTCTCAATTATGAATCAGTTAAAGTTATCGAAAATAACTGAGGAATAGTCAAAATTGAAGCACAGGAGAAAATTAGTGGAAATTTTTTTATTGAAAACAAATCAGTGAGAAAAATCACTGGAAAATCAGCGAAAATTCGCTGAAAATCAGTGAATTTCGCTGATTTTTCCTGTGCTGCAATTCTGACTATTTATCAGTGACTTTTCACTGATTTAGAATGAGAGAGACATTCGAAGGAACAATTTTTTTGTAGGTATCTTCCTTTACAAAGATCATGAAAATGTTATTTTTGTCAAACCCTCCCCTCTTGAAATTTGAAAAAAAAATATTGGATTTTCGGGTGTTTTTTTCGTCAATCTGACTTGGAAAACTGACGAGAGGAGAGCGAAAAATTAAAATTTTTCAGTGATTTCAAAGTACACTATCAAATATTCGAATTATTACTTTTTTCAGTTTTCTTTCATCATATTGTTGCTATGGATGGCGAAATTATCGAAATGTCTCGACTATTCAGACTACCCAATAGATTACGGTAAAGAGATATGCGAAAATTCAAACGCATATGATTTTATCGTTGCTGGGGCAGGTAGTGGAGGAGCTACGTTGGCTAGCCGTCTCAGTGAACAAGAATCGTGGAACGTGTTACTTCTCGAAAAAGGCTACGATCCTCCGCCATTGAGCGAAACACCAATCCTATGGGCAAGTTTATTAAAATCAAACGTAGATTACCAATATGTATCACAACCAGACGAGTTTCTTTTCAAAGGTCTCGAAGGAAATGTATCGTCAATTCCGAGAGGAAAATTATCGGGAGGGTGTTCATCGATCAATGTTGCCATTTACCTACGAGGTCACCGAAAAGATTACGATGATTGGGGCAAACTCGGTTGTGAAGGTTGGAATTACGACACGATCCAGCAATATTTTTTAAAATCGGAAGATTACAGAGGGAATTCTGTCGAAACTTCGATTCATCATGTCGGAGGGCCTTTAACAGTGTCTGCTTACGAATCACCCGATCCGGCCATAAAGGTGTTCAGCGAAGGATTCGCTCAAATGAATTTACCAAAGGTGGCTGATTTAAATGGACCTGTTTCTGTGGGATATGGGTTCGCCGACAGCACGACTCGAGATGGTAAAAGATGCAGCACGTACAAGGCGTTTATTTCGATTACTAAACCTCGTAAGAATTTTCATTTCGCTCGCAATGTGACCGTTTTAAGAGTGATTTTCGATGAAACCCATACGAGAGCTATTGGTGTTGAGGTAATGGCTCCTGACGGTAAGATTTGCGTCGTTAAGGCTACAAAAGAAGTGATTTTATCATTAGGTGTGATTGGATCGCCGCAAGTATTAATGTTATCTGGAATTGGTCCAAAAAAACATCTGAATGATTTGAAAATTCCATTGGTGGCCGATTTACCGGTCGGCCAAAATTATCAAGATCACCCCTGCTACGTCGGATTGATCTTCACTGATCGTAAAAATCGTCTGCCTGAAGAAATAAAAGCCGAATCGTTGCAGCTCATCAAAGACACCTACGCTTTATACCTAAAAGGCATAGCTACGATGGGTTTAACGAAACTAATGGCATTCGTAAATACAAAAAACGACGGAACCTCGTACCCAGACATACAACTCATGACAATGCGAATATCCTATCAAACCATGTGGAACACTCTGAATAAAAAGCATAAATTATACAATATGTTCGGTCTATCCGAAGAATCGGCTAGTTTTTTCACAGATTACAACAACCAGTCGGATTTGATATTCATAATTTTAATTTTATCTGAGAGCAAAAGCACCGGGTACTTGGAATTGAACTCCACCGATCCTTTGGATTATCCGAAAATATACCCTAATTTTTTACAACACGAAGATGACATACAATCGTTACTCAAAGGTGTACGATTCGTGGAACAGTTTTCTCAAACCGAAGCTTTGAAAAATTCGGGCTTCGAGTTCGAATTCATCGATTACGTACCGTGCAGAAAATTCGAAAAAAATAGCGACGAATATTGGAAGTGTGCATTCCAACAAATTCTAACCGGATTTTATCATCCGGCTGGTACAAATAAAATGGGAGCTGAAAATGATCCGAAAGCTGTCCTCAATCCTCGAATGAAAGTAAAATATATTGAAAATTTACGTGTCGTGGATGCATCCGCTATGCCCAAATTAGTCTCAATTAATCCTAACGCCGCAGTTATAATGATGGCTGAGAAAGCAGCTGATATGATCAAAGAAGATTATTGTTGATTTGTATTTAACGCATAGAAAATCATTTCAGGGAATTTTCATCACAATTACAGTGATGAAAATAATTGCACTGTGTTTGTTAGGCCTAAATGAATTTTCAATAAATTAATTTTATTGCGTGAAATTTTGTTTTTTGTACCAAAAAAAATACATCGAAGAAAAAAATTTCACGATCTTCTAAATCATTTTCTTAAATGCACCATTCGGAACATTGGTAAGAAAAACATCAACTTATCTCAATTTTCTGATCATAAGTTATCAATTTTATATTAAAATTACACACAAAACATCTTTCTTCAACAACAGAAAAATAAAGGAATTGAAAAAATGAAAATTTTCGAGAAAAAGTTACCATAATTTCAAAATATGAGTACAATTTTTTAAAATTTTGCGACAAAATGCGAAATGAGATAAAATTGCATTTTTGGTTGCATTCTGTCGCAAATGGATGCATTTTGTATCACTTTGTCACATTTTGTCTCGTGAAATATAAATATTTGAAATATAGATACAATAAAATTTACAAGCACCCAACTACAAAAAGTACTAATTTAATACTAGAGCACGGTCAATCGATCGATTTATTACTTAAATATTACAAATTACATTCCTTTTCCCAATCTTAAGTAAAATATTTTTTGTATAATTGGACAGAATTCTGTCACAGAATGTTCAAGTTAGATTTAAAAACATTTTGCAACAGAATCCAACCGCGATGAGAAAAATTGCAAAAAGTGACGTCAAAGTTGCAGAAAATTCTCATTTTTCGAGGTTTATTTTACGACAGAATGCAATTTGAAAAAAAAGTTTGCACAACGGGTTGTAACCTTTAGCCCCTACGTCCTACAGCCTATCAAACGTTTCATGTGTTTTTTCAATTTACCAAAATTCTTCACAGATATTCTCATTCTTTTACGAAACCACAATACCTCTCATTGACTCACCATCGCCATACAGGTAATACTTGGATAGGTATACGTATTATCTAGGTACTAATTCAGGGTGTCCACTATATCTCAGAAATGATTTTCCCTAACTTTTCCAAGTTTTCCAGACCAATTTTTCAAAATTTTTCAGACCTTTTAAATATGTTATTCCTGAAGGATGGAGAAGGAGTGGTTTTTTCACGTGATGAAATTGTGCAGAAGAATGATTTAAAATGCATTATGTCCAATAATTTTTTTTTCAAAAATCATTACTTTTTATGAGATTTTTAGATGCTTCATTTTCCGGCCACAAAAACGACATAAATTCAATTCTGAAAATTTTTGACGCCGAGCGCGCCACCTCCCTTTCAACTCGGCACAAAAACTTGAGACCTTGAATTTATAACAGAAAAAATTCCAAATAAAAAGGAAAAACTTTGGTGTCAACATAATCGTGAGACTAAAAGTTCGGATATTTCCAGCCTGAAAATTCAAAAATTTCTTCAATACTCAATACTCCCCCCAAAAAAACACGTACCTCAAATTTATAAATTTTACGAAGGTCTCTAATACAATCTTTTTGGCTTGGCCCAGTAAATAATAGATCGATGAAGAGTAAAATATCAATTATTTTGATGAAATATACAAATGCGATGAGCCCGAACGAAGCGAGGGAGAAAATTTTTGCAAAAAAATACCTTCAAAACTTGAAAATTCATCACCTACATCCCAGTAAAGTTTACCAAATTGTGATCAAAAAAATACAAATTCTCTTCCATTCCCTTCCCTTTTTTTTAAAATCGTAATCAGAGGCATCATGGTACTCCTTTCTCATTGTACATTTTATCAAAAAGTACGTGTTCAAAAAAAAACTCTGTACAAACAAAATTTTTTTGAAAACTGAATGATTCAATAGGCAAAAAAGTGTGTTTAAATATCAATTTTCTTGTCAACAAAAAATGATACATGCAAAAATCAGAAAAAACAATTTAGCCCGAGCGGAGCGAGGAAAATTTTTTTGAAAAATTTATAATAGGTAAAATGAGTTTAAAAACTTCAGATACCTAATGTATTCTTCTTCTGGATTTTTACAAAATTCCAGCGGAAATGCCGGAAATTTTAAAATTCCCTGACTTTTCCAGACCGTCAAAATTCCCTGACTTTGCCCGGTTTTCCAGAAAATGGACACCCTGTAATTGCAAAAGGATCCTAAACTCGAAATCTTCATTATACAGTTTTAACATCGCTTTTCACACTAATTAATTTTGGTGTTTATTTTCAAACTGTCTATTTTTAATCAATACCTAATGTACTCGGTTGGTTTCAATTTTCTTTATTCACGAACGTAAAACATTAATACTTACTTAAAATTTCAACTTTTTTACAATTAAAAATGTTTATTATTTCTCAACAAAATTTTTGGTGGACAACATTTCAACAGTAAGAAAAGGCATCTGCGTTAAAAATAAACACATGGTATTCATGTTTGTGGAGGTCAAAAATTGGTTTTACCTCACAACAAGAAAAAAATATAACAGCCTTTTTTCAAAAAAATTAAAAAAAGATAATTAGCTTCTGATAAATTTTTTCAATATAAATGAAGGTTAATGTACATAAAACATGAATGGAGACAAAACCCTTCTACTTAAAATTCAATACCAAAAAATAAGGTTAAAATTTTTAATTTATCCTACATTTTCTGAATCCGGTGTTTTTATTTATCCAAGACTCCCTTCGCTCTCCTCCATTGAAATCATACGCTCCTTAAATCCTAATACATTCATACGCCTCATTTTGATCGACACTATTCGCCATTTCTGAGAGGAAATTTTTTTGTTTCCCCATCAAGTCCATAACTACAGAAGCTTAAAGTTTTTCTCATCATTTTCGGCAATAATTTGGTGTAAAAATTTTTTAATTTCCCATTACAAAAATTCTTGAATTTTTGGTAAAGTTGGTAACAAAAATGTTTAATAATATAAAGGACAGTGGTAGCGGGGTGAGATGAGTTTTTCACTTAAAATTTTTTTGGCCTTCCAAAGATACTTTATTTTTAAGAGTATTTTCTAAATTAGATCAAAAGATGGAATCTTAATCTAACCAGGGAATTCGTTTTCAGCTGATGGTAAACACTTCAACATATTTCAACTTTGAGATCAGGCAACGAAATTTAAAATTAAACTTGATTATTAGTCAAACTTTTTATTTTTGAACCCATCGATATAAATACTCTCCATATTTAGGCATGCTAATCAAAACTTCGAAAATGAAAAAAAAATTAATGGTATTATTAGGTTAGCTATTGTGATGCAGACAGGCGTCCGAAATCGAATATTATTTTAGATCGACTCGTTAGATAATTCCAAAATGCTAATTCAAGACTTCAAATTGAAACTACTCGTATGTACTACTATTAGAGAAAATGGTAGAAACTAGAAATGAAATGAACCATATCGAAGAACAATGTTTCTAACATAACAATACAGATGGCGATATCGATACTTCGACGAAGCATAGCATCGAAGGAAGATTTATCACAAGTAGTAAGCCTACACTTCCAGGGCTAGTCTCATATCACAGTAACTTCCTTGAAATCAAACGTATGTGACTCGAACAGCATGATTCACATATGTTCAGAAACCGGTGCCAAATTCAATCTCGTGATAATAAGACTCGTAGAATTTTTTTTTTAATTTTCACATTCAACATAATTTTTTTTTTGTATCAATAAAACATGCAACATGCAATTATTGGTAAGTACATTTTTCATACAATTTTAAAAATTCACATTCTATTTTCGAAAACACTAGCTTTTTTTTCAATTTTTATGTTCCATAGTTAATTTGGATGTTGGTTAATATTCTCGTATTCGCAGAATGCTATTTTTGTTACGCCTCCGAACCGGAATTTTATTACTTGAGAGATATGTTGGGCGTAGGTAGAATTTTCAAAAATCATTTCATATTCCGCCTGTACATATTTTTCCAAATTTTATCGCCTTCTTCTGATTTAATTTTAGGTTGGGTTATTTATTTCGCGAGGAGCTGCTTCAGTATTGAATCTCAACTGTTGTTTGATACTTTTACCAGTTTGCCGGCTCGTAAATTCGTACATACATCGGAGTTTCAATTTAATTAATCGAAATTTGTTCAAATATTGGCTTTATAATGTGCAAAAAATCCATGTCACGATGGCTGTTACAATTCTGATCGCATCCAGTAAGTAGTAAGGTGTTTAAGGATGCCTTTTAAACATTGTACGAGTATCAATTTGATTAGGGCTCGTAAAAATATTTTTTACAGTTCTTCATACAGTTGGTCACATTTTAAATGCTATTAATGCCTCGTTGCATTACAATCATCGGTACCTGTCAATTAATTGGGCCTTTTACCAATACGAGGTAGGTGACTAAACTAATTCAACATTCCTCATTTTTGGTTCAAAAATAAATATCTACCTGTCTACATAAAAATAACGCAATTATTCTGTTACATTATAGAACCCTTTTATCATGTTAATCCGAAGCAGTAAGTGACCTACGGAAGTTAAAATAATGGCAAGTCAGTAATTTTGTAAACTCATACGCAAAGTAATAAACAGTTTCAGGAGCTAGCGGATTACTCATGGTTATATTTTTAATCACTATGAGTGTATTTTCAATACCATATTCCAGGAAAAAAGATTACGTTCTGTTTTCTACGGCTCACTACTTATTTCTTCCATTCATCGTTTTATACCTAATTCATCCAATGAGGTAACTATTTCTTTATTTTTATCATCGTCAAATATCACTTGCGCTTTTTCATTCCAGTAAAATATTGAATCAGCAGACGAACTTGGACGAGCACGTGCCTGGTTGCGAATCGAAAAATTGTACTACAGTGCCGGTTTTTAATCCGATTCCAGTACAAGTTCGTAATTCGAATATTATTTCTAAAAATACATAAATATGTATAGGCACAACGTTAATTAGAAATTCTACGATTTTTTTTATTCAAGAGCTGGAAATGGATGTTGCCACCAATGGGAGTCTACTTCTTTGATTTAATTTATCGCATCGTTGCACGCAACAGATTATATTTTAGGTTGAAAAAAATTAAAAAATTACCCGGAGACGTTTACGAGCTGACATTAACAGGCCGGACGAATATCAGTATAAGTCCAGCTCAAGTACGAATATTTTTTTATGTACATATTATATTGTACATACCCTAAGGTTAACTCACGATTTTAGAAATAACTGAAAACATTAATTCAATATTTACAGTACGTGTTATTACAATGTCCAAAAATTTCATCCATCGAGTGGCACCCATTCACGGTAGTTTCGGTAAGATATGCTACGTACATGACGTATCTATAAAAAAATTTAAAAATAGCGAGCCCTAATGGTAACTGGTTCATGGTTTATGTTTTATAGTCCAATAACGAAGAGCATATGCAAACAGACATTACTATACTCATGAAAGCATGCGGTGATTGGACTAGTACGTAATGAAATTCTTTTTTTATTCATCTTTGCCGCCGTTGTCGACGTCGCGTCGCATAGTTCAATTTATACCTCTATTGTTTAATTTTTCTCGTTTTAGAATGTTTGGCGGGATATTTAAACACCACAGATAGCTTCGAATACCAGCTGAGTAATCAACGAAATTGTATCGACGACAATGTTAGGTATGCGACGTGTCATTATCCTGATTTAGAATATTGGCGAACGAACATTAATTTTCGACAAATATTGGGGAGGTGACCCAGGCAATCTGAACCAAAAAAATTGAAAGTACGGGAAATCGTTATATCATATCATAATGAAATGCATTCAAAATTGATAAAGATGGCTTAAGATACAGCAAACAAGAATTCCCTGAGGGAATGAGCATTACAGTGGAGTGAAAAAAAAAAACATATCTTGGATTTTGACCAAATTTGATGAGGTGATTTACTTTAAGTGGGAACCCTTACAAAAAAATTTGGGCCCCCAGGGGCAAGGCGAGGGGAGAAAGAGGTGCTCAAAGTGCACCTCCTTTTGAAAAATGAAAAGTTGCAGATTGTAATATTCCAATAATATGAAATTTTCACCAAGCTGGAATAATTTTTTTTTCATCGAATAATTGAACAAAATTTTTTTTTCAACCACTAAAAGTGAATTTTGAAAAAAAATTGAAAATTTTATACACCAGTGCAGCCAACAGCAAATCAAAAAATTCCAAAATACTGAATTTATATCGACTTTGAATTTATTATTTTTTCATTATGATATTCTGATATTCTGAACTCGAATGCATTATTTTTTCGTCAAGTGATTGGACCAATTTTTTCTCCCAATCAATAGAAGTATGTTTTGAATTTGAAGACATCAGAATATCACAATTAGCATGGCTGCACTGACGTACAAAATTTTCAAAGAAAATTTTTTCATTTTTTATTTCTGATGATTGAAAACAAAATTATTGTGAATTTTTCAAACCATAAAAAAATTATTTCGAGGTCAACGTAAATTCCATAGTGTAGCTTGTCCCGATTTGTAACTGGCGGCACTGACATACAAAATTTTCCAAAAAAAAATTCCAAAATATACTTCTAGTGATTGAAAAAAATGCATACCTAATATTTTCAGGCGAAAAAATAATCAATTCAAAGTCGATATAAATTCCGTATTTTGGAATTTTATGATTTGCTGTTGGCTACACTGGTGTATAAAATTTTCAATTTTTTAAAAATTCACTTTCAGTGGTTTAAAAAAAAATTGTTCAATTATTCGATGAAAAAAAATCATTCCAGCTTAGTGAAAATTTCATATTATTAGAATATTGCAATCTGCAACTTTTCAACTCCCTGATAGCATTTTAAGTTTTGATCGGAGAAGGATGGCGATGGTTTAGGGAGATGTAGAAACTCAAATGGCATCTTTAAAGTGCTACGAAGGCTTCTCACACAATTTTGATTGACTAAAAAACACACAAAAAAATGTTTTTTTCAAAAGGAGATGCACTTTGAGCACCTCTTGCTCCCCCCGCCGCGCCGTGCCTCTAGGGGGCTGAATTTTTTTGGGAGGTCTCCCACTCAAAGTAAATCACCTCACCAAATTTGGTCAAAATCCAAGATATGCTCTTTTTTTTTCACTCCATCCTAATGAGCATACGCCACGCTTCTTTCAGGGTACCTAGGTGGAACCTCCCCCATCAGTTTTTCATATTCATCTCGTAAACTACATATAACAGATACAAAAAATGGTTGAAACAAAAAATGTGCTACATGAAATTTCCTATAAAAACGATTTCCTTCAAAATTTGCATAAGACGAAAAATTTTGAACTTGGCGCTATATTTTAAATATTGAAGTTTCTCAAGTTGAACTTTTCAAGCTTATGAGCTTACAAAAGTCAAGCAACACATCGATTTCTACCAATTCAAAAATGCTGATATTGAATATGTATTCGAGTTTTTCATTCAATCCCTCTGAACCCCCCTTTTCAGACCTCTTGATAGGATTAAAATTTTTAAAAAAACGAGGCATTCCCTCAGGGATGCGTGAATCGCCGCTCATTCCTCGGGGATATTTTAATTTGTTGTATTTTAAGTCATTTTTACCAACTTTGATTCCATTTCATATTGATAAAACGATTTCTCGTACTTTTTTCTAGATTTCGCGGGCTAAGGGATCACCATTTCAAAAAAGAAATTAGCTATCAATGGCTAATTTCCTTAATTTTGAGAAAGAATGGGCTAGGAAAATATGAGAAATTGTCTATCTAAAGGTACACACGAATTTAGAGTTAATTAAAATTTTCAGATTCTTGGTAGATGGTGCCTTTTTTAGTCCTCTGGGTGATATTTTGAATACGAAAGTTGCTTTTTACATCGCCAATGGTATTGGAATCACTCCTTTGGCATCGATATTGACTTATTTGAAGTAAAAAAAAATTATGGTTCATTTACCTATCATAAATTAAAATCCAATTAAGTTATCTATTTTTAACTTTTCATTCATTTCTGTAGCAAATTTTGGGACACTTCCGAGTATCCGTACAGAATACATCTAATTTGGATGGTACCTTACGTGGATTATTTATCTTGGGTTGAAAATCTTTTGATCGATATTCATAACAAAGTAAAAACTTGTTCAATTACCTATCATTTTTAAAAATTAAAAACTAGATTCATTCATTCGTTTATTTTTATCAGAACTGGGTGAGAAATAAACCAGATCGTTTCAATTATAAACTATTCGTAACCAAAGAAAAAGACAATTCCAGAATTGAGGTAAAAATATTCACGAACAAGGAGAAATCGTTGGAAAATTTGAAGAGTAGTTTGACGATTTCACATAAGTCTAATCACAATTTTTTTTGCAGAAGGTCATTAAAAATGAAATGTTTAGAAGAAGGATTTCTATTGGAAGGCCTGACTGGATCAATATTTTACAATCGTGGCATCATTTATATTTGAAGTAAGTATGGCTTTATTTTATCGGAGTATAAAGAAGATTAGGTATCATAATTTACAAAATTTCGATAATTCTATTCATTTTCCAGCTCATCTTATTCGCTTTATATTTGCGGGTCAAAAAAGCTAACTAAACATGTGGAACAAGCTGCTGCCAAATTAGCTAAGCAAAATATTACATTTAATGTAATAAAAGAAGCATTTACATAATTTTCGAAAAAGTTCCTAATACAGGTATTTCGTAGCAGTAATATAACAACGTCGTTAATTTTTTAATTTTTTACGATTGTCAAATAAATATCCTTTTTGGGTAATCCCACCTACATTTTATAAGTTTTTTAATTTTTTTTCTTGATAAAAATATTTTTAGCCTCCAAATGAAATGAAATTTAATACACCACAATATAGATGGATAATAAAATTCTTAAAATATGGGAGTTCATTTTTCTGATGGAAACAATATCATCAAAAAATGTTTGTAATCGGATAAATTTTTTTTTAAATTTCCTTTGAAAAAGGAATCCTACGTAAAATATATTTGTTTAGGTTTGAAAAAAAGCTAGGTAACGACACCAGGGTTTCTCAGACGATCTCCCATATAGTACAGTCGATAGGGGACATGACCCAGCCAAAAATGCAGGAGAAGATTTTTTTGCTGGAAATGGTCTAGGAGCATCCCCTGAACAACATATGAAGACCCGGCCGTGTCAGACCCAGTGCTTTCCCCCCCGCGGTGGATCAAAGCCCCCCAAAATGGGTTTTTTGCTTCTCCTACCCCAGATTTGAATTTTAGGGTAAAATTAGCTCAGTAGTTTTTTAATCTACGCCACAATACCTACAAAACGTTTTTTTTTTAAATTTCCGTAGCGTTAAGGGGGGCGGAGCTATGACCATTCAAAGTCACCATGTTTAGGGGGTGTATTGAAATATTGCAGTTAAATGCAACGTAATAGACGAAATTCACCGATTTTGTGATTTTATATGGTAAATAATTTTTCTTTCAACGTCCCATCACCAATTTCTCGTTTGCACCTCTCCCCAAACAACCCCCACCCCACCCGCAACCCCTTACGAGTGTGTAGTGTACTGTAGGAAAATTTGGTTTTTTGAGGCAAAAAAATATAACTTCGTATGATCAACACTGATGATGAATAAAAATATTCAACATCATTGCAGAGTCCATATCTGTTATACAGATGTGGGAACATGCCTTTGAGTAACCCCCCCCCCTCCTCCGGCCCTTTTTTATAGTTGTTGAGAAATTTTTTCTTCATGGGTGTCAATTTCATATGAATTGAGGTTGCTGAACACGAAAATTACGCTATTTTTGAAATTTAACAATAATCAATCTTATTGAGGTGAAAGTCTAGGGACAAAACATGGAAAAAGTGAGTTTCCGTGGACCCTAAGAGTGCTATTGGGAAACTCTCTAACTTGAGTTGCAGCTGAGTTAATGAGTTTTTTGGGACGGAGTCACTCAACTCGAAAAATGTTAATACTCTGAGAAATTTGCTCACAATCAAATAATAGTCGAGATATTTTTCAATGCCGATTATTTCCACAGTCAAAACGATTGTTTGACTTGAGTTTTTACTCAAATTTGAGTGATTCGCTCAAATTTATTCACTGATTAATTAACAGATGTTCTCATTTGTCGTTTTACTTGGTATGATTTTTTGCGCCGAATATGGATTTTTTATTCAAAATTTTCATTGAACAAAAATTTTCAACCCATACCCTAGGAGGAGGTTCAAAAGGGGGAGGATGCAGTTTCCATTTTTCAAAATTGACTTTTTTTGATGGCATTTCTATATGATTAAATCTCGGTGAGTTCAAAAATGGCATTACTTTCAAGATTTGAGAAATAGAAGTCCCTGTATTTATCGGTCGAATTTGAAAAAGGTTGACATCTCTATTTTGAAAAATGGAAACTGCATCCTCCCCCCTTTGGACCTCCTCCTAGCCTTCCTACGAGGGTTGGCAAAGAAGCGTATGGGTTAAAAATTTTTGTTCAATGAAAATTTTGAATAAAAAATCGTATATCTCGACTATTATTTGATTGTGAGCAAATTCTCAGAGTATTAACATTTTTCGAGTTGAGTGACTCCGTCCCAAAAAACTCATTAACTCAGCTGCAACTCAAGTTGGAGAGTTTCCCAATAGCACTCTTAGGGTCCACGGAAACTCACTTTTTCCATGTTTTGTCCCTAGACTTTCACCTCAATAAGATTGATTATTGTTAAATTTCAAAAATAGCGTAATTTTCGTGTTCAGCAACCTCAATTCATATGAAATTGACACCCATGAAGAAAAAATTTCTCAACAACTATAAAAAAGGGCCGGAGGAGGGGGGGGGGGTTACTCAAAGGCATGTTCCCACATCTGTATAACAGATATGGACTCTGCAATGATGTTGAATATTTTTATTCATCATCAGTGTTGATCATACGAAGTTATATTTTTTTGCCTCAAAAAACCAAATTTTCCTACAGTACACTACACACTCGTAAGGGGTTGCGGGTGGGGTGGGGGTTGTTTGGGGAGAGGTGCAAACGAGAAATTGGTGATGGGACGTTGAAAGAAAAATTATTTACCATATAAAATCACAAAATCGGTAAATTTCGTCTATTACGTTGCATTTAACTGCAATATTTCAATACACCCCCTAAACATGGTGACTTTGAATGGTCATAGCTCCGCCCCCCTTAACGCTACGGAAATTTAAAAAAAAACGTTTTGTAGGTATTGTGGCGTAGATTAAAAAACTACTGAGCTAATTTTACCCTAAAATTCAAATCTGGGGTAGGAGAAGCAAAAAACCCATTTTGGGGGGCTTTGATCCACCGCGGGGGGAAAGCACTGGGTCTGACACGGCCGGGTCTTCATATGTTGTTCAGGGGATGCTCCTAGACCATTTCCAGCAAAAAAATCTTCACCTGCATTTTTGGCTGGGTATACCTTATTTTAGAGCTATATCGACTGGACTAATATCCACATACTAACCTAGCCCGACACTGCTCAACTTCGGTGATCGGACGAGAACTGGTGTGGTATGGTCGTTCACAACCAGCGGCGTACGATTTTCTACAAATTACCATAGCAGTTTTTTAAGTACTTATTGAACAACTCTCATACAAAAAAAGAAATTAAAAGATAATTTTTCCAAACGAGATAATCAGGGCCACACGCATATCTAACGATAGAACAGACAAATCGAAAAAAACGTTCAATAGCTTGATATTGGGTTTAAAATTTCGTACTATTATGTCTGCGTTGCATCGATGTTAAATCACGTTTACAATAATAATTTAAAAAAGAAAAAAATCAATATTAAGTTCTTTCGTTTTTAAAACACTGTAAAAATGATTTATATTTTAAAATTTTACAAGACCTGAAAAAATCGAAACACAAAATTTCAAAAATTTCAAAACAATGTTACGACAATAATGATGCATGGGTGCTTAATGTGGTTTCATGTTCCCAAATGATTCAGTTGAGTAAGAAGCTTCTTTGGTTGTAATTTTGAAAAAAGTATACCAATGAAATTCGTCTATGACTAAAATAAAAACCAAAAAATATGTATAGATTGATAAATTTCATTTGAAGAAAAAACTGACCATTTATAACAGCTAATTTTTTGTTTAGATCGCGTTTATATTCAAAAAAAATATATTAAGTAAATTTCTTTATGCAAAATTGAAAGAGTCATATGAAAAAAAGTTCATTGAATTTACTTCTAAGGTTCAGCAAGAAAAAAAACTCATAAACGTTAACATCTTGAATTATTTATAATATAAAAAATTAATTCAAATTCAAAAAATCTTGGTCGAAAAGTGAAAATTAAATATTACTTCAAGTCTCAACGTCAACATCTTATGAAAATAAAAATTGAAAGCATATAATTCAATTATTTTAGGTAAATATAAATATAAAATGATGCGCAATTTCAGCTGGAAAATTGCAAAATTCAAAAATATTATCTGGAATTTAAAAAAAAAGTAACTTTTAATTATCGATCTCAACATTTTATAAAAAACGAATCAATGCTCAGGAAACAAAACTTTCGTTGTTATTTCTTACTTACGTTTACTCATTAAACCCTTCTCACGTCTAATGAAATCCTCAAACACTCATTACTATCAAAATTACTTCATTTTATTCAAAAATCAAGTGTATCATCTATGCACTGATTTCCTCCGCCATTCAATAGAAAATTTTGAGAGATTCAACTAGCTTTATTTGTTAACCAACTTAGTCCACTAGGTAAGTATGCAGTTTCCATTTCACATCATTCTTCGTACCAGACCAGTATCCGATGATTATCAAATGCCAATCTAAATCGGTATCGGGGTAACTCTATGCTAACTAAACAGTAACTCTTTCAAGCCACAGAAATTCTATTTAACTTATTTTACGGACTAGTTTCACGCAGCATTTCTGTAAAATACATCCAATTATATTCCACTTCTTCGAATCAGAAGCAGCCCGTACACCTTATAAATACAATCTAGTTTTGATTTACCTAATTATCTTAAACATTTTGAATTTGGTTTGCTTACGTTCAGGAGGCTCCTTGATCCTTGATGTGATCATGAGTATGTGTACCGTATAATACATAGAACGCGATACTGCAGGGTCGCTGACATATTCTTCAGTATGTATTGGTTAAACAATTACACCATATTTCGCGAATTGCGAACGATGGCAGATCAGTGAATATAATAATCTACTTCCGACGTGTTACTATATACTTCGTTACTTTGTTCGAATTGATTTACGAGGGTATTCATGATTCCGGTACTTAGTTCTGTTACGATTTCAGGATATAAAATAGCACTAGCACGAATCACTACAATAGGACAAACGACTAATCATACGATTTTAGCAAAAATCAACCCCGAATATACGAAAATAACATCGCGAAATTCACGAAATACGATCATAACGAACTGAAATCAGTGAAATCCAAGAAAACGCGGTTCGCGAGCTTTTAAAACAAAGCACATTCCATAAACAATGTTACCACATCAAAACAGTTATTGATACGTAGTTTCCGATAATTTGATAATTTTGACAGCCCTAGTTGCGATGGTGTTACCTGTTACGCGTTTCGTGTGTCTCTGTCTCCTCTTTGGTTGTGATTGAGTATCTAAAATATCATATTTATCTAAATTTTACGTTATCATCATCGACATCGCCGTTTTATTTTCTATTACTTGGTTCAATTCGCACGATTACCAACTTTCAATACGTTTTTGTATTATTACATGAATCTTGTTTAAATGTTTAGTCTCTCTCAAATGCTATTGCTACGTTATACGACTATACGTTAAAATCAGTTTTTCAGCTTATCTTTATCAGTTGATAAGTCGTCTAGCCATGTGACGCCATTGCATTACGCCAGCGCCAGCGCCAGTACTGTCCTGAGCCGTGAGCCGTCATCTGTCAAAGTAAGTGACTGACGAGTGTTATTGATGTACAATACAATTCCGTAATTCGTATAAATATCATAAATATGTATTTCTCCATTGTTTCAGAATACTTACAGTCCAACTATGTGTTAATCGCTTCCGGCTCCCCTTCAATCGTTCCAGTATCCGGCTAGAAATTTTCGAAGTTGAAAGGAGTAAGTTTTTTCTTCTGTTGATATCAAAATTGTATTGGTATTTCAATTTCTTGTATTTCTTTAGACCTTTTGATTATGATTACCTATGTTAGATGCGTAATGTAATAATGTGATTACCTATTGGTGAATTCAGATGAGCGTTGAGTAAGATCGAAAACCGACGCAGCGTTGTGCCGTTAACGTTGACGGCTGGACCTTCGGTACATATATGGATCGCCGGATTGGGCATGGACATAGATGTTTAAGTGAGTACATTTGTCTTGCATTGTATTGTACATATGTACATATACATATTTTGCTTTATTATCCGAGTACTTACACTGTTTGGTTTCACATTCAGTAAGCTATCTGACGGTGGGAGTATTATAACTTTCTCGAGTTGAGTATCATGAATTTTTACGTTGAAGCTGATTTATCATTGAAGTATCACGATAGCAATACCATTATACCAATTTTTGATACTCAAGGGTTAACGCGTACGTTCGTTTTAGTTTGTTCTTTGGTATGTCAACAGTGTATTGTTATACCTAAAATTGAATAATGAATATCCAAAAATGATACCGGTGGTACTAATGTCGATGAAAGATTAACGGTCGTATTGTATTAGTCTATTATACGTAGTTTGATTTTCATATTCGAATATTAGACTGGAATTTGAGAAATCAGTTTAGTCTTCTTATCGATCGCGTTAGTAAACGTAAATAAATTAACTCTACAAATCAGGGGAATGATTTTTAGTAAAAAAAATGAAATATTTGCAAATTTCAAAATATCTTCATACATTTTCTGGAATGAAAACAATGTTATCATTTGAAAACTCGCTTTTACTATCACTAAAACAAAGTTCGCTTGTGGTAAATATAAGTATAAACATTGTATACAAAAGTACAGTATAAAAGTACGTATATACAAGACAGGTACGGTACATTACATATAAAACTTAAATTTACAACAGAAGAGATTTATCATTTTTACAGCCATGGTCCTAATTCTTTTTCGAGTATCAATGCCGCATCGTTACGTCCCATTATTCGGAATATATTTAATAATTCGGTTATGGCAGTTGGTTCTCGATGTCTTGCTTCCCAAATATCCAATATATGATCGGTGGGACTTGGTTTGGTAGCAAAATAATTGATATACCTGGAACGATAACGTTGTTTTTAATTTATTTTAACGTGATTTAAAAAAAAAAAAAAAACGCATCATTTACCTATCTATATTTAATTTTTGGGCAAGCATCCTCCAATCGTTACATCTAGCATTTGGGGGATCTAAACATTGGCATAATTGTTTTCTTAATGACTTACTAAATCTGCAAAATAATTGAAATTAATTATTGAAAAACGTTCATCTCCATTTACCAAACGCACGTTAAGTATAATTTAGGGCGCTATAGTATAATTATGTAATTTCATTTTGTCGAATTATTTTTTACCTAAATGGTAATTGATCACATGTTGTAACACTTGATCCACAGCCACTACTACTAGTTACTGTTCTGGTTGGTCTACTATTTACACTCAACACTGGGCTGTTAGGAACCTGGTAACAAAAATATGAAAATAATTTTTTCGATTGAACTACACGTAGTCAGAATTTTTTTTTTAAATTCCACCCATTTTTCATTTTTCATTTATTTTTTACTTTTTTCTCTAAAAATAAGCATTTTTAATGTTCTATTTTTTTTTTTAAAGTCTGGTTTAAAACTAGGGTACTTTATTTTTGATAAATATATTCACTTACCAACGACGAGGAAGATGAAGAGGAATCACTTAGAACGTCTGCGTTCACCCTAAACATTTGTCTATGAGTTTGGCAGCCTTTTTGTAAAGCTAATATTCTAAATGCGACTAAACTGGCATTTCGATCTATTCTCTCTAACGTAAATGAACAGTGAAGATTATTTTGCGTCGAATTCCATATATGATGAAATGGTATTTCCTATAAACGTTCAAAGAAACCGTGTTAATGTCGTTCAATTGAAAGTAGGAAAGTATTTTTTGTTCAATATCTTACTTGATAATCAGATTGAGGTTTACATCTCCAGCCGTAAGATACATCTTCGATATTCAAACAGAGGTTGGCTCCTCCGTCTTGAAATAGTAGACCTTTTGGTTTGTCTACGAGAGTTCCACCTAGTTTACGTTCAGTTTGTATAACTCCCTGAAATGAAAAATAATAATAATTTGAAAAAATCGAATGGAATATTTAAATTTATATTCATGTTTGATTTGATTTCGTTTTTCTTATTGTACTTTTTTTTTAATTTATTCATTTTTGTCAGTTTTTTAATTTTAATTTTTAATTTGATCATTATGGGGAAGCAATTTGAAATATTTTCAAAAACCTCAGAACCTCTTCTTTCAAAATTGAAATTCATAACTTAATATTACAATTTGAAAAACCATATTCATATTCTTTCCCTTTAATCCAAACTGACTTGGTTGAGGTATAGGTCCCTGAATTCATTTCTGAGATTTCGATGGGGGGGGGGAGTCCAAAATTGCAAAATTTTCACCTTCGCCACTATCAAGCGAGGTATTCACATTCATGTTCTTTGATCTCTCGAGTTCGTTTCTAATATTATTTCTCTAGAAAAATGAATTCGATCAAAACACCTACATAAAGACTCGAATCGAATTACTGATTGAAAATTTTATTTATTTAAAAATTGGATCTCGAAAAGCAGGTTATATAACCTTTAGATTCCTTTTCTAAAATGATTTTGGGCTGAAAACCTCAAAGAGGGTTTGGAACGGTAAAATAGTTAGGGGATCCAAGATTTCAAAAGTGAAAAATTTTAACGTTATCAAACGAGGTGCCAATAATTTGGAGGGGTTTGATTTTCGTAGTCAATTATCGATGTAGTCTCAATAAAATATCCAAAAAGAGTCTCCAAACGTGTGAGACTTTCATTTAAAATTCTGAAAAAATTTTAATAATCAAAATACAAGGAGGGTAGGTAGGTACCTTCCTACTTCAATTTCAAGAATAATCCATTTATTGGATAATTTTGATCATTATTATAAATTAAACAATCCCTGGGACACCTTCTGTTACATTTGCATTTTGAAATATCAAAATAAAATTTGAGAGTTTAAAAAACACGTAATTTGATCATCTCAATGTAACGTCGTAAAATTTTAAAATCCTGTCGCCTGACTTTTTCCTCTACGAAATCACTTTTTGGGTCAAGTATTCTGGTAATCAATTAGTTTGTAAAATATGATCCTTTTCCACATGATGTTCGATTTTAATTATTTTACTCAAAAATTATTTAATTATGCCAGTTTTTTCCTCTGAAGTTCTATTAACAGTAATTTACTAATGTTAACTGGGAAGTGGAGGGGGTTGCAATGTATAAATAATACAAAAATACCTACCTCTAGAGATGGTTTCGTATCCTCTATAACGTAAACTCTGACACTGTACTCCAATAAATTAGACGATTGCGTTGGTGACACGCCGAATACAGCTAGTCTGAGATGTTTGACTGGCTTGGTAATTAAAGGTGTCGCCGCCTCTCCTACTAGCACAAATCTTGTAAACGTTTCCGTTACCAAAAACACTTCGTTATGATCGACTTGTGTAAATACGGGCGTATTTATCGTCTCTTCTCCCAAAGTGACAACTTTCTGTTGATGAGGAAATGAAATACGAAAAAAGACAAGGCTATTAGATTTGGAAAAAAAAAGTTGAAATCAGGAGACGTTGATTTATTTGAGGACTTACCTGCCAAATTGGAGCAGTATTTTCGACCGGGCAGTCACTTTTCAAAACTGATATATTCCAAGGACCATATTTCAAACTGGCACAATGTTGAAAGCTGATGATAACTGGTCGCTTGAATGTGAATCCGGTTGGGCTACACATTACAATTGGGCTGAGTTGCGTTTGTTTATCTATAATTCGATCGAATGAACTTATTAGCAAATTAATTGAAAAAAATATCAATTTTATTTTAAGAATTAAACCAATAAATTTCGAAATTCATTCTGCTTGAAAATATTGAAAAAGTTATCCGTTAAAAATAATCCTATTTCCTCATTTCATTCTTCATACCATTCAGGCCATTTTTTAAGTTTATGAAGTTTTGGGAAATTTCCCAACCAGTGAAAAGAATTTTCCACGCAGTCATTTCGATTTCCCCAAGTAAATGTTTACCTCAAAACCAAGGAAAATAAAAAAAATCTGAAATTACCTATATTTCAAAAATCAAATTTAAAATCACAAAAAAATAGTAAAAATAACATAAAAAATTGACTTTTTAAGTAGATATGAAGATTTTTTGAACCAATTTTATAATTTTTCAACTTGAAAAAATTTACAATGTATAAACATATTTTTTTCAACTAGGAAAAGTTAATCATTTGCACTTTCATGGGTTTTTAAATGAAAAAGCAAAATTAAATGATCATTTTCTAGGGAAAAATTCATCATTTTTGTACCCATATTTTTCCAAGTTGAAAAATAGAATAGTTTTGCACTTGTTATGTTCTTTTTCTCTAAATATAAAAAAAATTGATTAAAATTTTCAAAAACTTGGGCCTCACTGCGCTCGATCTTATATTTCTCCTTCCATTCTTAATCGAAATCCTGCAAATTTGTTTTTCGTATTTTCCCCAAAAATTATTTCAACTACATAATTTTATTACCTATATTTTTTATCCCTAAAACTTATCCATAATATTTTTAAAGTGGTAGTGGCTGATTTTTTATTCAGACTTACTCATATTAATTCAATACATTGTTTTATTGCACCTTGAATAATTTAAGGTTTCAAACATTTTCGCCCTCGTTTTGCTCGGGAAAAATTTATCTCCCTCATATTCTCAATAATAGTACACAATTTTATTTATAAAATAATAAGTTTTCTTGAAAATTTTTGCCCTCGCTTCTCTCGGAATAAATCAGCAATTTCGTAGATTTTTTTGACATTGATAAAATTGAGTACCTAATAATAATTTGAAAAAAATAACGAACTTGAAATAAGCAATTTATTGAATAGATTGAGAGAAAAAGGAGAAGAACTCCTTTAAAATTATTTGATTTTCAAAATATTCAATTATATATGTTCGCTGCATGCTACTTTCCTTGTAAAGTGCAATTAGTTTGAACTTTGAAGTCCATGCAAGTAAGTAGTGAAAACCGTATTGTGAGGGGAGGGGATAAAAAAAAGTCTTATTTATGTAGGTATTATTCAGGGTGTTCCATGAATCGTTTGCCAAACATATTTTTTTGAATATATCCGGGTACCACTAAAAAAAACTTGAGATGAATATGTTGCCTATTTTGAAAATTGAAGGGGCAAAATGCTGCTTCTAAAAAAATCACGTCAAAAAATGTTTTCAATCATAGGAATGGGTGGTACTTTGAAAACTGAACAAATTTTCACTTCATGACTTTTTGCTTATCATTAAAATTGAAAAGGCTACAAAAAATTTTTCAAAAAATGAATTGATTATGGGAATAGATGGTACGCTGAAAATTGAAGAAATTTCATCAAAAATAAAGAGACTAAGGGCCATTAAAAATTGAGAAAATTTGAACATTTTTTAAAGCCCATTAATTTTTAATGACCCTTAGCCCCTTCATTTTCGATATTGAGCAAAAAGTCTACTGAATTTTTTTTTAGTTTTCAACGTACTATCCATTCCCTTGAGCAGTTTATTTTTTCAGAATTTTTTTTAACAATTTTTTTGTAGCCCCTTCAATTTTAAAGTTAGGCAAAATGTCATAAATTAAAAATTTGTTTAGTTTTCAAAGTATTACCTACACATTCCCATGGTTGAAAAAAAATGTTGACGTAATTTTTTTAGAAGAAGCATTTGCCCCTTCAATTTTCAAAATAGGCAACATGTTTATCTCAAGTTTTTTTAGTGGTACCCAGATCCAAAAAAATACGTTTGGCAAACGATTCGTGAAACACCCTGTGTACTTAGTTGGAAAAACTGAAAATCTGAGGGAATTTTCACTGATTTTACCTCCCACCTCCTCCCTTGGCGTTTCCCACGCAGTGAAAATTGCTTAAAAATGGCCTGATACCATTTCTTCCTACGCTAATCCATAAGTATTAAATTTCTCAATGAAAATTTACCAGATAATCGAGGCCGATGTTTATCTTCTTGTAGAACAGACAACATCACTTCTTGTTTATATCCGCGCCCAATAGCACCTTCGGGTATAGTAAGAAAGACATTTAAATCGGGTAATGCGAGCCGGCCGCCGGAACCGGAGACGGTACTGGTGACGGTGAAATTGCCATACTCGACATTTTCGCAATGATACGGATACTGAGCGTGCGCCATCGAGCAGCTTTTACTACTGTTTGATAAATCATAACACGAATCTTGACGCGACGGAGCTGAAATCCAAAACACAACAATTATTTCCAAGTCTTCATAAACGTTCCATGTACGTTTTCCCCTTTTATAGAATCCCTTCCCGAAGCATCAACTTTGGCCGTCATCTTGACAATCCGTCATATGTATTTTTTTCGGCAATTTAACTAAAAGACTTTAGGAGTTCCTTTCCCATCGAATCTCTCGAGATTACGTCGAAATGACATTCCATCAAAGATGACTGCCAGTTCATCTTAAGCCTAATAAGTACTACTAACACGAACACGTAAAACTGCTGAGACTGCGGTTCGATTCTGATGATTTGGACGTGGTGTGAGTATCCGCTTGAACAGATGCTGTTGACGAGGTGGTTGGCGAGTTACCGGTAACATTATTTAAATATGGCACGTCGTAATGATGCTCGCTGCACGTTTTCGCCAAATTATATTTGTTCTGGTCGCAGAAAGGGTATTCGTAGCAGGACGGTATTGATAAAGGTACGACGACTGTGTGATTCACGTTGGCGGCTTGATGATCCGGAGTGTGTTGTTGCAAACAGTGGTAACTTTTTTTATCATCTTCGGTGAAAAATTCCGGATGGAAATCTGTCAACCGATAAAATACTCGAGTTTAGAGGTTACGTCGTTTAAATATGTTATCACATCGTTAATTAGGACAAATTCGCTTTAATTAGACGTGTTTCGTACCTAATTTACGTCGTATAGTACGAGACGAAAAAAAAAAGTAAAAAATTAATGTTAGTATCTCTGTATGTGCCTACTTATCCGAAGAATGTCGCGTACTCTTGCGTTCGAAATTATTATTTTTACCTACTTCAAAGTAAATCCGGACGTATAAATAATTCAAAGACAGTTACGTGCATTACGTGGCGAATATTATTTATTGGATAATTTAAATATTTTTCTTTTATTTACATCCAACAAGTATTCATTGCGTTGTGAACCGTTTCATTCGTTTTAATTATTTCTCGGCAGTCTGTGCGGAGGTATAAATTATGCATATATTTATGATCACTATTGGCTTGGCAGTAGGGAATTAGGGATGGTTTTCTCGTTGTAATGTTTATTATTGTTTGTTTTTTGCTAGGTAGTTCTTATTATATCAATGTGGGTTTCTATTCGTCGTAATTAACCAGATCAAGCGTATTTTCGACTTCGTTAACGAACTCCCTCTGACTCTAAGCACTCGACAATTTTGTTTTATTTTAAAAAGTTACAATTATTTGTTTTGTTTCCCTCGAGATAAAGGATTGAAGACTGAATATGTAGTAGTATATTGTGGAATGGTATAGATTATCATCCTCTCCCCTTGTTTCAAAACAAAGTCAAGGAAAATTGACAAGAACTCAAAAGGTGCTAAAGAAGCATTCCATCGTTGTTTAATTTTAATGTCCCCTCCCCTCCCCTCCTCATTAGGGAGGTATTCCAAGCAGCAGTAGAATTTTCAACTGAAATTTCAGCCGAGAATAAATCAAAAAAACATCATAAAACAACCCCATATTCAAAATTTGTGATGCTAAAGTTCATTTCTCGAATTTTGGCGAATTTTTGAAATTTTAAAATTGCCCCATCGCTCTGCAAAATATGAAACTTTGATGGAATCAACGAAAAAATCTGAAATTTGATGTATACCCTAATTTTGACCTTCTGAATCGGTTAGATGCGTTTTGGAGACGTTTTGGGGCATCCAGAAATTTTTTGAATTTTTCAGCAATGAACAGAAGCCCATAAAACGGTTCAAATGAACTTTTACTCCTAAAAACTCAGATTATTTTTATTGGTGATCTATTTGATTAATTAAAGCATAATTTTACAAAATTCTTGACTACCGGATCAAATAATCAATTTTTTTTGAAAGAATTGTCAAAAACTATGGTTTGGCCCAGTAGTTACGAATTTTGGAAAATTATGCTTTAATCGAACGAATTGTTCACAAGTAAAAGTTATCTGTGTTTTTAGGTGCTAAAGTTCATTTGGACCACTGTTAATTATGGCCATTTTTTCCGTGCTGGAAATTTCCAAAATTTTCTAGAGGCTCTTCAGATCCGTGTCCATCTGATTAGGAAGGTCGAAAATAGGGTATATACCAAATTTAAGCTTTTTCGGTGATGAGATAGAATTTTCATATTTTACAGGCCGATATGGGACGATTGTAAAATTTCAAAAATTCGTCAAAATTTAAAAAATGGTCTTTAGCACCTGAAATTTTGGATATAGGGTTCTTCAATGACATACTTTTGGTTTAGGAATTTGTGTTTCAGCCGAAAATCGCATTGCCCGTTGGAATTCCTCTTTTGTCAGTAAGGGTAACTCTGATTTTAAAATTTTAAAATGTTGTTCTTGAAATTTCCAAAAAAAAAAATTAAAGAATAAAAGTGAAGAACCAACGAATTTTTACCATTCAATTAATTGTTTCTCTTGACAGGAAATAATGATGATGAAAATTTTGGCCTCTTCAGATGAGGAAAAGTAAAGCGCCAAGTTGGCTCAAATTTTCAGAAATTTGTAAAAAAAAAAAAAATTAAAAGTTGAAAGTTTGTCATATTTGGTAGATTTACTTATTTTCACACATTTGTGTTAAAAATGGCTAATGTATGTATTGTGAATTCAAAACATTCAACACATCCTTATTGAAATTAATGCTGCGCCTGTCAAACCATTTTATTTTCTTGGTATAAAAAAATCCAGGAATCATCAAACTAGCTGAAAATCGTCATTTGACTCAATTTTTTAGGAGCACTCAAAGTTGATTTTTTAAAAATAATACTTAGAGCCAATGACAAGAATGAAATGGCTCTACTAATTTCAGTTCGGCAATAGGAACGTATGATTAAAAATCAAATATTCCAAAACCTGAGTAACTGTTGCCGGGGTCTCAAATCAGGCGACTTGAAGTATCTTCCAGAAAAGATGAGTGAGAAAGAAGATCGAAATTAACATTTTCAAAGTTTTCAAACATTGAATTTTTTTTCTTCTACAGACTCCCAAAAAGTTGGAAAATCTCAATATTATGGTTAATAATAACTACACTGGGGTGGTATGGTAATCAACTTTTATTCACCATCAAATTTTTTCTACTTTTTCTAAATGACTCGGTGATCCAGAGTTACCCTTCTCCTCCTTCCCATCAGTTTTGGGATAACTAACTGCTAATGTTTAAAAACTGAATCCAGATGTACTCTCTCATTTCGAATCAGTGAAAAATCACTAATAAACAGTCAGAATTGCAGCACAAGAAAAATCAGTGAAATTCACTGATTTTCACTGATTTTTCACTGATGATTCAAAGAATTTCACAGATTTTGCAGTGAATTTCATAAATATCACTGAGTTTTCAGTGAATTTTCACTGATTTCCAGTGATTTTCTTTCACTGATTTATTTTCAGTGAAAAAATTTTCACTGATTTTCTCCTGTGCTGCAATTCTGACTGTTTCTCAGTGATTTTCGGTAATTTTCATTGATTTATAATTGAGAGGGTACGATCAAGAATTTTTAGATCATTGAATCAACATTTCTGGGAGGGGGAATACGAAAACAGCCGCATCAGTACTTATTTTGAGTCAACTTTATGCCCATTTCCACCTCATTATCAATTATAGAAGCTGAAATTTTCAAATACAGTTTCCTGTAAATAAAAATTGCAGGTGAGGGAGATTGGAATTTTTTTAATTTAAAATTTGTATATTTTATTCGTCTTTGGTTGCTGAACCTAGATAGGACTCATTTTTTTTTTTTTGAAAATAATGAACATTTTGTGAAAAGAGGAGAAGGTACATTGAAAAAATTGACGAAAAATTCAAAAAAAAAGTAAAAGTGAAAGTAAAAAATTATTTACGTATTTTACCAAAAATATAAAAAGTATATGAGGGTTCGAAGTCGTCCATTTTTTCCCACTGTCACAATTTCTGGTTTAGTCGAAGTCAAGAGTCAAAAAATAACCGACTTTGGATCCTTTTTTAATATTCTAATTCTTACTGTGATCAGGTTCAAACCAATTTATGTGCATATCTTAAAAGTATAGGCACACATTTATTTCAGAATTTCAAAAAACAACAGGTTGGAAGGGTGAAGGTCAATGATCGTATGTTGAGATTTCATCCTCCCTTCCCCTTGTTTCCTCTTCCTCCACCATTTCTACAAATAATCGAGATATGCACTCTCGACCCGCCTCCTATGATCTCACAAAGATGTACTAGCGTTAGGTTAATTTCGTCATTGATTTCTTTCTTTCATATTAAACGTTTTCTAAGAATCTGTCACAATTTTTCTTTTTTTTGCTATTTCAAAGTACATAGGTCTACTTAGGTAAAATGACTCATCTTGACGGTTTTTTTTTTGGTAAGTGTGCATAATAGGAAATGAATAGAGCCACTAACTTGTCAATTTGAATAAAAATCAACTATTTTTGTGTAATGCTATTGTTATTCTATTTTAGACTTATTCGTTTCTATTGTTAATTTTTCCTGGCAAGTTCAATTTTAAACTATCAAACGAGTATCTTATTCTCGTATCTTCTACGTATCCCTAATTCTAATTACGTACTCACCAGAATTGGCCATATTATACATGCTGTGATCTCTATCCTTCCTCTTCAACAATCTAATAACTAGGGCAATAACAACGGTAAACATGGAAAAGGCTACTGCTAAGCCGACATATAAAGGAATATTAGATCGAACATCGGATCTGGAAGCTGCAACAAGAGGGCAAAAAACACACGTCGAAACTTTAATAAATAAATCTAAAACGACTCGATACAAAACTAATAATAAATTAAGTTTCGCCGAAAAATTACGTCACAAAATATCTCTCGGATATACCGACCGAGCGACTCTTATACTTAGGCAAAAAATATATTTACGACGCGCTCGGGACTAGAAAGACGGCATTTTCCAAGTGTAGTGGGATTTGGAAGTCCTCAAATTCGACGCATATTTTATGATTTATTAGCGAATATTTCAAAAACGTTTTATTTTCCAAGCCTACGTATACTGCACAGGCATGTGTACGTACAAAAGGCATATCTGTATTCTGTGGTTTTAAAACCTATAGTTCCAACTTCCACTCACCCCGAAGTTTCACGTAGACGTACCTATATATTTCAAAAAGAAATTTCAATTTTACAACCCTCCGCTATTCTTTCATCGACGTTGGTTTTACGCCACAATTTTCCATTGCTTTTTCGTTATTTGCGTAGAAAAACCGAACTCGTCCGACTGACCAAAGGAGGTGGTCTTGATGTGTACACAATAAAAACCCCTACCCTGCTTTTCAAAGTTACGCATCGGGCATCGAGTTGTAATTTAAGGAAAAAGGAAAAATCGCCAAATACCATATTCTCGAAACGTTTCCCATTTCTTATCGTATTTATCGTGATCAAACACCATAATTCTTCATTCTTACGCGCGCTCGTATATATACCAAAGGTGTTTAAAAACTACCATTCGTTCGCACCGCCGTTGCCGTCGTCGTAGCCTCGCGCTTTCTCGTTTCTAAAGTAAGTTTTAACATGCGAACTACCTCGTCGCCGCCCTCACCATCCCCTCGTCAACGAAGGCTTGTGTTTTTAAGTGTTATCAACCAACATTAAACATTTACATTGTAAACTTTTCCTCTTTCTATGATTAATTTATATTTCGTTCAACACCTAACAAATTTTAACACGAAAAAAGGCCTTTTTATTATCTAACCGTAATCAAAGCGCCAAACACACGAGTCCTATACGTTCTCGTTTTACATATACACGTAAACATCCTCTCGGTCTCGGATTAATCGACTGGGTAATTTATTAGATCTTGGATTGGCCAAAAGTATCTGCTAGTTGGTTGTGAATTTTATGCCTTTGACGAGCTTTGGTGTTGTTTAAAACGTGTTTTTGAAGTAACACTTGAAATTTTTTTTCGAGAAATTGAAAAATTGGAGCGATATTTTTCTGAAATTCAGCTATTAGCCTTGCAATGGTCGAACAATTTTGAAAAAAATTTATGTGGTGAACATTCTTCTGATAATTATTGCCCAATTTTAAATTTGAAGGGGCAACGAACTGCTATCGACCAGGAATCGAAAATATTCATTAAAAAAAAATTCAATTTGGGCATGAAAAGAATTTTGACTTTTGAAACTAATTTTACCCATAATGATTTTTTTTTCTAATATCAAAATTGAAGAGGCTTGGTAATATTTTTAGTAAAAAATTTTAATTTTTGAAATCAACTCGTTTGAAATTTTTCGTAGTCCCTGGCCAATCTATATTCCAGTATTGAGCAGAATCATAGGCGCGCCCAGAAATTGTGTAAGGGAGGGGCTGAAATTTTGAGAAAAAATGGGGAGGTCGAAATTCAATGGAAAAATGAAGTAACCTGTTATTTCAGTGGGGCTGGAGTAGTTGGGGTATTTTCAGTAGGCAAATATTATATACGTACAGATTTGAGCAAAGAAAAGTTGAAGAATGACAAGATTTATTGATTTTTTAAAGTCAGAATTACTGATTTTTTCTGATAAATGGTACATTAACTGAGAAATTAGTAATTTTTGACCGAAAAATCAGTAAAAAAATCACTCATTTTCAAGGAAAATTATTTTACTGATTAAAAAAGACAGCATTTTTGCAAATTCAACTGATTCAAATTTAAAGAGTGGTATGTTTATTTTAAAAAATACGTTAAAATACTGCTCGTGCGAAGCGAGGGCGAACATTTTATAAAAAATCATACTCTTCTTTGACATTTTTATAATAAGAAAATCTCCCTACCGAGCTTAAGGGGGTCTCGAGCCCCCCTAAGTTCCTCCTGGGTGCGCCCTTGAGCAGAATCATCTAAAAAATGATTCGAATCTCCAATCACGAATCATTTTCAATTTTGACGATTTGAATTTCTTTGAATCCCAAACCCCACGAATCAGTCAGAAAATAATTCGAATCATTATTTTCGAATCGCGAGTTCGAATCAAAATTTTGTCAGTTTTTAAGAATATTTAGAGCCCTGTTCAATTGGTTCGTTATAAAACTCAAACAATAACTCCCAGTAACATATTATCGTGGGCTAAAAATTAAAAATTTGCCACTCAATTGGGATTTTTTTTAGAGTTTTTCAGTTCAAAATACTCGAATTACCTAAATTTTGGAATCACGAATCATTGAAAATTTGATTCAAAATCTCCTTCGAATCACTTTTCTTCCGGAATACTTCCAAAATTTATTCAAATCCTTTTCACGAATCAAAAATTTCGATTCGAACCACTCTATTTTTTTCCTCGGTCATACTCGGTTAAATCAAAAGTTGACTCTTGAGTAATCATCATCAGATACCATGCACCTTCAAAAATCTTGGTTGTTTTTTTTTGGGGGGGGGGCATACACTAATCATTTTTTTAAAGATGGTGAATGACGTTTTTAGTGTAATAATGGAAAAAAGTAATCATTTTTTGGTTTACCATTTCCCTTTATTATCGTTTTGTTTCTAGATTAAATTCAAGACGTGGACTCGAGGAGTAATTTTCAAAATATAGGTGAACATTTGGAATTAAAATTGTCGGTCGAAGTAATATCGCGCTAGAGTTGGTTAACGGCTATAGGTATAGCGATTAGAGAACGTTAACCCTCCATTAAATTTCAACGTTGTTTGGAACATAATTTAAGGTAGTCGATTAAAGGCTATTTGCGAGCTAACACGTATGTTCGATACCAAATACACTAAGCAACAACTACAGAAAAACCCTTCTAAAAGACTGGAGTTTTTTATTTCCCCATTTGTTAAATTTCCCAATTTTTTACCAGAATTTTAAATTGCTTGAGAATGACTTGCGGGTATTTCTTAAAATGGCATTTGACGAAAAAACGATTTTTCTATGGAAATTTTCGAATCGTTTTGTACGAAAAGGATGCATTTCTTTGCAGTATGAAATTTCACAATAAAAACTGACAAGCATATTTATACCTTCAAGACTTCGGGATTATTATTCGAATCTATTGTTTTTATTTTGCTCGTGTACTTACTTGTTACTTCGAAACATTTTTCATACCGCAGACTCTCAGGAAATAAGAGATGAGAAAAAATGAAGGCGTTTCATCAATACAAATAGTTAACGTCTTCGAAGCGATTAATCCATCACCACGAGTTGGTATTAACGAAACGCCTCGAATATCCGAATTTAAATCCTTCCCTGGGCCTCGCCGAAAAAAACCTCGCATCATTAATCTTCTACAGGTTAAAAAATGAACTCGCGATAGAAAAAGAGGGAAAAAAATTTCCGCGTAAAAATTTTCCTACCTATTGTTGCAATTTACCAAGCAAGTTTCGAGTTCTTTCTCGAGAGCAATTTATTCGCGTGAAAACGGTCTCGTTAATCATAAAAGGTGTTGAATTTACTTGTCAAAATGTGGCTTTAGCAAAATATCCTCGTATGTCGGTCAAACTTATCTCATGAATAATGAAAGTTATTAATCCGCCTTCTGCGCAAATATACCCATAGTTTTTTATTATTAAAATTAATAAAACCAGAGTACAGCTCGGAAAGAAAACCGTCAGTGCGGGGCATGCTGGTTGGTTTTTCTTTTTTTTTTCATTTATTATTTCTCTGTTTATTCAAAGTATTTCCACTTTAACGCCTTCTATTCATTTTAATTTTTTCGCAGTATTTTAAAAATAAATAAACCGCAAGACAAACGCATATTTTTGCTTGCTTTTATTTTAAGAAATATTTTATCTTACCTCTGACAGTGTTTTCTCATCTGCGATGCATCTACCCGTCGAGTGAGATAGAAAGAGCGCCGGTTGGTGTTTTTTTTTTCTTATTTATTTTTTTTAATGGCGACGATTATTCATTTCTTTAATTGTTTTTCGGCGGATAGGATAGGATAGAAAAGAGAAAAACGTCTTAACAGCCGTCGAAGGGGTGTAATTTCATAAAATGTTTCACCCTTCATTTTTCTTAATAAAGAAGGTTTTCTTCCAAGCAGACTATGAGGGGGAGGATTACATCGATCCCGTTAATTAAAATTCAAACCACTATCTAACGCGATTTACCGACTAAATTTAAATGGATCTTTTCTCTTTCGTTTCATGGGCAAAACTTGCATCTGTTTTGGACGTGAAATGAATGCGATGAGGCCACGTTGTCTAGTGTGCCTCGGTCTTACCCCACACCTCTGTTTTTCTGTGGAACCCATCAGATCCCTGGTTAATTGTGAATTTGGCACGAAATATATGAAAAAGTTCCGTATAAATTCTTGAATGTGTACACAATATGGTCGCGTATATTGCCGGAAAAACGAAGCCAGGAGAAAAAAAAATGCACAACAATAAAGTACACGCAAACGAGGAGAACGATGACTCCGAAAGAGAAAATTTTATTTCGTAAGTTTTATTATAAAAGGTGGATTCCGCTGATTTCCGGCTTTATTTGTAACTTTCTTCTGTCGGTTAGGTATTTTTCGGTGTATAGAAATTTAAACAGCGATGGTATAATTTCGCTTTGTCGTACAAAAAAAGTAAAAAGGTTTTTTAGCTACGACGTCGTCGTCGACGACGATTTTATTTAGGTACGTAAACGTATGCGGGGTAGCTAGATACCTACTCGTATATGCATATAGGTGATTCTTTATGTGATATTCTATCCCGCCTTGTGAAGATTATCTGAAATACGACGCTCGGCTGGTTTAATTTTCATTAATTAAGAACAAAAGGACATTAAAATGTTTTAGAGCGTTTTCTCATCGTCGTCGGTTTCGTTCGTTATAATCATTTTATTCGCATTTTGTTTTTCGGATTTGCCAACTCCCCCTGAACTTCTCCCGTACCCCTTGATGACGACTGTTGGAAAATATTCGCGCTCGTTTGCACGCCAACGATGAAATTATAATCCAGCTCGAAAAACTTGTACGAATTAGCGTATCGACTGGCATATAGCGTGAAAATTTCTATAGAAGGGAATACGCAGGTAGAGGTGTCAGGTTGACTGATGCTTTGTGTTATGGTATTTTTCAGCATTTGTGTGAAATGACGAGAAATAATGTCGCCGTTTTGGAATGTTAAATTCGAGGTATAGTCGCGGTTTACCATCAGATTACGAGGTGTAGAACGTGAGTTTAAATTTGTGAAATGTATCAGCATTCGTGTTGATATGAAATTTGATTTGATCCGATTAAAAGGCTTAACGAGGGGAGAGGAAAATGTATCGGGTGTTGAGATATCAAAAACATTGGTTATGGTGTTAATCTACCTATTCATTTGTGTATAAATATGGAACCAGAACGACTATCCTCTAAACTTTTGACCCGATCATCCAACTTTTCTCTGTGGACTGATTTTGCCCTTTTTTTCAAACAGTCAATTTTTTTGACGTGTGCAATTGTACGTACGAAAGAATCTCGTAATACTGAAAAAAAATTATCCAACTCTCCAAACTGACTGCAAAAATGCAGTTTTATTTCACAAAATTTCAGAAAATTTGAATTGGTTGTCAAATGTAATATAGGTTTATGAGTGCTTTGAGTTAGGTTCTTACAATTTTTCAGTATTTAGCCTCAAAACAAACTTGAAAGAGGAGTTGTCACGGTCAAAATTTTGAAAAAGTTGAGAAAGGTTTGAAATGCGGGTTGTCGAGTTTGTTAATTTCAATGTTTACAATGTTTTATTTCTCAGACCAAAAATAATCCTCGACAGAGGATCTCTAAAGCTAAAACAACCTAGAAATTTGAGATGAGTCTCAAGGTACAGGTTTTTGAGTGTTTTGAATTCAATTCAACCCTATATTTCAAATAAACCACAGAAAGAAAGCCTCAGAACTCAAAATCTTTAAAAAAATTTGATGAATTTCAAAATATATGGGATTTTGTTTAATTTTTATAATTTTTCATCTCTCGAACCCAAAATACGCTTTAGAGAGGAGATGCAAAAACCCAAATTTATAAAAATTTGAGATAGACTTCAAAAAGGAAGTTCTTGACTGTGTTGGATTCAATTTTTATTATTTATAAACAATCTAATTTGAAATGGGCCATTTAGAAAGGTTGGCCCAAAGCTCGAAATTTTGAAAAAGAAGTGGGTTTCAAAATGTAGATTTCTAAGTTATAGTTGAATTGAATTGAATTATTGTAATTTTTGACTTTTTGAACTCGAAATGAGGTTCAGAAGTTGGGAGGGAGGGGACTGCAAAACTTGAAATTTTGAAAAGTTCGAATAGTTACGAAGATATTGATTCTTGAGATCGTTAATTAAAATCTTAGCTATTTTCCAAATCCAAAATACGCTGTAGAAGATGCAATAACCTGAATTTTTAACAATACAAAATGAGTTTAAAAATCGTTAGATTTTAGGAAAGGTGTTTTATTTTCTAGGATTACCCAATTAGCTGCTAAAGCTCTCGGCTTCAAAATTTTAAATTATTTAGGGACTAAAAAACTGATCCTCCTCTCTAAAAAAAGAAAGGAATAAATTAAAAAACACCAATTTTCTAAAAACTTCAAAATAAGTAGGAAAAGAATTTTACAATAGAATGGAAAAATTTTCATGTGACAATATTGGGTTTGCGAAAGACTAAATTTAAAGCGAGAAAAATTATATGAAAATGGCCAGAAAAATTCAGAAAATAGCTGGGATTTTCATTTTTCAGGTTCAGTACTCTCTCATTTATAAATCAGTGAAAATCGGGGAATAGGAGTCGACTCCGGAGTCGGAGTTAAACTGACTCCAAATTGACTCCGACTCCGGCTTGACTCCAGAGTCGAGCCGGAGTCAATTTCTGAAATGGACTCCAGAGTCAAGTGGAGTCAGGAGTCAGGGCGGGAGTTTGACTCCGGAGTCAAGGTGGAGTCAGGAGTCGAGGTGTGAAAGTGATTCCGGAGTCAAGAGGAGTCAACTTTCCCCCTTGACTTCGGGAGTTAGGTGGAGTCAGAAGTCAACTTTTTGGCTGATTTCCATTCTCTACTCCATAACCGGAGTCAAACTGACCGGAGTCAAGCCGGAGTCAGGGAATCAAGGCAAAGATTGACTCCGGAGTCTGGAGTTACGGTCACAGATTGACTCCGGAGTCAAGCAGGACTCAGGAGTCACCTTTCTCCCCTGACTCCTGAGTCAAGCTGGAGTCAGGAGTCAACTTTCTTCCTTGACCCCGGAGCCAACTTTTTGGCTGACTAAGTTTATTCAGTTTTTCGAAAATATCTCGAAAATGGTGCATCGTAGAGAAAAACGGAGTCTAAAAGGATAGTCAGGACTTTCAAGCTCTACAACTTTGGTTCTCATAAATTTTTCTTAAAAGCTCACCGTTTTCGAGAAAATTGAGCTCAAAGTTGGAAGGCCTGTGATTGGTCAATTTTTCCACCTCAATTTCTTTCGTTTAACTGAACCAATCGTTTCGAAATTTTTATAGTAGGTGTAAATCGTGCAGGAGATAAAATGATCATTTTTTAGTTCAATTCAGTGCATAGAAAGCTGAGCTTGGAGCTTTCAAGTTCATTTTTGTGATCCTATAATTCAAGTTAGAGTTGACCAATCGACTTGAAATTTTTACAGTGGTTAGAACGTGTACAGGAGAAGAGCTGATTAAATTTTGAAGTCGATCCGCGCAATGAAAGTCGAGCTTTTAAAGCTCAAAGTTTATTTAGTTTTCGAAAATATCTCGAAAATGGTGCATCGTAGAGAAAAACGGTGACCAAACAAATGGTTAGGAATTTTAAGCTCTACAACTTTGATTCTCATGAATTTTTCTTAAAAGCTCACCATTTTCGAGAAAGTTGGAAGGGTTGTGATTGGTCAATATTTCTGACTCAATAACTCTCGTTCAACTGAACCAATCGTTTTGAAATTTTTACAATAAGTTTACATTGTACAGGAGAAAAACTGATTATGTTTTGGTGTAACTCTATGCATAGAAAGCTGAGCTTTGAAACTCCAAAGCTCATTTGTCTGAAACCTCCCTCTGGCAAGATAAATAAAATCGACCGATCGATTTGAAATTTTTATGGTGATAAGAATGTGTTTAGGAGAAAATCTGATTGAATTTGGAAGGCGATCTGTGCATAGAAAGCTGAGCTTTTAAAGCTCAAATTTATTCAGTTATTCAAAAATATCTCGGAAACGGTGCATTGTAGAGAAAAATGGAGGTCAAAAAAATGGTTAGGAATTTCAAGCTCTATTTCTCATGAATTTTTCTTAAAATCTCACGTTTTCGAGAAAAATGAGCTCAAAGTTCAAAAGCTTGTGATAGGTCAATTTTTCCGACTTGATTTCTCTCGTTTAACTGAACCGATAGTTTTGAAATTTTACAGTACGCGTAGATCGTGCAGGAGAAGAACTAATTTTTTAGGTTAAATTTTGAGCAAGGAAAGCTGAGCTTTGAAGTTTTAAAGTTCTTTTTTGTGACATCATAACTCAAGTCAGAGTTGATCGATCGACTTGAAATTTCCGTAGTAATTAAAATGTGTAAAGAGGAAGAGATGATTAAATTTCGAAGTTGATACGTGCATTGAAAGTTGAGCTTCACAAGTTCAATTCTAGTTTGTATATAATAGGAAGTCCGCTCTTTTGACACAGTGTGTCTAGTTTTTCAATTGCTTAAGTATTTCTTTTTTTCAATTTGGAGGATATGGGGCATCATTCTACTTCATTCAGCTTAACTCGCCAGTGTTTCAGTTTTAAATGAAAAAATGAAAAACTGTCCATCTTAATTTCCATTTGTGAAATTTTAAACTTCGTTCCTTCAATATTGATATTTGATATGTGTGCAATGTGCACGCAGTATATGGCTCGAAGCTATACACCTCAAATGAATTGGATTCATACATAATTATTAGGGGCTCATTTCTTGGACGGTTCGTTCCACAGAAAATAAACGAACTCATACAAACAAGCTATTCCTGATTACGGGGATTTCTTACTCATTTAATTAAGCGAAAAGTAACAATTGCGACTATGTGAGTGCATTCGAGTAAACACAAAGGGTAGGAGAAAAATCACTCGTTCGTAAGATATGCGGTATTTCATCGTTAATTTTTGTTTCGCTCCCGAGACGATAATTTTTTATACGATTTAAATTGCAAATGCGTGTTAATGCGGTGAAAAATAATGAATATTTCTATTTCACCAGCGCAGAAAACTCATACTTATATACGCGAATCGTAAAATTAATTGGAAATCGCGACTGACGCTTACGAGAGCAGTTTTTCCAGGACATGGGTATACTCGTAGGATGGCGCTGCGTCGCCGACGCGGCATCTTCGTTGCGGAATTTTTTAACATTGTATACCTTTTTAATATTCTCATCTTGAATGCGTCATTTTTGCTGGCTTGATTATTCGAGAAGTATTTGCGGAAAATTCGAGACGATATTTCATTTCGAAATGATAAAGAATTTGTATATATTGTTGTTGTTCGATAAAATACGTTTTTTTTTTTCTTTTAGAAATATCGTATACGTATATGATGCTAAAGCTACGAAGGTTTTCTTTTTCTTGTATATGAATATTTGTTACGTCATGTTCGAGGTTCTCGTATATCACTTGTATATTTTTTTTTTTCCTCCCGCGTATTTCTATACCGAGAATGTATAGAGATTGAATGGCGCAGCGGTGCTCATCTTGGCTTGATTGTTGTACAACGTTTCGCGTATCTATTATCAGACAGCAATTGCCTGTTTTTTTCAGCTTCTTTTCGTTGGTTGGTGGGTACTCTCGTCGTGACATTTGCAGTCTTTTGGTGAAACCCTGTACGAGATGTCATTTTATTTCTTTTTACGCTATTTCCTCGCGAATAATTCATCGGAGCTGGTTTACGTTCGCATTCCACTGTACGTTTTCCGTATCCCTTTAAACTGCATGTACAAAAAGGAAGGGAGTTAGGGAATAAAAAACCTTTGGTCGGATACGTCGTACCGTCTTTCGTCGAAAGGGCGAAAGTTTTCACTCATGCAACGCAAGTTGAGCACTATGGTATATACGAGTACGAGAAATCACTCGCGTCTTTTCTATGCGGTATATAAGTTGTTGGCGAAACGCGAACTCGGCGGGCTGTTTTACAAAAGAGGAGATGCGGAAGAGAGAAAGAGACACGGCACAAGTAAATTTCTTGTTTTGCGAAATCTCCCTCACATATACATAGAAAGAAGAGCTATAGAGGAAGAGAGTTTGTATACCGACATAACACGAAGAAAGAGAGCAACGTGTCGTATATATTATGTTTATTATCAAAAGTTGGCCTGAAAAAGATATCTTTAAGTTATGGCATCTTTAATTCATCTTTTGTACGATATTATGGCTTGCTAAAGGTGAAGCACGCTGCTGCGGCGAAAAAGTGGAACCGCTTTTAAAAACAAATCGCTACCATGAAGTTGAAAGCGTCGTTCGTCGTTGCTGTGTGCTTTTAAGCAGCCGATGCGATGCGATGCCAGCGTAGACGTGTAAAAAGCCATCTATTTTCATTGCGTCGCGGCGCGAAATGCGCGGAGTGGCGTGAAAAGAAAAAAAAGGGCGGTATTTTCCTAAATATTAATCTTAGAAAACGAATTGATTTATGATCGCATGCGGTTTTTCAACGCATTCTTAAGTGATTTTCACTGTCTTCTCGATAGCACACGTTCTGAATAATTTTTTTTCACTTTAAGCGCACCTACCCCTGAGCTCGTTGGTCTACTTTTATCGCCGTTTAATGCCTGACGTCTGCGTTTAATAGATTTATCCTCGGGTGCGAAGTGCTCCGAATTGGTGTCGGAAGTGCTGCCGAAGAATTTTAATATGTCTGATTAATCGTATACCGATTTATCAACGTATTAATTTGTGGGTTTGTTTTGTTTTTTGTTTACAGGTGGATCAGTTGAGATATCGGCTAATCGCGAAGTTACGACTGGGTTTTTCCTCTCGGTGAGTAATAGAATAAATAGTAGTTTTATGTACTTTTTCGAGAGATCGGCCTTGATAACTTTGATTGATACGAATTATTAAAAAAAATTGTTATGACCCTAAATTCTACGTAAAAATAGCGAAATTTCGATAAAATGTTGTGAAACTGCTCGAATTAGTGTAACAGTTGTTGAGGTATTATGAAAACTGTTTAAAATGTAAACAATTTCTGTTGGGTTATCAGAATTGTCAAAGATGGCATAAAAGCTAATGAAATTCCGTGAAGAGATCTTCAAAAGTCCTGCAATTGTCAAAATATTTTTTAAAAATTGAAGATTTTGTAAAATTTGTAGCAATGTTGAAATCGATAAAATATCATTAAATTCGGCAAACCAGGACATTAGAAATTGACAGAAATTCATAATGTTGACCTGGTTTCTAAGAAAGTTGTGTGAAATTGCCAAAAATTACTCAAAATATAAAAATTAGAAGGAGAAAAAGGGATATTTGGGAGGGGAGGGGGAGGGGAATTCGAAGCAAGAAAAATTACACAAAAATGGCAAAAAATTCAGAAAGTAGCAAGAGTTTTCATTTTTCAGATTCAGCAGACACCATGCGAATGTTTTTCGTAGATTTTGAATTAAGTATTTTTAAAGCAATTTGTTCAATTTTGACGACTTTTTAAAAACAGAGATAAAATTGAAATTAGCATTGAGGACCGGGGGGGGGGGGGTAAACTTGAAAACCTGTTTTTTAAAATCCAAATACCAACAATTTTTTCTCTTTTTTTTGTTGAAAATATCATTTATCTCTTCCAATTTCTTGTTTCGAAACTAATTTTTTTGATTTGAAAAACAATTTCTCACGTTGTTGTAGAGAAGAAAAGAGGTAACTAGTAACTACTTCCCCCTTTTCCCTCAGAAATGGAAAGTCGTGAAAAATTCATAAATTCAGGAGAATAATAAAAATAATGTAATTTTCTTTGAATATCAAAAGTTTTCTTAATTATGGTGGGGGTTACACTCATTATGGGGGGGGGGGATGGGGTGAATGAAGAGATTTAATGTCATTAAGATGAAAAAAAAAACTTCAATAAAAGGTTATGGAGAAGTCATGAATTAACTTTAAAAACACTAGGTTACTCATTTTTGGATTTTTGAAAAATACCTTCAATAAATTTGACATCATTTTAACGATTTTTAGAATGATTTTAATGATTTTAATTTGTAATGATGAGTAAGTATTTCCACTATTTTTGTATTACCTAATTTGAAACGCATTCACAAAAATATATTTTTATACATTACAGCCCCTTTAATAAAATTTTTAAAATGTTTCATTATTTTAAAAAAATTCAATTAAAATTATTATTTTAAAAATTTTAAATGATGAATGAAAATTTCATTTTTTTTTTATTGAGTGGGAAGGGGGAAGGACAATAATTGTAAAATTTTTTCTGAGTACCTATCGTAACAATTTTTACAAATGAAGTTTTCTTGCAACTTTTCCAAAGAGAAAAATGACAGTCCTTTTTGTGATTTTGACATTTTGAATTTTTTTTGTACTTTTATACTTACCTATTTTTAATTTGAACAATTTTCGTGAAATTTTTAGAAGCTTTAAAAACTTTTTATAAAAGACTCAAAGGTGATGTGGGGAGGGTGGTGAATAAAAATTCAAATTTTTTACTTGGAATTTTTCATGCCTTTTAAGTAATCGAAGGTCAAATTTTTTCGAATATTTTCGAATGCAAAATATGATCACATTGATCACATTGCCAAATTTTCTAATTCAATCCTCCTTTTTTTTCAATTAATAAACCTACTTATTTTGTTTATTTAAGACGCAATCCCTCCCCCTCCCCCCGTTCACCATGAAATAAAACCAGATTCAAACAATTTTAATGAGTTTTAACATCTGTTATGTTATTTTTATGGAATTTTGTCATTTTTTATGCCATTTTTGGATTTTTTTGACAATATTTTGAATAATTTGGACACCAATAATTGAATGATTTTGTTTTGCTGGTTTTATACTAATTCGAGAGAGGTTTGCGTTTAGTTTACGATTTTTAACAATGTTGGGGTCGTATAAATGAAATTTAAAAGATTTTTTCCATATATTCTAAAAAAATTTTGAAAAGTGAGCATTTAAAAAAAAAATAGGTATCAAATGAAGTTTTCCCTTCCAGTAATTTTTTCTCAAGAAATTTGGCGGTAGTTGAACTGAAGAAACCCTTGCTTGCACGCGGTCTAATGACCCGCTATTCTTAATCACCAAATAGCGCAGCTAATATCACGACTGAAAAACGAAAAGAAAATATTCAATTCCTTTGTAATTTCCGTATACCATTTAAGGTGTCGTTTTGAGCCATTGGCGGTTAATACCGAAGCAAAGGGAAAGCCTAAAAGTGCTTTGTATTCAAATCAGGTCATTATACGAATTGTAGGAGGATCCGACGACATGGACTTATTGCCTTATGCGGAATTACTCGTACTCGCGTATATAATTCTACTGTACGTCGCGTTGCAAGTGCATCATCTCTATGTGTAGTCTTTCGCGTAAACGATTATTAGATTATGCGACTTTGTCAGATGGCACAATGAGAAAAAAGTTCAGTTTGTAGGAGCTACCGAGCGCACTTTTACGCTTCGAGAGTTTCCAATAGGGTTGGCATGCGTGTGATGGTGTTGAAGAGCGCGACCGGAAGCTGGAGTCGGGATTGCGAATCGCACGATGCAAGAAGTCCCGGTTCCATTGTGGTAATCGGGGTTTTGGATGTAGGACTGTTTTTTCCGATTGTGTGATTCATCTAGTTAGCTTGTTGGTGGAGATTTCTTGCTGGTTGGTTTCAGTTCGAATGGATGGCGAAAATGGTACGGTTTGAGGGATGATGAACTGAATGGAGGCTAATTTCCGAAACATTGGAGTTTCGGAGTTTTCGATGATGATCTCGGAAAAATTGCTGGAATCAATGGAGTGATAAATTTTTGGGATTGTGGGTATTTTTTGAATTCGTCGCTGGAGAAATCGAATGAACATTTATCACCAAAGATGCTATGAAAGCAATGGATTAAATTCTTAGAAGCTCTTTGGCTTTGGTGATGGAATTGATTGAATCATCGAATTTAATGAAGTCCCTGAATTGGTCAATTCAGGCTATAAAAAAAACTAGATTCTGTGATGAAGTTACCAAAGTAATCAGTAAAGCTGTTGCAGTCTTTAAAGTAATTCGGAGTCTCGAATCACCCCAAAGATATTCCAAGCCCTTTAATTAAAACTGCACCGAAGCTTTTTATCGGTAATTTATTTACAAGGCGGATCCGATCCAAGAACCGAATTCGTTTTCGTATTTGCATCTGCTCTCATGTACGTTACGTATCCAACGAAATGTTAATTAAACCTTCTAACCAGCCCCTGTGCAAAATTTAGGAAGCTGCCGATACTGCAAAAAAAGCCCAATGGTAATATAGACGTCGAGTCGTCTGCAGCATAAAACATGGAAGAGTAATCCGATCTGTGGAAAAATTTCTTCACGCGTTTAGCTAAATTATCGCCTATCTTAATATTCGCGCTGGCAATTCGTATTAAAATTCATATCGAATATTTGGAATAAATTTTATAATCCGAAGTAGACGTTAGCTCGCTGGTTGCTGCCGCGAACTCAATCACGACACCGTGAGGATTTCTATGGCATACTATACAATATACCGCTGAACACCCCCGTACCCCTCTTTTACCTATAGGCTTCGACTGGAGCGGCGCGTACAAATCTAATAAAATTTTCAACGCGCAAAGAAGCGAAAAGAAAAAAACTCGGGACGCGTGAGAAAATGCTGGAAAAAGGGTTGAAGCACGCCGAGAAGATTTTTCATTATTTAAATGGATATTAAAGCCGCGCTACCTACCACGTTGAGTTTTTCAAGAGCAGGAAATCAAAGACTATCTGGTTATGCGTTCGGAATAACAAATAGCGCCCGAGTGTTTCAGACTTATATATATTAATAAAAGAGGGCGCTCGAGTGCCTTTCAAATTGCACCTATGCAACCCTCATCTTCCGGCATGTACGTACGCATTTATCTGCTCGTCTCTCTATTATTCCTATACCGCTTTCACCCAAAGTTTACTCTTTATACGAGTCAAATCGAGCAAATCGCGGAAATTTTTTCATCTTTGGAAGCTTAAGATAACGCGAGGCTCTTTTTATTGGGATATGCTGCGAGAAAAATTTATGGTAATTTTTTTTCAAATATTTACCTTCATCTTGCGAGTCACGATCGTAGAAATCATTTCGTCCGCCACCTGAAATATTGAAATTATTTTTTTAATATATGGAGATGTAATAATACGTAGATTGGAATGGTATTCGGTATTTTTCAAATATTCTGTATTTTGAAATGAAATGAATGAAAAGAAAAGGCGGAATAAAAATCCATTTGGTACAAATTTTCTTCCTCAAATTTTGGAATTTTTCAAACAGAACGTGGAAATTTTTTTAATTTGTGTTGTTTTTTAACTTTCTTATTGAAAATATTTGGGAAACGAGAAATTCTCAGTATCTTTCGAGCTTGTTAATCTTTTTTGGAATTTTGCGAAATTTTGCAAATCCAGAGCGGCGAATTAGGTGGGTGGTGGGGGGGAGGGGGTAGGTAAATTACAAATGATGAAAAGATCGATTTTTTATGTAATGCAAACTTACAGTAATTTGCCACACTTAGACAAATGAATAAACCGAAAATTACCAAATTTTCAGTCAAACCTATCGGCCCTAAAAAATAAGAAATTCCAGAAAATAAATTACACACGTTTGCATTTTTTCAACTTTTTTCTACGAAATCAACACCTGATGTTTGAATACATATGATTTCATCTTTTCCCCATTATTACGTCAGGATTTTTCATAATTTGAATTTGAAGTCGAAATTCTAAGTGAAGAAAGGGTCATATGAAAAAAATGAATAGAGCATGAATTGTAGAGTGTAAAATTTTCTCTCTGTAGAGATGAATTCGTTTTTTCCTAGGAAGCTTAGTTTTCGAGATATTTCGGCGGAAATTTCCTAGTTCAACATTTATATTGTGTAGAAAATATCTTAAAAACTAAGCTTCTTGGAAAAAAAACTGATTGAACCCTACAGGAAGAAAATTTTACGCTCTACAATTCACGTTCTATTCATCATTTTTTTTTGAAACCTTGATTTCCCTAGAAAATTTATTTTTTGTAATAAACCACATTTTCAACATTTTTCATTTGCAACAAGCCATTCCGGTCGGTGATACTGACCCACTTTTTAATGCTGAGTTCGAATATGATTTCGGTTTTTTCTCCATCACATCAAGTTTTCTTTCACTCTGAATTTTTTGTTGAACATTTTTTTACACTTTAAATTCGATTTTATGAGCACAAGAACGGTCCCACGAAAAAATTCTATAGAACATAAATTATATAGTGAGAAATTTTTCATCACCAGAGTTCGGTTAGTTTTCTTCTATGAAGCGTAGTTTTTGAGATATTTTCAAAAAATGAAAAAAATGATTTTTGAACTTTCGATTGTAATATCTCTGAAGCTTAGCTTCCTAAAAAAAAACAAATCAGACCCTGTATAAAGAAAATTTCAGGATTTACAATCCAAGTTCTAATCATGGTTTTTGTAGAACGCTCTTTTGCTCCGAAAATTGACTTCTAGTGCTAAAAGTTATCAAAAAGTATAAAAAAATTTCAACAAAAATTAAAATTGTGAAAATCTCTTACGTGCTGGAATTTTTTCACTACTTTTCCCGTGATTAGCACGAAAAATAATGCCAAAATCACCCATTAAATTTTAGACAGAATTTCTTATGCTGACTTGTTGATCTGTGTTATTTTTCAACAAAACTATGCACTTCCTGAAAAAAGTTACGGCTGAAGTGAAATTGAGTTTTTTCAAGTACTGCTTCATCTTTGGCTCACAATTCTACACAGCTCTGAACAGTTATTTTTTAATTCTTGGTCACGATGGAAAAATTTCGAACATGAGAGAGACTGTCCAAAAATGAAGTTTCCACGTTCTCTGAATCTATACCCCTATTATTTGCTTGCAGTGAAAGAAAGTGTGGTAAAATTTGAAAAAAGTGATGAAAAGGTGTTTTTTAGACTTGAAAAGCTCAAATTTTTTAGAAATTAAAATTTTTTCCTTTTAACCCTCTTTTCTGAAAAGTTTGTTTTTTCGTGTTTTTGTCACATTTTTTTTCAAAATTACCTGACCAATTTTCGTTTTAAAAAAAAAATTACATTCATGGAAGTTTTTCTTTGTAACTCAACAGAAAGATTTTAGGATATGTCAATTTTTTGTGTATAATTCGCGTTGAATTGATTTACCTACATAATACTGTACTGATTTTAAATGAATTGACGAAATTTTTGGCATTAGGCTGGAATTTTCCTGAACCCCTCTGTTGAAAAATGGTTGGGATGTAACCGAATAGAATACTTGTAAAAAGTATGAGTGCTGTTCTTTTATCAATTTCCAAAAACATCTATTTTACATTTCTAAATTGTTAGATAATATGTATGTGTTATATACTTATTTCCGTTTTTCGTGAATTGTAAGTATTTCTTATTCCAAAATATCAAATTTATCACTTTTTAGATATCGAAATTAATTTAAATCAATTGCTCAATTTTTCCATTTTCTTTTATTTTTCTATCACTTGAAAATGACTTCTCCTACCCAAAAATTTTTGATCCCCCCCCCAAGAGTAAGAGACCAAAAAAACTAAAAATGAAAAAGATGAACGAAAACCGGAAAAGAGCACGATACAAAGTTCGAATATCGACAAAGACTTGATAAACGACCCAACCGAGCCATATTTTCCAGCACCTGTCTTCACTGGCGAGACATTTCTCAAAGATCTTTACGACTTTGACATATGAAATTCGTAATCAGGCGAATAATTGAGGCAAAGGTTGCCGTAACCAATGCACATATGGTATTCGTTATCCACTACCCTAATTACCAACGCCATCACCCCTCCGAAGACCTATCTGGTCAACACGGTTAAGCCATGTTTTGCTATTTCAGCGCGTTCCGATATTAATGAAGGTAATTACCGGCCGCACTTAACCTCATTATATATCCATTACACATATTCGGACTGACATTCGATTACACGCTTATTTACGTTGGTACAAGTTGCAAAAGGTGTACGCGTCCTACCAACCCAGCTCAGTACGAGTAAAATGAAAATCGATACGGTTGGAAAACTCAAGCAGAGCACCTTCGGTAGTCAATTATAATTACAAAGTGAATACGAAACCGTATATACCCATTAACGTACATTTAAAGGTAATTGAAAGGTAGTTTAAATGGGTGATTATACGTACCAGCCGAACTACAGTATCCTCCGGAGCAGCTCGCAGTTTGCGTATCTTTACCGGAGCAATTACTGCCGCCATTAGCCGGACTCGGATTGTCGCAAGTACGTTTCTTGTAACGTTTACAATCGGCGTCACATTCCGACCAATCGGACCACGGTGACCAGCGACCGTCAACGGCTGCGAAAAGAATAAATAACGTTAAGATGTTTGTCGCCTGCGGATCCATAAAATGTAAATACTTATAGGGGATGATTTTCCGCTGGATTTTTATCTCCAGTACGTTTCGTATTGCGAGTCGCGAATAAAAGATTTTTCCGCCGCGAAATGCTCGTAAAAATATATGTATTTTTTTCGTCTCGTCGTCGTCGTCGTCGCGAATTAACACGCTGAGTGTTCTTATGTTTTTAAGTTTCATTTTATTAGAGTTCTCGTGTCGTTCTACAGTGTGAAGTGGTGGTGTTTTTTGACAATTACCAAGTCGGAGTAGTTTTTCCTGTTTTTTTTGTTGATTTTTTCGTCGAAATGAGCTGCTGGGAAATAATTCTAAATTGGCTCAAACTGATAGTAATACTGTTTTGTAGGTTTTCACTCGATCGACGTGACTTTATAAGTGGGTGATTTTGAAGGAGAACGAAGTGAGCCTTTGGCTTGAGCTTCGATCTAATGAATATTTCACGAGTTTTGTTGTATTTCATCCGCTTTCTTCGCCCTTTAATTATCTTGTTTTGCGAAGTTTGAAATTGGTTAACGAATTGGTCCGGAGAGTCGACTTGAAATGAGAAGGGGTAATCAATTGATCTTTTCTACATCTAAATTTTATGATCTTTTTGTTGAAAAACTGATCGTATTTTGATATCTTCAACATTTCTTGACTGAAAATACAATTTCTCTCCTCCGAGGACACGCTGACCCCCCCCCCCAAATAAAGCTCTGATCAGAGTCTGCAACAACGAGTGTGTGGGCCTTACTCAAGAAATTTACAACCACCTTTTTTCTACCCGTTGAAAAATTCAAAATAAAATTCTCAAGTCTTTCCCATGTTCGAAACATCATAAGTGCAGACATGACTATTGATAATTTTATTCTAATGATTTGGTCACTTATCGATTTTAGCCACTAAAAGTCACTTTTTACAAAAAATTACAAATAAGCCATTTTTTTACTTTTTTTTTTTTTGAAAAGTTGTGAGTAAATTCAAGTTCATCTTGAAAAACATTGTGAAAGGAAATTGGAAAACAAAGAACCAGGGGTTGGAAAATAGACTTTTTAAAATTTTTGTTTTTTAAAACAACATATAAGTACTTGAATCTACAAATCATTTCAAAGATTTAGAATCACAAAATCACGTTACCCATTAAAAAATAAAATTATTTCTATCAAAGGTTTCAAAGAAATAGTAAAATTCAACCCTTTTCCCCCATCTAAAGTAATTTTTAAACTATAAAATCAGATTTTCTGTGGATTATAGGCAGAGACGTACTCAAAAGGGCGGTTTATGGTTTCGGACCCTCCTTGCAAGCAGAATGTTAGAAAAATGGTACAATCCTAGCTTTTAATAACCTTTTTCCGGAAAATTTCTGTCTTCACTTTACAAGCTACTCCTTTAAACTAAAAACATTTTTTTTAATTTTCAAGTATGAAATTTCATTGGTTTTAGATATTTGACATAAAATTAATCTCAATGTTTTTAAAACATTTCAGTGGGTGGGAGGAAGGGGGCATTTTCATGGAAAATAGCTTGAATTTACGAATTTGAGGTCGCTCTTTTTTCATTTTTTTGGTAAAAAATGATCTTTAATGTCAATTTCTTAAATCAAAATTCAGTTATGATGCCTACAGAATTACAAAAATGGCATCTAATTTTTATTAAAAAAGCAGAGCAAAAATTTTGAAAATTTTTTAAATTTTTGTTAATTAGAATATTTTACCGATTCATGGCCTTAGACCCTAGGTGTTTACTGTTTACCAAGTTTTGTCCGTTGGACGAGGTGTCTAGAATGCCGAAATTTTGCATAATTTCAATTATTATTCTGTTAGATTTTTTCCAAGATTTCCTTTTTTTTTGCTGTCTCTGAAAAGTTGGATATCAATTTTTTTCAATTTGTCAACTTTTTCAAAAAAATTGTCGCTTTTTGAACGATAGTACTTGAAATGTTGTAAATTTACAAAGGGCTCGAAAGGTTTGTAGATCTGATACATGTCTACCTTTTGTTCCCCCTCTCCGACCCCGGCTCTAATTAGTCCCTGTTCACATTTTGTTTCCACCTCGCCTCTCCTGGAGTTCAATTTTGTATCTGAAGTCGAAATAACTTAGAAAATGGGAGGGGGGAGTGAAAAACAGATTCGAATACCCCACTCGATAGTAGATACTGTTGAAAATTCTTCAATTTTGGGCCAACCTCTCCAACCTTGAGGGTCAAATTTCAAGTTGGGGTCAAAATAATTATAGATATAGGTACGTAGTCAAAAGCTTTGAACCCCCCCCCCAAAAAAAAAAAAAAAATCTGTTCTTTTTCCTTTCTTCATTTGTTATGGTTGGCAATTTCTCTGGGGTCAGAAAAAATTTGAAAAAATCTTTTTCGATACAAAAAAAAAACTGGAAAAAAGAACGCCACAACCCCGAAAGCTGAGGTAATACTTCATTCGACTTTCGGAAAAAATTTATTTCATTCAGGAAAATAGGTAAATTCAAAAAAATAAATTCGGGATTACATTTTTTGGGAGTTTTTCTATTCGGAAATTTGGTCGTTCGGGAAATTGCATTCAGGAAATTGACCCGGAATCGTAGAAATTTATGCCTATTTCAAAGCATGGATTTGAAACATTTCATTTTCTCTACTTTTAATAATTTCATCTTCTCGATCTCCCGCTTAACCTCACTCTCAATTCACCCAATTTCACCCCTTGACAAAAAATTAAACTCGAAAATATCTCCATTCCGTAAAAAAAATTCAAATTTGCAAATGCGTCGTAAATATTTAAACGAAAAATTCGCCACTTTCGCGCCCTACACGCTGCATCAGCGGAAACCTATCAATCTTCATATTCCACAATTACCTCCACCCTTCGCTTCATGGTGCTACGTATCTTAAAAACCTGTACTCCAGTTCACGTTGCACAGAACGTATTAAATTTTCAAACACCAACTTCAGTTCTCCTCTCGCAGCAACGGCGAAAAAAAACACAGATACGTTAAAAAACCCTCGTCGACGTTTAAATTCGAAGCCGGGTATCTGTGCCATTCCCAGGAGACCACAGCTCGGCAGCGGCGGCAAAGGCACGCAAGGCCAGTCACGTACCTACGACGATAATTTGACAGATAATCGTTTCATCTGCGGAGACCGATTAGTCTTCTTGTAGCGAAACCGAAATCCAACATCTCCGATCAAATAGCATCCTATTAAACGGTTATGGTATATTTTGCAAACCCTCCAGGAATATATTTTTTCCGTGATCGGTTTGTTTTTAACGAGTGTCTTTGATATACCGGACATGCGCTATTAACATGTATAAGTACTCAATTATTAAATCATTATCCCCCTTACTTCATCCTGTGATGGGTGCGTTGTATTATGAACTATATGGGGGCTTAAAATTAAACATAGCCGGAAGGGGGATCGATTCTCAACTGCGTGGTATTCGAATAAATTAGCTTTTATGAAATATCTCGACGATTTTCATTCAACGCAAGGTGAACATTTTTCCTCGCCCAAAAAAAGGTGATAATTTTTGGAGAAAGTAATTACGTTGTTTCGGGTGCAAATTCTTTTACCAATGTAAAGAAAAGATACGCTGAGGTTATAAAATGTTATATAAATCAGCTGCTCATTAAAATATGCAACCCAGAATGAGGAAATTTTCAATAGACGTTGGAAAATCTTATCGCGCGGATCGAGTTGCCGGAGGGAAAAAAAACACAGCACCTAGTTCGCGACCGCAAACTAAACGTACGGAAGACCAAAAGGGGGCTCCTAAGATCGCAATCAAAGCCGAACCAACTATAAACTATTTAAAAACTAATTTATATCCAACTATAAATCACTTGAAAGGTTCGCGAAAATAGTGCCACAAGGGGAGTATTGTTTTATTGTTTTACGCGCGTACCGAGAAATACTTATAACCCTCATTTGAGTTAAACACTAGAAGCAGCAAACCATAATAACGGTAAATGATGAATCGGTGCAATCTGGAATGGTTATTGTTGCTAAAAGCAAATTCTCTCCAGTAACGAATAATCACTTTTCCGCACTACGTGTTCGGTGTATGGCACATAGGCGTACTAACCGTGTACACACGTAAACCATAACCGACCAAATAGTTTGTTCTTTTACGAGTACGTTCGAAAATATAGCCAGCCTTTAATCATTGAGCCTAACTACCCGCCTCTTACAACGCTATTCTTATCCGCGGCGCTCCTAAATGCTCTTCTATTTTTAATTAATACACTTGTTATCGACAATATACGAGCATTTTTCTACCTCCTCGCCTTCCACCTTGGTGTACCCGCTGCGCCACCTCTTAGGCTAAATTATCGCCTGTTTGTATTGCCATCGTCGCCCCGCGAACACATTGCGATGACGGCACGCCGCCATCTTACGCGTGTAATATTTTATGTATTATAAAATACCAACAACTTGTGGTTTATATTCCAGCTATACGCGTCCACAAATTTGTCGTCATCTCGGTAGAGCTCTCTTTATCGTTTTATATGAATTACGACCGCGATTTATTAAATACGTAAACAAAGGTGAAAATACTTCGAGGTGTCGTGTTTTTCCGCAGACATTGTCCTTAGATTACGCTCCTTAAATGGGTTTAATTACAGGGCTCTGTCTGCTGCGCATAGAGATTTTTCTCGTGCAATTAAAAGAACGAAATTACGTTGAATTAAGCAGCAGGATGTATTATAGTGTTGATTAATTAGCGCCGTGTCTTCGGTTCGAGTATTTTTTTCAATTTTTTTACTCTCGTTACGTGATGCTGAAATTTTTTCGACGAAGGGTTCATTATATTAGAAATAAGGCTGAGCGACGAATGGAAGAGAATGTGGTCCCTTCTTTCTCGTGTATCTATGTTTCCTTCTTCATATACTGGGTGTTTCACGAATCGTCTGCCAAACGTATTTTTTTGGATATAACCACTAAAAAAAAACTTGAGATGAATATGTTGCCCATTTTGAAAATCGAAGGGGCAAATGCTGCTGCTGAAAAAATCACGTCAAAAAATTTTTTCATCCATAGAAATAGATAGTACATTGAAAAGTAAACAAATTTTCACTTTGTGACTTTTTGCCTAAATTTAAAATTGAAGGGGCTACAAAAAAATATTATTCAAAACAAATTCTAAAAAAATAAACTAGTCAAGAGAATGGATAGTACCTTGAAAATTGAAAAAATTGTTCTGTAGACTTTTTGCCCAACATTGAAAATGAAGGGGCTAAGGGTCATACAAAATAAATGGGCGTCAACATTTTTTCAAATTTTCTCAATTTTTAATGACCCTTAGCTCTTTATTTTTGATATTAGGCAAAAAGTCTACAGAATAAACTTTTTTCAGTTTTCAACGTACTATTCATTCCCTTGATATTAGTTAATTTTTTTAGAATTTTTTTTGAGCAATTTTTTTGTAGCCCCTTCAATTTTAAAATCAGGCAAAAAGTCATAAAGTGAAAATTTGTTCAGTTTTCAAAGAACTATCCATTCCCATGCTTGAAAAAAAATTTATCATGATTTTTTTAGAAGCAGCATTTGCCCCTTCAATTTTCAAAATAGGCAACATGTTCATCTCAAGTTTCTTTTTAGTGGTACCCATCCAAAAAAATATGTTTGGCAGACGATTCATGGAACGAAAATGTTTCGAATTGTCAGGGCCCTGAAGTATCACTTTTTTTTTTGTAAGTGACAAGTTCATTTTCTGATTGTGAAATGATTTAGTAGAAAAAACTGTACAAATAATTATGGGTCAATATTTAAAATTTTTCGACTTAAAATTGAGAATTTTTTGAAAATCTGAATAATTTGTAGCGAAATCTATTACGAATGTTCCAAATGAATTTTTAAAAAGCATTTCTGACGTCACGTCAGTACCCGAAGATATCTTCACATTGGAGATTTTCAGTTGAAATAGTGGGAGGGAAAGTGTTTTTTTTTAAAGTACTGTTTTAAATCATGTATTTCCTTCGTTGAGCAATTTTAATAAATTGAAAGCAGAGATGACTTTTTGTTCAATTGTTTGATGTACAGATAACTTTCTGATTCGATGTTATTGTCAAACAAGAGAAACAAAACATCTTTTTCTCAAGTAGGTACCCTTCTCACATCACTTTTTGTTAACATGTCAGATATTTCGAGTATTTTTTTTTTCAATTTTCCTCCATGTTTCCAAGACCAAGACTGACAAGATGTCAATATGTCGATATTTATTTATTTAAAAAATGCCGAGTTCTTTTTTGCGTCTGACAAATTGCTATTAGGTAGGTATATAAAATCTAAAATGACATTATGTCTGGTGATGTCTAATTTTTTGGATCTCAATTTTTTGGCCTCCAATATTCGTATAAATTTTTTGACCTCCCTCTCCTCCTCCTCGCATGTAAAATACTTTTATCCATGTCAAAAGTAAATAAAGTTTCCAATTTTTTTTTGTAAGTTGCAATATTTTTAGAAATCATTTTGATTTGCAAATTTTTTTGAAATAAAGTAAAAATTAATACATTCAAGAAAATGATAAAATCTTTCAAAATAACGCTCAAAGATATTGAAAATTGTGAAAATTCTTCTCGTCTTAGAAATAGGTTAAAATTTTTGTAAAATTGATGAAAATTGAAAATTTTATGAAATAATCAACTGCATTTGCATTGCTTCTTGAAATCTCGTAATTTTGTAAAAGCAAGAAAAATGAAAGAAAATTTTGTGCTGAACGCTAAATTTCATCACTTAGAATTTCATAGGTATGTAATGTACCTATATTAGGGAGGATAATACTCGATATTAATAAAATTTGAATGAAAATGACGTTTCAGAAAAATGTAATTTTTTGACATCTCAATTGATTTTCCCACCCTTTGAGTTATTTTGAAGCAGTTTCAGAATGTTTTAATCCATTTTGGAAATTTTTTCGATCGATAAACCAGTTTTTTTAATTTTTCTGTGCCATTTTTAACAGAATTTGAGCAATTTTCATTGCATTTTAAATAGTTGTTAACAATAAAATTCAATTTTAACGATTTTTTTAGTACATTTCATCAGTTTTTGTGTTTTTTGCTGTCTTCTTAAATACGAAAATGCGAAAGAAGTTTGAATATTAAAAAGTTGTTATAAAAGTAGTAAACAAATACGAATTTTAGAAAAAAAAGTTCAAAAATTACGAAATTTTGTCTCTATTTCTGGAACTAAAATAATTGTCCCTGGTCTTTGAAAAATAATTATTCGATCCAGAAAAGTATAATTTTTTCATTTCTAGTTTTGGTACGAATCACTCTGTTTTTCTAACAATTTTATCGATATTTTAATAAATGTTAAATATTTTTGGAGTATTTCATTGTTTATTTTATAATGAAAATCATTTTTATAGCATTTAAGACAATTTTGTTCAATTTTGAATATTTTTCTACGCGCTTGTAAAAATTTTCAGCATTTGAAGGTCAAAAAGTCGATTGAAATTTTTAGTTCTTTTCAGTGAAAATTTTTTAAGCTATCCTCGAAAATAATTTTTTCCTCTTTGTGATTGAGTTTTCATGAGTGTTACAGGTGTACACTCCTCTGAAAAAATTGTTAGTCTTACTCATTTTACCTCTTGATCGATATACTTATTTTCAATTTTTTAACTTCTCAATGGATTGTGACGAATTTTAGTCATGCAGTGATTAGTTAAATCCTACGTAATGTTGAATGATTTTTTACCAAATTATCCAGAGTAAAATAAATTTTGCCACTGTAACTCGAAAAATAGGCAGAGTCAGACTGAAAGGGAAACACCGAGATACGAGTGTTCCCTCTTTCTTCCCCATCGAGACAAAATTGAATTTTGATTGGAGAACATTAGGTTCGAATCGAAAAATTTGTAAAGTGATGGCTTCTGGAACCAAATATTTTGTACTAATTCGAAAAAATGAAAAATTTGCATTTTCTGTTGAAAAAATTCGATTCTAGTTAAAAAAATTTCAGTTTCTGTTTAAAGCACCCTGTATAATTAAATTGCCCAATGTTCGACACTGTTTCTCAAAAATTGAATTATATACGAGATGAAAAATTTTTTAATTTCTTTTTTACCCAAATTTTGCATACAAAACGAATTAAATATCCGCATTTTGGTATTTCGTTATTTGCAAACACTCGAACCTCATCTGTAACCTTATCTTAGTCATTTTCCGGGTATAAAAAATTGTTGCCATTCTTCGGATATAATTCGAAGCAGCCTTGTAACTCGGTTATCTCGAGTATCAATTTGTTGAACGCTGTCTGGCCCTATTAATTCATCTTCTTAATTAAAAGCGTAGAATAAACAGGCGATTATTTGGGTGCTCGAGTTTTGAAGGAAAGGGTGAAAAAAATGCTTTCTACTTATATATTTCGGGCGAAATTTTTGACCATAAAGACGGCAATAAAATACGAATAAAATTTCCATCAACGCGGTACTCTTTATGGGCTATCATTAAGCCAAAAAATTATCTTACCATGAAAAATGACCATAATTCAGCCTGAATACGAAATAACGAACGATAGACGCTGTGCTGGAGTCGAATTGTAAATTTTTTTCCGAAATTAACGCCTTAAGCTATTATACTGACCTAGTTATGAATTAGTCGTAATATTTTAGCTACAAAATTGGGAAGCAATGGCGATGTAGGTATGCTTATCTGATATACCTCGGTGGTTGCTTTTTTTCCCCCTCTCAACCTTCGCTAGAGCGTTAAAAGGTGCGAAGTAATGAACTTACGAGAATCTGATAGACTTTGGTAATACGATGGAGAGCGTATAAAGTTGCGAAATAGCCGACATCAGTCATTGCGCCCAAACTACCCAGAACAACTTATGAATTATTCAATCGAGTTTCAAACGATTTCGCGTATATAAAACAACTATGTTAGAATAGGTGTAAAATAAATAGAATTTTCTGGAAGCGTAAAATCAAACTCTGCTGTAAACGTATAAACACGAGTTTCATCTGTAGCAGGTGCCCGTATTTATCTCAATCAGGGACGCACTCTCAAAGAGGAGGCTTAGGGGGCTCGAGCCTCCCCCTCCCCCCTGAAGCTCGGCAAGGAGATTTTTTTATCATAACAATGTTAAAGAAGAGTATGATTTTTATTTAAAATTTCGCCCTTGTTTCGCTCGGGCAGTATTTAGTAACTAGGTATTTCTTAAATACACATACCGACATACCACTTTTCAAATTTGAATCCGTTGAATTTGCAAAAATTTTGTCTTTTTGAATCGGAAAAATAATTTTCATTGAAAATTAGTGATCTTTCACTGATTTTCGGTCAAAAATTACTAATTTCTCAGTCAATGTCTCATTTATCAGAAAAAATCAGTAATTTTGACTAAACAAAATAATTAAATCTCATCATTTTTCAATTTTTCTTCGCTCAAATCGGTAGAAATATATTGTTTGTCTACTGAGAAAACCCCAACTACTCCAGCCCCACTGAAGTAACAGGTTACTACATTTTTTCATCGAATTTTAGCCCCCCTCCCTCCCCATTTTTTCTTAAAATCTGAACCCCTTCCTCACACGATTTTTCGGTGCGCCTATGATCTCAATTTTTCATTTTTTGGGGGATGTTTTCATTTCTCACGTAATAATTAATTTTTCAAACTGGTATTTTGCCTCGTGTACATTCGAGTTTGAAGAAAATTCATTATGTTTGAAATAGACGAACGAGAGATGCGAATTTCACCGAAACGAAATTTAATATCTCTCGCTAGGTAAACGATAATTTCGACTTATATTTCCGGTCGCATGAATCGCGCAGCAGATAAACGTGTGCCTAACTTTCGATACACGAATTCGTAGGTGGAGGTACGACTTGATGCGATGTTGCAATTCAAAAGCGGCGTTAAATTTCCGCCAGTTTGGAGTTGAAAAGTACAAACACCAAACACGTATTTACGCTCCAAGGTTTGAAATTCGCTGCTCTACTGAAAGTAAAAGAAACATCAGTAAAAAAAGAAGTATAGGTACTTCTATGCACACCCAGCCCACTTCGTAGCACATATCTGAGCGCCGTATTTTCTCCAAAATTTATAACGATTTTTATTTCTCCTGTATAGTCATTTTATGTGTATACGATTGTGGAAAACAACAGATAAACGTAACCCCATTAGCCGAAATGATATTCGTACTTCCGCTGAATTAATTTACCCTTATGAATGTGCTCATAGAAATCTCGTATCGTGGTTTGCGAAAATACACTCGCTCGTCTAGCAACGTTGGGATTTCTATTAAAAAATCCACCAAGATGATTCCGCAAAGTGTCACTGACATCGCGATAAAATCGGATTCGAAATTTCATAATGCCAACATAACAAACGAACTCGTGTAGTTTTCTCAAACAATGTAAAAAAAGGAAAATTTTCCAAAGGTATGTACTTTGTATAGACGACGATCGATTCAACCCGTCGAATTAATCCTCTTCAAGACTATAAGTACATATAATAATCTCTTAGCGATGAATAAGCACATCGAGAGGAAAAAGAGAAAAAAATACGCTAAAAAATTATACACAACATCGCATCGCAGGAAAAATAAAGAAAATAAAAAAAAACTCAACTTCGAGTCCATAAACTGCTTTAAAATTACGATTCAAACAGAAAGCACACAAAAAAAGCAACATTAAAGGCTTAAAACTTTTTAAGCAAACGGGATATCCTGTTTTTTATATAGAATACTTCGTAAATAACTTCTTGCATTAGATGTTAATGAGCTAAAGAAAATGTAAAGAACTCAAAGCAACTAGAATCTTTCTGGTAAATAACAATAAATATTCTTTGAAAAATAACCGTGCTGCAGTGGATACGAAAATTTACGAATTCTTTTTTTTTTCACTTCTTTTTTTACTCGTCTCGGTATAAGAAAAATAGCGACGTAGCGATCCGGCGCAAAAAATTCACTTACATTCATCTCGCAGCGCAATTCAGTTTTTCATAAAAAATTTCCACTTTGGTAAAATAATTTTCCAAACGGCGGCGAAAAAGATATATTTTTAGCGGTTCGGTGTACCGCGTATCCATAAAATAAGTTGTGTACGTTTGAAAATGTATCGGTCGAAATAGCCGCAGAAACAAAAGGACACCATTTATTTTCAGCGTTGAAAACGATAAAACGTGTAAAATTCTTTTATTTCCAACAGATGGTTCAAATTTAAAGCCAGTTCTCGTCTATTATCTTTCTTCTCTATTTCGCGGTGTAGTTTTTTTTTGTTTGCTCGAATTTATCTTCCGCTACGTTGTGCGTGTGTAAGTTTTGAAAATGATTGTTTTGAGATAGTTTTGAGTAAGATATTCGCGCCGAGGTTTAGATTGCGAGTGGAACAACTTTGTCGTAGAAAAAATTGTGAATTTTATTCCTAAACGGGTATGAAATATTCGAGGTAAATGCAACTGAACCGTGAAGGTATTTTTTTGCTTTATTGAATTTATTACGTTCGATTTCTTTCTATTTTTTTCACAAATTTTACGCCTGGAAAAAGAATCACTAGCGATATTTTACCATTGAATTGGATCATTTTCGGTTTATACGCTCCAAATGTCGGTTTTATTGCCTTTTTTGGTACAAGATTACTCATTTTAAAAATTATGGCTGCCTGTTAAAATTTATAACTCTGAACATACCTGAATGATTTTTTTTTTTTTGATTAGGGAATAAAATTATCATGAAACACCTAATTAAATTCACCAATAATTATCGATATTACTGATATGAAATGAAAATAATTTCTTCGATTTTTCTGTCAATCCCCTATCAATAAAGCTTGTTTTGTTTTTGTGGAAAAGTACATAAAGTTCCGAAACGCAAGTACGCAACGTTTTTTTCGTAATTTAGCGAAGAATCGCCCCACATTGTCTTGCGTTAATCTGAACTAAGGGTTGCCTACATGTAGGTCGGCAAAAGACAACGTCAACGATATACTCAAAATATCTGAAAAAGGTTGAGTGGGGGAGACAATGTTGCCAATTTCACGAAAACTTGATTTTTTTGTAAATTTTTGCCCCTTAAAATTTTTGATTAGGCAAAATCTGCATGAAATGATTTTTGATCCTTATCCAAAACTCTATTATGCAATATTGTTGGTTTTTAAATAGGTATTTCAATTTTTAAAATTTTCGAAAATTTGGGTTTGAGATTTTTTTTGAAAAGTAAGTACAAAAATTGAAAAAAGACAATTTTTTTTTAAAGATTCGTAATCAATGAGGGATGGGAGTTTATATTTTTTAAAGAGAATGGGCCTTCGGCTATGTCGTGAATGAGTTTTCATTATTCACTGGGCCTTATTATTTTTTTTACGAAGCAATTTTCGCGTTCCGGAAATTTTAAGTCACCACAGCTGTATTACTAATCGTCATCGTGTTTCAAAAAAAAAAAAAAAACGAATATTAAAACATGAAAAAAAAATCCGTTTAGGTATTCCTCAGCATAAATTCACTTTTTACGGGAGGTATTAAGAAAATCGTGACCTTATCAGATGAGTTATAAAACAGAACCCGGATTTTGCTGCGGGGAGGAGGGACCGTCAGAGAGTACCATCCTGTATCCAAAAAGTGTATTTCCAATCGAAAAATTGGTAAAAATGACGAATTATTTTGAGAATTCAGAAAAATGTTACTTTTTGATTGGAAATAATTTCAGTAAAGTTGCATTCAACTGAAAAAAAATGGAAAACTTTCAAATTGGTCAAAAAATTTTCGAATTTTAAGCCCTCTTCTATATACTGTTAGTTTCAGTTTTATTCTGCGTAAGAAAGTCTCAAGTTGACTCAGATTTAAAGAAAAATGTAAGAATTTTAAGAATTTAAAAACTTGAAAATTTTTACGAGTTTGTCGTTTTGATGGGAAATGATTTTGGAATAATTTCAGCTTTAATTCCACATGAAATACAAAATGAGCTCGATTAAAATATTTTTAATTTACAGTCATCTTATTCGTGGTTTGTTACTTTTAAAGCAACTTTATTACTTTTTTTTGTTTTTGGTCAGAAACGTATGACTTTCCAACTCTTTCAAGTCAACATACTACAATGTTTTCAACAAATTTTTGGGGAAGAAGAAACAGGAATTATGTACTTGAGAAAATAATTTGAGACCATTTCTCATCCAGAATTATCGATGATAGTTGGATAAAATAACATGAAAATAAAATTGAAAATTTTGAAGGGGTTTTTGTGAGAAAAATTTGAAAGTCCTAGAGGTTTTTTCTATCACTTAATTCATCGTTGGCAGTACCTATCAATTTTGTTTCCCTCGAACGTTGAAAATTCCCGAAGAATTAAGTTACTTTTTTGTACTATGCGAGCATTTTATTTGTAAAATTTGCCATATTAGGTTACAATGCCTGAATTTTGAAAAATTTTCAATTTTGAATTAATTTTTCTCAAGTTTTTGAAAATTTGAAGCTAATAAAGCCTCTAATCTTTCTCATTTTAATCGGGTCTAAACGTATAAAATTTCATGTGAACCATTTTCTGATACCTATAAGACACCTTATTGAAAAATTATTTGAATACATGAACGAATACTAATTTTTTATGGTATGAGATGAAAAATTTTCCCAGACTTGAAAATAAGGACCATTAATTCACATTAGTAATCACTTTTTTTTTAGTTTGAATAAACTGTTTTAAAGTAATTTTCAAAAATGGTTAGTAATTATCGTAAATTCCAAAAATCACGATTAAATGCATTTTTTTGATAATTTTCCATTATTCTGACAAAAAAAACGATCCGAAATTCATAATAAGTATCCATATAAAAGAATATTAAACTTTGTTGGGAAATTTTCTCGTCTAATATACACGTAATTTCAATAATTCACTATTCACTTCTTTTTCAATAATGAACTCTGTTTTAGACGTGTAATTATAGTAATTCACGTATAACGTTTAGGGAAAAAAGCGAACAAATGGAAAGTTATTTAATTTCGTTGGAAAAATGCCATTGTTGGAAAAAAAAATCATCGAGTTGCAATTATCGAGTAACTTTTTCCCCATCGTTTGATGACTATTGGAGTATTTTCCATACACACATACATAAAATATCTTTGTATGGAAACTTTCCAGTCTTCTCGTCGAAAGGTAAAATCGGTAAATTAATTCGTGAAAAAAAATTATAGCACTAAATGGTCAAACACTCGATAAAATTCGCGAATAAAAAAGTTGAAAGTATAAAAACGTTAAAATAGGTAGTCGTTAGACAATGGCATTCATCATTTGCTACACATTAGTATCCGTAACTTGGGAATAGGTTGGTAAAAAGTTGCAAATGCAATAGCCAAAGCTAGTGGAAAGAAGTACTTATTCAACCCTCGAAGTCGCAATTATTAAAACCTATACTTAAACCCATTAAGCGACAGTTTTTTTGCACGATTCGGAGTTGTGAAAAAAACTAGCAAAAAGACCGTGCTTGATAAAAGGATACGCAATTTTATGTACTTGAATTTCTCTTTCACGAACGGCAGTACTTCAACTTTCAGTACTAGGCGGTAAGGTTTTCGGGGCCAGCGCGGTGTGGCGTTTTCGATTGTTAAAATAATTTGCAGCTATGGTTGATATCACCCTTTGGTGCCAAAGCGAGAGAAGAAGTCGTTCGCACGGAGCAGAAAGCAATAATTTACGCCGTTTTATTTGTGTTTGCCAGTTCCATGCGATATCATTGAACCTGCCATACCATACGATGCCGCTAGTGGTCAACGTCGGAGGCAAGGGTCGGACGTCGAGGTGGCATCCCCCTATATTCAATGACCCTAGCTATGTTTTTATATGCATATCGCATACAAACGTTCTCGTTTTACTTCTTCTCAATAATTAATATGCGAACGATAAAAATCTACAAAAGCGTGAATTTCGTTTCGCCGCCCGCACCAGTAGAGAGAGCGAAGGGTTGACGTAGCGCCGCGCCGAGCGCTTGGGTAAAGGTTAAACAAAGGCTATGCCTACGTTTAGCCAACATTTCTGATTTATGTTGAACGTAGTGTACTAATGAGTGCATCAGATATACTAATGATCATTCCCCTGTCCAGATTCAATTAATTGGATTTTCATTTTGCGGTTTCTCTCCCTCCGAATGAAAGTTAGCAAAAATAGAAGAAAAATAGCATCCAGTTAGCGAATTGTAATACAGAGTTTCCATCGGTATTGGAGGTGCAAGTTCACAGCACGCGTCTCACTCAGAGATGGGGTGATTCGAATCACCAAAAATAATCGCAAAAGTTGTGGAGAACCCGATGCGAATCCGATTCCCGAATCGGATTCTCTATTTCAAGGGAATCGCAGTTTTGGGATTCGGATTTGCAGAATCGTGAAGTCGAAATTCCTTACGATTCCGATTCTTTAAAAAAAAACTGCTTGAAATTTGAAATACATTTCTGACCTGGACTACGGAAAGGTACCTGTAGTCACCAAAATCGACTTTTCGTTTTTGATCGATATTGACAGAAGAAAGTATGCTCCTTCCAATGAAATAAACCACAGACTCCAGATTTTATTATTTTTGCTGTAAAGTACATTAGTTTTTGCCAAGAAGCTTATTTTTAGACACATTTTCTATAAAAGTGAACTTTGAATTTTTGACTGAAATATCTCAAAAGCATAGCTTTCTAGAAAAAAACTTATTTCACTTCACGGAAAGGAAATTTTACGCTCTACAATTTATGTTCTATTCATTTTTTCCGTAGAACCTTTCCTGTGTTCAGAAACTTGACTTCAAGTGACTAAAATCTTAAAAATAGGCATGTAAAAATAAATCAACAAAAAATTGATAACTTTTGACACTTGAAATCAATTTTCTGAGTAAAAGAAGGGTTCTACGAAAAAAATGAATAGAACATAAATTGTAGAGCGTAAAATTTCCTCTTCGTAGTGTGCAATTAGTTTGTTTCTAGAAAGCTATGCTTTCGAGATATTTCAGCCGAAAGTTCAAAGTTCAGCTTTCAAACCGAGCTGTTTTTTTGACCGCGTTTTTCTCAGTGAGTTTATTTTGGCCAGCGGTCCCTTTTCGTAGACCTGGTCATATTTTCATTTTTCAGTCTGAGAAATTTTCTTATTTACTGAAGTGTGATGACGATCGGGGGTGTGTAAGGGGTTGTGACACCTCTCCAGACCATCCCAAGGTTGCAAAAAGTTGGGAAAAGTTGGGTAAAGTTGGGATTCCCAACTTTTTCCCAACATGTCCTAAGTTTGGATTTGGCAAAGTTGTGAAAATTGAGGAAATTGGGAAAATTTGAGAATATGAAAAAAAAGTTGAAAATAAAAATGTGTTAAAAGAATAATGTACTTAGTGAATGTGAAATCTAAGACAATCTTAATTATAATTTTCCTTGAAATTTTCTACCTTCGTTTCGCTCAGGACTAATACACTGATTCGTTAAATTTTTTCAATTATAAATAATGAAATTGGTATCTCTAAAGATTTTTAAAAAAATGACAAATTAGGAAAAGGCAATGAAGTGAATGAGAGCGGAAGGGTTCAAAATTTTTACTCAGGCCACCAAATTTATGCCATTCACTCCGTCCCCAAAAATCAATCTGTTTCGTAGCTGAATAAATTTATTTTCAAAATTTTCAATCATGTTTACTGCAGCCAGTAGTATCGGAAAGTAGAAAGGTACTTTCAAAGTATTAAAACACCTTTTTTGGGTGTTTAAAATTTAATTTTTTCTAGGCTTTTCCTTCTCTTTGCTCGGGCATAAACAAAATCACACTTATTTAAATTATTAAAGGCAACTATGTGAAAAAAGCTCCTTTTTACCCCCATACCTAAAATCCCTGTGGTATTCCATGTCTCCATACCCACTTCGTACACTCCCAAAAAAGAAGCTTCCGATGTCAATGATGTCATTGGTTGTAACAACTTTCCACGTGAAATTTAGTTGGATTGAAGTCCAGGTTAGTGGGAGCTACTCTAGGTACTAATAAAAAAGGAGCTTGTGGGAGGGTAAAGAAAGTCTTTTTGAAGTAGGTATCATATTTTTAAAAAAAATTGGAAATCTGAGTTGAGATTTTTACAGATTTTACACCCCCTCCCCCTCCCTCCATATCGGAAAAATACCTTCGAAACGTCACTGATTGGTTTAAAATATTACCTTTCTATGATTTAGGGCCCAGGGACAGGAATAAAGCGAAATAGAAAGAATGATTTTTTATAGTTATTGAGTCGTGAAAAATTGAGGGTGGGAAAATCCTCGAAACTTAGAGAATCTCGGAACCTCTGTTCATTTTTTCCCCTCAAAATGTTTTCAACATTTCTTACTCAATTTTTTCAACATTTTCTAAAATTGAAATTTTTTCTCATTTTTCAACTCATTTTTTTGGAAAATTTTCCAAATTTCAAATGTTTTAGTCTCGCGTTGAATAGAAAAATCATTTTCATGCGTTGAAATTTTTTGGGAAATGAAATTTAAAAAATTGAAATTTGTAAAAAAATTAAAAAGTTGTGAATTGGAAAGATTTTTTTCAGTCAAAACCAATCTTTACCTACATACTAAATTTAAAATTGAAAAAATTAAGAAAAGTTGGGAATTTTTTTTTTAATTTAGAAAATTTTATGAAAATTAGTTGGGAATTTTTCGGAAAATTAGTTAGGAAAATTTGAGGTACACGTCCCCAGACACATCGCTTCGTCACGCCTCTGCCTATTTATTTAATCTGATCAATCATCATAGTTCGTTAATTTGTGATAGGTAATAAAAAGAAAAAAATAGAGAATCGGAATCGCAGTGAATCGTCAAACTTTTGAAAGAATCGGATTCCCCATAAGTAAGGAATCAGATTTATAGAATTGGATTCTCACTTACGAGGGAATCGCCCCATCTCTGGTCTCACTGAATCACCGAATCACTTTTTACCAGTAAAATGCATTCCAATTACCCCGACGTGGTGGAGCTTTTTATAGAGTGATATTCCCGAACGCCTTCGCTCGTTACCCTCGAACCGAGTGTATTTTTCCATTAATTATTTCGCAACTGGGTACCGACGTGTCGTAGAAAATCAGCCACATATGGCAGCCTTATTCCTAAAAGGCAACAAGCTAATAAAGGTAAACTAATTGCCGAGACTGGTTAATTTCCAAGAGAAAATACGACGACGTAACGTCAAATATGTATACGTACAATTGTCTGTGGTTTGTCGGAATCCAAAAGCGAGTCGTTTTCGAATTCTTGCAGCATAATTACATTCTTCACTCGTGCCATTTATCACCATTCACCGTGATCCCGGAGAATTCGTCTTTTTCACGACACGAGTCGAGGCGACGCTACGTATATCGTATTATGTATCGTAAATACACGTGCGAAACAACAACCGTCAACCGAAGAAAACGCCGGTGTAGTTTTGGCACTTTTACAAATGGAAAATGAATCCGGATTTCAATTCCCTCCATCCACCCGTCTGCACTTCTTGAAAGTATCAATATCTCTGGAAACAATTAATATCGAAAAGCCTTTGCGCTCGAATTCGATATCGCCACCAATCACGACACAATTCGTATAATCATATTTTCTCGTTCCACTCGAATCGTTCCTCGTGTATGGCTATTTGCAACATGATTGATGATACGCGGAAACAAGACGACCCAAGGATCGTCGAGCCAGCAACGATAAGAGAAAAACATTTACAAAATGTCACCAAAAATAAGAACCGACATATGCGATCAATTTATGGATGTATAAGATTTTATATATCATTCGCGAAAGGGCGAAGGACAGATTTTACCGCGGTGGATTTCGCAGAAAACCGACACTGTACAAGTTTACGCAGCTCTATGGGTTTTTACAAAGCTTTCCTTTCATTTTCAGATTTCAACGATTTTTTATTTGACGATATAAACGTCATTTGTGGGTTATATATCGATACATTTGTTTTACATTTTATGAAATGGCCATTACCGCCGCGCTATACTCGGACCCTGTGTCCTTTTCGTCATGTACAAAACTAGGGGAATATCTACGAACTACGGAATCGCCAACTCCCTTCCGGTACGACTGTTAACGTTTTATTACCGTTTATAATATTAAAAGTACGAAAAAAAACACTAAGCTACGGTAATTTATTACTACCGTAATGCATTTTCTCGTTGTATAAAATAATAACGAGCTATTTTTCAAAAAAATAAAAATCGCTTGGACCGGTCGCACTTGTATCCGTTTTCCAAATTCCAATGATCCTATTTGAATTTTATTCTCGTAAAAGATATTTTCTCTTCTGTTCGTTTTTGGACAAAATATTCTCAAGTTGAAGAAGTTGTGGGGGTGGGATGTGTTCTCAAGTGAAAGTGAAATTGCCTGATTTGTCATTAGACTTGGCATGGAAGAAAAAAAGGGAAATGAAAATGATTTTTTCAGTGTTGGAGAATTGTTTAAATTTCAATTACAACAAAATGTATTGATAAAATCTTAGCTTTAAAGACCCTCGCTCATTTTTTGTAAGTCTCTGGCAGTGTTGTCAAAGTTCGTGAACTTTTAGAAAATGAACGTGAACGCGTTCGCGAACGAGCCACATTGTCGTGAACGTGAACTGAACGCGTTCATTTCATGATGAACGTGAACTGAACGCGTTCATGCCCAGAAAAATTGAACGTGAACGTCGTGAACGCGACGTTCACCACAGATTTTCAGGGCTAGAACAAAATCGCAGGAATAAGCTTGCTCTTGCGGCTCTTGTGTCTTGTCGTGTTGTCGTGTTGCGTGTCAATGTGCGATTATAGAGACTGCAGAATAACGCTGGTTTGCCTAGCTCCCTGCGCCTTACCAGGGCAGTAAGAATGTGAACAGCAACAAAAACGACTGCAAAAGATCAACAAAACAGCCGCTTGGCGAACTGATAAGCGCCAAGCGGCTGTTTTGTTGGTCATTTGCAGTCGTTTTTGTTGCTGTTTACATTCTTACTGCCCAAGAAAAATTTTTTAAATGAACGCGTTCAGTTCACGTTCACAAGCAAATGAACGTGAACTGAACGCGTTCATTTGCTTGTGAACGTGAACTGAACGCGTTCATTTTTAAACGAACGTGAACTGAACGCGTTCATTTTTTTCGTGAACTTTGACAACACTGGTCTCTGGCTGCGTAGTTTCTCTTGAATGAGTATAGTCTTTCAGTATTTTTTTTTAATTCTCAAATTCGAGCTAATCGATAATTAAGCTCACGAAGTACCTAGTTAGAAAGGTAAAAAAATATTGTACTCAAACAAAATTTTCACAATATTCTCTTCATGAGAAAATGTTGGCTAAAATTCCTGGAATGAATCATGATTGAGGGATGGGGTAGGATGGACTCGTAGAAGGGGGAGAGGCTCACGATACCTCTTTGAACATATTCTCCCTCCTACCCCACCCCTCAATCATATTGTCACTGCTAAATAAAAACAAATGGGTATGGTGGGGTGGGCACATAGGAAGAGGAGGAGGGTCAAGTGGGTAATAATATCACCAATTTTCATAATACTACTATTTTCATGACCAAAACATACAGTTTAGTACGATTTTATACCTATTATCACGTTTTTAAATGATAGTATTTTCCCTATAACTCTCTTCCTTCAGAACTCTCTATTTCCTCTGCTCATCGTTGTACAAAAAATTTTTCCCACAAAAAATGTTGGAAATTGGCTGTAAAACAAAAAAGTACTGAACTATTTTTACCGCAAAATCAAATCCAAATGCGATAGAAGCGAAACCACGTTTTTAAGGCGGGTGGAACCCCATAAAAAAATTAGCAAGGGGTCTGGGGGTGGTAACTTTTAGGGGTTACTCAGGGGACCTCTCTCGACAGTTTACCGCAATAAAAGCTTTGCTGACCCGAAATGTTGTTTTTTGTCTAATTTGCCTACACTATTATTCTTGTAGTGATTTAAATTCACATTTGAGGAATACATACATATTTTATCTAGAATTTCATTGGAATTGCAATTTTTAGTAGGTACCTAAATTATTGAAGTCCTTGGACAATTATTGGTAATTATTCAATAAATAAATCATGATAAATCAACAGAAATCTTGTAAAAAAATGGGTAATTTACCAGTAGTTTCTAGTAATTTGGTAGTGATTTTGATAATTCACCGGTAGTTATTGATAATTTATGGTACTCAAAATTCGCGGTAAATTATCGGAATTATTCCTTAATTAAGCAGAATTTTTTTTGGTAATTTACCGGTAAGTTTTGTGATATTCATTAGAAATTTGCTGTAATTTGCGATATTTTGAAGGAAATAGCCAGCGGTAAATTACCAAAATTCTTGTGTAAACATTGGCAATTTACCAATTACCAGCGATAAATTACTAAATTAATTTTGTAATCACTGATGATTCACTAGTAGTTTAAAGTACATAGATATGTATTATCAAAATTATTTTGTATTTTTGTCATTTTTGGTCGATAAACAGTCATTTTTGGTGCCTCATTCATCGGTAATTCTAGGTAATTTACTGAGAATTTCAGCGATCTACAATCTATTGGTAATTCTTTGGTAAATCACCAGTATTTTTTTGGTAAATTACCAGTAATTTTTTTGGTAAATTACCAGTAATTTTTTGGTAAATCACCAGGATTTTTTTGGTAAATTACTGGTAATTTTTTGGTAAATTACTGGTAATTTTTTGGTAAATTACCGGTAATTTTTTGGTAAATTACCAGTAATTTTTTGGTAAATTACCAGTAAGTAATTTTTTTGGTAAATTACCAGTATTTTTTTGGTAAATTACCAGTAATTCTTTGGTAAATTACCAGTAATTCTTTGGTAAATTACCAGTAAATCTTCGGTAAATTACCAGCAATTCTTTGGTAAATTACCAGTAATTCTTTGGTAAATTACCAGTAATTCTTTGGTAAATTACCAGTAATTCTTTGGTAAATTACCAGTAATTCTTTGGTAAATTACCAGTAATTCTTTGGTAAATTACCAGTAAATCTTTGGTGAATTACTAGTAAATCTTTGGTAAATTACCAGTAAATCTTCGGTATAGTACCAGTAATTCTTTGGTAAATTACGAGTAATTCTTCAGAAATTTACATAATAAATTTTTTATTTTAGGTCGAAAAATCGTGGTAATCTACCAAGGCAGCAATGGTTTGACATGTTTTTCAATTTCGCTCTAAATTTTCCTTACCAGACTAACCAGTGACCATCTTGAAAAACATGAATAAAACTAACGATTTTTCTTAAATTTGAACCGAGGATGGATATGATTGGGAAGTGGGTGGGAGACACAAGGATCGAACCATGAAATTTATTTAAAAATTTTGTAGTTGAGCCTTCGTTGAGAATGCTGTGTTTCAACTTGCTAACATTTTGTGAAATTTTTTAAATTCGAAAATGTTCTTTCAATATTTAAATTTTGAACTTTTTTGTTTCGACTGGTTTTTTTTTCGCGAGGTGCAAGTCTTTGAAATTTAGTACTACCTTATCACTAGAATAAATCTACCCCCTCCCCCTCGTAAGATTGAATACCTATTAGTATTTAATAATGAGTTTCTCAATTGTTGGGTGGTTTGAGTTTGCAAAAAAAAGAGGAAAATTGAAAACCACGAACCCAAACATGATTCTCTTCTGGTCGAATGAACCTAGAATAATCCCTTCCCACTCCATTTCCCCCTGGATCTGAAATATTTCAATTAGACAAGATTTAAGCGATTCGGACGACGCTACATTTACATTCGTATTATTAACGACGTCGACGAAAATCCGGAATATATTAAAGAGCAGCACAATCTACAAATACTTATACAATGCTGGAAAATCCCTCTTCATTACATCGTCACCGTAGCCTCCCTACATATACAGTTAATAATTCTAGTCTGTTCGATAAAAATCAATAAACATGTATATAGAAATTTGATAACGATAATACACGCGAATAGAGGCGTTTCTTTAGCGATTCGTTCCCAAGAGATCATCGCGTCGACTAATACGCTAACAAATAGGACGAGAAGCCCTTAGCACGACGAAGAATCGGTTGCGGGGGAGGAGGGTAGCGGAAGAGGTTCATCGTCTCTTTATTTTCCAAATTCCCAAAGCCGAAGCGAAGTCGACGACGAAACGAGTTAGGCGCTACGTATTCGATACAATAGAAATGTAATTTTCAAGTTATACATTTTCGGCGCTGAGTGTATAAAAATTAGGGTGTAAGTCGAATAAGCCGAAGCCACGAGATGCGACGGTGTGTATTTCGTAAGGGCGTAATACTGTATAGATTTTAATAATCCGACGATGGCGACCTTTACCGGTAGACCAGCTAATTAAAACGAGTCGATGACACACTGTGGGTTGAAGAAAAAGTTCGCAGGCGAAAAATAATCGAAAAACGATAATTAATTTCCACTCGAACGAAGCGATTTGCGACTTCGACGTTGGTTAACATTGAAAGTATATCGCTATGGTACGTATTATAAACGACGAGCTATCTTTTTTTTTCTCCTCTTCCTTTGGTTATAGAAATTAACGCGGTCGTGGCGCGATTTTAGTCCCATAAACTAGGGTATCCGAGTATGGCAGTTTGGCAAACGATCAAAACTGAATCACGACTAGCACCCTTCGATGTCGAAAACCTGAAACTGAAACGATACTCGAGTTCGAACGTTTATCGGGTCGAGCCGAGTATAGGTTGTTGGCACCCGCGGAGCCTGCGGGTGGTAACAACTACATTACGGTTTGTATTATATTTAATGTTGCGAACATAATACATTATCATTGTTACACCCTCTAATGCCAAAAGGCGCTCTGCCCTGCGCCCTTGGCGCGCATACCATAACATATAAAACGCTGCTATCATAAAACCAGCAAAAGTTGTCGTTTGAAGTTATTGTTTTAATGCGACAAAAGGTACCCCTATATCAGAAAGTTTCGCTTTTCCGCCGCTGTAAACTTGATATTTAAACTGCCGCTTTTAATGGACTGACAAGAAAGAAAAAGTGAAAAAATACGCCGAATAAGAATCGCATCGTCTATTCGCGCTGTACCTACGTCGGTCGTCGCATCGCTATTTTGATTTTTCGCATCTCTTCGTAGCACGTAACCGTGCCTCCGTCGTACCACCATCGCTGTATCGAACCCACGACGATGTCATTTTTAACCTGGCCATTTAATAAATAGAAAAAGTTTTATCGATGCGGAGTATTTCAATTTTAGCGCCACCTCGAGTCACCTCGCGCCGTTCGTCGTTAATTAAAGTACATTTAAATTATAGTAGTTTTAACTGGCGTGGCGCACCCGCCGTCGAACTTTCACCAACTCGCAACTTTGCCCCTGGTTTCCCTCGTGATAAACGTTTTTCTTCGCTTTTTTGATAATGTTTCGAAAAACTTTAATTAATATTCGGAGGCGGTTTTTGTTTTTTGTTTTCTTTTTTACCGACACTTCGAGATTTTTTCATCGTTTAATTCGCATGTTTTTCACTCGTTTGGTATCGTTGTATAGGAAACCATTCGCGTAGGTAAATGCGTAACCGAGCACGTCAATAAAGTAAACGATCCTGGTACCTAACGTAACCTTTACTGCCAACTCGAGATTCCGAAATGTTGGGTGGAACGACGAATGCCAAAGGGAGGATGACATTTTTTTATATAAATCGCGAATTTAATTTATTTCTTTTAATTTTAACAGAATGAAGGAAACTCGAAAGATACTCCGCGATGTTACGTTCCAGAAAAAAGAAGGAATTTCTTTACCCTGTTGTGTATTTTTTGACGTATTAAAAATGCAATTTAAACAACAAAAAATGTACCTATATTTTGACATAATAGATATCTACTTGTATAAAAAGAAGGGGTTTCATTATGAAATTTTTTCTTGGCGTGTCAACAGTATCGCAAATTTTTTGCAATTCAGCTTGTTTTGTGGTGGTCAAAAAATCAATATTTTGAGAAGGTTTTCGATTTTCATGATTCTCTTTTTCAAAATATTGGTCGTTTTTCATTTTTATTGATTTTGGAGATATTCAAATCATCAGAACTCGATTCATTGAAAATCAGAGACAAACAAAGTTGGATTATTGAATGGGCATTAAAATCGGAAATTTCAGACTAAATGGAATTCTGGGGTTTCCACTGAAAATTCAATTTTTTCAATAATATTCTGACTCAAAATGAAAATTTATCAAAAAAGTGATTCGATTTTGAAAATTTTTAGCTTCAAATTGAAGTTCCTGACTAAAAAAGCAACTTGCTGAGGAAAGGGTAATTTCCCCCATTTATTTTCTGAAATAAAACTGTTCTGTAAATTTCAGAACATAAATTCTAACAACTTTTAAGGCAAACGAAAAAAAATGGCTGATAAAATTGAAGAGGCTACTGCTGAATTCTTTTGAACCGAGATTAAACCAGTTGAAGCAAAAGGGAAGTTTACTTATCAAAAAAGACAACATTGAATTTTTGTAATCGTAATGATTAAATAGGAGTCGAAAAATTTACAGAAATGGCCTCTTCGAGATAAATATGCGAAACAAGTAGAATGAAAATCGTAGAAAAATCCATCCAAATCGAAAATTTCGAAATTTTCAGCTTCTCTTTTCTCTATCTTTAAATGCAAATTTTGCATTGACTCTGGCTAAAAATGCTGACAATATCATTTTTGAAACTTTTGCTTGAAATTTAAAGATCTGTAAGTTGTAAATTTTTATTAAATTATGCTCTTTGCTTAATATCGTAAACAAGAGATAATCACAAAGAACCATGAACTTTTTCTTAACAATTTTGTGAGTTTTTTGCTTGCAAGGAAATTTTTTACCAGATGAATTTTTTTTATCAAAATGAGATCAATTTTTCAAATTTATTCAAATTTACAGTTGTTCGTATTTTTCTTTTTTTAGTATTTCAAATTCAATTGCAAATACGTTCAATCATATGAATTTTAATTAATTTTTTTTTAAAACAGCTAGAATTATTTTTATCAATTTATTATCATGTCTTTTCCTAAAGTCGAGCCGAATGGGGGGGGGGGTGGTCAGTAAAAAACCTTAATTTTCTACAGTTGGTAAAAAATTGAAAAAAAATGAACGCGTTTTTTGCTTTAAAGCAAAAATCTTAGAACATGGATATGTCAGTAAGATATACCATACTCTCAAATTTAATATAATTCTTCAGGATGTTCATCAACTTATATTCAACATGGGATGTACTTCTTTCAATGCCCTTAAGGTATGGCAGCTTCATTTAGTTACTGTGTTACTGCTGCTATTACACAGGTCTAAAGACACTTTTGATTACCATCAAGGAGAGGGATGCACCATTTACTCAGCTTCTAGTGCTGTGCCTCTACCAAACTAGCGCTCATCTTCCCAACTACTATCTCTCAGACAATCAATTTTCCGGCAATCTTTCCCACTTTCTGTCTGACATTACAATGTCTAACTTTCCATCCAACATTCCATCTTACGCTCCATCTAACTTCTTTGAGTCTAACATAATGTTATTATGTCTTAATTTAAAAATGTTACTGTCTAACGCTCCATATAATGCTCCATCTAACTTTCCATCTAACTTCTTCCAGTCTAAACATAATGTCATTATGTCATAATTCTAAATGTAACTGTTTAAAACTCCATATAACGCTCAGTCTAACTTTCCATATAATAATCTGTCTATTTCCGATCGACTTTCCGATCGACTTTCCGCTCTACTTTCCGCTCGACTTTCCGCTCGACTTTCCGATCGAATTTCCAATCGAATTTTTGATCAACTTTTCGACTGACCTTTCGACAGCTTTCCAACTATCTTTCTGATTTCCAACTATCTTTTCAACTGACTTTTTGACCGACTTTTTGACCGACTTTTTGACCGACTTTTTGACCGACTTTTTGACCGACTTTTTGACCGACTTTAATCTCTCCAAGTCTAACATGTTATCAGCAAATTATCATGTTCAAATATGATATTTAATTATATTTATAAGTTTTTTCAAGCCTAACATAATGTCATTATGTCTTGATCCACCGTAACAACATAATGTCATTATGTCTTGATCCACTGTGATCATTACACATAACCCGTAACCCGTCCAAGTCTAACATAATATCAGCAAATTATTATGTTAAAATATAATATTTAATTTTATTTATGTTTTTTTAAGTCTAACATAATGTCATAATGTCTTGATCCACCGTAACCGTAAGAATTTTCAAGCGTAACCATTTTCAGGCGTAAGAATTTTCTAGCGTAAGAATTTTCTAGCGTAACAATTTCAAAATTTTACCCCCCAGGCCTAAAGACATATCCATGTCAAAATGATATCAAGATGTCAAACAAGTCTTGAAATGTTGAGAGAGATGAGTAAAACTTCTTCTGTTTTTATTAAAACATGGTGTCTATTGGCAGGAAACGCAAGAAAAACTAGAAAATAGCAAGCGTTTCACTTTAGTAGCTAGAAAACCAGAAAATAGCGAGAATTTCCAACATCTTCGTTCCTTGAATTTTTTAAACAAAGGTTAAAAAAGGATTCTTTTTTTTGGCAAATTTAAAACAAGAAAAATGTCATGAAAATAGCTAGAAAAATTCAGAATATACTTAGCAAGAATTTTCAATTTCAAATCCATTAGACATCTCGAAAAAAAATTATTTTTTCCTCCAAATTAGGCATTTACTTTTAGGAAGTGAAAAAAGTAGAAAAAAAATCCATCGTAATTGATGATTTTTTTTCTTAAAAATGTAGCAATTTGTGTAAAATCCAAAACTACTGTTTTTGTGTGTAATTTGTTGTGGAGGTGGTGGAGTGGGGGGAGGGGGGGTCTTGAAAAGAATTCTATTTATGGAAATCCTGCAAACGTTTTGAAAAATTCCAAAACTTTCTACAAAACTGAATTTCTGAATTTTGATTTCAAAATTTTGTTAGACACATTGATGTAGGATACTTATTTTCTGGTTGAATTTTTTTTCGCATTTTCATTTTCCAGAAGTGCTTATTATTCATATTAATCAGTCAAAATGGAAGCCCATAGGTAAATATAAAATTTTAAAAGGAAAAAATCTGAAAATGAGCTTGTTTTAATCAGGAAGGAAATTAAATCGGTATGCATAAGAGTTCAGGTGAAGTATTTCTCCCATTTTGCTGACTCAAATTGGAGAACTTTGCAAATTTTTCCAAAAAACATTGAATTGTTTTTACTCGAGCTCAATTGGTATCTTTTCAATTAAAAATGCAAAAGTCTTGAATAACTTTGATTTTTGGGAGGTGACTTGGTCAGCCTTCACATTTTCTCCTGTCCTCCTTTCACCAAACACCTGTTTTTTATCAAGTCGTTTTCTACAGAACTTTAATATGATAGATTTCACTTTTGTAAATTTTATGATTTTTATATAACGCGACCATCTTTACATTCGTATAATTATATTTACGAGTATATGTACTCTTGAATAACACAGGTCGACTCGATTTTCGTGTCTGGGTTCCGAACTTCCGATTGCCAAATTTTGGTTGTTTTTATGTAACTAATGAAGGGGAAAATAATTTTTGTGACCAAAGTTTGCTTTTGGTGGTGGGGGTCGAAAAATAAGGTTTTTCGAGAGCAATAAACTCGGGCTCGAGATTTTTGGTCTAATCTTGTAGGAAATTCAAATCAAATGGAACAAACCGCAGACCTCTATCTCAATCAGAAAAAAGTTATAGCTTCAACTTTCCTGAATTCTCTGGAAAAATCTCATTTTTTTGTACCTTGCCTATAAAAAAGTGACATTCCTGAGCAAACTAAGCTTCCTACGACAAAAATAATGAGGAACAAAATTGTAGAGAATGAAATTTCCTATATGGTAAAAGCGGTTAGATTTTTCTGGGAGGCATAGTTTTCAAGATATTTTTGAGTAAAGTTGAACATTAGTGGAGTTTTGGCAGCCAAAAATTCATTTATTTATCTATTTTTTCTTAATTGACTTCACTAATGTTCAACTTTACTCAAAAATATCTTGAAAACAATGCCTCCCAGAAAAATCTAACCGCTTCTACCAGATGAAAAATTTCATTCTCTATAATTTTGGTTCTCATCATTTTTGTCGTAGCACGCTTAGTTTGCTCAGAAATGTCACTTTTTTGTAGGCAAGGTACAAAAAAATGAGATTTTTGATAAAGCTATAACTTTTTTCTGATTGAGATAGAGGTCTGCGGTTTGTTCCATTTGATTCGAATTTCCTATAAGATTGGACCGAAAATCTCGAGCTCGTGTTTATTGCTCTCGAAAAACCATATTTTCTACCCCCCCCTTCCCCACCCCAAAAACAAAGTTTGAAAGCTACGAATGAGTATGTTGGTGTATTTCGATGCCTAGAATGTAGAATTAGAATTCAGCCATTAGAACTGAAATACAGAGCAAAAAAAAATTTTGTCGACTATTGCAATTTTTTCAAGTTTTCATTTTTTATTACCTACTGGATTTTATTCACAAAATTTAGCCATTCTTGATAATTTTTAGCAGTTATTATAAGTGCCTATATTTCTCAGCGATGACGTCGTTTTCGAAAATTAACTCGATAAATAAAGAAATGCAAGTAACATAACTTAATAAATAACTAAATAAAGATGAAATAATTTCGTCGTGTTTGTAAAACGACAGAGAAAACATAATGATCATAAATTTGAAAAATTCTTCTTTTTTATTACTAAAAAACCCACTCTTTTTAAAATAACGTAATTTTCTCTAATTGAATATCATATAAATGGCTCGGGTTATTAATTAGGTACGTTGAAAATATTCTGCGACTATATTAGGTAAGCAGTTCAGTATAAAAAAAGAAGCAAGACGAAACTAGCTTTTTGAAGACTTCATTAAAGTTGAACTGAACATCGCATTTGCGGCCTAATGGTTTCATATTAATAACAATAATATTAAATACCGACGATAAGATCGTTGAAACGTATAAATTTATTTAACTCTACAAGAGAAACAATGTTAAGTATACTGATGTCGGAAAATGAAACGACTACTAATGTGTGACATATGCAATCTCGAGTTTACACAAGTTGAACGCTGGCAATACATTAATGTACCAAATTTCTATTCGAGTATTACATTTATCGAATAAAATATACGAGAATGAGAGATGCAAACATCTATCTACGTATGCGAAATATGTACACTATGCGTTGATGTCGAGTCGTTTTTACCAACTTGCAAAACGCTTATATTTTCAAAACTTTTCTCGTAGACAGGTTAACGTGTGCGGATATTTCGCGAATATTATAAGCTAGAACAGAAGGAAACATTCGGAATACGTAGGCTCATTTTAGAAATACGTCACGCAGAAGCATTTACACACGCGGTATCATTATACGTCACTCCCCTTTGGAAAATTTTTGTTTATTCATTTCGTCGGACTAGAGAGGTAAGGATTTAGGTACCGGCGCTGGGCTAATTAATATAACAAGCACGATTTTAATCTCACACCCGGAGTGCCCCCCTTTTCGTCGACCGGTCGTTAGAAAACAGTAGAAAAAATAATAAAAATTTATAATTAGAAGAGTAATTAGAAGAAGTGTTAGGGGCATTGGTAAGTTTACAGCGAGAAAACTAGAGAACAGAAACTATAGGATACGATTTGATCGAGATTGAAAGTATATAGCAAAAAAATAATTCGAATTCAATGAAAATTGATACTACTCGGTGAAAAAGAGTTTTCTAAATTGGAAAAGACATAAATGAAATAAACGGTTTGACGTTTCGGAGAGCTTTTGGCATAGTTGGCATTGTTCAATCAGGGGAATTTATATATATTACGGTTTTGTGTTGCCGAGAAGAAAGTATTCGTTCTATATACGACGTTTTACCCGTTGTATCCAATACATTTCGCCTTTTTTTTTCGCACTTCCCCTCGTACTGGATGTGGGTTCGTATAGAGTACGTTACGTTCGAGGATCGAGCCGGTCCGGCGTCAGGTATTCGCGCGAAGGTAATTGTTGGCTGTGGTGAAGGAAGAGAGAATCAAGCAGTCATTGTGTAATCGCGATGCCATGGCAATGTTCTGCCGGAATGTACGTATTGAAGTGAGAAACGAACAGTACAAACAACGGAAGAAGCTTAAAGTATAGAGTACGAGAGAGCAGAGGTATTCGATGCTGTGGAACGAGGAGAGATTCTCTGGCCGATTTATCACTACGGTTTATCCCTTAGTGAAAAGAAGACTAAGGGATGTGTTCTGTTACCCTTATTTGATAATGGAAAAGTTAAGTACTTTCCAATCCGTTCGCTTTTCATTCGATCATTCATTGGATGTTTCAATCTTCATTTCTCAGCGCGTAAGCGTTCCTGGCTGCTTCGCGCGAATTCGATTTTAAGTTTTTAATTTGGCGTGGTATTGTTTGAAAGTACCGAAAGATGCTTCGCATCGGTACACGTGAATGGAGAGGAAATGCACGCGTCATAAAGGTTGTAAATAGAGTAAAAAAGAATCGTTTTTTTCACCGAATTCGGTACCTAAGCATTTGCGGGGAGAAACGTCGTCTCGCGTCGCGTCGTCGAGGTATTTCGAGTTTTTTTCACCGGTTAATTCTCATCTCTGTACTCCCGATATATGTTTATAAGCTCATCCGTCATTTCGTTTGAATCGGCGCGGCGCCGCTAGAATGTATATTTATAAATACCCATCAAAGCTAAATGTATGTAATCAAAAGAAAAACCTTGCTTCGGTTCCGTAAATAAAAATCTTTTACCGGATTCAATGCACCGTTAACGAATGAATGGCAAATTCGTCGAACGTTTATTCTCCGTTAAAATATTTGATTATGCTTTTTGTGCTGCCAACTTGAAACGATGCGCTGTGTTTTAGGCATGAAAGATTCTCTTCGAAAGTTTTTTTCCTACCTCGCTCGGTTCTTATACGGTATAGGAACCTATGAAATTGAATGAAAAAAAAAACCAGTTCGAAAATCGAACGAGTTTTACGTCAAAGAAATTGATATCGAGGTAGACTGCGAAAATTGTCAAGTTTTAAACGAGGTTTACGATTAAAATTCGAATATTGGTGTAGTAAACTTTGTTCGACGACGGATTAAGTTTTATTAATTTTATCTTCAAAGTTGTTAAGTTTTTTTTTCGCAAGTTACCGAGCAAAGAAGAAAGTTATTTTGGTACGGTTTTAAAAAGCTTAAAAATTATACCGGAATTTTGATTTTTTTTCTCTTTTAAAATCGTCTTATAGTTGGGAAAAATTTTTATCCTAAGATTTTTTTTAACCTTTAGAAATAACAAAGTCCTGAATTAAAAAGCCCAATTTGGGTTTTTTTCGGTGTATTATGTTGGAGATGAAAAAAGAGAAGGGAGTGTCGCTTTTAAAAGAATAATTTTTCATACGTTTAATTTCATTGCGATGCGTAGTTTTTCCTCCGAAGATTATGGCTGGTGTTTTTTATGTTTTTTTTTTTTTTTTTGCGAAAGTTCATCCGTTATCTTATATTATGTTGGCCTTCCGGTTTTACTTTTGCAACGGTGAACCTGACTTTTTTTCGTTTTAATTACCCGTCATATCAATTGTGAAAATGACATAGAAGATGCAGGTTATATGATGGCCCGAGGGCTGAAAAAGGCAACGAACGTGGTGCATCAATCATTATTTATTTCAAATTACACCGTCACCCGCAGAGATCCGGGGTGCACCCTTTTGTATACGCGGTAGGAGGGGAAAAGTTACGAAGTTTTTTTGTTTCATTTTTTCAAACTTTTGGTTTAGTCTATGTAATGTGTGTAGAGGTTTGGCGGGAGGATTGTTATCGATCACTGATAATTAAGTGCAGTTGAAGTAGAAAATGTGTAGTACCTGGTTGTGGTACATTATTGAAGATCGAATTGTTTTGCAATTTGGTGGTACAAGGACCTTTTCTGTCTTGAATTTTCGAAAGCGAAGGGTAGAGAGGAAATTTAGAAATTACGAAGTTGCCCTCCAAGTTGTGTTTGAAGATGATGTTGTAGTTGAAGTTGGTAATGTACTTCATGAGAAAGATGAATTTTTTTGAGAAAAATCCATCCGTTGTCTTGTAGGCTTAGAAAATTGAGGTTGGTGGTAATATTTTCGAATTTCGATGGATCATTGTCAAAATTTGTTGAAAAATTATCTCAAAAAGGCGTAGTAAAATTATAAACTTTTTGCAGCTCAATGTTCAACTCCACCCTCCTTTCTTGACAAAACCTCAAATCTTTTATTTTTTCAAAGAAATTGTTTTTTTTGCATTTTTTATTGCTGGTAAATCAGCTGTTTTTAAATATTACTAATGTATAGCTAAAAAATATAATTTTTTTAAAATTAAAATTTTGAAACGTTGAGCGTTTGCAAGAGGAGGAAGGAGAAGAAAGGTTGAACATTGGCCAAAAAATTTCAAATTTTTTCACGTCTTTTTGAATTTATTCCACATCAATTTTTATCATAGGTCCTCAAAATTCGAAAAAATTGGAAAACGCTGGACCCTTGTATACTACGTATTAAAAAAAAAAATTGTTTCCGCCTCATTCTTCATCAAGAAATGTCATAGAGGGGAGGGAGTGCAAAGATGCATTTGTACTGGGCTCAAAATTAGGAAGAACGAGTCGAGGGTCTGTATGAGACAACAAAACATTACACATCTCCTAAAAATTGAAGTTTCAATTGGACCTTAACCAACATCAAAGAGCCCCACAACTCAATCGGAGTTTTTTTTTCGTTTTCAGAAATTTTACAATTTTTGTGAATGTGTATAGGTACGTTCTTTGAAATTTAGAATTAGAATGTGATTTTTCTAGGTACCAACTGTTTATCTACTGAAATCCAAAATTTTGAAAGAAAACAGTAAATTTATAAGAACGTTAAGGTAAATTTCTTATAAAAATTAAAGAAAGAAATATTGGAAAGCTATTTTAAAAATTTGTCAGCAAAATTGTCGATGTTTTGATGATTTTATCTGGCAATCGAAATAAAAGTTATTTCGTTTCATTTTATTCAACGTTTGATTTGAAAAATGTGTTAAAGGTGTAAGAAATTTATTTTGTGCTTTTATTACGATTTTTTATTTTTTGTCCTCTCAAATTAGAAGTTTCAAATAATATTGAGGCAATAAAAATTTTCGAATTTTATTTACAAGTTCTCATTATATATATATACATGCATGAATTCTCTTCAACTGGAAATGCAATCGAAAAAAAGTTGGTCTCTTTAGATATGATGAGAGGAATGATGTTGACACTATTTTTTTAAGCTAAAAATTGGAATTTTTTGTGTAGGTAGTAGGTAGTGTGGGTACATAATACTTCTAAGTGCTGTCTTTTTCGAGAGAAAATGCTTGAAGAAATTAATAGCTTCTCCTCCTACCTTCAGCCTGAATAATACAAGAGACTGGGAAGTTAAAATTTCATGGATATTAAAAATTCCATTTTGCAGAATTTTCAATTTTTTAAAAATTTTGGAAATTAGGGTCAATTTTAAGCTTTATTACTTTTCATCTTCAGACGACGATTTTAGGAAGAGGTTCATACTTCTTAGGTATAATTTTTGTCATTTTTTTAGATTTTCTCAGGGGTGGAGCGAATCATTTAGGTGGTAACAATGCAGATATATTTTAAAAATTACAGAAAACTATGTAATAAAAAAATTAAAAAGTGACGTACCTAATTTTTGGAAAAAAATTTTAAATTACGTACCGGGATAATTTATGGAAAATTTTGAAAAATTGGGTTTAAAAAGCAAAAAATTATAATTTTTCTAAATAGGTACTTTACCAAAAATTTTCGACCATTTGAGAGGGGTTTTCTCACACCTTTTCTAGTAAATTCACGCTTTCGTATAGGTACATTTGGAATGATTAAAATTCTTGCAGAACATTACTTCTTCAAAAATATTAAGTATAATAAAGATGATTTTTCCATTTTTTTAAAAATTTTATACATTACTTGAAGAAGAGAGAAAAATATTTCGGATTATTTTCACTCAAAAACTACAAAATTTTAAAGATGTGTCAGCAATTTTTCAAATTTTGGAAAGAGAGGCCATCGAGACCATGCCCTACAGTTCGTACATATAATTATCTGCTACATAAAAAAATATTACAGAAATATTCTGTTACCCGTTACCCCCTCCCCCCGCCACACTTTTGTATTCCTGTATTTTTTTTTATTTTCATCGATTTCATGTCGAAGATTCAACGAATCGCATTACCTATATTCGAATTATGTATATTTTTCTACCGCTTTTCCCCCATCTTGAGATTTATTACATCATGTCACTGTCTTATTTGCAACGTATTTTTTACACGTGTTGAATTATTAGGGTATCATATTTTTCGAAAACTGCTTAGAAAATCATTTTTTGCAGTTCATTTGAAAATTTCACTTCATTAAGCTTATATTTAACCCTTTTTTATTCACAAATGACATCACGAGTGTATAAAAACACTTCCATCAATATACTCAGACCCAACCAGCCCGTAGATTTTGAATTTAACAATTAATCACGGATGATGACTTTGTGAAAAAAAAGCGAAGAAAAAGGCTTCGTTTCAAGACACACACTGACGTGCGGAGATTTCTTTCAAAACCAAAACACAACGCTCGTAATAAGTTGAAATTTTACGTCGTGTATTTTATTTTCCAGTCATGAACTGTTGCGTCTGCGGTTTTGACAAAAGAAAAGGAGGTACGAGGATCGACCGAGAGAAAAACGAGATAGAAATGAAGTTGTTTTCATTATATTTTCTCCGGGCAGCAGACGTAATAATAACACGGATTATTTTCCTTGTTCCAGTCCGATAATATCGTTAAATTGTACTCGATATTTTTCTCATCGTTCCCACATACATATTTGTACGTATTGCGAAGGTATTCTATGTACAGAGATGAACTTACCTGGACATGGTGTAGTGCACTCCGATTTCTGTACTGATAAACCTGGACATGGACTACCGCCGTTTAAAGGCGCCGGATTGGTACAGGTTCTGGTTCTTTTGTGATGTCCTCCATTGCATTTTTCGCTGCAATCTGACCACTGTGACCATGCACTCCAGCCACCGTTAACTGTAAAATTAAAAATATGAGTTAGGTTTTCGATAGTAATTTTTAGTCAGGTCTCATTGTGCATCAGCGCGCTAGTCTTGTTGAAATTGATTTTATGATTGATTCCTGTTCTGGACACTAAAACAAAGAAATTAAGCCCACATGGCTTCCCCCCTTTCGTCAGGGTCCAATCTCAACATTTCAAACGCGTGTATCGCCTTATCTATGGGCCTTAATGAAAAAAATTTCAGACAAAAGTTGTTTCTCAAGACCTAATATACATTTTCATTTCTCATCAAAATTCATTTTGGAGCAACTCTTGCCCCCCAAATTTGGAAATAAAGCCATGTTTTGAGAAAACTTCAAAATCACGGTTTCTTCACTTTAAACGAAAAGTTTCGGAGATACGGCAAAATTTGTAACCACCAAAAGTATTCAAAATCGAATTTCCTTTCCAATGAGCTTCATCACGACCATTTTCACCAAGTTTTCCTGACTGGGTGGGCCTCTCCTCCTCTCCCTTATCTAAAAAGTTGGACCCACGAACAAAATTTGCTCCAAAATGAATTCCGATAATAAATTAAATTATGCATTAGATATCGAAGAACAAAAATCGTTCAAATTTTTTTCGTGGATCCAACTTTTGAGATAAAGGGGAGGGGGAGAGGTCTACCCAGTCAGAAAAATTTAGTGAAAATGGTCGTGATGAAGCTCATTCGAAAGGAAATTCAATTCTGGAGACGTATTCCTGAAATTTGTCTACGAGAATTATCAAAGTTACGGAGTTATTGACGTTAAATAGCCATGTAAACAATGGTTATGAAAATTAAATAGCCAAGGAAAGTTATCGTATTTTTTTGAAATACAAATGGTTATTTATATTTTTGAGTTCGAATTGTTTTTACTTACGTGATTGTTTTTTTTGATAACATTAATTACCGAAATGTCGCCAAAAAATGAAAAGGAAGGTAAGTTGAATCATAAATTTTGAATATATACCTCGCGAAATCACAATATTCTTCAAGTACGCATAATTTTGTTAAATGATCTTATGCAACCAATTGCATTTAGATTATGTCTATTATTTCATAAGCTCTATGAGAGTTAAATAGCGCGAGGGACAAAGGTTATGGGTGCTAAATAACTCTGTAACTTTGATAATTCTCGTAGACTAATTTCAAGAATACGTCTCCTGAATACTTTTAGTGTTAACAAATTTTTTCGTTTCTCCGAAACTTTTCGTTAGATGTAAAAAATAAACAGTGATGCAAGCATCACAAACTTTCCGGACAGGTGTAAAAAAAATCAACGAGCGAAAAACGTAGGTACCTACTTGTCTGAATTTTGCCCATGAAAAAAAAAATTAACTAAATCAATTTCGCGTATCATTATGCTTACCGGGAAAAAATATCAGTTATCTTGAAAGAAAAAGACAAAAATGCTGACGCGGGATACATATGTTTCTCACTAAATACGTTTCTCCATCGATAAGGAGAGGAATTATTATCGCGTTTTAGATTACGATTACATGCAATGTAACGCGGTAAATGACCAAACTCAAAGATTTTTGCATTAAATTGCTTGTAAAATTTTTTCTACTGAACCTATCGATCTGAAATTTTGGCGTAGCCTTCCTTTGTTCAAACCTCAACTCCCATTTTAATTTCAACGAAATATATCAATTAGGACGGGCGTAATCGTGTTCACAGACACTTTTTTGTCCCACATACATACATACATACATACATACATACATACATACATACATACATACATACGGAACATCACCTGGAAAATGGTCAAAACAAACTTGTACAAAATCAGATTTTGTCTAAACTCAATATTGGCGAAAACGAATTTCGACCCGAAAACAATACTTTCCTTACAACGCTTCGCGCTGTCCGGAAAGTAAAAAGTGATTTTGAAGTTTCCTCAGAACATGTTTTATTTCCAAATTTGAGGGACAGGAGTTGCTCCAAAATGGATTTTGATGAGAAATGAAAATGTACATTAGGTACTGAGGAACAACTTTTGTTTGAAAATTTTTTCATCGCGACCCATAGATAAGGCGACACACGCGTTTGAAATGTTGAGAGGTGGACTCTGGGGAAAAGGGATAGGGGGAAAAAGGGCATACAGGCTTAATTTCTTTATTTTGGTGTCCAGAACAAGAATCTATCATAAAATCAATTTTAACAGGAATATCGCTCGGAACCCTTTTTTTGTACGATTGAGACCTGACTATTTTTTCGAGGGAGAAAAATTGAGAGCAATATTTTCTAATATTTTGGAAAATTCTTTCACGTCGTCTTGTGCAGTTGCAGTTAATTGTACCTATAAAGTTTTTAATTGGGCGCCGAACGTGCGATACGAGCGATACCACTGCCAATGGAAACGTATAGTTCACTAAATATAATTTCATTTACAGGCCGTAACTCATTTCGATGTTATACGATGACCTATCGGTAATAAATTATTCTGTGTACGACGATGTTGGCGACGTTGCCTTTATATGATAAATTAAATCACAAAGTCCGTTCGTTTATAGGCGCCTGGACGTATTATTGGACAATTAATATGAATCCCCGCGCCGCGTCATCCCTTCAACGTAGGTATTTAGCGGAGAAGAAACAGCGGAAGCTAAATGGCTGACAGTAGGGATTAACGTTAGCCCGTTACCGGCGGCGGCAGTAATTTAAAGGAAAGAATTGTTCTTTTGTATGGGAGAAAGTAGCGAGACCTGAATTCCGGAAGGATGCAAACCGTGGAAGTCAGCAAAGTCGGAAACAAAGCCATTCGGTCTTTTGCACAGCACAATAACCCGCCACCGAAATGCATCGTATTCCCCCGCTCGGTCGCCTCCCCCGCGCCACCGAAACGCATATTACAATAGGCCGCAGGATAAATAAAACGTACGAAGCGTCAAGCGTTACAATTTCAACTGTGTAAAGATTTAAATTATGGTAACGATATATTCGCAAAACGAACGCCTTTTCTGGTAGGTGTTGAATACACCGCGCGGCGAATTATTATAGGAATACACCGCGCCGAGTATGCCTACGTGTGCTAAAAAAAAATACCAAATTCCGACTTAGCTTTCTTTTCTCTATGGTACCCTACACACGTTCGAAACAATAAACTTTTTCGGTAGGAAAAAAAAGCTCGGCGTTGAAAATTAAAATTACGACTTAATATCGTGTTAGAAGGAGAGAAAGGTAGTGAAAAAAAGAGGAAATTAAACAGCCGGCCGTTGAGCAATTTTTTCGTTCGTAAATGGATCTCGTTTTTTCTCCGGTTCTTTTTCTATTCATGGTGTTATCGTTTGTTAAATATTTAAGCGTCGAGTTTAAATATTTGTGGCGCTTTTTGTATACCTAGACCTACGCACCGAGGTAGTATTTTTACCCCCCCCCCTCTCCCTTGGAACCCAAAAAGTATGCGCTGTATCATTATCAATTTATACAAACGATCGGCCTAGGCTGTAAATCAAAATATAAATTGATGGTAAACATATCGAAACTGCTAACTGATGATGTCGGACGAAAATCGACTAACTCTGGTATCTATACCTAAACAAATAAGATATTGGACAGCCAAAGTGAAGCTTTTATTTGATAGTTTTCTCGGTACGAACACTTAAGCAGGCTGGAAATTGAGATATCCGGGTGTAATGCTGTATACGAATATAGATAATCTTTCGAATATATCAGTGAATGTTATGAAGTCATACGAAGGTACAGATAAATAGGAGTACTGATATCGCTACATGCTGCTAAATTACTGTTTATTACCTTTTTTCGTCTAAGCCAGTATCACCGAAGTACTCATTTATATCAATTTTTAACAGTTTTATTATCCTAATGGAGAACTTATCAATGCGGAATTATTTTCGAAATCAACATCGTTGATTTTTGTTTCTCGAAAAATAAAATTACTTGATGATTTGTTATCAATTCATTGTCGAAAACCTATATCAGTTTATTTTAATGTAAATCGTGTCTTTTTTTTATATAGTTTGAGGGAGAATTGAAAATCAGCTGTAATAAGACGTCCAAAGAACATGATAACAATGTTGGACCTCTCATTTGAGCCTTTCTTTTCTCGAATGAGGTTCAAAATTTTAAAATTATCAAAAAATCAGACTTTTTTTCGAAGTTTCAAATATTAAAGAAATCGAAATTCTTGTTGCTTTTTTCCAAATTTTTCAAAAAATTTCAATTTTTGATTTTCTTTTTGATATTAGTTGAATTTTGAAGCTGAAAAGTAAAAAATTCGCGATTTTCGTACGTCGTTTCCGAAGTATTGTTTTCTGCGACGTTGCGTTGAAAGTTCTATTTTCACTCCATTTGTGCATTTAAGATGGGCCTCGATACTTTTTTATGGGTTATTGAAATTTTCTTGAAATTTCGCCAATCGGAAATTAAATCAATTTTATTCTAAAAAAAGTAGCATCTTGAAACATTTTTCATCCTCCCATCAACAAAATGGAATTTTTTATTTTTTGAAAATTTTAATATTTTGAATTTTCATTCCGAAATTGGAGGGTTTAAATGGGCTGTCTAAAATTTTCACTGTCACTATTTTTTTTTTTTTCAATTTCTCCTGGCTCCTTATGATTTTTCATGAGAAATGTAAAGCAACTCACCCTCTGTATCTCAATCGTTGTACCTAATTAATTAAAATTTTGCACAAATTATGAAATATTCACTACTTAGTAAGAACGCAAAGTATGAAATTGATGAAAGGATTGTAAGTAAGGGTATCTATAGAGATCACAAAAATCATGAAAAGATTAACCATCATTATAAGGTCGGGAATTTTTTCCTGTAAGTGTCCACAAATCGAGTATTTTTTAAATAAATTTGGTAATTTTATGGTTGATCCTTGATTTAGAATCTAGGGTAAAATATGAAAAAAAAGCTTGGGCATTTTCCCCTCACCGTTCCCCTTTTCGAAAGTCCTTCCAGTCATCTTTTAAAAAATCCATTTCTCGGTTTATAAGATTCCTACCGAAAAAATTTTCAACATAAAATGTAGATTAATTTAAGCAAGGCGTTTAACAGTCCTGCAAGTCCTTCTTTTGTCCGGTTTTTTGATTATATGTCCTGGTGTTCTACTTTTGTCCAGATTTTTTATTAGAAATGTCAAAATGCTCTGTTTTTTCTATTTTTTGAAACACATTTTGAAATTTTCAATTTTTTATCCTCTTTTTTTCAAAGTTTTGGAATTAATTCATTTGAAATTTTTTCATAAGTGTGATTTTTTTCTTTTCCTGAAAGCGAAAATTGTGTAAAAAGGAACTTTTGCCCCTTTCTCGTAAAAAGTCGTGAACTGTAAAAATGATCTGCTAAATATTCTGCCAAAGTTCTTTTTTTTATTATGAAATTTTGTTAGGCACCTTGTTTGGGAATAATTTTAATTATTTGTAAGATCCAACCGCTTCTCTGATCTTTTAATTTTAATAGGTAGGTACAAATAAGCATGAACTTAAATGAATTTTATGTAGTGATACTTGACTGAAATACCGAAAAAACTATTCAGTCAAAAGTATTGAAGAGTGAGCCCATGAATATTTTTTTCAGGTGGTTCAATGTACATTTTTTGCCTGATTTTTTTTAGGATTTTTTTATGAATGATGCTACACCCTCAAAAAATAGAGGCCTTTAAGAAAATTGTCCAGATTTTTTTTCTTTGATGTGTTTTGGTTTGCAAATCAGTCATAAAATTTTTTTAAACTTCTTACTTCTTCGGATTGAATCATAAATGATTTACAAAAATTTTTTAGCAAAATTACATCAAAAAATCGATTTTATTTTTCAAAAAAAAAAAAAACATAAAAGGTAAAAACTATCAATTTTATGTTCTTGATGAAATTTTTTTTGTATTGTAGAATTCTTCGATGAACCTTAAATAATCACTTCTAAAAATCAGAGCTATCGGGAGCTAAAGTGAGTTCAGGGCAAATGTCATATCACCTCACCTCACACCCCCCCCCCCCACCCCAATCATAATAATATATGGAAACATTTTAAGCAAAGGGGCGTATTCAAATAGGTAGGTATTAACATATACTTATTATTCACACATACAGATTAAAAATTATTAAATTGGAAAAATCAAATTCATCAAAAAAAGTTTTGGAAAGTAAAGAGGGCAAAGTTTTTTGAAAAATTGTTAGGTCAGGTATAGAAATTGGCATTTTTTAATGCCTTTTGAGAGAGCTCGGAACGAATTGCTCCCCTTGACCTCCTCTCATCGGGCCTGCTGAAGGTTAATTATTGAATCGGAAAGTTGTGTGGTCGTTGAATACGTTTTTTTTTCAACTTGTAATTCGGTTTAATTCTTACAAATGTATTCCAACATTCAACACGTTGATAAAAAATCCACCTAATATAGAACTAAATGGTAGATGTTTAAAAGCGTTTAATATCTGATTCTAAAACAATTTTTTTCAATTCTAATTAAAATGACTTCATTTAAATTCGCCATAAATTAATTCCACGCCAAAAATATCGCCTGCTACACATCGGATCGACGTTCGAAAACAAAAAAAAACCAAACAGGCGTTCCATTCGAACATATTCGACCCGAATAAAAATTTTAATGATCGAACAATAAGAGAATTCGCGCGATTACGAACGATTAAAATCGTTTCGGTTACGTCGACTACGAACATTGACCTTTGCTCCTGCCAAGATTTCAAATCAGCGTACCCCATTCACAGCTGAATGGTTTTAGGCAAACATTGTTACCATAAGTGGGACACCCTACGCACATATGCGAATCGCCTATGCGTAAAAATACGAGTATTTTCGAACGTATAAAAGTTGAGTTTTATTGATTCGCGTATAACGAATTCGAAAATATAGGTTCACTTTGCAAATTCCAAATTAGAACGGAAAAATTCACGAAAACTTTTTCGTTCGCCGATACCTGCGACGAGGAAATGTATACCTTTGTAATTGAACGACGCCGAAGGCCCAGGTTAATCGCCAATTTGGCGAGCTAATTAGGTAGAAATCTTTTCGATGTTTACCTAGTCCTTTTGTCGGTTTGTGGCGCTTCTCAAAGTTGCGATTCTGCTCATTGAAAATTCTATACCTCGAATAAGCGGCGCTTATTTACCGGGCGTACAACAAAAGAATAGAGGAATACATTTAAGAACGTTCTCACAAACGAATCGAATTGTTTATATGAGATTAAGTAATGACCGGATCGAAACAAAGATCTAGTTTGATACGTACCCTTGCTGTCTGCAAAACAATTCTATATGTTTCGTGACGATCGAAGAAACGATATTTCTTTTTTTAGCTCATTTCTCGATTTTATTGTGGGAAGAGTATAAGACAGAGGAGAAACAGAGAAAAACATATGCAGGCTGTTTTGTAATACAGCTACCTGTATCTTTACCTATGGTTTGTATTAATTGAACGAGACTAGGTAATATATCACTATTTAAACGTTAACCACCCAGAATTGAAATGTTTTCAAATTACATGCATATAAATACATCTAAGGCGGATACATGCACGAAAAGAAGCGCAACAAGTGCACTGACGAGGTGGTCCGCTATGGCTAATCAATTTACCATTTTTGTATTCGTGAAAAAATTCGCAGCGGGGATAGAGGAAGGAGGCGATCGCCTATTGCAGACGTTATGGAAATCTGCATTCGGCGTGTGATAAAAAACCTCATATCGCCAACTGGTTTTTTAAATAACAAATTAAAATGTAGATTAGATGTGAATTAAGAATTTCTCTAGAATTTACCATTTAAATTAAACGTATAATACGAGTCGGCGAGTAAAAATTCGCTCCTGGGTTTTAATCACGGTTCGCGTTGTCGATGCTGTTACGTTTTTCGCGTGGAAATTACGAGACCTGCCGGAGACGCGTGTGGGTGAGAAATTGAAAAATTCGAATACGACAAACCGTGCTATGAAAAATTTCTCCCGAGAGTTGAACCACCATAACGACGACGTGTTCTTTTTTTTTTGCAACGAAATAACAAGCTCGGTCGCGTCACATCATTTGCATATATTCGACGCTTTTATTTGTTCTCTGGGCTGTTGCACTTCATTAATCAAATTTTAAATTTGATTACTTCTTGTATGTCGCGTCGGTATAGGTTTTTTTTTTTTACTTTTTATAACGAGGGTTTAATGTGCTAGATAAGATGGCTCGCTTTATACGAGCAGTCAATTTGATATAGGTTGTAAAATAGTTAGTACTCGGTCACGAAAATCCTATATACGTAGTAAAGCTTTTTACGACGATGTAGTTGCGTAAACGAGTGTAAGTATACGATTTGTGTCGTATTTGTACCGTACGGAAACATTATTTTACACGCGTCGTCGCAGCGATTTCAAAAGTGATTTTTTTTAGCATCGTGGCAGGAAAAAAGCCTTAAAAAAGCTTCCTAGCTTGATTTTTATACGTGCAATGAACTTCCTTTTTAATTTTCCTGAATGTTGCTAAATGGTTTTTTTTTGAAAAAGGATTTGGGAGCAATTATTTTTGGGAAAGTGGAAAGAATTCTACGTAAACTGTGATGAATCAAATTTTGGATCTCTTTGGGAGATTTTTAATTTTGACAAAAAAAAAGTGAAAAAAGAGTGACTTGTGAGGCTTGGTTGGTTTATATTTTTTATACGGAAATTTAAATCAATAAAATTTATTAAAATAGTAAGCTACCTACCGAAGTTACTATTTTTTCACAATTTTTTGACAAAAGAAAAAAGCTACTAAGTGCAGTACCAATATAGCTTCAAAATCGAGTTCTGCCAAATAAAATTTAATTTATAATAAGCAATATTGAGAAAATCTACCCTCTCAATTATAAATCAGTGAAAATTACCGAAAATCGCTGAGAAACAGTCAGAATTGTAGCACAGGAGAAAATCAGTGAAATTTTTTTTACTGAAAACAAATCAGTAAGAAAAATCAATGGAAAATCAGTGAATATTCACTAAAAGGTCAGTAAAATTTATGAAATTTGCAGGAAAAACCAGTGAAAATCTTTGAAAAATTAGCGAAAATTCACTTAAAATCGGTGACCTTTGCTGATTTTTCCTGCGCTGCAATTCTGACTATTCATCAGTGACTTTTCACTGATTCAGAATGAGTGAATAAAATAATACTTTAGATACTCCAAAGTACCAAATGTGGGTCAAGTAAGTCCCGATTGTGGATTCAGTCACAAAACAAGAAGTTCGATAAAAAAAAAGTTAGGCGTGTGCATAAATAACCAGATTAGGTACCCAACTACCCGTTACATATTTTTAATTGTTTTTTTTTCATAACAAAGTAGAAAAAAAGAAAATGATTTTTGAGACATTTTTTGATTCGAAAAAAACATGTTCAAGAAAAAATTCACCATCGGGAGATATTTGATTTTTTTTATCGGATCCGTACCTAATATTGATGTAGAGGGAAGTGGGTTTCCATAGGATTTTTTGCGAAAAATTATAGTCTAGGACGTCTGCGAATGGTGTAATCTGCAAACAAGTCCCCTGAAAATTCGAAAAAATTGAGGTTGGGAGAAAAATTCTCACAGGTAAAGGACTCATGGCAAAAATTTGAAATCCAAGTCTTTTGGTAGTAAAAACCCCGCCCTTCCAGATACCACATTTAGTTTTACCTAAAACTCAAAATTTCATGGTCTTTTGGGCGATCGGAAAAACCTGATCCGCAAATGGTATTTTGCTGTCATCTGTTAAAATTATCGAGAAATTTCAGTGTGAAAATTTGATTTTTAATTAACTCACTATGTTACTTATACGTAGAACTATGAACATTAACTTTGCATAAAAATATGATTTGGAGGCGGGGGTGAAATGAGGTTAAAATAGAGGAATATTTAACAAAGATTGAGAGAATTGAATTCCTCATCTTGAGGAATGATGAAAATCGTTTAAAAATATTTTTGTTTTTAGATGGAAATGATCGAAAAATCTTGAAAAATTGTCTAACAGAAATTAGACCTATTTCAAATCATTTTAGTTGGAAAATTGAACTTCCAGTTTGAGAAATTATGAATAAACAAGGCTATGTGTAATTTTCCTATACTTCAACTCAAATGCAAAATCGACGAGGGCAATAGCAGGCCCGGGCAACGAAAATTTGCAGATCCCCCCTCCCCTTCCCAAGATTCTAAACATCAATTTTTCAGCCCTTTTTTGTATTTTTTTTCGCTCTGGCCCATTTGTTCTTGAAAATTTGCAATTTTAATTTTTAAAAAACGGTGTTTGTTCTTGTTTAGGATATTTTCTTAAAATAAAAATTTTGGACCTCTACATATTACCTAGTTTTTTAATAGATGGGGTCCCGAAGCAAATTTACTTTCTAATGAGGGCGATTCGAACAGATTTTCTTATTCGTAAAAAGTATTCGAATAAATTTTTGAAATATTCCAGAAGAAGAATAATTCGAAGATTCGAAACAAATTTTCAATAATTCGTAATTTGAAATTTCGTATGATTCGTGATTGTGTTTCGAATCTGTCACAGTGGTGTAGCCAGGGGGTGTCCAGGGGGTCTGCCCTCTCCATGTCGTCAAGAAATCACGTGAAAAAAATGTCTTTTGGGGCATTAAAAATCCAATTTTTTCCAAGCTTCGCTCGGTCATGAACGAAATCATAATTGCCTATATGAACTTGAAGTGTCTTAAGTTTTTTTTCTCCCTCCCTCTTCTGGTATTCCAAGTCTCCCATACCCACTTTATACCCTCCCAAAAAAGTTATTATTTTTGGTTTTCAAGGTCAAAATAATTAGCATGTAATCTGTTTGTTTCAAAATTGCATTCTCATCAAAGTCGTTTTTCTAAATATTCTATGCAAATGTCATAAGAACTTTATAACACCTGTGAAACTCCTTAATATTTATTAAAATGATTCAAATTTTGAATTTAGTGTTTCTATAGTACTCTCTCATTTTTGAATCAGTGAAATTTATTAAAAAAAGTTGAAAAACAGTCAGAATTGCAGCACATTAATAAATCAGTGAAAAATTTTTCACTTAAAGCAAAATCAGTAAAAGAAAATCACTGGAAATCAGTGAAATTTCACTGAAAACACAGTGATATTTATGAAATTTTCTGAAAAATTTGTAAAATTCTTTGAATAATCAGTGAAAAATTACTGAAAATCAGTGAATTTCACTGATTTTTCCTGTGCTAAAAATGTTGATTGTTTATTAGTGACTTTTCACTGATTCGGAATGGGAGAGTAAAAAGAAATTTTGTGAGAAGGGAGCGGGGATTGAACTCGTAATTTCTCAGAAAATTACAAGTTCTGACACCCCCCCCCCCCCGGAGAAATTCCTGGATACGCCACTGCTCATTTTTGAGCCATTTTGTTGTTTTTTTGAAAATTTTACAATTTTGAATTGAAAAAAAACAAAAAAATTCTCACTGAATAGTAAGTTTTTAATTTTTAACTCTGGATAATTTATGTTTATGAGTCCTTTTTTCGAGTTTTGTCAAAAATTGACAGAATTGTACGATTTGGATTCGCGATTCGAACCATATTATTTTGGCTTATTCGGAAGATTTTAGATCAAAATTGTATATAATTTGTGATTCGGGATTTGAATTATTATTTCGGCGATTCTACCCAATACTACACCTTCTTCACCCTTTTCTCGCCGGCACTGCTCAAACGAATTACAAAATTACCTTTTTCGATTGTCGATTTTTTGAATCGAAAATTTTCCAAAAATCAGTCTGAAATTGCTGTATTCTTATCCCCCTGCTTCATTTTCGACTCTAGTAAAATTCACAAAATTGTAAATGTGTGTATTCAATTCAACGAGATAGATTCACGCGTTCTCAGAATATTTGCGACAGAACTCCAGATGGATCGATACACACCAGCGCCCCGGAGAAAGTGATTTAATCGAAGGAAAATTCTCTCAATGCGGAAAATTGTCTTTAACCCGAGCTTAATCCACTTACTACAATGGACGAGCAGAATCGCGAAATAAGCTGATAATTTTTTGACATTTAAATTACCTTTGAATCGCGAAACAGCCGGGACGCGGTGCATCCTACTAAATAGAAAGGGAGACAGAACATATTTAAACCTTTTAACTAAAATCCCGCACTTTCATCGTTTTCAAATGGGGTTGGTTGCAAGTTGCAAGGTCTTCCCCTTCGTCATTTACCGCACGTTTATCGTATCACCGCTACCGGCTACGTTGCACAGTATTGTTTTTACGCCATCGATGAGAGATCGAGGGTTCGCCGTGAATTTAAAGGCTATGAAAATATTGACAATTTTTCCATAATTATACCGGCAGATTAATATTTATGGCCAACGTAATGGCCTGCGTATTAATTCATCACGAGCAAGGGCGATTACCGAGAATAATTTGGACCCTGAACGAATTCGAATCTACCAGACGCTCAGATTAATCTCTCAAGTGCATAAGACGACACGACGAGACCTACGAAGATATTAAGGGTAAAAATACCACCGTTGAGGTTACCCAAGTACCTGAGCGCCCACCAACACGTACCATATTGGTGAAAGTGAAAATGTTTATTTGATTTGCGATATCTTTTGTGATACTTTACATGTCACTCGGGCGAGTATTCGGGCGACATTGTGCGATCGGCCCTTAGCCCGAATATGGTGATTAATCGAAACGAAATTATATGCGAAATGTCAACGCGAATTTAATATTCGGTAAAGTGTAGCGGAAAAATGTCACTTTTTTCGGATAACAAGAAATGATAATATGTGGCCAAGGAAGTTTGTGACATTGACAGTTCAAATGTAAAATGATAAATTCGTTTCCTTCGGTTGGTTTTACCGACGCGACGAGGGTTACGTGAACCAGATGTGCTTGAAAAACCTACGTATATGGCCGCAATAATACCGACTTTGACATTCAGTGACTGGAAAACTGTTTCGTTCGTTCTCGTATCCATGAGGCATTTTTTTTCGCGCGATTTGATTACTTTTTGGAATTAAAAAAAGGAGCAAGAAATCTCCGCCTTGTGGTTTTGCTCGCATCGCGTCGTCGGTTTCGTATATATCAAGAGCTGCTCTCACGAATTAAACCAAACGCGAACATGCCTAAATGAAATATAACAGCGCGATCTTATTTTAAACCATCGAATAGATCCGAAACCGAAACCGCGTTTGGTGAATGTTATTTAATAAAAACAACGTTTAAAGGGATACTTTCCATCAGCATTATACCGCCCAGACTAAAAATAAATCGCGAGATATGCGGCGACATATCGTATCATTCATCACATTCGGTAATTACTAATGAATTACAGGCCTATTAATCTTGATTCTTGTACGTTGGGATTCGTATTTCATTTATTCTACGATGGTTCGGAGGAAAAGAAGGCAAAACGTCGAGTTTGCTGGTAGATTTATATTTTCGTCGAAGCTGATTTAATATTGATACGAGACTAATTTACCAAAACCATGGTATACCTTTCTTCCAAACGTTACCTACCGAATTCATTAACATTTTTTATGCTTTCGTTGGTCGCTGCGGTCGCTCCAACTGTCAATTTTTTCCCTTCTGTGGCGAGTAAATCGTACGTTATGAAATTCGTATCGTGTTTTTCGCTTTTTTATTTTCAAACGAGATTGCAAAGATGAAGAGGAAAAAAAACCCTACATGAAAAGATTCCTCTCGCTATAAAAAACGCCAAATATAAATACAATGAATTAGATTTCGCTTTACTGCGGCGCCATATCAAGAATACCCAAGCTTTTCTGCATTCGCGAGTCGAAATGAAATATGTTAATGGTGAATTTTAACAATCTGTTCTCAGTCTGGATGCTCGAAAAGTATACGAATTTTAAATAGCTCGGGTAATGTTTCGATGATGAAGTTTTGAATTTTCCTCGCAGTTTTTTTCGCCTTCGCCTTCGCTCGTCTGCGGTATAAGCTCGAAAGAAAAAAAGGAAATATTGAAATTAATTTGGCATAAAAAATTTCTCTCGTTGATAATCTCGTACTGTCGAATCATCCTTGTAGAGGTTTGATTTAAAAGATACGATGCGGCGAATTGTCTGCGATGCGTGTTCTTGTACTGTTTTCCCGCAGCATTTGCACGTGTGGCTTTTTACGTGTGTTTTATTCGTATATTTTTCGTCCCTTTGAGTTTTTTAAATATCCCTGCATCTCATAAATTTTAAATTTAACTCTTACGTTAACGTTATCGAGTTTTTTTTATTTCGAAAAAGGAAATATACCGAAGTTTCAATCTCGTCGAGGAAGTTGCCAAAATAAAGGAATTTGTGCCGGGGAGTTTATATTTTTCGTATGAAAAGCTCGTACGCGAAATATTGCGAAATTCGTTTTTCGCGATCGCGAATTGAAATTGCGAAATTGTTTGAGCTATTGTCGAAACGTGGGAAGGATCGTGTTGAGATTGGTTCTTGAATTTTGAATTTTGATGTTTAGTTTCGTTTTGTATTTGGTACGTTTTAAGTTGAGACGATTTTCAGGAGAGTATGGTTCTTAGGAGGGGGGAGGAGCTGATTATACTTAATTTTGCGAGAAAATTCTCGATAAAATAATAATTACAAATTTTAGGACGAAAAAGCACAATGTTTCGGACTATATTCATAACATTTTTATAATTTCTACATTTTTAATGATTTTCGAAAAGGGTTTCAGCAATTTTTTTGTATGTATTTTGAGCGATTTTGATTGCATTTCAACGACTTTTTTAATTTTTTGAAACGGTTTTATTGCCCTTTTTGGCTTTCTATGTGCCATTTTCGTGATTTCCGCCACTTTTTTGATATTTTAATGTGGTTTTACGATATTGTTGGTGTTTCTATCAGTTTTTAGGAACATTCTGATACTTTTTTCCTTTATAGGCAATTTGAGGATAATTAAAGCAAAATTTTTGTAAATAATAGTTTTTCAACTTCCTTTCCTTTCCTTCCCCCCTTTTAAATCTTGTAGTCAAAGGCATCATGGCATTCCTTTCTCATCACAGCTTATTAAAAAATACGTTTCCAATAAAAATTAGATCTTTAAGTTATTCTGTTGATTTTTTTTGAAAAATTCAAATTTAATGAGCAAATGGCGTGCATTAAACATCAATTTTTTAATATTCCTAATATGGTCAACAAAAATTAACGCACTTTTCCCTTCAGGATAAAACCCTTAGATCATATAGATATGTTCAAAAGTACTCGTTTTAAAGATGAGGCAATGTTTCTTATTTGTGTGTTAATATACAAAACTTCATAACTTTTTATTGAAATGTCAATAGCATAGGTATTTTTTAAATTTTTTCCTACTTTTTCAACATTTCTGAATACTTTTTCCAGTTTTTTCCTTATTTTTCAAAATATTTTATTTTTTTCAAAATCAAAACATACCCTACCTACTTTATCATTATAACTAGAGTACGGTCTTTAGAAAAAAATTTTCGATCAGAATAACGTGGCATGCTATTTTGATCATTTTACAATTAAATTCGCGAAAACTGGTGGAAAAAATATAATGTTTATTATTATTATTTTTCTTGTTTTTTTTTTCATCAAAGTTCTTGGATTTTTTTCCGGTTTTATTTTTTTTTTATTAAAAAAAACAATTCAAGTACGAAATTTTGGTCAAAATTTTTAAAATGTGCTGAAAATCGCGGTACCTATGCCAAAATATACGCTTAAATCGTCTATTTTTGGCCAAAATATGCCAAATATGCAACGAAAAATGTGGCTCATTCGACTTGAAATGTTATGATTCGCAAAGATCAAAGTGATAATCGCAATCATATTTAACATAGCAAAACATGTCATTTCATAAAAATCCTCTCTCTATTTATAACTTTTTATTAAAATGTCAACGCACTTTAAAAGAAAATGTCAAATTTTTAAGTTCTAACAGCACGTAAGGTAATTATGTCATCTATCATTCAATTTTTTAAATGTTTTTTCAAGTCTCTGAAATAATGTAATTATGCTTTGATCTAAAAACATTACGTACATTACACAAAATCGTTACATATTTTAACCCCCCCCCCCCCCGGCTTAAGACATCCATGTTAAAAATTGAAATTTTTTCCAAGTATGGGCCGAAGGAGGACCAGGGGGACTGCTCTTCCCCCTCAGATGATCACAAAGTTTAATTTCAGCCAGGAAAATGAGGTTTGTTTAAGTCAGAAATTTGAAGAAAGATTGGAACTAAAATTTATGGGGGAAAACAGAGAAAATTCAGTTTAATCTGGAGCCAAAAATTTTCAATTTTTTGTCTCTTCAGTAAAACCTACTTCAATTTGTTGCTACTTTTGTTAAACGAAAAATTTTCTTTTCGTTTGGACATTTTCAAAAAATATTTTAATTTTCACGCCACTTTCATTGGTATTTTATAAAGGCAACTTGGGGATAATTGAATTAAAATTTCGATAAAAAATTATGTTCTTCTTTTTTCAATTGGAAAATTTTTGAAATCTGATAAATCATCTTTCATTTATTGTATCTATCAGCTGATAATTTATACGACGATGTCAAAAACTCTGGCATTTAATTTGAAAATCTGTTACCTGCCTTTTATCATCCAGCATTTGTGTAACAATCAACAAAAAATCAACCTTTCTCCGAATACCCGATTCGCGTTGAAATTAAAAATAAATTGCGAACTCGCGAATCGTTTCGGTAAATTTGAAAAGTTTACACGTAGAAACATCAAACCCGTGGCAATAATTTCTCAACGCCATGCCGGCTTGTTGAGCAAAAAAAATTTGTAAATTACGACGAAACTACGATGGCGGAGCTATTATACTTTAATAATTTGATAAAACAAAGCTGATTGTTGTTGCGAAATTTTACTCAAACTTGAGCGAGAACTATTATAAAAATAAAAAATGTACGTCGGTTAAGAGAAGAAGTTTTTTGAGAAAATATTACTGAAAAAGCAAATGACGCTCGTAAGACTTTCCCTTATATTCTTACGCTGTGAAAGAAAGTACGTACCTAACGTTCGCGAAGGGTAGTTTTTCGAACCCTTTATTAAATATTAAATATGTATAAGTTATATATGTAATGTTGTTTCGTTTGTTTGGTACGCTGTTTTTTTCCTCCCTCCTCTCGTATGTACTTATATACTCGGCGTGAGCGTAATTTCTTTTGAAAGCTTTTTTATCTACACTATTTCCAATGTATTAACCTCTCGGATGAGAATTTTTTCTTCCTCTTAAGCTTAGAAATTAGTTCACATCAGACGAAGAGGCATTGGCTTGACTGTCGGGTGCGCCTTGGCACACCCTACTTTTCCCAGATTTTTCAATTTTTTTCTCCCCAGGGACAATTTTTTTTGGTAAAATTTGCTAATGTGTCCTGGTGGCAATATCATTTTTTCAAGAAAATTTTCAATACTGAAAACTATTTTGAGAAAAAATTTAGAAAAACAAATTATTTAAACATGGAAAAATCTGAGAAAACTTTCGGTTGAAAAAAATTTTGGTGTTGAAAATACTTGAGAAAAAAATTTAGAGTTTAAAATAATTTTAAAAAAATTGGAATTGAAATTTGAAAAAAATTCAGAGTTCAAAGACATTTTTGAGAGAGTACCTGCTACCTACCACGAAAAAAATGGGATTCTATTTGCCCATTCTTTCACATGGGTATTTCGTCGGAAATAAACTCGCCTGAAGGCTGCAGCCCAATTTCTTGAGAAATTATTTTTTTTTTGGGAAACCTTGCAATTTTTATAATATTATGGAAATTTCATAAAAATTTTCTGATTTGTGCAGAATCGAAAAATGTCCAAATTTTGGGAGATTCCTCAATTTTTGGAAAATTGTTTAGGCTGCGGAAAAAAGTGGCTCTAATTTTGGGAAATTATGCAAAGTTTTGAATAATTTCCCAGTTTTTGCAAAGTCATCGCAAGTTATGAAAAAATCATTCAAACTCGAATACCTAATCTCTGAGAATTTAAATAACGCTGAATGCACAATTTACATTCTTCTAATAGGATTTTTTTGCCATGTTGTGAAAAAAGTCCTCAAGTTACCTTTTTCAATTAAAAGTCACTTGCTTAATTATTTTTATTTCAAAAATTCGCCAAAATTTGAAAAGTGAACTTCGGCATCTGAAATTTGCATACGCAGGTTCTTTTATGATATACTTTCGATTTATTTTTGTTTGGGCTCAAATGTTCAAAATTTTACTTTGAGTTGGAATATCTAAAATTTCTGGAGCTGGAGTTCATTTCTCGAATTTTGGATAATTTTTGAAATTTCAAAATTACCTCATCTCCCTGCAAAAGATGAAAATTTGGTTTAATTAACGAAAACAGCTGAAATTTGGTATTTATACCCTATTTTTGATCTCCCGGATCGATTGGGAGCGGTTTCAAGACGTTTTGGAGCCTCCAGAAAATTTTGGAATTTTCCAGGACTGAAGAAAAGCCCATAAAAATGGTCCATGAACTTGAAAACTTTCACACATTTTGAAGTAGGTAACTATATGTGACCCGTGCAGGGACAGGGTACCTAAAGTCGGAAAACATAATTTTGAGTTAGAGACAAAAATATGAAAAATGGGCAATTTTTTTTTTTAAATTTTTTTTCGCATTTTTAGGTAGTTCAGACCTCTACGCAGCTTTAAACGTGTTTTTTCGATTTTTTTTTTTTTTGAAAGTCATGATTTTTTCTAATTTTTAAATGTCTCTCTATCTCACCGAAAAATTGACTTAGGATGCTCATCCAGGTCTTAAAATGTTCCGCATAGTCGCCCCTATCATTTAAGCCAAAAAACTCATTTTTGAAAAATCCGACTTTAGGTACCTTTTCCCTGCACGGGTCACATATATCTAATCAAAATTGAAACTTTGTTTTTGCGATACGAAGAAAATTGTAGATTTTTTGTTATGGTGGATAATGTTAAAGAATGCAAAGTCCTCTCTAATATTTATGCCGACTCGACAAATTAACGGATTGAATTTTTCCAATCGTCATTATCTGCACATTTTTGATGAATAAAATGATGGCGTGTGAGTCAAAAGATTTGGAAATTTATGATCAAATTGTTTCATTGATTTCGTTCTAATATCCATTTAATAAAAATAATATTTAATTTCAATTCCGATTTTGATTTTTTTGATTTCATTGGAGGGCCCCAAAGTTTTGGCACATCCTACTCAGAAGGTCCAGTCACGCCTGTACGAAGAGGAGAAAGAGAAAGAGATAGCTCTACATAGGCACTAAATTTTTTTGCGCATAAAGAAAGAGGTGAACTGGATTGACACTGGGTAGTGATAAAAAAGGGCCATACCGTTAGGAAATAATCATCGATAATGTATGCGATTAATTCGATATACCTACTTATTTGGTTATAAATTTGGTGGCGCAAATCTTTCTTATATGCGGGGTTAGTGGCTTAAAGCATAATAAAGGGTTCGGTCCATTAATTTACGCGGTTTAATTAAATACCGATGTATCTGCGAGTAAACAGCTTCGTGAGAAAGCTTTATGCGGTCTTTTGGCCTGAAGGACATCGCTTTTAAGGTTTTCAAATGGAAGAGCTTGAAAGGCGGTTCGGTTTGTAAGATTAATGCGGAGTAGATCGTTTAATTAATTCTGCCGTCGTGTTAACAAACCGCCACTCGTCCACTCATTTGCTTAATTAATTAGAAGTAACAAATCACGTTACTGGTACGCTCGGTATTCTTTCGCTCTTTGAAAAGTTTCGCTTCTTATTTTTGACGTGCTGTGGTGGCTCGGGCTACCCAGATATAGGGTCTCGTAACCAGATTCTCTTATCCTGCTCACCGATTGAGTATCGAACTAGACGTCTGACATGGTTATTCGCTTCGTAATATTACTACGAGTATAACTTACAACTCGCAATTAGATTTAGAGAGGTGATCAATTATGTATTTCTAAGCGAAACAACACACTTTGGCGACTTTATTAATACAGCAAACAACAGATAACTCAAGTTTTCAAATCCGACGTGGTTTTTGCTTCTTTTTTTCTCTTTTACTCGGAACACACGTGTCGATAATTTACATCTTTATTAATTTTCTTTTTTTCCATTTCCTTTTTCTCTCTAACGTGGCGAAGGTGATTTATTTTCAAAGACATCAATTCCAATCACGCCATCGCATCGCCAAATTGGACATGTCAATTCCACAAAGAATTGCATACTACCCACCTGGTATTATAAAAGACTAAGACGAAAATAAAAACCTCGACTCGTCGTCGTCGTTTCTCACCCTCGTATAAATATTCGCTACCCCCTATTTCGGGAAATTTACATCGACCGAGACATTCGTATAGAAAATTTAATTTAAAATCTCAGCTTTTGCGGAATTAAATGGTTTTCTATAATCTGTGAAACTGATAATCCGCCAACATGCTGGTAACAATGAGTATTTTAATTTATTAGTTCGGCCCAGCCAGCAATCCAGGCAACCACTACACACGAGAACCGTAATAGACGCGAAACCAGCGAAAGGTACGTTGAAGAGAGAAAATAAGGGCGCCAAAATGAAGTAGTCGAGAGAGAAACAGATCCGGTATTCGGGTTATAAGTAGAGAGATCGACTGTGTGCCGAGGGTGATCGTACGAATATTAATATCTTTCCCTTTACACAACACCGGAACATTTGCGAGCTTACACCCGTTAACCTGGCGGATTTCAATAAGAATCCACTCCTTTTTCCTTTTCTTTTTTTTCCCGAGCAAATATCGATATTTTATAAACGACCTGTTAGTCTCGACACCGTTCGAGGTCGTTGGTTTTAATCCTTTTGGATCTCGGGGGAGTTCAGACTTGAGAGTCATGAGCAAGGTTAATTGAGTCGAGATTTTTTTGGCAATTGTCAATTTTTTTATCGTGGGTTTGATATTACTCGTATTTTTTGAGGGAGGGAAGTATTTGTACGAGACACCGCAGAAAAAGAAAAATGAACTAGTAAAGGCCCAAGCGAATAAACAAATAATGAAAAACTTTTTCCTCTTTTTCCAGATCCACACCCGAGCAACTCGCTGAAGTCGACGGATTATAACCTACGCGAATATACCTACAAGAAAAATTTCCAATGAAAAAGGTAAGAATTTTTGAGTTATACGTACTCTTGTCGAAAAGATACATTAATTTTTCACCGACTGAAGAAACATTTTTACCTACGTCATGTCCGCATATTTTATTAATATGACAAAGTTGATATTGTCAAGACGGAACGAAACATGAAATGTGAAGTAAAAGTCGTTTTTGAGGATTGAGAATGAGAACTGATTCATTTTTCACGACTATGCTCACTATTTTAATCAGAAAGCAGAAAATGTTGGTGGATTTGCAAGGCATTTTGTCGACGCTATTTTTAACCGAGTTATTAAAGTTTCGATGTAAGAAAAAATGTGTAGGATGATTTCCAAATAACATATCAAAAATTGCCTCCAGCAATTACCTGTTTACTTTCTGCAAAGGAGTAAAAAGGCTAAAAAGCCGCCATAAAATCATGTTTTGTATTTTTTACTGAAACAAAAGACTAAATAAGAAACGATCCGAGAGAGTGGAGTTTGACTTGTTTACGCGGAAGTGTTTTTAAGAAAACCGCCTTCAGTTTTTCTCGAAGTTGAGATAAAACAAATTTTTAAAAAAAAGGAGAGATGGAGTGTGAAAGTTGCAACCTTTTAAAAGAATCAATCGTAATTTTGATGATCTAAGTCCAATGGCTCTGTGGTCAAACTTTGATTTCGAATGTTTGAATTTTATTTTTTCACCACTTTGACGAGTTTTTGATTTTTTTTTCATCAAAAATTGCTCTGCTTATTGTTGGCTTTTTTCAATTTTTGAGAAAAAAAAATTAAAATTAGTAAATCGTTTAGAAAATCCAACGTTTTACGATAATAATATGCGAAAAATAAATATATTTGATGAAATCGTATGTATCTCCCGATTTTGAAAAAAGATCCTTTGAACTTATTCTGTGGGGTGCTCAAAATTGACCTTTCAAATAATACCTCGATTCAACATTCATCAATAAAAATTATGAGAATGAATTTCGAGCCTGTAGTATAAATTTTATATTGAAAATCTAAATATTGGATGCAAGCTGTAACCTTTCAACTTTTCACAGACTTAATGCCAAGGATAAATTTAATTAGGCTCCAATTTTTGCAGAATGGCTTTAAATGCTACTAAACCATGAAAAGAAACGAGAAAAGTTTAAAATACAACTTCGAACATTTGAAAAAAATTATTATCTCTTTTAGGGATAGGATTTTTATGCCATAAAAATCGCGTTTTATGGACATAAAATATATTTTTCGCAGTCTGAAATGTATCAAAATTATTCCTAAAAAATCGAAAATATGTCAAAATATGTCAAATAAAAGAGTGGAAATATGGGTATCAAAATTCAGGGTTTTTGAAGTAGAACAATAATACGGCTAACTCAAAACGGAAACTTCATTCATTTATTTGAAAAATGCAAAAAAAACAGATGTTTAAAACATATTATTTCATAAATTATGAAATAATTTCATTTTTTCCAGGAGCACATTTCAGCAAAGTCAATTTTTCAATTTTTTTGTCTTTGAAAAAGTGGATTTTCGAGTATTTTGGCAAATATGTCGTAAAAAATGGAAAAAAGGGTAAAATATGCTCAAAATATGTCAAAAAACGAGTAAAATCACCAAAAATACCTAGGTACCTACAACCTATGTCAATTCATGCTTATTACCTAAAAATATGTCAAAATATGCTAACACAAATTGGGCTCATTTTACTCAGAATTTTATGATTCGCAAAGATGTTGTAAATATTCCTAATACTGGTAATCAACAAAAAAAAAAAAAAAAAATGTAAAAACATAAAAATCCCATCTCTACTTATTGTGTATCCAAAAATGGCCAGTGATTGAAAGATTACCCAATTCATTCAACTCTTGAATCTAAAAAGGTTATGAAAAATTCTCGTGCAGTAGTTCCAATTTTTTCAGTTTTCAACTTTAGAAATCAGTTTTGTCTTTTGTCTTGAATGGAATTTGGAGAAACCCTTCTGCAATTGTTGGTCTTTTCCGCCGATACTTCCATTTTTTGAAAAAATAATTAAATAAGCAATTCGTTTTTCTTAAAGAATCAGAATATCATATGTGAGGCGTTGTACGATAAGGGACTTTGTGATGAAAAAAATCGAATGTCAGATTTTGCATGATTCGTATAGAAAATATGTTTTCTAGGCGAATTAGGTAAATTTCACGTCCGATTTATCTTTCACCATAAGGTCCCTTATCGCACAATGCCTCACATATTTTCTAAAGAACCCTGAAAGTCGACGCAAAGTCAGAGAATTATGGAATATTTTCCCCAAAGTCAAAAGGAATTTTTTGAAACCATAAAATCGTTGGCATCTGTGTAGAACCTAAATATTTTTGAAAATGAATGTCAAAGTAGTGGTTTGTTAGGTTTTCCCTCATGCCTGAGTATTTCTCGTAAAGAACCAAACCCTGTAAAAGTTCTTTTGCAAAAAAAGGCTACTTTTTCAACTGCCATAAAAATTTAAGATTTTTTGAAAAGAAAAATTTTCAACTTTTTTCAAGAAAAAAAAAATATAAAAACTTTGATTATTCCTTATTATGTACCTAATATTTAATCGACGCTGGAATCTTTGTAGCTCATTCCTTTCGTTCCTCTGGCAAAGAAACAATGAAAGCCGAAGTCAGTAGAAGAATCGGTGGCTTAAAAATAAATTTTTTCCATAAAATACATCACAGATATTATTTTTTCAACATTTTGAGAAATTTGTTGTTTTCTCGTAGAAAATCGTGGTAACCTATTGCGACACAGCCATCAGTTGATTTGTTGTTTGCATCTGTATTCGAAATAATTAGAATTGAAATTGAATGTTTTTGTAGATTTGTCCTGAGGCGAAACCCTCTCCTCTAAGTGTAATAGTGAGTAACTTAGGAGAAAATTTCTGCAATTTTTTTGTGGAAGTCTTACTTTCCAATTTTGAGATTTTGTTAATAATCCTGGTAAAGATTTTGGGAAATTTTGAAAAATTAGTCTGAAAAAATTGGAAAAATTGTCGGGGAAAGTTATTTTGAGAAAAATTTGATATATGAGCATTCTGTTTTTAAATAATGAATAATTAATAAAGTGTTGAAAATTTCCCAAAAATTTTGATCAAGAAAAAGTAGATTATTCAAAAAATCCAAATTCGTTGATCCAAAATAAATAATAGGCAATTTATCAAAAATAATCGTTTTCATTCATTGATTTATTATCGTGTTGATTTTCACATCCATTAGACTAGTTTGAAAGTGGCTCCAAAAAAGTTTCGATTTTGTTCGTTCATTGATTTCAGTTTTCCTCCATCTGTTGATTTTCCCCGCTCCATGCACCTGTTCAGCACCCAAATTGAATTTTACAAACAATTATCACGATTTTTTTCGCCGCGTTGATTCCACATATCATTGTCATCTAAACCGGAGCAACCTTCTCTCATCATTCTCTTATACCCTACGTCTAGCTGGAGAAAGGTTAATATACCGTCTCGGTGGAATTTACTAAAATTACATACACGTCTCGGAAGCGTTTTGTTACTGTCGGAAAAGTAGATTTTACACCGAAAAGAAGTCTAACGCGCGATTTAGCATCTGTTTAATGTTGATATTACTAGACGGTGTGCACTTTGTCTCGATGAACAACTTATATGAAAAGTTGCCTTGTGCTGTCGAGCTTATGAAAAGAGGAATGAAAGCAGAATAAATACGTCTTTTGTATGTCGCCTGTGAAAGAACTCCTAAGCTGGTCTTGATGAGTTTCGCAACAGAGAAACCATCGTTTTTGGTCACCCCTTCTGTGTATTTTCGCCCGTTTTACATTACACTCGCCGCCGCGCCGAGCTGCTTTTCAAGAATACTAGAAAATATCCAAATGAGCTGTATTAATCATAACCACCGACTCTTCAGGTCTCTCCGCCTCACCTCCTATTCTCCAATCTTCTTCGTCTCAGTGGTGGTACGTTTTTGTACTAAATTTCTTAGGTACCCGTTACCGTTTTACAAGGAAATATTTTCAACCCGAAAATAGCTGGGCTGGTTTATGTTACCATAGTTTATAATCGATTTTAAATTAATATTTCGTAATTTTCTCCGGAGTTACCGAGATATTGAAAATATTTCGCCTTTTTGCGATTATAATACACCGATGAAAAAAAAAGTTTTATATTGGATGCCTTAGCAGCTAGCAAGAGTTTTGTTACGAAAAGGCGGAAATATTCGTCTTCTCTTTCGTCGATTTTGTGTTCGAGTAATTATTCCATAATCGAGTTCTGCTTCGTTGCTATTGCAATTTCGTTCGTTTCGGTCGGTTTCTAATGATCATTTCTCCGTTGGAAAATTTTTCGACCATTTTTTCCTCATTTTTATTTTCAAATGAATATTCTAAACAATCTTTTTCTCGAGTTTCCGAAAGTTTTATTCTTTTATAAACCGTAGAAAAGATTGTATGGAAAAATTCGGCAATTTAAACTTGGTAAATTTTTTTATGGCGGATGTAAAACACTAAATTTGAAATTCTTCTTCCGTTTTTTGTAAAAATGAAAAATTTTTTATACGCGACTTTTATTCGTATTATCCTGTCATTGTATTTTTCGAGTTGTCGCGACAACGATGAAATACGTCACGTCGCGTCGCCTTGACACACGGCAGGGAAAAGGTATCCAAATGGGCTGAAATTTGTATGGCAGAAAAAAGGGGTGCTTTATACGTAGGATACGAATCGAGAGCTAGCCTCGGGCACAACATGAAAGCGCAACAACCAGCTCATTTTAGGGGGTAAACGTTGATAATTTGGTTGGTTTTTTACAGTTACAACAAACATACGTAATGTGTTTGCGTTGTGTAAAACAGAATGAAAAAAAGTCAAAAAAAAAAGGAAAATCTTCGTTTTATAATTGCTTTCGTTTGTAGGGGCTCGATGCGGTTCATTTTGAAATGGCAATTTTCTAAGATTATATTCACATAGTAACGTGGCCGGCGACGGTAAATTTATACCAAAAACAAATCCTTTTTAGTGGCGAAAAAATTAAACCTTTATACGTTGCGCCCTTGTTTTCGCCTAACTGGCATATGGCTTCATATATTTTAATTTGAGAGTTCGCCTTGTGTACGTACATTCTTTTAGAAAAGTTTTTACGGTTACGTCAAGCCGTAAAGGTCCATAAAATGACCGCTTCGTTGTGTAATAAAGATAGCCTTAAGCTGTTTGCGAAAAAAAAAGACTGAATAAATATTTACCGATTCGCGCCTCGTTGTTTGGTAATCTTCCAAAAGGTAAAAGAATTTTCGGCTGCAAAGGACAAATTTTCCGACGCATTTGGCCTTAATCTATTGGTAGCCTACGTTCTACCGAGTAGGCAATTTTATTAACGGTTCATTTCGGTAATTTATAGCTGCCCGGCGATTAGCATGGAGAAGGTGGTGGTGGCGAGCCAGTCAGCGTATGCTGCGAGATCGAATGCTCCAAGTGTAGTACTTACGACATGTGTTTTCAACCTGTGTAATGCATTCCGCTGGAATCTTGCATGGTGTAAATTAGTTGATTTTTAGAGGTAGAGGTAGGAAACGAATGCCATGGTTGGGTTTTAGATTGACGTGAGAAGTGACGAAGGTTATACGAAGATGTGCGAAGTAAATGAACATGGGGTGGGTGTTTAACGAGACGACGATGTTGGAAATTATTCGTCGAGGTTTTTTACCCAGATGATTCGGGAATCATTAGTGATGATTTAAAGTTTTCTGTCCGTGGTAAGAGGGGAAACGGGTTTGAATAGGATCGAATATTTTTAAGAATTAAAAATTTGTCGTATGAGTCATTCCCAGGGTGCGGCGATTTTCAACTTTTTTTTCAAATTTCGAAAGATCTATACTAACGTAAGAAATGAACACAAAAAAAAACGTGGTAAAAATTTGAAATTTTTTGGTCCACGTTTAACCCCCTTCCCTTGGGAGAATCTCAAAGCTTCAAAATCTCAATTTTTTGTGGAGTAAAAAAATTCGGATTTTTCTCAAATTTTTTTAATGTTTACATGATTTTTGTATCTGTGACCTGTCACAAGAAAAGCCGAAAAGCGGGCTTAGAGATTTTGATGAATTCTGATAGTTCTTGACGTGTAGAATCCAGTGATGTAGTCGAAAACGTTCGTGAACGATTCATTTCGCTGCTAATGGAGAGTTAATTTTTTAGGGGAAGTAGAGAAATTGACCAAAAATTTTTATTTTTTAGTATGTTGGAGGGTATGTCACTTAATGTCTGTGTACTAATTTTCAGTTCAATTTGGTCACTTTTGTATGAGTTATTGCAGTTTTCACGATTTTACAGGTGGAAAAATCAACTCATTTTTCAAAAAAAGGGTGTTTTTCCTTTAAAAAAATGTGGTAAAATCATTACTATCTAGGACGAGGGGAGGGGGGAGGAGATATGCTGATTCAACTTGTCTTCCTACTTGCTAAACATGTTCCAAAAACCACCCACTTTTATATCATTGGTTGGTCAACACCTACCAAAGTTTGAAACTTAGAACTGCTCTCTTGCAAAAATCACCTTTGGATCTAAGCCCGTTTTTCTTGTGACAAGTCGCTCTGGCCAAAAACGCTGTTTTTGGAGATATTTTGAAAGTGAATATAAAAAATAATTTCATAGGGTTTGATCGATTTTGTGAAGTTTATTTTCACTCCAGATTAACGTAAGACGACCGACGACCCCCCCCAACCCACTTCCTTCTGCGGAGAGTTTTCAGATTACCGCGAAATAACATCCAATTTGAAGGTAATATCGTTAAATGACGTTGATACAAAAAAAATTGAGGGCTCCTGAAAAAGAGGAAATGGGTTTCAATTTCATATAAATTAAAAATCAGCTTCATTAAATCATTCAAATTCTATGTAATAATTTTTTGTATTCACTCCATGTAAACACCCCAAAATTGAAAAAAAATTAGTAATTTTTTTTTACTTTTCATTATTTTGTAATATGACTAATCATCCACAAAAAAGCTCAAAAAATTGATTTTTTTGAAAAAAATGTAAAATTTTTAAACTCGGGGTTAAATATGAACCAAAAATTCCATATTTTTATCTCACATTTTTGAGGTCATTTCACATTTCTTTTTGGCTTCGACTCCTCAAAATTCGAAAAAAGTAGAAACTGCTGCACCCTAGTCATTCCACATCAGTTCAACCGGGTTTTGATCTGAGGTCCTCGATTTTGCCCATAATTTTTCTTTGAGGTCATGCCATCCACCTAATAAGAAAGCCTTCCTTATTTCCTTCCAGAACCCTTTAGGGACCGTGGAAGCTTCTATTTTTCTTTCACATCGTCAGTTTCTACTGAAGGTATTCAATTTTGAGAGCTTGTAATGTAGTTCACGAAGTTTGATTCTTGTGAATCCGTTTGCGCCATCAGAAAAAAAATTGAAAGAAAATTCGATCACGTATCAAAATTTTTCCAAGTTCAAAGTTGAGCGTTTCTGCAAAAAGCTCACCTCTCAATATTACAAAAAAATTCTAAAGACCCCATTTAAAGTGAATACATCTTATCATGAAAAATTACTCAGTATAGTTTTCGTTTTAACAGGGGGGGGGGGGGGGGTATCACGGTGTCTCAAAATTTTGAGCAAGATTTGAATATCAGCTTAGTTTTTGGATTTGAAACCCTCCCCCTTTTCATGAAGACCGAAATTTGGCCTAAAAAATGAAAAAACTTGTGTGGCATGTCGTGTGTTATGTTTTTTATTGTGCTGAGTTCAAAAACCTAATTATTTTTTGGTTTCAACCCTGTCCATCCTCTCACCTCCTCCCTATAACATTTGGTTTCATTGTACATGAAAATAGTGTGTGGTATATCGTTTGTAATGTTTTTCGAGACGCTGTCACCAAATTCTTTTCCCTCTTACTATTCGCGAATGGAATAGATAACGTAACACTACCTATAATAAGGAAGAGATGGTTTTGATGGGAGTCGTACCAAAAAAGAGTGATTTTCTCATTAGAGAAATGACGTGTCCTCATTGAAAAATTCTGGGCAAAATCGAAGTACATTGGGTCAAAAACCGATTGAACTGATGTAAATTAATTCGTATTATATTTAATTTTCTTGAAATTGAAAATACCATATTCAGGCCGTTTTCAATTTTTAGAATAGATATTTGATCAATTATGTCATAAAAGCTTACGTGTCCTCCTTCATTTTCGATCTCTATCAGTTATGAACGTAATCGACGAAATGAACCATAAAAATGGTCTCGATATAAATATACGATGTTGTCAATAAAGATCAGAATCATTTCTGCTAAAAGCTGCTCGTTATCTTAGCCTTAGAAAGAGCAATAACCTCGAAATCGAGTATAATTACGTTGGTGCCTATTTTAAAATCGTCTCTCGCCGTGTTCTTAAGATGGCGAAATATTTTAACGGCGATTCTAATTAAATTCTTAATTATAGCACGTTCGAACCACAAAGTGAAATTCCGATAAGGTATAGAACAAGGAGACTATATTTCGGGTACCTGAATACAGCACGAAGGTTAATATTTTAATAAAATTTAATCTCGACCAATCACGAAACGTTAAGCTTTGTAGTTCAAATGCCAGCAACATCGAGACCATAAAATATTATAGAATACGAAATTAATCTAAAAACCCGAGTTGCCATTTCGATTGCGATTCGGGTATATCGGTTTCGCTATCTACGATGTACGCTTATAAAAGGAATTAAATACGCGGACTTAAGTAGTCTAGAATACCTCTTTGGAAGGTTTCAATGTTTAAATATCTGTATGGTAAGTTTTCCGAGACATGGCCGATTTCCTACCCGGCATCGTGTCCTTTTCTCAATCGAAGAAATGGGCACGTATAATAATTAAAGAGAGGTATAATAGTCCTAAATTTCGTCCAGGGTTCGATCTACAGCGGTGAATTTTGCGACCGACGACATCTATATAAAAGACGAGATAAAAAGTTACCCCGTGTAATAGATTTAAATGACCCTAGATGATCGTAAAAGTACGTCGAAAAAGTTTGGCCGATTAAAATACGTCGTCGTTGTACCCCTATATAGACGTAGACGCGTAAAACCCCGATCCTACCCTCTTCCCGTCATAGTTACGTAATCGAAGTTGAAAACTTTATATACCCAATGCAGCAGGAAATTTTGAAAACGCATTTGGAAATTAATACAGTTGTAAAAGTCATGCAGTAAAACTATCGCACATAAAGTGAATTATTCGTCGAGCAAATACGAGAGAACATTATGTGGTCATGTATGTACAGTTGATACTAAATAGTAGCAAATAACACAGGTTTTCTGACTGGAGAGTGTAAATTTCTCGCAGACTGATTTATGAGTAATTTCGTACAAATTATTGTACAATTGAAATATTACCGTTGCAACTGTTCAGATATACCGTACGTCTACGTATTGTATGTATTTGTGCGATCTTGTTTTGGATCAGATTCAAATTTACGTAACGAAACGTATTGTAATGTAAATATTTTCCCGATTTTTGATCACGGATGGACGTTTTAAAAATACGTGATTTTATTTAAAACGTGAATTATCCGATTGGAAATTTATAAATAGTCGATTATTCTTCGATCTCGTATATTGTCGATAGTAAAAAAATACAATGTCTTACCGTAGACTGTTAACATGGCCGGCTCGCTGAGTCTTTTGGCTGCGATGTTTTCGGCAACGCAAGTGTAATTCGCTGTGTCTTGTAGTCTGGCTTGACTGATTAACAGGTGGCCCTCGCTGGATAGGATTATATTCGAATCGGCTGGATCCAAAGCGAGATTATTTCGTAACCAGTAAATTTTCGGAGGCGGTATGCCCGTTGGTGGAATACATCGCATTTCTACTTGTTTATCTACCTCGACTCGAGTTGGATATGGTGGCGTTTCGAATGTCTTTTTCAGAGCTGTAAAAAAAAGTAGAAGATGATTAGCACGATGATATAATTTAGGTATTTGAAGTTGAGATAAGTAACTAGATCAGATCGAGGAAAAATTATTTGGAAAGATCAAAAGTTTTTAAATCAGTAGATATCTGCAGGTCTGTGTTGTAGAACTCCCTCGCGAGGTGGGGAAGGGGGGGTGAAACTCACATAGGAAGATTATTCTTAATTTGTGCTAAATAGGTCCTACCCGCAACTTTGGTGCTATCTCTCTTGATTTGAATCCGTCAAAAACTGAAGATTGACTGATTGAAATCAACAAAATTGAGTCACTGGATTGGCAGTGAAATTCCACTGATTCCACTGTTAATCTGTGAAATTTGACTATCAATCAGTAAATTTTTCACTGATTTCATCAATGTCTCAATTCTGCATTTTTTTAATCAGTCAATTTGACTGATTCAGATTATAAGAGAGTACCACCTCTTCCACATTTTTTGCAAGGTATTTTTTTTCGCACGGATTCTAAGTAGATTTTCAGGAATCTGGATTCTGGTCATTTCAGAATCTGCTAAGGTAGCAGATTTTGAATTTTTTTTTGGATATTATTATCAGATTTCTTGGTAAAGATTTAAACATTTTTTTAAATAGTAGATGATTAATGTAAATTCAAAAAGTGTCCAGAAACCAGATTTTTGAAAAATCGTGTGAAATAAATATAAACTCTAAAAAAAAGTTTGATGGGTAGATTGGATACCTACTACGGCATGTCGTCATGCCCTTCTTTTTTTGTGGAAGTTTAATGATGGCGAGAGGGGGTCTTTGACAAAGTTGTATCTAGACCTCAAAAATACTTTTTGAAAATTTTATTTCTGGCTCAAACCTTACCTCTGCCCAATTTAATTTTAGAAAATGAAGTTTTTTAATTTTCATTGCTGATGATCATGTAGAATTGCAGAATCTCTAGAATCATTTTAGAATTGTTAATAAAATTATTCCGATCCCTAAATCAGGATTGTACAAAATGTGTTTATTTTTGAAAAAAAATACAACAAAAATATACCTATGTTTTTTTTTTGTTTTAAACTCAATTGCATGTATGTTGGAAATACGAGTTTAATACTGTTTAAAACATTTTTATGTTTTTTTCTGAACCACTCTTGATTGGTATAGGATTTTAAAATTTAATTTTGATGTTATTTTTATTTTTTTATTTTATTAAAAGATTTGTTTGATTTTAACATTTTTACCCATAATTCGAGAGGGTTACTGTTTTTTTAGTTTTAGTTTCATTCCCCTCAATGAAATTTTAGTTAAAATGCATGAATTTTTCATTCAATTAACAAAAAAATGATGAAAAACCCAACAAAAATGTGTTACAAATCCAATGTTTTGAACACGTTAAAAACATTTTATGTTTTTTTTCTTGACAACCCTGCCTAAAATTGAATTCGACTCATTGAAAGGACAGATCGACAGATGTAACTGTTTTAATAAACCTTTATTAAAATTTTAAAATAAATTTCCAATTTTAAACTAATTGACGGAGAGAAAATTTTAATTTTTCTGCTGCACCCGGTGTTTTTTTTCAAAGACAGATAGGTAGGTACTTCCGGATTTTTTTTTCAATTTGTGGAAAAACTCACAATTCACACGTGAAATTCAAATAATAATTCCACGCAAAAAATCAGCTGTAAAAGTAATCCTGAAATTTTGCAAATTTGAAAAAAAAATTACAATTGTGTTAAAATTAAAGTAAAGATGAAAATTTTTCATTTCATTTCACCCTGAAAGTTTCTATACTGTTTTCAAATAAAAATATTAATACACCTAATACCATTTCGGACAATTTTTTTCCAAGTAATTGAAGTATTCAGTCTAAATTAGGTATGGGTAAGGATTGAGTCCAGGAGTAAAAGTTTATAACTTTTTGAAGTCAAGACACAACTTCTTGACTACTCCACAACCTAATTCAATTTTCAAAAAAAAAAATCAAAAAACGACAAAACGATTTCCTCTTGTGAATTTACGACATGTGTACTCTCTCATTTTTACATCAGTGAAAATTATCAAAAATCACTGAAAAACAGCCAAAATTGCAGCACAGTAATAAATGAGTGAAAAAATTTCACTGAAAGCAAACAGTGAAAAAAATTGTTGGAAAATCAGTGAAAATTCACTGAAAATCAGTAAAATCTCTGAAATTTGCTGAAAAATCAGTGAAATTCCTTGAAAGATTAGTGAAATTAGCTGAAAAATCAGCGAAAATCCGCTGGAAATCAAAGAATTTTGCTGATTTCCCATGTGCTGCAATTCCGACTATTTGTCAGTGACTTTACACTGATTCAAAATGAGAGAGTAGTTTCTTCGGTCACAAAAACTTTGGGAGACAAAATCCTACCTTTAAAAATTCAACAAAATTTTAGGAAATTCCGAATTCCAAATTTGAGTATTTTTTGGAGAACTTCGAATCTGACAATATTTTGCAAGGTTTGGATGATGGATAGACTGAGTGAAATTTCGAAACATTTGCCTACTTTTAGGTTTTAAGTTTTAGAAATTCAAAAATATTCTGAAAAAATTTATCATTTCCTAATGTTTTTTCCAAATCTGTATCATATGCCACCTCGAAAACATTTCAAAATGGATGAATTGAATTTTGAAAAAATTATGTTCAGTAAAACCTAATTTACCTTGAAGTTGAAAATGTTCTTTCAAAAAAAAGAAAATCGCTTTCGTTTGGTCCGGGCAATTATAATGTCTTTATTTCCACAACATACGCCAATATTTTAAAACACTTTTTCAAAAACTGCCATTTTTTCAATTTTTTTTTGGAACAAACGTAATTTTTTGTCGTCGCTTCCTTCTTGAGAAAGTCCTGGCCATTTTTTTGGTTTCAACCTTTTAGAAATCATCTATGGTACGGGAAACGTTATCCACCTCCTTGAGAACAGTCTGAATGAAGGTATCAGAATTTTTAATATTTTTGTACTTTACACTCCTCTTCCCTCACCAAAAATTCTACTAAAATCATCACTGGGCACCCATATAGAAAGAATGTGCCTCGTTTGCGCTGAATAATTCACCTATTCCACGACTTCATAAATAATTTAAAGTCCTCAATTGATGAATTTTCACATGCTAGATTCACTAACAAGGGTTTCCGTTCTGCTTAAAACTTCCATTCAGACATTTTAAGATTTGTTTTGCTGGAAGTGGCCTGATCGAGACAGAACTTGAAATGAATACCTTCTCAATCATAGAACTATGTAATCCATTCTGAAAGAGTAAAATACTTGCAGAGACGAAGAAACCTATCCAGTCGGCCATAGAATTGACCCAACCAAAGCCAGAACATCGCCACCAATACCCGAACAAAAAATATGAAAAAATCTAAATTATTTTCCATTAGATACTGGAAGCCCATCCTAAATACTTTATATTCAAATTACCCCGCAACTTTTGTAATTAAATCAAGGAAAAAAAATTATTAACCACACGTCATCGGAGTAGGAATTGAAAACCAACGCCTCAGTCAGGGCCTTCGAATACGGGTGGCGATGGCGGTTGTTAAATCGAGCTCAAGAATAACTGACATCCTCCGGAGGCAGGTCGGTCGTCGACGACTCAACAGAAGAAGGCCGACGCGACCCAACAAAGCAGACTAGATGAATTGTCGGAAAGTTTAGCGGATCGTGTAAAACAATAAATTTCAAACCTTTAATGCATTTTAAATTGAGTGAATGGCCGTAAGAAAAGTACTCTTTTATCGTAACATTTTGTCGAGCAAAGATGATTAAATACGCGGTAACGTAACCGACCGAATGCGTTGCAGCTTACGGCCGATACGGCGACGCGGTGCGGGCCGACGCATATGCTTTCGCTACCATTCATTCATCATGTTTCCAGATAGGTTTACGCATTTTGTCAGGCTGTGTTGGTTTTTGTGATGGTACTCCGCCCCGTCATTTGCAACCCCCAAAGTACATGATAAATGAACGATTATCGTTATTGTAATTACATGCAACCACTATGCCCGATACGATGGTGATGGTTTTCGTTTCGTCGACGAGAGCGAGATGTGTTTGTTTTTTGGGAGATACGTTGAGGTACTCACTTCTCACTCATCAAGCGTTATTTGTTCACCGACGGTATATTACGACAAATGTGTAGCCGAGTTTTCTAGATGCCATTAATTTGTTCCTTTTAATTAAAAATTTCACCCGCTGGGTTTTTTTCCTGGTCGCGGCTCTCCCGCGTTGGTTTTTTTGTATTTTCGGTGGCGTTATAGGCGGCGTGAAAAGAAAAAATAAAGGTGTATAAGAGATACTTCTTAATTATGAATATCGCGAGGGCAGCCTATTTTTTTTCCTCCTGAGTTACCGCGCTCGCTAATGGATTCGGTCGTCGGATAATTAAGATTCTCGCCGATGAAGTTTTTTTCTTCTTTTCTATTCGATTAAGCATTTAAACAGTATAAGATAGTTTGGTTTTGTTTACGTAGCGTACGCTTTAGAGTTCGGGCGAGTATTATACGTGTATTCGACAATAGCGAGAGTGGACCTCCTCCGCTGGCTTGATATCTGTGCTGCTGGTTCGCCTGCTATAGTTGCAAGGGACAAGCAAAAACAAACACCGAATCGGCTAGGAAATTTAATCTTTTTGTTTGTCTTACAAGATATACGTTCGGAGTCTGCACTCCATTAAGCGCTATCATAGTTAAACCGCGTCCTTGTTGTCTTATTTACTTTTAGTTTTCGGCTATAGACAGTTTTTGTGATGTACGGTCGCGCTGCCGGTGCTTACGTTTATGCCGAGTATTTTCCAGATATGGACAATTTACTAATCTACGTTGAGTATATCATAAGTACGTTCTCGCCAGCCGAGTTTACATTACCGGCCGCAAACTTTACTCGATAATTTGAGGGTTGCTTGTAAACAGCACTTAGACTTGTTTTCGTATACTGATTTATATCGGATCCTAGGCTTGCCTACATTCCTCCCATTGCCCTTTTTCTATCTTTTCTAGCAGCGTGGTGATAGTGACGATGGAAAAATTTTAACAACCGCTTGATTACCTAAAACTTTCCCAGCATGAGAACGCTATTCGCGGTAAGCCTTAACGCTACTGGTGTATACTGATGACTGTAAATGATAGGTTTTATCGGTACCAAATCCGCGCAACTTTTTGAGCCGATTAGCCTAACTATAAAATAGTACAGAAAATTTAGAAATACGAGTAAACCGATACCAAAAAGTACCGAGGCGACCGACGGAGTCCTAATTTATCGAGCCTTTTAATCAACTTTAATTACGTCGATGCCAGAAATACGCTTTGGATCATTTTTATTTCATTTCGGGAATTTTCAACCTCTTTTTATTTCGTTCGTATGTTGCGTGGGATTATTTATTGCGAAATTAACTTACGGAAATTTTTTTAAAGTGTCGATGAACTTTCATGGTTTCTACAAAACCTTGAAAATTCTAAAAAATTGAACTTTTTAGATATCTTTTGCTGAATTGAAGAACGAAGAAGAGCCGGGTTTGATTGAAAAAATGATTCAATTGACTATAATTTTTCAAAGTATTCGCCACAGAAGTGCACCTGGTGGTGACGAACAGACAACAGAGACATGACGAATGGGATAGAGTGCAGAGGAGGCAACCTGTTCCCTCCATTTGTTGAAAAATTACATTTTTAATCAAGATAACTAAGTTCTAGTTGAGTACTTGGGGAAAACATTACTTTGTTTTAGAAAACACACAGCTTGAATTGGAAAAATCTGTCCCAGTTGAAAATTTCCAATTGCCCCCCCCCCGAATATCAAATTCAGTTGGTCTCTGAAAATGGATGACGACTAAAATGATATTTGGTTAATAGGATTTTCATCGCGCATTTTTCGGGTAATCAAAATTTTTTAGTTTCCAGTTTTGGTTTTGGGTTGATGATATTTTGCTTAGATGCACTTTTTGCTTTTCAAAGGTATTTTGGCTGAGTTTTGGATTTTAGTTAATTGTTGGTCAAGTTCCAAAATTTTTATTTCGTTTAATAGCATTTTGGGTCGGCAATTTTTCTTTATTAGAATTTTGGTAACGAATTTTCGGAGAATGAAATTTCGCTTTTGGTTTTTGCTCAAGGAAACTTCTGGTTATAATTCTCATTTTTGATATTTATTTTGGAATTTAAATTTTGTTTCCTTTTGTTGTCGGAACTATGGTCATAGTTTTTGGTTTTCGATGAAATTTTGGACACAGTTTTGATTTCAGTTTTAGTTTTTGATTAATCTAGATAATAAGATGAATTTCTTTTGAATTGAAAAAGCAATTTCAAGATTTTTAATGGTTTCTTTTGAAAAAGCAAACATTTTCAACATTTTCCTCTTTCCTTGAATTTTTTAGTCGAAAGGTGAAAAATTGGTTCTTTTTTTGGCCAATTTAAAGCAAGAAAAAAACCATGAAAATGGCAAGATTTTCATTTTTCAAATTCAGCGGACATCACGTTAATAGAATTTTGATTTTGGTTCATTGGTTTCCCACTATTTGAACTCTAATTTGAGTCTCCAGTATAAATTCCCATTTTCATTAATAGGATTTTGGGCACTATTTTCGTTCAATGGAACCGAGTTTCAATCTGTTGAGAATTTTGATTGCGATTTTTGATAATTGTTTGACTTTGAATTTTTGGTTGATGAAATTTCCATTTCAGTTATTTTGATTTCGAATATACTTACTTGGTTTTTGGTTGGTGTAATTTTCATTTTGAATTTTGGTATCAAATTTTGGTTAAATGATGACGTTTCTGCTTTTGGTTTTAAATTTAAATCAATGAAGTTTTGATAAGTTACAGTTTTTGTTTTTGGGTTCTAGTTGATGGAATTTTTGGTAAAGTATACCCAACTATTTCCAGTAGATAGGTACATATTTTACGAAGTTTTCAATTCTGATTTTTAGTAAAGAGAATTTCAATTTTGGTTTTTCTTGGGGTTCTGTTTTTCCATTTCTGAGAATACGATTTTGAAAGTATCTTCAAATTTTCAAAAATCCAAAATTGAATTGGACTAACTCAAAATTTAGAAACTGGTATTCAAGAATTCAGGACTGGACTGAATGGAGGGGAAACGACGGAGACAGCTTGCCACCCACGTTAATAGCTATATTGCATTTTAGACAGAAAATTTTCAAATAAGCTAACCTGTTTTTCAAATTGTCTACGAATGTATAGAAAATTTAATTTTTTACTTTTACTTGCATTTCTAAAATGATTTTTTTTCTAAATTCATAACTCTTACCCCCTGTTATCACCCTTCTCAATATGTGGGCCTGGATATAGAAAACACCCTTAGGTGTAAAAAATTGATTTCTGAGTTGGCACTGATTTTGGGCGTTTCAGAAGGTATAGAATCAAAGGAGAACCTCCACTCAAAAACCAATTTTTTACACCTAAGGGTGGTTTCTATATCCAGGCTCACATATGAAAAATTGTCATTTTCAGGGAGGAAAAAAAAATTGTTTTTAGCGTTTCTTTTTCATTTTAGATGAACTTGAAGTAGATTATGTAAAAATAAAATTTTTTCAAATTCCTTTCTGTTTCAAATTTAAAAAGCACGGTAAGAGTATTTTCAAAATTTCGTACTTTTTTCTTTCAAATATACCTACAAAAATTGACTAATTTTTCAGATCTTTTTCTTCACTAAACTCTCAACTTCTCATTTTTGGGTAAAATTCTTTGCCTTTTTTGCTATGTTTCGAATTACCTTATTTTTTGGTACATTTTGTTTTAAGTTTTTAAAAAATGAGAAATTTCATACTTCGAGTGGGAAAAATCAGTCAAAATTCGGCTATTTTCAATTCATTCTAAACTGTGGCACCTATCTTGACATTCTTGACCTATCGTTATCATCTGCCGAAAACATAATATTTTCATAAAATGTTTTGGCACTTGTCAAAAGTTGATCCCAGTGCTATTGGCTCGATTGAAATCAATTTTGTCAAAATTATTTCCATGAGAATAAGTACCTACACATACTATATGTTTAAAAGTAGGTAGGTATTTAAAAATGTTAGAGTAATCAATTTTCCTTGCTTATAATTCCTTCACCTACGTCGTCTCCGACTTTTTCATTCACTCCACAATAAGATGAAGATGGAAAAAACTTATACCATAAAATCGTTTCACCATTTTACGATCTCAAAAAAACCACTTGAATTAACCAACTGGGATGTACTACGTACGGAGTTATGTACACAAAGTGTTTTTTAAAAACAGATGCTGATTCGCTCGCACGCGTTCATTGAAGCATTACTTTTGGAATATTATTATCAATGAGGAAACAAGAATAGACCTCGAAGATGATCATTTTAATAAGACTATACGAACTACGAGCTAGGTGTTAATTCAGGATCACGACCGTGTCACTTTTTATGTCACTTCGAATAATACCCGATGGTGCCTTGTTAACATTACCAAAACCGCACCGAAGGGGGAGAAAAAATAACAAAACAAAAAATTAATAACAATAGCGCGGTTAACTTCGTAACCTGTCGTGTTACCATAATATTCTAAAACACGCATCATGCATTTATCCGCATATTGTCTTTGTTATGTCTTTTAACATGATAAGTAAGACAAGATTACTAAACAATGGTAGTCATGAAATTATATTCAACTCGAAACGGATTACTTGTATTAGACAAATGCGCACGTCTGTGCTGCAAACAATTCATATGCATTTTTACTATTTACCATGTAGCACCTTTGATTGTTGAAAAACGCTACTCGTCTGGTATAATTAGAGGCATCGCGAGAAAGCTTGAAAATTCATCTTGGCTAAAAATATATACTCTCGTCGTTGTTTTATATTCATACCTACTTTTTCTGTATAAACATCGTGATACAGTAGGTACCATAGGCAAAGATAGGGGACACCCAAATGTTGAATTAGCCCCCCTCCCCATAATTTTCGTTCATGTGTTTCACCTTTCACCCCCAAAAAAATTCGCAAACACCTAATTTTCAAGGGATAAACTATCAATATGAGATGAATTTCCTGTTTTTTTCAAAGTTATTAAAATGTACTTTTTGATGAAGAAAATAGTTAGGTGCTTAGTAGTAATCGATCAAAAATGATGCGCAATTATCGATTGTTGAAACAGAATTTTTTTCAAAAATTCTGTAGATCTTGTTTTACCATGTGGCAAAAAAATACCCACGAAATTTCGTAGAAAAAACTTCGAAAATCACGAAATTTCTACACCAAAAAAATGGAATTTTTTCTTTCTGAAAATCATCAATTTTTTAATATTTTTTCTGGGGGGGGGGGCATTCTTGATTTTTCCAACTTTGAAACTGAAATTTCCCAACTTTAGAGATGAAATCATAATCGAGCCCAGAAATTATTTAAGGGAGGGGCTGAGAATTCAAGTAAAAATGGGGGGTGGGGGCATAAACAGATTTGAGCAAATAAAAATCGGAAAATTGCGTAAGTTTTTGGGACAAATAATCAATACACTCCTGAAATCTGAATTAGTGAAAACCTGCTTCAATTAGTGAAATGAATTCAACTGAAAATTGGTGATTTTTCACTAATCTTTCAGTCGAGTCAACATTGTTGATTTTTCCTGATAAATGATTTTGTACACTCAAAATAAATATATTAATAAATTTTATTTTAAAAAATAATAACGGAGCACCATTCAAAAAGTTGGCAAAATTTAATCTAAAAATAATAATATCTATCAAGATATTTAGTAAAATTCATCATTCAATAATAAACTTTACCAATTTGGTAAAATTTATTATTGAATGATGAATTTTACTAAATATCTTGATAAATATTATTATTTTTAGATTAAAATTTTGCCAACTTTTTGAATGGTGCCCCGTTATTATTTTACCGACTTTTCCATTTATGGAAAAGTCGAGTACTAAATTGTTCATCATGGTTGAAATGGACGTCGGGACCAACTTTTCTTCACGTTTTAGGACCTTCTGAACACGATAGGACGTGTGAGAAAAAACGAGGTTTCCTTACATATATATATATATATATATACAGGCATGCTGCAGCCTTACGAGACCCGTTTTGGATATCTCGCTATCCTTATTAGGCCCGTTTTTACCTTGCGAGACCCGAAATCGGGTCTCGCAACGTCATGCCATATAAAGTGGTTTTTCATGATGTATGCATACTCAGGAGTCTGTAGGCAGAGGGTCTCGCAAGGTCGTTTGTATATCTTTGTATATGAATTACCTCGCCTCTCTGCACACAGCAACATTTGGAAATTTCAACCATGCGCCATTCAAATACGAATCAAGCTAAAGGGATGGCGCTTGCTCAGTGAAATTCGTCTCATTTTTTACTATTTTTTCCGCTCCACACATCGGCCGTATTACCTGACCCTTCATTTATGCCGATTTTTAAAGTTTCGGGCCTCACAGTGCCTGTATTATCTCCTTTTGCAAAACGGGTCTCGCAAGGTTAGTATGATCCATATATATATATATATACGTTTATGTACACTTTTGTCTTTGAGTAATCTCGAAAGTGGTGAACTTTCAGAAGAAAACACATATCACAAAAATTGTAGAGGAAGGATTGAAATTTTGAGATTTTCAAACCGATTTGAAATCCATTCAGCCGTTGTCGAGATATTGAACTTTGAACTTTGAGAAATTTGACTGAAAAATGTACACTTTGTCCTTGAATAAACTCGAAAGCTGCGAACTTTCAGAAGAGGACACATATCACAAAAATTGTAGAGGAAAGCTTGAACTTTTCAGATTTTAAAACCGATTTGAAATCCATTCAACCATTTTCGAGATATTGAACTTTGAAGTTTGAGAAATTTGAATAAATGAATAAAAAAGGTGAAAATATGAGACATTTGAATGGAAAAGGTACAATTTTGTCCTCGATTAAACTCGAAAGCTGTGAACTTTCAGAAGAAAACACATATCACGAAAATTGTAGAGGAAGGATTGAAATTTTGAGATTTTCAAACCGATTAAAAATCCATTCAGCCGTTTTCGAGATATCTTACTTTGAACTTTGAGAAATTTGAATGAATGATGTACACTTTTGTCTTTGATTAAACTCGAAAGCGGCGAACTTTCAGAAGAAAACACATATCACAAAAATTGCTCAAAATTTCGATCCTTCTTCTACGATTTTTGTAATATCTGTCCCCTTATGAAAGTTCACAGCTTTCGTGTTTAATCAAAGACAAAAGTGTACCTTTTTCATTAAAATTTCACAATTTTTTTTTATTCATTTATTCAAATTTCTCAAACTTTAAAGTTCAATATTTCGAAAACGGTTGAATGGATTTCAAATCGGTTTGAAAATCTCAAAATTTAAATCCTTCCTCTACAATTTTTGTAATTTGTGTTTTTTTCTGAAAGTTCGCCGCTTTCGAGTTTAATCAAAGACAAAAGTGTACATCATTCATTCAAATTTCTCAAAGTTCAAAGTTGTGATATGTGTTTTCTTCTGAAAGTTCACAGTTTTCGAGTTTAATCAAAGACAAAATTGGGAAACAATTCATGACAGGAAAATATTAATGACGTAGTACGCGTGTATACGTATGCGTACGCGTGTATACGTATGCGTACGCGTACGCGCGCATGGGGGGGGGTAGTTTTACGTAGTTTAGTGACATGTATATCGTTGTCAAACACATTTCGGCTAGCTGCTCCGGTAGCTGAATGGACAGAGCGATGGCTCACAGTGCGGAAGGTCCCGGGTTCGAATCCCGCTGGCGGAGTAATTTTTTGAAATTTTTTTTCATCGTAATTTTGGAATTTTCAAAACGACGATTTTTTTAGATCGACTGAATGTCAAGGTGAGGTGAGGTTTAGTCTTTAGGATTAACAATGCCGCTTTCGAGTTTAATCAAAGACAAAAGTGTACATCATTCATTCAAATTTCTCAAAGTTCAAAGTAAGATATCTCGGAAATCCATTCGGCCGTTTTCGGATATTCAACTTTGAAGTTTGAGAAATTTGAATAAATGAATAAAAAAGGTGAAAATTTGAGAAATTTGAATGGAAAAGGTACAATTTTGTCTTTGATTAAACTCGAAAACTGTGAACTTTCAGAAGGAAACACATATCACAACTTTGAACTTTGATAAATTTGAATGAATGATGTACACTTTTGTCTTTGATTAAACTCGAAAGCGGCGAACTTTCAGAAAAAAACACAAATTACAAAAAAGTCGGTAAAAATTGTAGAGGAAGGATTTAAATTTTGAGATTTTCAAACCGATTTGAAATCCATTCAACCGTTTTCGAAATATTGAACTTTAAAGTTTGAGAAATTTGAATAAATGAATAAAAAAAAATTTGTGAAATTTTAATGAAAAAGGTACACTTTTGTCTTTGATTAAACACGAAAGCTGTGAACTTTCATAAGGGGACAGATATTACAAAAACCGTAGAGGAAGGATCGAAATTTTGAGATTTTCAAACCGATTTAAAATCCAATCAGCCGTTTTCGAGATATCTTACTTTGAACTTTGAGAAATTTGAATAAAATAAAAAAGGTGGGAATTTTAGAAATTTCAATCAAATGAAGTAAAAGTTGCAGAACGCTTTAAATTTTTATTTTTCAAGAACCCCTGAACCAATTGAGCTGAAATTTTCAGAAGTGACAGAGGAAAGTTGGAAGGTGATACAGTAAAAATTTCAGTTCAATCGGTTCAGGTATGCCATCCACCAGGTAGCTGAAAATTGATTAACAGTTTTTTTGAAGCCCACTCAAAAAAATGTGATGACACACTGACGAAAGTAAATTTAATTCTCTACAACGTCCTTCACTAACTTTTTTGCGGGACGCCTCCTTTACTCAAAAAACGGTCACTAAAGGGCGTAATGAGAGGTTCAAAACTCACATTTTGCATTTTGGCATTCAAAATTCGGTAAAAGGGCACATTCTGACACATTGTGGGTCGCGGATTCCGAATTTGTCTTTGTTTTACCGATTCGAATCTCCTAGATGTCCCTAGGGACTTGAGGATGCCTGAGGGGATGGAGGAGGGAAAGGCTGAAATTTCAATTTCGGCAATTACTTTAAAATTATACATACAGCTTTTATGTAATTTGGGGTTATGTTTCAAATTAGGCTTTGGTTTTTCGATTTCAGCCCCCTAGGTTCCCCTATGTACATTAGACAGCTTAGAGGTCCAAAATTTTGGAATTGGGTACTGGGCAAAAATTTTAATTTCGAGTAATAACTTGAAACTGATTTCAAAGGCCTTAGTTTTTCGATTTGAATTTCCCTAGATGTCATAAGGGGTATCGAAGTTCAAAATTTTGAACTTAACTTGAAAAGAAGCAATATAAATTATGTAAAAAGGATTGTTGATTTCAAATTTGGCCTTAATTTTTCGAGTTGAATCATCCTTCGATGCTAATAAATTTACATTACGTTGTATGTGAAAACCGAAAAGTCGGTTACCTTACGCGACTGCGTAAGGTTTTTTTTTAAAATGAAATTTACTAATTTTTTCAACATTTTCTATTATTATTTTTTTGCGTGTAGTTTCAATGTGTATGTGAGAGAAATGAATTTGGCCCGAACGAAACGGGGGTAAACATTTTAGAAAACTCCAAGTTCAAGGCGCAATAAAAAATTGTTTTTGATGAATAAACTTGAATAAAAAATTGGCCACTTTTACTTCGAAATTATTGAAGGAGAAATTTAAAAAATTGATTTTCAAACATCGAAAATGGTTTAAAAAATATAATAAAATTAGTTAAAATAATTTTGAGGAAAAATACGAAAAAAATCCCTTTTGTAGGATTTAGATTGAATACAATAAGGCCGAGCGCAGCGAGGCTGCAGTTTTTGAAAATTTCAAAATTGGGAAATAATTTCATAGTTGGATTGTAATTCCTGAAAAGGGGACGTTTTCGCTCAAAATTTTCCTTTTTTTGATCAAATTTGCCAACTTTTCTCATTTTGAGTCGATATCGCCAACTTTTTTCATTTGAGACGAATTTGCCAACTTTTTCCACTAGAATTGTGTCGGGGGGAGGGGGAGTAGCCCCTGAACCCTCCATTCGCTACGTCCCTGCGAGGGCTCGATAACTTTAATTTTACACAATTCATCCTTAAAATAATGGTATGAACCCTCTTTCCTTCCATTGATTCTTCATATTGAAAATAGGTTGAGTAAAAATCTCGTAATGATAAGGATAGAAAAATTTTTGGAGAGTCGAAAATGAACTTTTTTTCAACCGGGGCTCAAGCCCCCTCCCCCTCAAAAGTTATAGTCCATCTCCGCTTATGATAGGTACATATGTACTTTTCCCCTCAAAACAAATCATCTCTGGTGTTTAACTCGAATATAACCTGACAAGGGAGAAGTAGTCGTAAAAAAATATAAAACTTGAGACAACGTAAACCAGAACTCTTTAAAAAGACCGAAAACCTAGCATAATTACAATGTACGTATGAATATAAAACATCTTCAATATATCAAACACCGTGCAATTTAATGACACGTACGAAAAATTTATTACTCGAGTTTTCACGCGAGGCGGTCCAGCCCAAGTGTTGCAAATGTGTTGCCAAAACTATCATGTAAATATATACTTTTTGATACATGCGGGTTTCATCCGTCGCCTGATTGTTTCGATTTAAAAACCTGATAGAAAATCGACTCCAGTCGCGAAATTAATTTCGTACGTTCGATTTTAATTCACGCCTGGTAGCTTTTGTAGCTGATACAGAGGGAACCGATGAGACAATTGTTTACGGTTTTTTTTTGTTTTTTTGTTTTTGTTAAAAAAAGAGAATATTTCCCTTAATCCCAGATTTAATTAATCGACTGTTTTGGAAGAAGCTTCGCAATAATGTTTGATGATCTTGGAGCCTTTTTTTCCCCTTACAAGTCAAGGTTGTCTGGGAAAGAGTTTTCGGAGGGGTTCGAGCTTGAGAGGGAAGCTTCCTCGTCATACACATTGCTTCAATCTGCAAGCAAGAATATGTATAGATGACGGTGAAAATGCAAATCATCACGTTCCCCTCCGCTGCGTTCGGTGAAGCAAACGGAGGTAAATTTTCGTACATATTTGACAGAATAAACAGCGACAAAATTTTTTTCAAAGGCGCGAAATTATTAGCCAAAACTGTGAAATAGCATCACCGTCGTTTAAGGGGGTGTGTAAATATGTCAGACAGGCGTCACTTGTGAATCCAATTATGTAACCCTAATGCTGATCCGCTGCGAATTTATTTCGTTTCGCTACCAATAAACTTAACGATATATCTATGTATCAGCCGGAGTTTCTTCTTAGTATAGTTTTAAAATAGATTTTTTTTTATTGTTAAATATATACCGAGTTTTTAGTTTGTGAGGTTTCTTTTCTCACTTCCTTTGGTCCTTTTTTAAACTCTTCTTTTTTTTATTAATTGATGTTTACGAAGGAAACTTTTCCATTGTACGAGATCGTAAAAAATACTATAAACTCGAACCGCGCACAATATACCCGTTGCTATAAAAATATCAAATCAACAAGCAACTATTATTGATAGCAGAACGCCCCCTAGTTTTTGTACATGCTCTTTCGACCGCTGTAATTATGGAATTCGCGATTTGCCAACGTGATTCATTGAAATTTTTACTCCGTTTTGTAAATGGATTTTTTTTCTCAGAAGTAATCATTTTTGTATGTACAATGAATAACTCGAACGTCTAATAAGAACTTCTCGTTTAGTTTTTTACCCCGTCTCTTTTCCCCTTCTGCGTACTTACTCATTATGATCTCGCTGTTAGTACGCCGAGTGAACTAAATTAGCGAGGTTTGCAATTTGACACTGACAGGTTAAAGATGAAGCTGCTCTTGTGAGCAAATATCGGAGCTGTGTTGAATTCCTGTCTAAAAGCTATATGATTCCTTCCCCATGGAGAATTTCGTGAAATACCCTCACTATACGAATTTGATTAAATCGAGATTATTTAGAGTGGATTGAAAATTCGCAAAGAGCGGTGATTCCCCGAAGAGGATTCATTTCAGTGTACCAATTGAATGCGATGAAGAGTTGAGAACATGTTGGAATTATCTCACGATTGTGGTGGTTTAATTTCAGTACATTCTTGCTTTTCAATAAACAATACGAAAGTGAATTATAAATATTCGGGTGGAGTGGAAGAAACCATGCCAAGCATTTTGACTAAAATTGGTGAGGTGGTATGGGAAACTTTTCGGAAAAAATTCGGATCTCTTAGTCATAAAAAGGGTGATACTAGAGGTTCTCAAAATTATGCCATTTTAAAAAACGGGTTTAGTCACTTTTGGGTAATGTTATCTGGAAAATTTTTAAAAAATTCAAATTGTTCATTCAATTGCCTGAAAAGCGAGTGAAAAATCTTTGTCATACAAAATTTTATTGGGTCATTTTTTGGAAATTTTCTGTATTAATGCTCTCAACTGAAATTTTGTAGAATTTGTTTGCTTTATTAATCAGTTGGCACCGCTGACGTGAAAATTTATTGAAAAATTCACCCAAATCCGTTTTACGGTACATTTCCCCGAATCCAAGAACCCGAATTGGCATTTGCCCGAATACCATTTCCCCGAATGGTATAATCCCGAATCCCTTTACCCGAAAAATATTATCCTAAATGTGAAATCCGGAATACCAGAGAGAAATTTTATTGTCGAGGAGTTACGGGCGAGGCCAAATTCTTCTACTTTGTTGAAAAATGATTAATTATTTTGTGCTTATCTAAAACTTTTAAAAATTATTTTGGGGTGATAAAATATTCGTGTTCAACTCATTTTTGTGTGCGTTTGATATTTCAATTTTCAAATGTTTTTGCTCTCGCTTCTCTTCGGCTAGATTGTTTTTCCACCCGATATTTAGAATTTTGATGAATTTATATGGATAAAAATTTCACGAAATTCATTCAAAAAATCAATATTTTGTGTTTGAAGCCAGTATTTTTTGAAGATTTCACCTTCTCTTCATTCGCGTTGAAAATCCCCCCCAAAATTTAATATTTTTTATATATTTTAATTCTTTTGCCTTAATTATTGGTAAAAAAATCCATGAAATTCATTCAAAGAGTATTTTTTTGGTATTGAAAATTTTTCCTGTTTCGCTGGGGCCGAATTCATAAACGAAAGGGAATACAACCTTTTGAGGAGAAGATGGGGTGGAGCAAGAAGAGGCATCTAAAAAACAATTAAAATCAACCAGTTGAAAAAATATTGGAGAGTAAGGAAGAGGATATGTTTTTCCAAAGCTCATCAGATGAAAAAATTCTGCAAAATTTGTTTGAACGGTACTGCTAAAATCCTGTCTGTATTCGGGTAAATGGATTCGAGATTACAGTGTGTGGCAAGACGGAATTTGGAAAAATTTTTGTTCGGGATTTCAGGTTCGGGGTAATATTTTTCGGGGAAACGGTGTTCTGGGTTTTAAAATTCGGGTTGATGAATTCGGAATTTTACCATTCGGGGTAGTGGTATTCGGGCAAATGTCCATTCGGGTTCATAAAATCGGGTTAATATTTTTCGGGTAAAGGGCGTTTGGGATTTCAAAATTCGGGTACTTAGATTCGGGAAAATATCCGGTAATCTTCTCGACGACCGAACATTTTTTTCAACTTTGAGGTATTTCGGTGAGTGATTTGAATATGATAAAAATCAATGAATCTTGGTCGCCAAATTTTCATTCCCTCTCCTTTGTAGAGGGAAATGAATGGTATCCAGTTTCAAGGCCATTAGCTAGAAATGTGCAAAAAACTCAAAATATCACTTTTCTCATGGTGACCAAAGTACCATCTACGCAGGTGCCTAGCACTACCAAATATGGTAAAATACTGATTTTTTTTTCGTAAATGGCTTACCTTTGAAGACCCTTAGCTCCACATCCTTATGGTTAAGGGACACAACTTTTTTTTTGGGAGGTCTCCACATCAAAATAACCCACCTTGCCAATTTTCGTCAAAATCTGAAGTACCTATTATATGTTTTCTTGCTGAATGTGCAACTGCCTGACCGTTTTGCAAGTCCTGCTTTTGTCCTGTTTTTTGTCTATAATTTCAAAACAACCTGTTTTTTTGATTATTTTTTTCAAACAAAATTTCAAATTTTTCTTCTTTTTGCAGAATTTTGGAATTAGGTACTTCATTTGAAATTTTTTCAACTGATTTTTTTTTTCATTCCATAAAAAATTGGTGTCAATTGTAAATCCCCCCCCCACCAAAAAACGTGAAATGTTCGAAAAATGTCCTGTTTTCTCATCATAATTTTGTTAGACACTTTGTTTTTTCTCTTTATATTAATAACTATGCGTACTCATAGAATAATGTGTGTTTGAAATGTTGTTACGTTCTTTTTAGCCAATTTTTTTAAATCACAAACCATAAAATCGAGTCGGTTCTGTTTTTCTCTTCCTCATTCTTCGCTTCTTCTGCCCTCTTCCTGTCTGCTCAGTCTCATAATTCTACGTTTATTTATTTCTTATGCGTAGTTTTTCTCAATAATGCTCAATTCTAATTTTAGATATTGATTCAATGTCTCTATACGTAAAAGATAAGAATTTAAAACAAAAATCGAATCTACGTTTTGGTCGATTGATTAAGATCAAAAGCCACAATTTTTCATCAGTATACGTAAAATAACCACGCTTTATCACTACATTAATCTATCTCCGAACGCCTTGAAATTTCACGTAATTTATTTTCCGTTTCATTGATAAAATTTTACAATCGCATATACGTAATAAATCAACGAAACAAAATAATTACATTAAATGTCCGAGTAAAACTTTTTTGCTACATTGAATAACACGCGTACATTTGGACGCGTTCCAAAATATGTCAAATTGGATGGTCTAATGGCCGGGCGTAGAAAATGACAGCGAGAAAAAAAAATACACCGCTATGGACCCAGAGAAAAGATATCCGAATCAAAGTAAACGATAATACGTTAAAGTAAATGTTTATTTTTTAGCCGCAGTTTACTCGTAAGTTCTGTAAACGCCGAGAATGTCCCTTTCAATGTCAAACATGTTGCTCTTTCTTTTAAACCTGTTGAAAAATTTATTCTCGTTGAAAAATTCACGCGACCGAGGAAAAGATTTTTTACACGAGTTGAGGAAATTTCCTCTCGCAATAATTCATCTAGAGAAATATTTCGTCGAAATAAATACACAGCACGTTATCGTATGAGACATATCGAGCCAGGGACGAGGAGAGTCTTTAGCCTAATTACACCTCCGGATCGGAGATTTTACCACTTGTTAACACGATTCAGCTAGAAAAGAATTCTGTGAGACGAAGGAACGAGATGTTATACAAACATAAACACGACCATCTCCGATGTCAATGGAAAATATTTCTAACAATGACGAATGGCCATAATAAATCATATAAAAATCCTCTGCGGTAAATGAGAAAATTGTACGCGGCGAAGCGAGGTGGAAAGAAAAAAAAATCCACCACTTTTATGCCTATACAGATACCCAGTACGACGCACACGTTCCGGTGCATTAGAATATTTCTTTCTTAATTAATACAAACGTGACCGGAAAATTCAAACAAATTCACACGTGTTTTCGTTCAAAGTCAAAAATTCAATATGAAGCTGGAATTTTTGACATGTGACGTGTAACATTTGTTGATAAGCGATTAAAAGCCGCGAGAAAAGGAGGGAATATTTGAAATAGTGTCGTTTTGGAACCGATACCGTGCCGGGGGTAGGTTCACTATACATATTTTTAAAAGACGACGAAGACGACTCCAGGGGGTTTATTTATAAGTGGCGGTTTACAAGCAGGTTATCTGGGGCTCGTTACGAAATCATAATAATATAATATCCATTTTAAACTAATTAACAGCAGACTCGAATGGGAGGAGTTGTTAAAATGCAGGCGTAAAGTGTTACGTTGCTTTTTACCCGAGTGCCAGTTCTCAAATGACAAAGTATTTCCTGCTACGCGTCGTCTAATGAGAAAACTTTAAGCAGCCTTGTAATTATTAAAACTTGAAAATTGCGATGCTTGCGTTACCTTAAATTTATATCTATACGTGAATTTTTTTTCTTAGCCGTTTTGTTTTCCTAAACGTGACGAAAAAAAAACAACAGAATATTGAAAAATATTCGCGTATGCGAGAATTTCAACTCTACGTGTTGCGAGGAGCTGTAGTATAATATGCAACAGCTTAACGACGTCGACTTGATAAATAACATACGTCTTTGGTTTTTTGGCTGTGTGAAGAAAAAGGCTAAAATTAATTGAAGTCATTTAGGCGGTAAGGGAATTTTTCTCTAAAATCGTGTTTACTCAATTTCACGCATACTTACCAAGAAAATACCTACGTCTGAGAGAAATGCCAATCATACTGCGTGGTATCGTAGGCTACAAGAATGTTCAAACGTGATTTCACGCTTTACTCTAAATTTACTTCCAGACGAGAGGTAAAAAAAAAATTAAAAATGCGTGCAACCAGACTGCAGACCTTTACGAAAAGGAAAACAAAAGTTGAACCTTTATCGAACCGTGTTTTAATCCTGGCTTGACTCTGGGGGTAACTATTTTTTGTGTTTTTTTTTCAAAATGCGAAGAGGCTGCGTTGCTGAAATATATTCGAGTTATTTTAGAACCGGTTCGTTGTATCGCATTTTTAATTACTTGTAGTTTGTATGATTAGAATTTTTAATGTCGTCGAGTTTGTCAAGTGTTAATTGCGGATGATTTTGTTCTAGGAATTTACACGTGTTAATGACACTTAAGAAATGCTGCTGAGGTAACGAGCAATGGTAGGTTTGCAAAACGTAAGTTATTTTGCACGTTTAATAACTCATACTGATCTAGAGATAAACATTTTATGGATATTTTCGCCAATTTAATTACTTTTCGGCTAATATTACGCTTTTTTTTCATACCCAATCCTTGATTTTTTTCAATTTATAGTGAATACGTGAATGTACAATGTTGAAAATTTGTATATTTATTTTTAAAATTCTCATGAAATGAGTTTTTTTTTTTTGTAAGAACCAGTTTTAAAATCAGACAAATCACGAACACTACAAAAATAAGTACTTTGAAATTTTATCACCCCAGGCTTATTTTGGAAATCCTAGAGTTTGAAATTTTCGATTTAAAAACACTTGAATTGCAAAGACCCACCTTTAATGTGGTATGAAGTTGCGTTGTATAAATTAGGGCCACCGAAGCATACGAGGAGGAGGGAAGCAGGAGGGCAGCTTCCCCTATCCTCATGTTGAAATTACATTTTTAATAGAAAAAATTACATTTGATTAGAAAAATTGTGAACATAATGACCTATTTTCCAGAAAATTTGAAATATTTTGAATTCTGAATTTAAAAAGTGTAAAAGGATTGCATAGGGTCTGAAAATTTTCGATTTTCAGCCCCTCGATGATACCAAATTCAATTCTTCTCTGTATTCCAGGGTGTGTGTCTGATGGGCTGTGAAAAAATCGTGATTTCAGAAGGATGGTGAAAACCTTCCAAGCACCACGGAAAAGGTGGGGGGGGGGTGTACGTAAAATTCGTAATGTTAAATTTTTTGAATTTTTCCTAGGAAGGAGTGAGAGTGAAACATGTACCTACTTAGGTGAAAAAATGTCACAAAATCAGGAAAAAAACAAAGTTTGCGCAATAAAAAATTAAGGAATGCTGTAATTTGGGAATATTTATTCTTTAAAATATAGACAAATTGAAATGAAGAAAATAATATTGCACGAATGAAACGAGGAAATTTTTTTAGAAAATCATATTTGAATACTAGAAATGGATATTTTTTAAACAAATTACCAGAGAATTTCGATTTTTCGGTAGAGGAAAATACCTCCTTCTACCGAGCATTCGTGATTGTTGAAAATTTATGAAAAGATCTCGAAATCAGTTCGAAATTTACTTCCGAAAATCGAGATACGTCTAAAAATCCATAAAAGCTGAAAATTATTTATAAAATGGTTCTTTTAGAATCATGAAAAATATAGAGGTGTGCAATAGCTAATTTTAAACCCGTAGAAGACAGCTTTTTTTGATTCAATAATATGCTATTCCAGCGGTCGAAAAATGCTAATTCAACAGTTTTTGGGATTTCAATGAAAAATGGAAAATGTTTTTTTTCCATAGGTAAAAAATAAATTCATCTTTTTTTTCTTTGATCAAAAGAATTCAATTTGCAACGATTTTCAAAAATATCAGTTTTGTTTTTACACTGAAAAACATGAAAAATGAAAAATAAATAAAAAGTGTTAGAAAAATAATAAATTTTATCCAAAAAAATTCATCCAAAAAAATATATTTTATTCCCCAAAAAATTTTCACGAAAAAATTTTTTGACCAAAAATGACCACTTTATGAGTGAAAAACGTTGTGGAAAAATGGTTTTTCGCATTTTTCAAGATGTTCTACCACATGGAAAATTCTGAAAAAAAATCACGTTGTACATAGGGACTAGGTACATGAAATATATTTTTTAGAATCGCACCTCTGAACCATCATGTAGAAAACTCGAATTTAAGTTTTCAAACACGAGTTTCAGCTAGAAGAAATCATTGAAATTTTTTTCAAACCATCAACTAATACCCCTCAGTATAGTGTACCACCCACACAAGTTTGAAAAAATTCGGTTGAAAACTCGCGAAAATTAAAATTCTTAATGAAAAGGCTGAAAAAAAGAACGTTTTGGCCCATAACTAAGGATAGGGGAGGGGTAGGAGGCCAAAAAATTGTCCACAAGGTTTTTAAACCACAAGAACCAACTTCCATAGGTTAGTTTCGAATTTCAGTTCGTGGGCAGATTCGTCTATCTTGACCGCCGGTACCCTTTGGTAAAATTTATTGCATCGAAGTAAATTTTACCAAATTTTGCATCGAATTAAATTTTACCAAATTTTGCGATAAATATTATTTTTTCAGAATAAATTTTGCCAATTTTGTGAATGGTGCCCCTATATAATTTTTTTGAAATATTTTCCAAAATTTTAATTTATTGAAATAATTTATATTTTTCAGAGGTGGCGGGGGGGGGGGGGTGTATATCATTTTGTGTCAACGTAAACTTATTTCCTAAAAAATTTCTTTAAAAGGCCAGGAATTTGCTTCAAAAATTTTTGCTGAGACAAGACACCCATATTTACAATATTTAAAGTCTAAAAACGAATATTCTGCTACACTTCTTTTTCCAAAATTATATAGGTATCAAAAAAGAACTGAAAGCGAGGTTTTTACCATTTGAGAACCCCTGAAACAGTTTTTCAAATATCAACATTTTTAAGACAGTTTTTCAGTAAAGTAAGAGGTCTACTTTCGAAAATATCATATCAATGTAACTTTTATGGGTTCGATTTCCGTTCCATTAGTTTCCGAATATGAAATTTTCATTCTAATGAATCGTTCGAAAATGACTACCTCTTTTAAAAAAATGCTCGTTTATGAACAATTGACGAGTCAAAAGAATCATTCAAGAACGACTGATTTTCCACACCAACGAATAAAAATCGGCGTCTTGCTGATTTTCTGGTCCAGACTCTGGAAGGGGGTCTCATCGAACATCGTCGATTTTGCTTCATCGCCATTCACAAATAATTGGATATTTCATCTGCCACAAAAGATTACCCAATTCGGTGGCACTTGGAAAGCCTGCTGGAGGCAGCTCATTGCCAACCGCGACTCGACATGTAAGATCGTATTAATACATTCTGCGGCTACGGCTGCGGCTCCTATGCCATCAGCATCGTGTCTAATTACGCCCTTACAAGAAAACTTGCGGGATTAATGTCAACAATCATTAAAACATATTAAAATATAAATGCTCAAGTTTTATTTACTCGTATTAAATGGTGTAAAACATACTCCTAGTGCAGGTTTAATAAAGACCCGAGATGCTCATAAACTAACCTCATTAGTAGTCCAGTCTGGGCCGCACCAATAAAATATCTGACAAGTGGACAAACCGTAATGTCCTACCGCATATTCCAGCTATATCTTTTATATCGTTTCCACCCATTATATGGCATCATTAACAATACGCACTACCATTTAATTTACATAACTTATACAGCATCTTTCAAGCTCACATACGTACTCGAATATCAACCTCTTCTCAAAATACTATGAAATTCCACCAGTTACACCAAAAACCGAAATGCATACGGTAATTATCGCGTAACCTAATCTTCTTTCCAGTATCTGTTTTCTACTCGAATAATTGAAGTCCAGAGACCTACTGGAAGAAAAAATATTCGATTTTTCCTTCCGATAATCGTACAATTATCCACGTGCTTGGAAACTGGAATCGAAATTCTGAGAACTCTTGGGTCCCAATGTGAAAGAAAATTGTTTACATTCAGGTATATTTTTTAATCAGCCACACATACAAAGTCCCGGTTACGTAATAGCTTTGCGGTAGTTTTGGGAATGGCATCGTCTCGTCTATTCGTCGAACGCCCAAACAAACAAGCTATCCGGTTGCCCATCAAAGAGACGTCACTAACAATATTAAACGAAGCTAATCGATCAAACATAAATTCCAGCTCGCTCCGGTGAAAGCATACCGCACATTAAATAAAATATAAACATTCAACAGCTGAGCAGCAGTGAGCAATGAGCATCTTGTAACGTGGGTGAACTTGCTCGGCTCGCGGTCTGCGGTATTGTTTAGGTGCTTCTTACGCAGCTCGGTTCTATCAGTATCGTATGATTGATGGACTATTTTCCAGACATCGACTTTTATTTTTATATACGAATTACGAGAAGAGTTTTTGGAAATCAAGAATTTCTGCGATTCGGACTCATTACCGTCGTATTGTATCACGAAGTTGATTTTCGACTCCTAAACTCGTTAAAAGTACACCCCGGGTATTAAAAATTTTCAATCCGAGCTATAAACGCAACGATTTTTCTAATTAAGATATATTACCGAGATAAGAAATGAAACATAGCGAATGTGCGTGGGCTCGAATAAAACACACCGGAGTCGGACCGGGACCGGGGACGAGTCGCGCACGTAGGTCAGTGAACATGAAATTAAATTTAGATATTTTCAATTTACCTATACTCGCAATCGTGTATATTTTCTTGCTTTCTCGTAATTACAACAGGCATCCTCTTTCTGACCAGAACTTGCTAACCAGTCATCGTGTTCGGTTTTTTATTGAATTAAGTTATGTAGTTTCGTAATCGACTCGGTTGTAAGAGATTTTTCAACTAACTCGTTACCAATGCTTACGGAGCAAAGAGAACTTGGCTGATGACAAAACACCTCATTTCTAATAGCTTAGATACGCTACGTCGGTAATTCTTGCCGAAAACCTGCAATTTATACGAATATTTCATCGAGTTTGAAAATGTAAAACGTACAATCGTCGCGAACTCCGGGCCAACGTTGGCGTTATACTTGAAGAACTTTACAACTCGAATACAAGAGAGAAAAGTCATTAAGGATTAATGAAGTAGAAAGAAGAGCATCAAAAAATTAAACGTTATCTCTTCCTTTTCACTGAACACGATTTTGTTTCTCGTACGCGAGATTATATACATTTTTAACCCTTTATCAACGTGTAACTCGTGCCAGTATAGTGGTGGATTTTATTATGCTTTATCGTTCCTCCGCGTACTCCGCGCATATACCCAGGACCCACCCAGCGCCTCGATAATCAATTTTATATCGTTTTGTGTATGGGTTTTGGCTCCGGTGCAAATATCCGTTTTTGAGATAGTCATCCAGAGTGTTATTGGTGTCGAAATATTCCCTGTAAGGGGTTTTTACAGGGTGGTAATGATCTGAAGGTTGTATATTATGGGTAATACCTTTTCTTAACGGCTTAATTTATACTTTCCTGCAAAAAAGAGTTGTATTCGAATTAGTTAAAAAATTTCCAAATCGATCAACGTAAACATCGATATAATTCAATGAAAATTTAATTTAATGATGCTCATGGTAAAAACATATTCCAGATTTTTGATGAAGATTGGTGAGAAAGTTCACTTTGAAAGAGGGACCTCCCAAAAAAATATTTCTCTCCAGTCCAAATGGGAACGGAGCTAGGGGACATTACATCAGTGCTCTCTCATTTATAAATCAGTGAAAATTATCGAAAATCATTGGAAAGCAGTCAGAATTGCAGCACAGTATTAAATCAGTGAAAAATTTTCACTGAAAGCAAACAGTGAAAAACATTACTGGAAAATCGGTGAAAAATCACTGGAAAGTCAGTAAAATCGTTAAAATTCGCTGAAAATCAAAGAATTTTACTGATTTTTCCTTTTCTGCAATTCTTATCAGTGACTTTTCACTGATTCAAAATGAGAGAGTGGGTCTTTTTCAAAAAAATGCATTTTTGCCACTTTTGGATAATTTCACATTCTGGGAACCTGGGCCACATCCTCCCCCCCCCCTAGAAAAGTTCGATTCGAGTTTCTATACCTTCTTGAATCACTGATCTTGAAATTGGATATCACTTTTTTATGGTGTCTACTGGCAAAAAAAGAATAAAAACTAGAAAAAGCAAAATTTTCACCTTTGTAGCAAGAAACCCAAAAAATGAAACGAATTATGATTTTATTGCAAAAGCAGGAATTTTTAACATTTAGGGGTTCTTTTTGGGCCAAATTCAAAGCGGAAAAAATTACATGAAAATGACAAGAAAAATTCAGAAAATAACAAGAATTTTCATTTTTCAGATCCAGTAATTCCAGTATATAATTTTTTTGTCCTTTGTAAGGGAATTGAAAGTTGCAGATCGTTAATTTGACGAAGTTTTGTTTTGTTCATAATTCAAATAGTTTTCCTAAACGCCTCAAAATCGACCCAAAAATTTTTATGTCCCATCGAATAATTCTTGGTAATTTTTTTTGAAAAATCAGCACTACTGCAATAAACAAAAAAAATCAATTGATTTTTAAATTTCAATTATAAAAAAAAAATGGATTAATATTCAAGTCGTAGGCAAAACAATTAGGATTTTATGAAAATTGCGCGAATTCAGATGCAATTGGCAGTACTTCTATAATTTTTTCCAAAATTCATCTAAAATGCTTGTAGTATGTTATTGAAAAAAATTGCTCGATTTTGACTTTTGAGGTGTTCGAATGAGCGATTTGAATTTAATATGAATCAAAAATTCATCAAATTTGTGATCTGCAACTTTTCAGCCTTCTTGTAGTGTGCAAAAAGTGGTATCTAATTTCGAGGTCAATGATTCAGGGAAATGCAGAAACTCAAATCGCACCTTTTTATAGGAATAGCCGAGGTTCCTAGCTGGTGGCACTACCCAAAAGTGAAAAGTGGTAAAAAATTGCGTTTTTTAAGTGACTCCACTTTGAGGTCCCACAGTTCCGTACTTCTTTGGGCTAGGCAGTTCAAAAAAATTTTGGGACGTCCTCCACTCCAAGTACAAACTACCTCATCAATTTATATACTTCACTTTGATCTTCCCTAGCTCTGTTCCCCTTTGGGCTGGAGGGTTAAAAATTTTCTGGGATGTCACCCACTCAAATCAAACTAGGTACCTTGCCAATTATCGTTAAAATCCAAAAAATGTTTAAATAATTATAAAACATGCTGTCCACTAACAAGAAAAACAAGAAAAATCATAAATTAGCCATAATTTCATTTTAATAGCAGAACTACCAGAAAATAGAAATAATTTTAATAATTCTTATGTAAAAAGCTAGAATTTTCAGATTTTCCTTGAATTTTTTAACCAAAAAATAAAAATAGGGGTTCTTCGATTATTTTTAGAAAAATTTGAAAGCCGCAAAAGAACGAGAATCTTCATTTTTCAGATCGAGTAGACACCTTGGACGATGACAATAAACTCTCCACTTTTCTAAGTTCACTCAGTAACCAAATCTGAGAATTGAAAATTATCGCTGCTCTCTCCAGCATTACAAAATTTACAATCTTTGGAAACCACTAGCACCTAAAATGGATTCTGGAGTTTTTGGAATCATCTCGTCGCGTCGTCGAAAATGTAGACGTGTTGATTGCATTTTTTATAAGTTGGTAAATTTTCAACGTGTCAACAGCTATATAACATCCCTTGGTCAAATCATTCTTCACGTATGAAATACCTTTCGAAAAAAGTACCCCTGTTATATATCTCAGCATCAACCGTTCAACCCCAAAGACGAGAGAACACACATTACGAACAGTTAATTTACCAGTATACCCACAAACACCTCATCTTAAGGACAAAAATCCAAAAATACCGTTCATATTTCAACCCTAAAAACATACACATTTTTCTTTCTACGTTTCTCGCTCGCCACGAAAATCATACCCAGATGCAAGATACTCCTCGAAAGCGGTATATTAATCTTGTATACGCGTACTCGATCTTGCATATTTGAGCACGCGACATCTGCGATCATTTGGTCGTCGTCGTGTCGTGTTTTCGCATAAATCAAAGGAATACTCGTCATTTTGTAATTTCTCCTGCATCTCGTTCATTTGGACTTCATCGGATGATTTCAGATAACGAAGATGTGATAGAGTTAGGTCTCCGACGTGTTCGAAACAGCTTAATCAAAATTTACCTTTAATTCGTGCTGCGGTTCGAACTTATACGCGTAAGGGTAGTTTCTATTGTCACGATATTTAAGGAGAGAGCGTAGAGATGCTGTCACGAGATAAGATTTATGATGGAAGAGTTATCGTACGGGTAAAAATTGATTTATCCTTCGCACCAAGAGGTATCTCTTGGAAATTTCTATACGAGGATCAATCACATACTTATGTTAAATATGAGAAGTACTGGTTCCATTATTAAAGAGAACCGATTCGGAACATGGTCAATTTATAGAAGGATTAATAAGCGTTAAATGGACCATATGCTTGATTCATTTGCGAGTAATTATCGTCAGTGTATCGCTGCTGGGCAAAGTCGGATATTTTTTGATGCCTACAAAGGTATAAGATTGAACAGGTTTGATATTTGAATAGAACGTACGAATGCGAATACAAATGAAGAAATTACGTACTTGAAGCTGGGCACCAGTTTCAATTACATGCTTACTTAGGCTCAATTACGAGAATAGTGCACATTGGAGAACTTCGTTAAATTATGCGGATCGGAATAAGAAACTCGAAGAAAAAAGGGTTCTTTTTTAATGAACCAGATTGTAGGAGTATGATTAATGATCGGATTAAATAATTTCGATATTTTTACCATTAAATTTTCCTCTCGTTTTCAAACACGACCATAGACTAACTGGGTTATACAGGGTGTTCCATGAATCGTCTGTCAAACATTTTTTTTTGCATATAACCGGGACCACTGAAAAAAACTTGAGATGAGCATGTTGCCTATTTTGAAAATTGAAGAGACAAATGCTGCTTCTAAAAAAATCACGTCAAAAAATTTATTCAACCGTGGGAATGGATAGTACTTTGAAAACTGAATGAATTTTCACTTTCTGACTTTTTGCCTACCGGTTTCTTCAAAATTGAAGGAAATACAAAAAAAATTGTTCAAAAAAATTCTCAAAAAATGAACTGATCAAGGGAATCAGTGGAGGCAAATTTGCATCATTTGGAAGAAAAAAAACATTTTTGCCTAGTAAAGCTTTCATTTTGGAAAATTGTCGAGAGTGGTCCCCTGAATAACCCCGAAGAGTTACCACCCCACAGACCTCAGGCTAACTTTTTTAGAGGGGGTTAACCCCTCCAAAAAGCCGGCTTTTCACATTATCTCCTCGGGGATTGATTTTAGGATAAAAACAGCTCAGTACTTTTTTGTTCTACACTAAATTTTCAACATTTTGTGTATGAAGAATTTTTCAGTAGGACCGTAAGCAGAGGAGATAGAAAGTCCTGAAGGAAGAAAGGTTGGGGGAATCAGTGGCGTAGACAAGGGGGGGGCCTTGGCGTCAGAAACTTACGTGAAAAAGTGCCTTTTTGGAGCATGAAAAATCTAATTTTCTCAAAGCTTCGCCCTCGCTTCGCTCGGGCATGAAAGAAATCACATTTCATAATTATGTATAATAGTCAGGAATTTACGTAAAAAATGCCTTTTTGAAGCATTAAAAATCAAATTTTCTCAAAACTTCGCCCTCGCTTCGCTCGGGCATGAAAGAAATTGCTGAATTCTATAAACGGTTTGAATCAACTACGCAAAAAATAGTTCTCTTTTGATATTCCAAGTCTCCATACCCACTTTGCACCCTCCCCAAAAAAGCTTCTGACGCCAATTCTTGGATTTATTAGGTATTTGTATTGGCTTTTAAGGCTAAAATAATTAGTACCTATGTAAGTTGTTTGTTCCAAGATTACATTTTCATCAGTTTTTTTCCTTAAACGTGCTATGCAAATCGCATGAAAATTTAATAAAGTTTGAATTTTGTGTTTTTATAGTAAAAGGAAATTTGATTGAGGGGGTGGGGGGAAGGGAGGTGAACTTACAATTTCTCAAAAATGAAATTTCGGACCCCCTCCTTGAGAAATTTCTGGCTACGCCACTGGGGGGGGGGGGGGAATGTATGTATTATTATTTGAAAACGTGATAATAAGTATAAAATCGTGCTAAACTGTATATTTTTGGCATGAAAACAATAGTATTATGTGAATTGGTGGTATTGATAAAATTTGTTTTTATTTAGCAATAGCAATATGATTGAGAGGTGAGGTGGGGTGGACACATAGGAGAGGATACAGGGTCAAAAAGCATTTTTGACTTTTTACCCCCTCCCATGTGTCCATCCCACCTCCCTCCTCAATCATATTGCTATTGCTAAATAAAAACAAATGGGCGAGGTGGGGTGGGCACATCTATCTCCTCTGCTTGCGGTCCTACTGAAAAATTCTTTATACAAAAAATCTCGGAAATTGAGTGTAGAACAAAAAAGTACTGAGCCATTTTTATCCTAAAATCAACCCCCGAGGAGATGATGTATAAAAACGGCTTTATGGAGGGGTTAACCCCCTCTAAAAAAAGTTGGCCTGAGGTCTGTGGGGTGGTAACTTTTTGAGGTTATTCAGGAAACCACTCTCGATAATTTGCAAAAATGTTTTTTTATTTTCTAATTTGCCTCCACTAAATGGATAATACCTACATTGAAAACTGAAGAAATTTCGTTCTGTAGACTTTTTGCCTAACATCAAAAATGAAAGGGCTACGAGTCACTCATAATAAATGGGCTTCAAAAAATTTTCAAATTTTCTCAATTTTTAGTGACCCTTAGCCCCTTTTTTTTGATGCTAGGCAAATACTATCCATTCCCTTGATCAGTTCATTTTTTGAGAATTCTTTTGAATCGTTTTTTTTTGTAACCCCTTCAATTTCAAAGATAGGCAAAAAGTCATGAAGTGAAAATTTGTTCAGTTTTCAAAGTACTATCCATTCCCATGGTTGAATAATTTTTTTGGCGTGATTTTTTTAGAAGCAGCATTTGCCCCTTCAATTTTCAAAATAGGCAACATGTTCATTTCAAGTTTTTTTTAGTGGTACCCGGTTATATCGGACATACTATTCATGGAATACCCTGTAGAAGGTACCTATGGATAAACCGTATATTTACAATATCTAATCGATATTCAAGATGAAGAATGATTTATGTCCGGATCTGGTCTGTGTATTATATAGGCGAAACATGGGTATACGTTATCTTCAATGTGTATGTATGTATAACCTTTATAATGAACAAGATTAATGTACTTTTACTGATTTATTGAACGTATTGTTTCTTATTTTGAATTTCAACGATACCATCGCGTTTTTTTTCTGCCTTCGATCCGGAACGTCGTTACCAACATGGACGATTGATGTAGTTTGACACATCTTCTCAGCGGGTAGTTGTAAATTTCATCAATTTAAATTAAGATCTCACATAAGTCATCTACGTAGGACCAAAAGTACATCTTCGGTGCGGTAAAATCAGCACGAATTAGCGAACCGTCAGAGTAACGAAGCTCAATCGCTAGTGCCTTATAATTACGTAGCATGCGTCAGCGCCACATCACACCAGAGTCGTCGAACGAATAAAAATGATTATTTTCGTTTCAACAAGTCAAACGTACCGATATAATTTATACGCGAGGTAATTTACTATGCCCATTAATAAAACTTAATTACGTTCATAAATAATGGGCCACATTCGTGTTAGCTTGTCGCGCAGTAGCTGGGACGTGTGGGATGTTATCAGATGATCGAGAGAAGTAACAAGGTGGCAAGAAATCGAGAAGCTCCGAACAGATGTACGATGATAAGACCTCGAGACATTCGGTGCATATATTTAAAACAGAGGAGCGTTGAAATTCGAGATATGTTTCGAGGTATACCTACCTCTATGCACTTCCGAAATTACAAACGAAGCTCTAAAAAATACTCAACTTCCACCGAAAAAAAAAAGGGAAAAAGTTGAACTATTCTCTACATATTATAAGAATTTACTCAATCGGTTGAACAAACAAACTCACTGCAAACATCCACTTTGCTTACCTACCGCAGACAATAATACGTATTGTTGCTTAATGATTCGTTTGAGCTGTCAATTCTACGTATAGGTATCTTCGTTTGGCCACAACAGCCAAGCGCCGAGCACAGCTCAGTATTATAATCTATCAGACATTGACATGCGGCGTGCCACGAATAATTCTACAATCGCGGGATTATTTGTTTTCTTTATTAACCGGTTTTAATTTACCAAAGTGAAATATTTCGTACGATGCGACTCTCGACTCTCTGGCTTACTCGGAGTCGAGTTTATTTACCAAATACGATTATATACCGCTCAAAAAGGTATGTATTTGCATACGCAGGTCTCCTAGTTCTTTTTCTCTTTTTAAATCTCCTATCTTTACCATTGTTTGTTTCGTATACGTATAATTTACCGAACCGCCAGTCATTGTTTTATATAACTTACGATTAGACTTACATTCTCTCCCAATCTGTTTATAACAGTTTGCGTATGTAATTGGAACGTGTGTACGAGATTTTCTAAATACATTCTGCGACGTGAGTTTAATTAAGCTGATTAGCATATAAATTGGGCGTATATTGGCTAGATTTTTTCCTCGAGTATGTTTGTAGATTGGTACCTAAGTGTGTGCTTAGCTTACTCTGCAATTGGGTTGCGCTTTTTTGTGGTTCGGAGATGTGACGATGCTTTTTTGATGAGTTCCTTGTTAATCGTTTTTTTCCATAGATGGAGGGGAGAGAGACAGGTAAATCGCGTTATGAATTTTTTGATTTTCCAAGAATAACATTTCATTGGATCAGCGTCCAAATTTCTCAGTACCCCGGTTTTCTTCAGAAAAAATTGCCCAAAAATCTGAGACGGACTATTGGAAAGACAAAAAGTACAAAATTTCCGACTAAAATAGAATAATTTATCATTTTTTAGACTTGAACTGAGATTTTTCTCATTTTTTCCGCCTCAAAACGAAAATCGAAAATTCTTGTTCTCATAAAAAAGGCCATCAATTTAAAAAATTCCCTGATTACCAATGCAATTTTTCCATTATGGGAGGTAAGCTCCTTTTCTGACTTTACCCTCTCCCTCTCCACCACCCCGTTTGATTCTTTCTCAATTATAAATCAGTGAAAATTATCAAAAATCACTGAGAAACAGCCAAAATTGCAGCACAGGAAAAAATCAGTGAAAATTTTTTTACTGAAAACAAATCAGGGAGACAAATCACTGGAAAATCAGTGAAAATTCACTGAAGTCAGTAAAATTTACGAGATTGCTGAAAAATAAGCGAAAATATGATTTTTCCTGTGCTGCAGTTCTGACTATTTATCAGTGACTTTTCACTGATTCAGAATGAGAGAGTTCAATCATGCCAAGATCATGTGTTCATGTTTAATTTTTTTCTAAAAACTATTCGATAGTACTGGATGTGTTAGTGCGAGTACAAAAGTGTAGGTAGAAGTTGATTTGAAATTTGAAGGGGTAGTCGCCAAAAACTTGAGAGGACTTCGGCATTTCTGCCTGTTGTAGAAATAAAAGTACAGTATGCTTTTGGACGAATCAGATGTATTTGTTATCATTTCTATTTCGAATATAATTCTGAAGAGTGGAAAATATACCTTTTCAATCGAAAAATCCACCTTTGAATTTTCAATTTTTAATATACTTATACCTAGGTATTTGTTTTTCAATTTTTGGAAAATTTGTTGTGAAAGAATCTCACAGTCTATGAAATTTAGCAAAGCCGATGAGCAAGCGATGGCTTCAGCGCAGAAATTCGCGGGCCTTTTTTTACCCTTGAAAAAATTTTAATCAAATTTTCAACCATTTCTTCCGTTTTTTAAACATCAAAAATCCGGAGTTTCCAATTTTTGTTGGATTTATGAAGGAAAAAATCTAGAAAACAATTTTTATACATTTTGAACATATTTTTTCAAATCGAATCTGAATTTTGAATTAAATTAAAGTTTATTGCTAGTTGCCAGTTTTGACAGTTTTTTCAATTTTTAAGAATTTTGTCAAATTTTAGTCGATGGTTCAAAATCTGCATTTATTGCAAATTTAAAATGTACTTACTTGCCAAATACCTACAATCTACATCGCATCGTTGACAATTTTGCAACATTTCAACATATTTATTCCAAGCGATTTTTTTAACTATTTTTCGTAAATTTTTTAAAAACAATTCAATTTTTTTGAAAGATTCTCTTTCTTTTTCGAAATTTTGTCAATTTTTCTGTTTTTTTGAACATTTTCCTATTCAATCATTTAATTATTTTTGCTGATTTTATCAGGGTTCGCATAGAACTAAAAAACCAAAAATTCGTACTTTTTTGGGTTTAATAATTTATTGATGCCCAGTAGAAATTATTTTTATTGATCATATATCAAGATTTTGTGCCTTTTGCAATTTTTTTCGTACCCGGTACGAACTTATTCGATACATTTGAAATTTTATGATTTTTTAAGAGGCTTAATGTTTTGCAGAGATTCTAAAAAGTTCTTCTATAAAATGCCAACTTGACGTAAATTCGTTTTTTCACCCCCCCCTATCTTGAACTTGAGTGATCTTAATTGGTTTTTTAATTGAATGTAATTTTTCAAAATAAATTTTCTAATTTAAATCTTAAACATTTTTTTCTACATATTTTCAAAAACGTAATAAATCTATATCTTTAGTTCAATTCCAAACTTTCTCTGATAAATTGAAAATAGTCTTGGAATAGGAATATATGGGTTAGCGTAAGATCGAACCTAATAAAGAAGCACCCCCTAGAAAAATTATATTTGAGTGGGAAATCTAAAATAATTCTTCCTCCTCCTAATGTCAACTTTGTCTCTCCATTGCCATACGTAATTGTGGGAAATTAAAAAATTGTATTTTCAGGTATACTTACTTATATTTACTCGACCTTTGTCTCTTTATGCTGATTTGCTGATGAGATCATTCTTAATTTTTTGCAGTCGTTTGATTTTTTTATTCAAAAAAGCAGGGATTAAATTTTCAAAAATTGAACAAAAATTGTATGATAATTTGATTTAGAGCGTTTCAATATTCTCTACTTAGTTGTTTAATACATAAATATCAAAAATTGAAAAATGTTTGATGATTCCTACTGTTTTTTGTGAGAGGCAAAATAAAAAAAGAGAAATGAAATCTGCTCTTTTAATCCAACGAAGAAAAATACTTGAACAATAAAATGAATACTGCGAAAAAAATTCCAAAATCTTTTCAGTCTGTTTTGTAAAGAAAAAACTTCCTTCATCTTTTCGCTTTTCTCCGCCTCTACATACAAATTTCATAATTTGAAGAAAAAATTGCACGTTTTTCAAAAACACAGCGTAGGTTTTCGTTCACGGATTGAAATTTTAGGCGTAAATTCGTCCGTAAAAGAATTTCCTCTCGGAATAACTTTTAAATACGATAAATATTAAAATACCAAAAATTCTACGCGTTTCCGGCGTAAACCAGCGAAATTTGTTGAAATTTTAATAATTTTTTCCACCATCCTTCATCTTTGAAACACCAGTAAAGGAAATAGTCGAGAAAAGCGCAAAAAAAATTCTAAACCGTCTTAATTCGGCTGAATAGTTTGGCGCAAAATTAATACCTCTTGTCAGAAACTTGTCTTACAACGCCGACAACTTTCTTAATTAATATAGCCGAGGAGGAGGGAAAAAAACAAAGATTGATTACAAAATGAACTCGGCTATTCAAAACCGACTTTCTTTGATTCTCGAATGAAAAAATTCTTTTGTGTGATTGTGGAAAATGAAAGTTTCCAAGAGAGGCGAGCGTTTTCGATGGAATTCATTCATTTAGATATAATTCTTTGGAAACCGAGGTATTCAATCTTTGTTTAAGATATGATTTTTACCAGAGGAGTGAATTCTTCTACTATTGAGCAAAAAATAACTCTACCGTAACAATCTATTAAAATAAGATGCCTGTGCTGAAACTCGAGCGGCAAATTTGCAATTTGAAAAAATTTCTGGGGTTTGAATACGTAGGTAGATATCTGCGACGGTTGCGCTTTTGAATAACACGGCGCTATGAATAAACAAACTCGATAAGTTTGTTTAAATTAAGAATGAGGTGGAACGAATTTATATAAGGAAAAACACATAAAACGATGGCTTTTTTACAACGCTTCGCCGATACCGATGGTTGTATAGAATAAATATGAGCCCCGTTATTTTGCCGGATTATCGCCCGAGCTTTCAACATTTAATGCGTTGACAGGAGCAGCGTATGATGCAAAATACACGTCCATCTTGGCTAAGCTCGGACGCGAATACATTTTTCAAAAAAAAAAAATTTATCCCGCAGAAAGCCAACTAGATAAAACTTTGGACGGGCCTTCGTATATGTTTAATAATGCCACGTTCGTATTCAGTCCGGCAAAGTTTATACAGGTTTGGTGTATTGTTAAAAATGATTGATGCGTTTCTGATGTTATTACACGAAAACGAAAAAAAAAGAAATTACAATATGGTGGACTTGTTGAAGAAAAAGAAAAGTCGTTATACACGAGTCATCTTATCAACGGGCTGGGGTTTCCTTGCCGGGCCTGTCTATTCTCACATGGAATGAACAACAAAATGACCGAACTATGTGCGATCTCGTTCATTTTTTTTCGTCATTCTTTTATCACCTTCATCGCTACAGTGATCATCTCAGCTGTTAACTGTACATTTTTCTCAAAACTTTAATTTTTTCAGCTTTCGAAATTTTTTCTCAGAATATTAATTTTTCCAACTCCAATAAATTTTTCCTCCCATTAAACTTTCTTCCTCAAAATTTTTTTTAGCTTCAAGATTTTTTTCAATTTCTTCGATTTTCATTTTTGATAAAAATTTTTTATTCACTAATATCTATTATTTATCTAAATTATCAACTGTAAAATCTTATTCTTTGATCTTAAAATTTTTAAAAACTTGACATTCTCTCGAATTTTTCTCACATTAAATTTCTTAAAATGTTTTTAAACCCATTTTTTTAATTTTTCAATTCTAAAAATTTCAGTGCTAGAAAATAATTTGAGAAAAACATTACAGCTAAAAAAATATAATTTTGAGAAAAAATTTCAAAAGCTGTAAAAATTGAACTTTGAGAAAAAATTTCGACAGCAAAAAATTTGAGAAAAGATTTAATTTTGAGAAAAAATTTCCAGAGTGGAAAAATGAAAACTATTATGTAAGTATTTTTTTAAAAAATGGCAAAGTTGAGAAATTTTTGTGCCTGAAAAAAATTGGGAGGGAAAAATTTCACTAAATTTCAGAGTTGGTAAAAAGTTTATTTATTTTAGAATCCAGAATAAAGTTGATTTTATTCTAGATGAAAAAATTTTAGAGTTGAAAAATATTTTGAGGATAAATTTTTAGAGTCGAAAAATATCTGTAGAAAATGAAATTAAGAATTGAAACTATTCTGAGAATCGAAAAAAAATTTTTGGTTGAAAAATAATTGTTGATTTCGGTTTCAAATTTTCAAGTCAAAAGCTAAAAAATTAATCTGTAAGAAAAACCTTTCGACTAGCTTTTAGCTTGCTATTTTTATAACTTTTAAACTTTCGACTTTCGGTTTGTTACCTAAATTTGATCGACTTTCAGCTTTTTGCTTTAAACTTTTAGCACTTTTAGCATTTAGCTGGCTCTTCATCCCTGCTATCTTAGACTTGCCTTGGTTTTCGAATCAATATTGTATGGAATCTATACGGTAGCCATTCTTTTCCTTGGTTTCTCTGGGTTAATCTTGGTTATCCGAGGAAAGAATCTAGTAAATGAAGAATAATTAAAAGCAGCAACGTTGGAACGCTAAAGCGTTACATCCGACGTGTATGGGTAGCGAGTCGTGCGGCCCAAAAAAGGCATCTCGCGACTAACAAGCGCGCAAGAGACCGTCTGGCAGGGGTATTTGGCATGTCAACGTCACAAAAGTCTCCGGATTACTTGCAATTAATGAGAGAGATGCTGTTTCAACCGCGTCACCTCGCCAATTAACGTGAACGCCAAATATGGCAATAACCCTTAGGGGTGGGCTTCCCTCTCGGTTTCGGTTTATCATATCTAAGTTGCTAGATTTACTAGCGATGTGCCTGCGCTCCTCCTATAGCTGTGTTGGTTCTGCTTCTGCAGCGATTCGCTATGCTGACGAATTTTCCAAGACCTGCCATATCGAAGTAACTGACAGAATGTTGTATTTTTTTTCTCGACGTCGTGCGAAAAAAAGTACGCTGTGTCTTTGGCTCGTACACGAGCTGCACGGTTCGTACAGATGTCAAAAAATAAACGAATTTGAATTTTCGAATATCAGGTGCGCAATTTTTTTCCCTCTCATTTGCAGGGTTTTATTTAGATTTACCGGTGAAAATTCTCTAACGTCAGCAGCAGATGTTAATGAATTGTCAAGAATTTCTACAGGGAGCGTTTTTTTTTTCGAAGCACTTTCTTTAGTCTGGCCAATTTTCGAATGTCGATTTTCGATTTATTGTCGGAGAAATGAAAATTGCTCGAAAAAAGGTATAAATTACGTTTCACTTGCGATCGGTCTGTGATATCGTGACATGTGCTTAAATAATATGGTCAGCTAACGTGTACTCGTAGTATATTATGTTTTCCCCTGTTATATCCCTTTTAATATTATAGGTACCTTTCAAGTATCACGTGTATACAGGAATAAAGGAAACCCTAAAATCATATAAGTTTAGCGTAAAACCGCATATACTAACGTATGCTGTAGTGTATATAGGTACAAGCAAGGTATACGTGTAAAGAGAAGATTTCGTCGGTTTTTCAGCTCCACAAACACACAAACATGAACCTGCGATAACGGCCAAAACACGCATACATGAATTTTTAATAGGATAACCTTCATTTGCGGTTTATTTCATTGCCTCGGTGTGTTATTTTCGAAAAGATGAGTCACTTATGAAATTTTCTTTATTTTTTTTACGAATTGTCGCATGCGAGGTTTGGCCATATGAGCAGGTGTGGGTGGGATATCGAGTCCCTTGTTACTGGTCCAATATTTAGAATGTAGTTTTTTTGGATAGGAAGACCTTTCAGGGAACATGTATATCAAGTATTGCATTATATGTATTATGGAACGAGGTTATTTCCTTTCTATTCGCCTTTGGAAATTTAAGAAGGTATGAATGTTCGGAAGCTTTGTTAAGAATTAATTTTGGGGCGAATAGATATCTCATTTCAGAGATGCCAATAAAATTTATTTTTATTGTGAACAAATTAGGTTCTAGCTGACTATGAGAAATACCAAAAAATACTGTCTAAAAGTAAATTAGTGAATTTATGAGTTATTTTGGTTAATTTAAGTTTGTAAAGCTTGGATATTTTACAAAAAATCGATGATTTTTTTTAGTGAGAGGGAATCTCTTGATTTTGGGTTTTTCGATCTGAAAGGAGTGAAAAAACGTGTCAAAAAATTATCTTCTTAGCTATTTTCACTTCAGTTGTTAAAGTTGATTTCTTGATTTTTGGTAAATTTGGGGAATTTCAGTTTTGTACAATCCATAATCATACCCAGGGAGGTTAAGTCCATTTTATGGTTAAAAAGTTGGAATATTCGTTCAACTAATGAACTTCCATAGCTGAAGTTTAGACCAGTGTTGTGGTGGTATACATGAAATCGATTTTTGATTTCATTTTCTTGATTCGGAAATCTGATCAGAAAACGATTTTTCCTATTATTTTAAACAACATCATGTTGAGGAAATTTGGCGAGAAATTAATTTTCTGACCAAATTTTCGGTTCTAGACGATGACATCAAAACTCAATTTTCTACACCATGAATAGCATGTCCCTGGTCGAAATTTCTGTTTTTGAAGTTCATCAGTTTTATAAGTTCGCCAACTTTTTCAAATATGAAATTGAGTTGAACTTAATTACTTAGAATTGAAAGTTCAAATTCGAAAAATCAGCTTCAGCAGCTAAAAATTGTCAAGTGGTAAGTGGAAGTTTTTTTTGGCATACTGGTTTTCTTCCATATCATTTTCATACAAATGAGAAAATCTGAAGTTCAAAGATTCCCTGGTTAGTTAGGTATAATCAGATCTGATTTTAAGAAGGGATTTGGGAGTGAATCCCCCGCCTCGGTTGAAAAATAGCTATTTTTTGCTTTTCAAATAGGTACCTATATAATTTTTCAAAAAAAATTTGCGTGACGTGAGGGAAGCGAAGGCGTTATTTTCATCTTTATTTCCATAAAATATCTCGGCAATTTGGAATATTCTTTCAATAACTATTATATCATTTTTTTGGTCTAAACCTCATTCTTTCAGCATTTTTCGACTTTGGCATTGTTGCTACACGTACAAATTTTTTTATTCTTCGTATGAGGAAATGCAAAAAATTCCGCATAAAAAATTCTTAGTCTACACTAAGTACTCCTCCCAAGAAAAATTCCTGCCACCGACACGGGTTGCTTTTATAATTACGATTCTGACATGGAGGGGGCGGGGGGATCACTGGCGTGATCCTTGATACTTTTATCTAACAAGGGAGGTATCCCAGCTCGAAGCAAAATTTTGAGCTCAAACAAAAAAAAAATCAAAGTACATCAAAATAGGACCCCATATCCGAAATATCAGGTTCTGAAGTTCATTTCTCGAATTTTGGCGAATTTTTGAAATTTCAAAATTACCTCATCGCCTTGTAAAATATGAAAAGAGCATTTCCTGTTAAGATGGTGAAATCGGCCCTTGACCCGACAAAAATCTCCCAAAATGTTGGTATTAATGTAAAACCGCCCCAAAAAAATTTTCAACCCCCTACCCCCACCCCCAAACGAATTATGGGGCCATCAATGCTCGAAATTCAATAATTTCTATCTCCGGAAGGGGTGGTTCAAAATTTTTGAAATTTTCACAGATTATAGACAATATGTAGTAGTATATGTGAAATTTTTTTCAGAAAAATTTTCCCAAATTTTCCAAGGTTTTCCGCGGTTTAAAAATTTCAAAAATTCGTCAAAAAAGGGGGGAGGAGGGAGAGCCCCGAAATTTTTTTCTCTCTAAAATTTTGTGACACCCTTGGGTACAACATATATTTTTTTGGAGACCTAAAAATGAGTGCAACATGGATTAAAAAAATAAAATCCATAAAAAAACACATTTTTTCGATGTTTTTCCACTTTTCTATAAGAAATTTTAAGGATGATATTTCCAACAAAATAACAATTTTGGGCAGATTATGTCGAAAGACACTCAAATGAACATTTTCCATTGCCGGGGTAATCAAGGGAATGATAATATGCGGCGCGACGCGATTGAATGTGATTTTTCTACTTGCAAGCGGGCACTCGCATTTCCCGGCCGGCCGCTACTCGTGGCGGTGAACTATTCGCGTACGCGCCATTTCGAGGGTTGAACGAGAACTCATTCTGAGTAACTGATATTAAAATTCCCTAAGTTTTCAACATGATAAAATTGAAAGGTTTCATTTCAATGTAAAAAATTACTTTTTCTTAATTTATGCTTAGAGATTCGAGGTTTTGATTTTTACTTACAACCGGAATGAGTTCCCGTTCAACCCTCGAAATGGCGCGTACGCGAATAGTTCACCGCCACGAGTAGCGGCCGGCCGGGAAATGCGAGTGCCCGCTTGCAAGTAGAAAAATCACATTCAATCGCGTCGCGCCGCATATTATCATTCCCTTGATTACCCCGGCAATGGAAAATGTTCATTTGAGTGTCTTTCGACATAATCTGCCCAAAATTGTTATTTTGTTGGAAATATCATCCTTAAAATTTCTTATAGAAAAGTGGAAAAACATCGAAAAAATGTGTTTTTTTATGGATTTTATTTTTTTAATCCATGTTGCACTCATTTTTAGGTCTCCAAAAAAATATATGTTGTACCCAAGGGTGTCACAAAATTTTAGAGAGAAAAAAATTTCGGGGCTCTCCCTCCTCCCCCCTTTTTTGACGAATTTTTGAAATTTTTAAACCGCGGAAAACCTTGGAAAATTTGGGAAAATTTTTCTGAAAAAAATTTCACATATACTACTACATATTGTCTATAATCTGTGAAAATTTCAAAAATTTTGAACCACCCCTTCCGGAGATAGAAATTATTGAATTTCGAGCATTGATGGCCCCATAATTCGTTTGGGGGTGGGGGTAGGGGGTTGAAAATTTTTTGGGGTGGTTTTACATTAATACCAACATTTTGGGAGATTTTTGTCCCGATCGGGTCAAGGGCCGATTTCACCATCTTAACAGGAAATGCTCTTTGATCTAATCAACGAAAAAAGCTGAAATTTGGTATATACCCTATTTTTGACCTCTCGAATCGATTTGAAGCGGTTTTAAGACATTTCGGAACCACCAGAAAATTTTGGAATTTTCCAGCGCTGGAGAAGAGTCCATAAAAATGGTCCATATATGTACTTCAGCACCTATAATTGCGGATTACCCATACTGGTGACCTATTTGATCGATTAAAACACGGTTTTTCGAAATTCGTATCTTCGAGTTCAAATTCGCATTTTTAGGCAGAAAATTTTCCTGGAAAAAATTTAAAAATAGGTACGTCGCGTCGCGTCGAGAGTATAGACACCCAGGTAAAAAGCTGAAAGTTGGTAGATGCCGTATTAGCGACTTCCTGACATGTGTAATCAGCGATTATAGGTGCTTAAGGTCATTTAGACCATTTTTATTGGGTCTTCTCCAGCGCTGGAAAATTCCAAAATTTTCTAGTGGCTCCGAAATGTCTTAAAACCGCTTCCAATCGATTCGGGAGATCAAAAATAGGGTTTATACCAAATTTCAGCTTTCTTCGTTGATTAGATCAGATTTTCATGTATACTTTGCAAGGCGATGAGGAAATTTTGAAATTTCAAAAATTCACCAAAATTCAAGAAATGAATTTCAGCACCTAAAATTTTGGATAATTATGGGGTCCAATTATGATGTACCTTCGATTTTTTTTTTGTTTAGGCTCAAAATTTTGCTTTGAGTTGGGATACCTTCCTTGTAAGTAGTGTACCTAAATTACTTCTGATCTGACCAATTTTGATTTAGGGAACATGAAATAATGATACGACCTCTAAAGAAATTGAAAAACTGTTCACTGAGTTTAGAAAATTCAAGAGTTTCTATTTTGAGTTGAGAAAGTTGAAATTTTCACTTTCCAGTTTTTCAATTTATTATTTTCCTTGTCTTGTGTTTACTTGATTTCAAGTAGTGTTGGCATTTGATTTTCATCAGTCTTGGAAAAAGGTTGATTATTTTTAATGTACCTTACCTATAAAAATTAAACATGGCCTTTTGGTCTTGTCTGCTAGAAGCCAGACAGAACGGGTGGAGGGGGGTCAACTCCTAATGCATAAGAAAGAAATAAGTTTCAGTTGAAAATTTTTTGTTTCGAATCAAAAAAAAGTGAGAAACGAAAAGGAATTCCATTTTTTTGATTTTTCATCATTGGTTTTTGATTCTCTAATTTTTATTAGGTACTTAGGTACTTATTCCATTATTAATGAAATTCCATTATTTTTTGGTGATCTTATAAACTTGAAATATTTTTCACTTTTCTGAAAATATCTACAATTTACTTCTTTTTTTAAAAAAAAAAAACATGAAAATAAACTTGGTCGAAAAATCAACCAAAAACGAGAATCGTGTCAATTTATTTAGTAAGTATTTGATTTTGGTAAAAAAAGAAAAATGTGTTTATTCCGCTAAATAATCAAGAGGAGGTTCAAGTTATATTGGTTTTTCCTTTTTTGGTTTTTGATCACGAATTAGGATTGGATTGAGCGAGAGCATCAGAGAAAACTTGCCCTCCCAAAATGACAAAATTGTAGGTACATATTTTTACGAGGAAAAATCACAATTGAGTCAAATTTTTTGAAGTGACGGCAACTTTTTTTTGTTAGAAAATTTGGAAAATATTGCATTTTGAGTTTAAAAAATTGGAAAAAATGTCAGATAAGTTGAAAATGTCTCGAATTTTGGCTCTCCTTAATTATGCGTACTAATTTAAGTTTTTGTAGTTTTGAACTTCAAAATTTCTATCAACCTCTCTCCCCCCTCTCAATTTCTAGTGAAAAACCATGTTCAGAAATTTTTTTCAAGAATACTTTGATCTTTACTTAAAGCTCATTTTTCATTGTATAGAATTGGTAAATGATTTCAATTACCCATATCCATGTCTTAATCCGATATCTACCTACGTTTTCGATGTATTTAGATTATAGATAATAGAAATCGAATAAATGATCAGGTTTTTAATACGTCGATTTCCAAATTCGTTTTATAAATTCATTATACCAATGGGAATAGGAAAAATTACGTACCTGATAAAGTACTCATCTAATCTAGTAAAGACTAATAGCTACACGAATAAAACAAATTTAAACATCCGACGAACATTTTTTAAATCACAATATACGCGCCGGTTAAACAAGAAAAACAAATATACCCGTCACTTGTTCTCGAATCCATTTATTATAATTCCCATTATACAGTACAGTCAAAGATTAACTCGAAAATAAACCAAGTTGAGGGAAAAAAATCGGTATTTTATAGGTGTACCGATATCTACTTTCATTCAGACACAGACTCCGAAATTTCACAAAAACCAGCCACCAACAATGTACATAAAAAGTATCCTAATACGCGGAAGCGAACCCCAAATTCCTCTTTTTTTTACGTTTTAATAAATTAGTTTCCGACGCGACTAATTTATAAAATGTATCTCCTTAATTGGTTAAGCTGAATCCATTCGAATGTTTCAATGGTATAAATAAAATTAACACGCTTTTCTCATTAGTCGTTCATTGTTTACAAAAAGCCCAGCAGAATGAAATCTCCCTCGTGTACGGCGCGCATCGACAAATTGAATGCTTTTTTTTTCGAATAGGTAATGTGAATTTGAAAAAAATTAACCGCGATGTACCATTTTGAGAAGAAACCCCCGACCGAGTTAATTTTTCTTCTGGTTCGCCAATCGATTAGAATAACGCTAATGAGAAGCAAACAGATTTATTTACTTTGAATTTAAGACAACACTCGTATCGCCTGTTAAATTGCTACTCGTTCTAGCGTACCAAATTACCCCGGGTAATTGTTCTTTTTATACGAAATTTATATTTTTAGCTGGAAAAACGGCGGTAAGAAATACGCCTTCGGGATTTATAAGTATTTTTAATATTTTTACGAAATTTTATTAATAATTCGCCAACGTTTAACCTTGATAAGTTAACGCTGCAAATTCCAGCTTTCATGGTTCGCCATAAACCAACCATAAAAAATTATCGAAATAATGAATCGCAGCTTGTTTTATTACGTCGTGAAACAATTAACTTTTATGCACCGTGGCGGCCATCAAGTCGTTATAAATTTCCCAAAGGGCTGCTCAACTCAGCAGGGTGCTTTCGAACTCAAATCTGGACAATTTTTCGCAACGTATTTTATCACCTCTGAGAAAACAATGTTGCTGGTAGATGAACCTATGAATTCGAGATTAGTAGGTATCTGGACATCAACGACGACATTCGATTGCCAGCTTGGAGTTTTTCTATCTCCAATATTATCATTTTTTTCGCATTAACGAGCCGTTGATGAAATATGTTTATATTCAATCTCCCAATTTATCTAAATAACGTCGTAAATTACCGACGACTGTTAAATGACAATTTATCTAAACCGTGTTCGCAAATGTCGGCAAGTTTCCAAGAAATGCACGCGAATGGACCGAATGGTGACCGCTGTGCAGGGCTGTTTCAATTAATTATAATAATCTATCTCGGGTGTACGATTTTACCTAATGAAATACGTCTAATTGATTTTTTTTCACCTCGTTTCCATAATCGCACCGGTAGTATCGTATTTCTGGTACTTCGACTCGATTTATGACCCGATTTGTTTTTCCCCTCGACACCTCTACAACTTTGTAGAAATTTATAAATTGGTGTTTTTTTTCGTCGTTTTCGCTTCGCTTTAACGATAAAATTCTCGTTAGAGTGTCACTAATTCGAATACTATTCGTTTATTTTATTACAAGTCGAGTTTTTTTTTCACGTTACGAGTATATTTTCCTCGTCCATGTCCCATTTTAACTGGAATATTGAAATTAACGAAATTACATGTTGTCAAATTGTTTCCCTACTTGGTAATTCGATACCTTGTTTGGTTTAAATATTACGTCGAAATTCCCCAAAAAATTATATTTTTGATGCGAAACCGTAGGGGAAAAAGAAATTTAAAAAATGACAATTTTTATCGCTACCATTAACGCAGTCGTGAAAAAATTTAATCTATTTAAATTTTAACGTGATTTTTTCAAAACGGAATAATTTTTCCATTTATTTTTCAAGCCTGAAATGACAATTGGGCTTGGGTATGGAGACACCTTTGAATTCTCGAACCACCGGGTATCTTTATCTGGGTTACCATATGATGGAAAAAACTTGGTGGTGAAACCAATTAACATCGAAATAAGTTTTGTGCGTACCGGTGCAGGGTGCACGGTGCGGTTTTCGTTTTTACCCGATGTAAATATAGTTTTATGGACACGTTGAGATGAAATGTGAGATGGGATAATAATTACATTCCTTTAGTATGGTATCGCCGCATTTCATCAACCCCTGCCGCGCTACGAGTTATAACAACCCCCTGACAAGATGACCGAATTCCGCCCTCTCCTCGAACGCCGGTACATAACGACAAGTTGGAAATATTCAAATGGTCCATGCTGGGTTATAAATTTCATTTTAACCGTCTTAACGCTGCCTAACTGCCTGGGAGATGATTTCTCCCAATATTCGGGGAGGTTTTTTTTTCGTATTCTGGAATCGACGATTTTTTCTTTTTGGGAAGTATAATAAAACTAGGAATTATTAGCTTTCAGTAGGTTTATACGTAGTATAGGCTATACGATTCAATTCGTTGAACACGATATTTCCTCCAGTTTAAACACACTATAAAGGCTTAAGGCAAGTCGCACAACGCAAGTATAAACTCTCGCACCGCATCCGAGAGTGTTTTGTTATCATAAGTCTTCGCGTAAATCCGAACTAATTGTAGGAATTTGTAAAGGGTACGAATGTCTTATTAACGTTTAAATCCTTCAACGAAAGAAGAGCAGATGCTGCAATTCCTAAATTGTGATTAAGTGTCAGTTGTTTCTGTATTTAGGTAAATCTATCCCTTCTTTTAGTACCCGCCTTTCACTCTTGCTTCTATTTTAGTCCAAAGATGAGAGTATTTTTTCCGAGCGTGATGAAAAATCTTCAAAGAATGGGTATTTTAGCGCCGAATATAAAATTAGCCGAGAAGTCGCTGCATAAATGGAGCATCTCGAGATATGGGGTTTTATAAAATGTAAAGAGAACTTTGTACTTGGAAATGATGTTATGTGGTCGTTGTCCTTCTGTAAAAAACTGATGGTTCATTTTGTTGCATTTAGCAACTTTTACAGAAGTATCAAAAATGTATGTATCCAAGAAAATGTCACGAAAATATTCTTCTCTGATATTTTTTTTCTCGCTTGGTCTTTGCTTAAAACAACCAATTGCATTACTAAAATGCCATTAAAAAATTTCGACGTGGAAAAAGCTTCTGTATCAACGTGAAAATTTTTTAAAATAATATGGAAATTGATACACAATATTAAAATTATTGAAAATATCACCAGACATTTTTAAAACTTCACAAAAATTGTTCAAAATACGAAAAAAACTGTCGACTATTTAAAACGAACAATTGTTCAAAATTGTATGCGATTTTTTTTCAAAGTTAAGTGAAACGTAATACATAGGTACAAAAGTTGTTTCTGGACCTCAATAGATTTGGTAGAAATTTCATCCCTTCCCATGGCTCAAGCGTTCAACATCCATCATCCCTTACTAGTCCTTAAAGTGTGAATATACTTATTCGAAATGAATCAAAAATCGTTTCAGTATAAGTAGGGATTTTTTACCTCAAAAAATGTACCATTGAACCAATATATTTTTCACAATTTTTTTCAGTGATAGAAAAATTTTAAGAAACCAGTTTTGAGAAAATTTTTATGAAAACAATCTTGACGTTAAACCTTTACCTCCCCCCCCCCCCAAAAAAAAAATTATCATCAGTGATTTTTTACTTTCGCTTCCTATTCTGGTCATATTTCAGATATTAGGTAAGAAAAAATCTGTCGTTTTTTTTTGTTCTTTTCAAAAATGGGAACATTGGTGGAAATTTGCCGGCGATGATTTTTCGGGTCAAAATAACCATATCAAGAATTCAAGATCATTTTAATTCCTAAAACATTTCTCAAGATCAAAAATATTTTAATGAGTTGGTTATTCAGGACCTGGCAAAAAGGGGGAGGGGATGAGGAAAAGTTTGCCACCAAATAATGACGAAGTATATTTTTAGTTTAAAAAAATTGAGGCTTGAGTCGAAAATTTTTTATTACTTTTTTGAGAGAATTTTCATTTCAAGTTGGAAAAATGGGGAAAATTGTAGGTGTAGGTACTTACCTATTTCAAGTAGAGAAAATCAGAAAAAATTTCATTTCAGTCGGGAATTTTCAATTTTTGCCCCTCCAATAGGCCAACCTCGGTTCGTCTCTGAGGCTATTAATAAAATACAGGTCTCAATATTGGGAAAAGATCTATATTTACCTATTTTATTACTAGAACCGGTTTTCTTTCAATTTGTTTTCATCGCATAAATTTTCAGAAAATTTTGTTTACTTTAGATTTTAAATTAGGTAATAAAGTGAAAATGTTACCAAGTCGTCTCGAAGACTACACATCAATTAAATGTACTCCTTCCTTCTCTACCACCCGTTCAAGTTTTGAAAAAGTCGTAATTAGTTGGGCAACCCAAAATTTACCTAATATAGGTATTGAATATATATTTGGATATTTTGAGGTAAAATATTTCCATAAATATTCAAATATATTCTAATACAATATGGTATCATTTTACTCGCCTTGATAAGCGCTACTCAAAAATATTATCTCACTGATATCTTTTCTAAAATAAGAACTTTATTCACAAAAAAAGTCAAATGATCGAATCAAATTGTATTTTTATCAATTATCAATATTACCTATAATAATCAAAAATTTTATTCAAAAAATCAAAAAAAGCAGTTACTTACATTTTTTTGATTTTTTGATTTATTTTACCTAAAATGAGTGTTGCCATACGCAAAACGTAAAAATTCTCAAAATATTCAAATATTTTTGAAAAATCGTAAAATAGGTATGCTGTAATTTTGGACGAAAATATTCAAATTAACAATCGAATATGTGAAAATATGCATTTTTATGCAAAATATTCGAATATATTCGAAATGAAGTGGACGGGCTTATTTTGAAGGAAATTTTCTGAAATGTAAGGAAAATTGATTTTGTTACTTTTGTAATCAAAATGCTGCAAAAAAATTTAATAAATATTTTGGGCTGCCATTAGGTAATACGATTCACCTTGAATAAGTGAAGAGTGGTTAATGGACAGCTGGAAACCTCTTGAAAAATTTTATCTTGTCGAAAAATTTGGTTCGATTTTGAGAATTTATAAAAGTAATAATTTCTTTTGAAAAAGTTGAAAAAAATTGACTTTAGAGTTCAAATTTTAAAAAGATACATGTAGTCGTAAACTTTAATTTTTCAACTCTGTCCTCTTTCAATCATAATTGACTTTCAAAAATTTTAAACGATTTGTACGATATTTTGAATGAATTTCAAACTAGCTCATTTTTTTTCAAGCATCAAAAAATTTTGACGCTTTTTTTTACGAATCTTAGGATATGTCAGACCATTTTTGCGACGTACATACAAAAACATTTTAATAATTTTTCTTTGAATTTTGTTTTACTTTAAACTATGTTTTATGCAGTTAAAAAAATCTTATAAATTTTTAAATACTGTTTCGGTAGGTAGGTAGTTTTTACTCGAACATAATTTTTAAGAAATTTTCAATCTGAAAACTAAAAAAAATTGAATTTGAAAATTTTTCTATGCCTAAACGAAATAAAATCCTTTGAAAAACGAAGCTCGTAACGTGAATTTACATTTTTTGAAATTATCAAAAAATCCCTCCTACGTTATTTTTCGTTTTTAACAGAGAAAAAACCCGTAAAAAAAAGTTTGCACCCTTCTCAAAGGCGTGCTTTTGTATAAGTGTATGCAATTTCGCGTATCGTTTTCGTGATTTTCCGCCCTCATATAGAGGCGCCCGATAAACCACATATTCTTTCAAGTCGGAAACTCGACGTCCAAATAAATAACCTCTCTTTAAATTACCTATATAAATTAATTGACTACACGTTTTGTACGACATGGTAACGGTTCGTGTAAACAAAAGTTAACCACTGATTACAAAGTAACCTCGTATAGTCTGGCGCGCGGCAACATATATGGAAAAGTCGAGTGTCTGACGATGGTTTTCAATAATTCAGATAGCCCTGGTTTCTCGTTTCAACATTTCCAAATGTTTTTTAGCCTCGGATAATCAATACTGTTTAAATTTTTTTCCAATTAAATTAACTCTAAAAGTTAGTAGGTATACGCGGTAAAAGTTGTGTTAATATTTAAACGTGGCGTAATTCTGAAGGGTACGAATATCTATGTAGTTGAGAGGAAATACGAGAACGGAAATGATATCTTTTTTGTGCTTAAATTTACCAAAAATAATTTAATGATTACCCGTCGCGTTGGACCAAAATAGTAATTACTTGATTACTCACCTGTAACAAAAAAAAAACAGAAAAGATATAATCATTACAATATAGTCATTGTATTTATAAATTAGGGTGAAGTGAAAAAAAAAACAAATCTTGGATTTTGACCAAATTTGGTGAAGTGGTTTAATTTGAGTGAGAGACCTCCCAAAAAAATTTGAGCCCCCTAGGAGCAAGTGGAGGGAAACAGAGGCGGTTCCTTTTGAAAAAAAAACGTTGTTTTTTCTGTTTTTGATGCAATTTAAGTTTCTACATCTCCCTAAACCATCGCCATCCTTCTTCGATCAAAACTCAGACCGCTCCCAGGGGGTTGAAAAGTTGCAGATTGCAAAATTCCAATAATATGAAATTTTCACTAAGCTGGAATGATTTTTTTTTCATCAAGTAATTGAACAAAACATTTTTTTCAACCAATGAGAGTGAATTTTGAAAAAAAATGGAAATTGTATACACCAGTGCAGCCAACAGCAAATCATAAAATTCCAAAATACGGAATTTATATCAACTTTGAAATGATTATTTTTTCGCCTAAAAATATTATGTATTTTTTTTAAATCACTAAAAGTATATTTCGGAAATTTTTTTCGAAAATTTTGTATGTCAGTGCAGCCAGTTATAAATCGTGACATGCTACACTATATGGAATTTACGTTGACCTCGAATTAATTTTTTTATCGTTTGAAAAATTCACAATAATTTTGTTTTCAATCATCAGAAATAAAAATTTTTTAAATTTTTCTTTGAAAATTTTGTACGTCAGGGCAGGCATAAAATGTTCATTTTTTTCAAAATTCACTTTCAGTGGTTGAAAAAAAAATCATTCCAGCTTTATGAAAATTTCATATTATTGGAATATTGCAATCTGCAACTTTTCAACCCCCTGGTAGAAGTCTGAGTTTTAATCGGAGAAGGATGGCGATGGTTTAGGAAGATGTAGAAACTCAAATTGCATCTTTCAAGTACTACGAAGGCTTCTCACACAGTTTTAATTGACTAAAAAACACAAAAAACAGCGTTTTTTTCAGATGGAAGTGTACTTTGAGCACCTACTGTTCTCCTCCCCTTGTCCCTAGGGGGCTCAAATTTTTTTTGGGAGGTTTTTCACTCAAAGTAAACCACTCCATCAAATTTGGTCAAAATCCGAGATATGTTTTTTTTTTTCACTCCATCCCAATGTATTTATCTAATTTGTGAAATAGGTAAGTTAATTAATAACAATTACTCGAAATTCGTATCGGTATCGATCGTTTTCCAATCCATAAAGTAAAAGAAGATACCTTTAGAACCCCTCCTCCTTTTGGGGTCAAAGATACGAGTACATCTTACATGTACGTTTACGTAAATCCCATTACTTCATTTTGAAGACAGGGGTAATAAATCAATAAAAATACGACGACGTTGACAAGTTTTACACGAAAATCTCTATAATCCGTTGGAAAACGCTAAGACCACTAAAACGAAATCTCAACGTAAACATTTCGCCCGGTAAAAGGTCTCGAAGATTACAAGAATAAGAGAAGAGAATTTTTTTTCAACATGTGTTTTTTTTTCCTCTCGTACGCTTTCCAGCACATTTCACACAAACGACGCGACGTGGGACACACGAATATCGGGAAACACGTAGATAAGCAATTTGATTGGTATATTTGGCTTGCGCCTTGCGGCTTTTTTATTTGTTATTCGCAACCTTTAGTCGGAGCGATATTTTCATTAATTTCGACATCGCTAATACGTATCATGCAATTTCCTTATACATCGGCGATGGGGGCGTCATTTATAATCTTCATCCGTCATTTTTCGATGGTATTGTTATCTTTCGTAGTAATTTTTTTCGCCACGAAAACGCACATACCTCTGCGATAGACGTATATTGTTAAACAAACGGAAAACCGAAGCCGATGTAATAAATTGAAACTGGAAACGGCATTAATGAAAAGCCATTTTTCAACATTCACACAGACAGAAAATCTATATAATCCATGAGACAAATAAAAAAAAAACCAGCGGAGAAAAGAGAACCTCACCTCTGCGGGGGTGTTACGTAACCTATTGACGAGTTACCAACATGGAAATCACCATCAAAAGGGTACACAACCTGTCCGATAGTCATTTATCAAAAAAAAACTTCCTGCTTTAGCATTCAAAGACTCGGAAAAGGGAAACAATAATACAAGAATGCATTACGTTGAATTTTTTCCTACCATCGTATTGTTTTATCTCGCCAAGAAATAAGACAACAGAAAGAAAAGCTCCTCCCGTGAATTTTCGCAGCGGGTGATTCGAGTATTTTAGAAAATTCCAACCGTAACCCCGCTGAGCGTTAAGTTTCCATTTTAATATTTTGGCCCAAGAATAGGAAAAGGGTCTTTCGGTATACGACGGTGGTTAACCCTATCCCATCCGTATACCGTGGTACCGACAATATTCGCGTATACAGACCTAACCTACCTGCTCTCGAGTGCCGTTACGAAGGAAAAAAACCGCGTAAAAACCATTTTAATGGATTATTCATTAAGTCACTTGATCTTAGATAAGGTGCCGACTCTATACCGAGAGTGTATTCGCCAGCCAGCCACCGCGAGGTATTTAATTTATTTCTTTTTCTCTCTATAACATAAGCGACGGTGTACTTTGAAATGCCAATGCTAAGGGTGTATCTTACGTTCGGTTGAACCTCGTCGCGGTGTCTGCAGCGTTTTTATTGTCGTTTGCCGGAGCTCCGGTGAAGGATTGTTGGGTATGAGAATAACGGGTTTACGGGGGTGCTGCTCGTGTAAGAGGTTGGAAATTCACGATGTGTAGTGTGTATTGCACCCCGAATGTATCACCGAGATTTATTTGCCGGTGTTCTTCGAGATGAAACCAAAGGATAATGACCTTGTGGGTGTATCGGGTGTGTCTGATGTGTTAAATCACCGAACGTTTCGAAAATTGAATCGTAATCAAATTAATCAATAAGCGGCGTTGATTTGTTGTATTTTCCAAGCGTGGAATTTCATTTTTCGATTCGGTGATTTCAAAAAATTGAAAAATTTATGATCTTAGGCAATTAAACGTAGACTGTTTCGAAATCAGTTTTATTAAGAGACCGGAGAATCTAAAAGCGATTTCATTGAAATATCTACCTCTCTGCATCCTACCAAAATTATATGACGACTTGATGTTGATAAAAAAAGCTGTAATTTTTATTGAAAATGAATGAAAAATCTTTTGCTAATTAAAATTTTCAACTAAAACTAGATTGGACAATTTTGGAATAAGTTTTTCTTTATCTCAGGCATTCCAGTAGGTTACTTTTAAAGGTAACTTTGTTACTTTTTTCAAGGAAAGTCACTATTAGTTACTTTTTATACTCATAAGTTACTATTGGTTAGTCTTCATTCAAAAAAGTTAGTTTTTTCAAAAATTTGAGCAAAAATCATTTTTTTGGTTTTTGCTTTAAAAAAAATCAAAAATTGTTTTGAAAAAAATGATTTGAAAAAAGTATACCATGGCATTACTTGATACTTAACTATACAGGGTGTTTCAAAGTTGACCGCACTCCTTCCAACCAGTGAGTGGGCCACTCATCCTGAGTCGAAGTATGTATGTTTACCTAACCTTCAAACTGCAGGGGCTGAGTTATGCTCTTTGAATTTTTTTTTTTTGAATTTTGTTTCGCACTTTCTACCGAGCGTTACTCGACAACCAAGATAGGTAGAAAGTTGCGCTTTGCGGCAACGGATCGCCCACTTTCTGTAGAATTTTTCTATGCGGTTGATAATTTTTGCAGGTGAACTAGGGTGGCTGTACCGCATGGAATATTCGAAAAAAACGTGTAAAAAAGTTGACGATTTTTTCTATTTTTGTAAACATTTAAAAAAGTTGTCCTCTATTGAGTGAATGATTATTAATGTTTCTAGAAGAAAAAACTTTGATATTTCCAATGGAGCAAACCCCACTCCTCTATCTTGCTCGAATCAAAAGTTATGAGCGTTTAATTTTGTGAAAAATACAAGAAAATTCTCACTTTTTGATTTTTCAAATTTCAAACATTTTTATCTTTGAGACTAATTGAGATAGGGAGGTGGGTTTTGCAGCATTAAATTAACCAAGTATAACACTACACAGCATGGGAATGATATACCTCAATTTTTCAAATAAAAATTTTTAATGAAAAATGTTTCGAATTTTTTTTGACAAAAATTTTTTTAAATGAAGAACTTGAAGATATTATTTTGATTTTATGTAGTGCAATACTTGGATAATTGAATGCTGTAAACCCCATATCCCGGTCTCATTTAGTTACGAAGATAGAAATTTTTGAAATTTGAAAAATAAAAAAAGTGAGGTTTTTCTTGTATTTTTTACAAAATCAAACGCTCATAACTTTTGATTCGAGCAAGATAGAAGAGTGGGGTTTACTCCATTGGAAAGATCAAAGTTTTTTCTTCTAGAAACATTAATAATCATACACTCAATAGAGGACAACTTTTTTAAATATTTATAAAAATAGAAAAAATCGTCAACTTTTTTACACGTTTTTTTCGAATATTCCATGCAGTACAGCCACCCTAGTTCACCTGTAAAAATTATCAACCGCATAGAAAAATTCTACAGAAAGTGGGCGATCCGTTGCCGCAAAGCGCAACTTTCTACCTATCTTGGTTGTCGAGTAACGCTCGGTAGAAAGTGCGAAACAGAATTCAAAAAAGAAAAAATTTTCAAAGAGCATAACTCAGCCCCTGCAGTTTGAAGGTTAGGTAAACATACATACTTCGACTCAGGATGAGTGGCCCACTCACTGGTTGGAAGGAGCGCGATCAACTTTGAAACACCCTGTATAGTTTGTGATTTTTTTGAAATATGTCCAAGTAAAAATTCGAATGACTTTTTTACATTTTCTAGGTGAAATCATAAATTAAAATTTGAAAAAAAGGTTACTTTTTTGGTTACTTTTCTAACTGTCAGAGGTCCCTAATTTTTTTTTTAAAGAATTTAAGCTGGGATGTCTGTCATCTGAATAATCTCGTATTGCAAAAAAATTCTTCACAATTGACAAATGTCTTGTAACAAGGCATACGGTGCGAATTTACAGATGACTTGGACACTAGACAGTGAGATATTTAAATTTTTTTGTCGATTTCGCTAATTTCTTGATATGTTAAGTATATAGTTTGAGTGGGAGACGTCCCAGAAAAATTTTTACCCTCCATGGACCCTTGGGGGGAGCTGTAGGCTCCTAAAGTAAAGCCATTTTTGAAAAAAAAAACATGTTTTTATGTTTAAACCTCCAAAATCCATATTATTTTTGAATTCCCTAGCCCTGGAAATATTCGATTTGAGATGCTGAATATCGCTGTATGTTTGGTTTTTTGATTGGAGGTAATTTTTGAAACCTCTCAATTTTTTTACAAAAGTCGCGAATTGATGTTTTTTCAAGTAAAAAAAAAGAAGTGAATTTCAAGACTTTGACCAAAATGGTCGCTCAAATATAGTAGAGGGAAATAATTTGACCTGCTGTACAAAAATTTGATGCTGGTTTTTCCTTTTTCACTTCTTTTGGGCGGGTGCAAAGGGGAAATAGAGACTTGGAATACCTGACTCTTATCTTAGGCAATGATGACTAGAACTTTTTACAACCACGACAGTTTGTCAGGAACAAATTATTCTTCAAATTTTGGGGAAAAAATGGAGACCAATTTTTATGTGAAATGCATCTCATTGTCATCAGATATTGAATGGTGTAGGTATTTTTTTGCATTTTATTCCATTATTTCTTTCCTGTATGGTGCTTCAAAAACATGTAGTAATGATGGGGAATTTTATAATCTAAAAACGGGGCACATTTGCCCAAAAAAAAAATCGAAAAACCAATCAAGGCAGCTAGAATTTTGATTGCGAAAGTTTTAGAATTCCTCTTTCCAAAAATTACATTTCTATTTAAACCAGTGGTATGCATCTTGATTGTACTTGAGTAAATTTGACAAAAAAATTTACGATTCTTTATCATATCTTTACTGTCTGCAATATGCCTCATGGCATTTTGTATCTTACTACACCCATGGGGTAAGATGCAAAAAAATTTCAAAAAAATCAAAAAATTCTGTAGGGTTGAGGTATGCACTAAAAAGGAATATTTTTCAGCAAAAATGAGAAATGGAAAGAAAAAACTTCGATCAACCATTGGCATTATTGGATTCGCGGACATTTTCCCGAATGGTCATTTTCCCGAATGTTTTGTTTCCCGAATGCCTTTTCCCCGAATGTATTATTTCCCAAACGCCTTTTTCCCAAATAGGCTATTTTCACGAAAATGGATGACAATTTCTATGGTAAACACAAATGAAGTTGATGAGGGTAGTCATAAATTAGTATGGTTTTCATCGAAGATATGTAAAAAAAAAATGAATGAATGAAGTCTCTTCAGTTTGGAGTGTCGTCTATAGTATGTGGATACATAGAGTGTCCTACGAGGTTCCGATCAGAAAAAAAATCAACCAAAATGCTCATTTCATGCCAAAGGCAAAACAGTATTGTTGGGAGTTATTGAAGTTGAGGGTCGCTGAATTTTTCAAGTGGAAAATAGGTAGTACATATTTTCTAACATTACTCCGTTCCAGGGGGAAAATTAAATATAATTGCAAATTGATGTCAGAAAAACGAGTAAAAATAATCAAAAAAATTGAAAAAAATTTTGACAACAATACTATAACATGATAATACATATAGTAAATTTGTTTATGCCTGAGCAATCCGGTGGCTAAACTTCAAAAAAGTTGGATTTTTAATGTCCAAAAAATGCACTTTTTTTAATGTCCAAAAAATTCACTTTTTTAATATCCAAAAATGCACGTTTTTAATGTCCAAAAAAATGCACTTTTATAATGGCCAAAAAATGCACTTTTTTAATGTCCAAAAAATGCACTTTTCTAATGTCCAAAAATGCACTTTTTTAATGTCCAAAAATGCACTTTTTTAATGTCCAAAAAACGCACTTTTTAATGCCCAAAAAATGCACTTTTTAATGTCCAAAAAATGCACTTTTTAAATGTTTTAATAACTTAAGAATCTCTGTCTGATGAAAATGGGGGGGGGGGGGGTCATTGTACCCTTCTTTCCGAATTCCGACGCTACTCCTTTTGCTCAAAATTCTCATTTTTGTTCAACATGATATTCCTGTAAGTGATTTTTGACTTACACTTTGAAACTACAATGATTTATTCAACAGGTTAAATTACCTCTTTTTACACTATTTGAGAAAACATTATGGAATTCGTTTTTTTTGTTTGAAAAAAAAAACGTCGAACTGCAAATTTTCGATTGGGGGGAGGAGGTGTCAAAAGACCTTTAATCAAAAAACCAAACATTGCTCGAGATTCAGCATTTCAAATCGTATCCTTTCAGTGCTAGGGCGTTCAAAAATAATCCTGATTTTTGTGGTTTAAACACAAACATAGTTTTTTTTTTTTAAATGGTCCTACTTTTGGAGTCCATAACTCCCTATCAGAGAGTCCGTGGGGCTAGAAATTTTCATGGAAGGTCTGCCTCTCAAACCATATAATAATAATATAACAGGTTTTTAAAAAATGACGAGATCGAAGAAACTTTTTTAACGCGACCCACCCTGCTGGACATGTGTCCTGATCAAGTGAAAATTTTTCTTTTGATTTTTTTTTTGGAGGAAAGTTGGAATTTTCTCATTGCATTAATAAATTTTGAAAATATCTTTAAAAATTTCATACGATTTTAAGATTTCACAAGATTTAATTGACCTTTTATCAAATTTCGTTTTTTTTGAACAATTTTGATCAAAATAATTTTTGATATTTTTGGAATTTCTCGAAAAATTATACCTACATAATTCATACCGAAATCTTCGAAGAAGCTGTAGACTCTTGAAACTGCTTGGTTTGTCAAAACACATGTGCCTTTCAACAGCTATAAAAAAATTATGGAACTAGTAAATTCAAAAGTCACAACATTAAAACGATCTGTTCCTTCTAAAATTCCTATCTCACGTTTTCAGATCAAGTACTACGTCAACGATTCGAATTCTTATATCCAAACATTTCCGAGTTACTTCTCTTATGCATTTTCGAAAAACATCCACTCGAGTCAACTGCATCTAATTTACATCGAAATCATACGACGCTATCGCAGAACACCGCAGCTCCAGACCGACCGAACGAGGGGGCATCGAAAGTAAACAATACGCGGTACAGTTTAGAGCACTTATGAAACATAAAAACGGCAGCAACACGTTAATAAATTACCGCAGCATTACTTCCATTATACTGTTTTAAAGAATTCCGCTATACGCGTTAAAAATACACCATTATAGAATTTTTAAATTGCCTCTCTCTATTTACGTGATACTCTCTAATCGAGCTCGCGTATATAAGGTCGATACGCGCCATTACAAAGAGCTCGAGCTCGAGTCATACGTATACCTTCTGTACGAACGTTAATTTAAAAGAAAACACACGCCGAGAGAGCCGGGTGAAATTTACGAATGAGGAAAACCACCATCACATCGAATGGTGGAGACTGGAAACCGTATCGTATACGTATTGCATATACGGTTCCAGACGAGGAAACTCGCCGAGACCGTCGAAATAAATGAAATTCAAGCCGTATAATTAAACATCTCTAATCCTAAATTATACCCGATACATCGTTCAAGACATTTAATAGTTTAATAAAGCCTAAGGCGTAATAATCCTTTTACGTATTTACTTCTATTACTCGTCATCCTTTTTCAACGCCGCGTACTAGGCCCGAGCGACAGTTTAATTAACACCTTTTTATTCTCCACCTATCAAGCTTTTTCTTTTCTTCGTCTCTGTATCGATACAATTCGTATATCGACACACCTTTTCTATTACAAAAAGGCCAAGTGCAACGGAACAGGAGGAGGAAAATGTAAAAGCGGAAACGTATACCTCTTGCAACACGCGTATTTACCAGAAAATATAGATGTAGGAGAGTGTGTGCGTAAAAAGCCGAAGACCCAACCTCGAGAGATTTTCAAACGACCTTTTGCCTCGAAGGAATTTTTTCATTTTAGTTATCTAAATCGTCTACTATGTCATCGGGTTCTTTATCATTCTCATCGCAATCATCTGTTATTTGTACGGATCTGTTTAAGGTTCCTGAACTTTTACTCGGGCTATTTTTCTTTGTCTACCGATGCAGCCAGTATCATCTTTCAACAGCTTACCATTTCGTGTGTCTTTAAACCTCCCTCCAGCCCTGTTTCCTTCGGCCAACGTCGCGTTCGCTCTTTCCACTGAAAACATACACCACCTAACGTTGCTCGTTACTTTTAAGTCTTATTGCCTAATTTCACCTCCATCTCTGTATCCTTCCAGGAAATGAAAACTTTTTAACCGAATGGTGCAAGCCAGGCCGCTTGTACTTATTGCCACTCGTCTCTTCGAATCAACCACTTGATAAGTTCGATAAACGCTTATGCAATTCGATGACTATTATGTTTACGTACACACTCGAACGTCTACCTGTGTGCCAACGTAACGTCGCGTCGCAACAGATGTTTTTCTTTCTTTTCTTTTCCACCAGAACATTTCGCAATGAAAAAAAAAAAAAATCAAATTGTTCGTCGATTATGTCTAGAGAGTTTTTGAGCTGAGTGAAAATAGCAACTCCCGTGTAAATTGCATGCGAAGTTGGTATTTTCATTCTACTAGGGACTTTCAACTTCAAGATATAATCGACAGACAGTAATTGGCAATAGACGTTTGTAAAATACAGAGGTTTTAATATAATGAAAAGTATGCCTTCATCGAGTTTACGCAAAACAAACGCCCATTCAAATTATCCGCGAACTATTCAAATATTTACCATTAACGAAATACCGTTCGTAGTATGTAGTTTTTCCTTTGCAATATGATTACACTCGATGTACGCCCACAAAGCAAAAATATCTATCTAAGCGAGTTTCACGTATTTTAATTCTGAAAAATAAACTCGTATAAATGATGGAAATTGTGTAAGTACGAATTAATTAACATTTTTCCCTCGTTTAATTATACGGATAATCGAATTAAGCATTTTTGAAATACGTAATGTATTCAGAAAAAAAGTATGAATAGAATTAGTATCATTTTTTTAAATTATTTTTATTTACATTCAAGACTGAGCTTTTTTAGAAATAGTAATCGCAGAGTCCTCTTTCAGAAATTTTAAATAGGTGTCAAAAACAGAAAGATTTTTTTGAAGCATAGACATGATCAATACATTTGAATCGACTATTTGAGGGTGTTGGGGGGGGGGGGGGCTTGAACAGAAAAATCATCATCCTTTTCGAATGAACTATTTCTACATATGAAAAAACTTTATAATATGTATTTGAGTAAATTTTATAACTCAATTGAAATTCTTTGCCAATTTTCATTTTTTATTTTTTCTGACCATTTCAGAGAAGGCTTTCCCCCCCTCCACCTTCAAGTCAAAATCGCACCGAAAGTTTGCAGAAAATAATTTAATTTCAACATTTTGTAAAAATTGTAACTTTTACATGGTGTCTACCAGTACGAAAAAATGCACGAAATTGGAAAAGAACCATGAAAAATAATAGTAAGGTGCCCTAATTTCGACCATTTTTTTTTGAAACTTCCGCCAATTGAAGACTATTTAATGTAGAAACTTCAAAAATAGTTTTAAAAATACCTCGATCTTTCCTTTACCACCTCTTAACATTTTGATTCGATAAGATAATTTTTTTTATTTTCAATGAATTTTTCTCTGAAGGAAGTCAAAATTCGATTTTGAAAATTTGGGTCCCTAAATTCGACCACCGATTGATTTCAGTATTTTTTAAGGTTTGAGTATTCTTTTGGTAAATTCCCTTCAAACAAATTTCTTAAAATTTTGTGTAAAAACGTGATATTTTAAAAAAATGTCAACTTCACATTCAAAAGATGTATATTTCTTGAAAAAATAAGAGCTACGAATTTTGTTTCTAGGTACATTATTCTGAAAGTGATCTTTTTGAAATTCAAAGAATGAAAAAATGAACTTTTTTGGGGCTAGAATTCTCTATTTTTCGAAAAAAATTGCTCTTTTTTCGCTCGGCCACACGTAGGTACATTTCCACTACAAAAAAAATGAACTAAAAGGAAAGATAAAAAGTTATAGAATTTTGTTTTCCAATTTGAATGGAGAAGATTAGAAAGTTTCAACTTCCTCCCAAAAATTGAAATTATGGAAAAATTATGAAAGTTTAGGTTTCAAAATTCGTTTTGTTCAAAAAATTTTGCCTCCGCTTCGCTCAGACTTGAAAAATTCATTTTTTAAATAAAACAATTAGTATCTTTAAAAATTGCACTACGTTAGTTTCTTTTTCCAAAATTTCCGATCCCAATTCAAAAAAAGAGATTACAGATCCCTGTACCTACTGTGAAAAGCATTACTTTGTTGTCCTGCTTTTTTGAAATTGACTGAGCTTCATTGATGGGGGGGGGGGAGAGACAGTGTGTGAATAGTTTCTGTTAAAAAATTTTGCACGAGCACTTTTAAATTTTTGGTATGCTACTGTTTGATCCAAACTTGACACAAAAAGATTTTACTGGTAGGAAGGATGATCTCGGTTCAAATTTACATGCACAGTACGAAATTTCACTATAAAAGTACGAAAAAAGTACGAATTTTGCTTTTTGGATTCCAGTAGACACCGTCCTTGGCAAATAAAATTTTCCAAATTCAGTCTCTCATAATTTTTAAAAAAATTTTAAAATAATAAAGTTTTAGACTTTGAACGTTTTGTTTACTGCCAATATTCTTTTAACTTTTACAAAATAATTAGTATTTTCTAAATTTTGAGTGATCAGAAAATTTACGCTTTTCTACATAGATAAGTAAGTGTATTTTAGCGCTGGGAGTTGATTTATAAAATTCAACATGAAAATTTTCACATCAAATTTTGGTCATCATTGGCATAATGAGGGCCACCCCAACAAAAAAATTCTATGCGTATGTTTGCCTGGTGTTGTTACAACCCCCTCCCCCTCCCCAGCTATACGTCTGGGTGCACAAGATTTAAAAAATTGATGATTTAGAAAAAAAATAAAGCCCCAAAACAAATATTGACTGAACATTTTTTTTAACTTAAAAAAAAAATTATTTATTCAGTACCTAAATGGAAGTTTTTTTTGATTTTTGAAAAAAAGCTTGACCTTTTGAGTAAATTAGTTTAAAATATTGACTTATCAGGACCATTGGACACCCTGTGTAAAAAATGTCAAACATTTCAAATTTTGTCAATATCAACAAGAAAAATATTTAGAGATACCTATCAAAAAAAAGAAAAACGTACTAAAAGCCAATTTTTGTTTTCCAACAGTCAATTTACTGATGTACCTATACTTAAATTTGCAGAAAAAATCATAATTCAACAATAATATGACGTATATACGTGGAAAAACAGACCAATTTACAAGAAAAAAAAGTAACGTGTCAATTATGGCCGAAGAGGAAAAGGATGTGAGAAATTATCAAAAATAGTGGCATAAAAAAGAACCTCTTGTACATTTAGTTCTCTACAATTGTTTAAAGTTTCATTTCATATTGTCACTTTGAAAGAAATTATTAGAAATTCTATCTAATTGAAATATTGGAAACCCTTCAACCCCAAAACTCAAAATTATCCCTTTTTGTCCAAAAAAAAAAAAGGGAAATGAAATTTCCACAGCTTAATTGGATACCGGTAGTTGCCACCAAATGTTGTAGACTATTTTACGGGCAGATTTCGTCTGTCTGCCATAATGACTGCGCTAGGGGAAGAGATACTTCCAATAATAAGCTATCCTAGCCTACCTACACATCAAATGAAATAATATCAAACGTACACGTAGCATACCATTTTAAATATCGAATACCACCCTATTCTATATTTCATTCTATTTGTCAAATTTTAATTTGAAAATAATCCTCGTTAAATCATTTCCAACAGTCGTAATTTTCGTGATTTTCGATGCAAAGGAGCTACTACACAATTGAAAGTCTGTTTTACGCCGGAAAATAACTCAATGATAGGATCTAAATGGTAGCTGCGTAGGGTTTTATTGCACCAGATGAAAAAAATTACCGTAAAAATACATCTCTCTACCTGATACGGTAACCACAGCCATAAACATCAGGAAATTAACCCTTTTTTTTTCTTCTTAAGAGAGCAACTGGTTATGGTAACTTGGCATTTATTACGCGTTGAAATATTTCCTAGTATAATAAAGTAATTATTAGTCTATTCTTCATTTCTGTAAATTTTTCATGTTTACCCTATCAAACAAAGGTTATTGTCAAAAAGATTAGGTATATAGAATCTTGAGTGAGATTATTGTAATTTAATTTTTAATTTTCACCAAAACTATACTCGAGTGATTCTGCGTACATATTTATTGAAAAATTCTAATTTTTTTCATTTTTCTATAGGTACCTTGTAAGATGGATGAAAAACTTCCCAATGAGATCATCTGCCAAAGGAGAAAAAAACTCACCATGGTAAGTGAATAATATTTCATATTTTAGATTAAAAAACTTTCAAAGCAGATGTTATAAAGAGGAATAATTCCAATTGACCAAATCTGCTGGACGAGTAGTCGTACAAGCAACCAAACGATAAGAAATATGAAATTACTCTGCCTCGGTTGGCTTTTTAAGGGGCGTAATATTTTCGATTATCGGATCTCTTTGGCGATATCGTTTAATTTCACGACCGGCTCGGAAACATCATTTTTCCAATCAGATTATATCGACTCGTAGTACCTCGTTAAATAATAACGCGCCTCTTGTCGAAAAAAAAGAGTAATAATTTAAAGCTAATAATTACTTGGGTAAATACGTGACCATCGATGCGTAAGGTAAGTTTTCTATTACATAAAAATCACTTCCCGTTATCAAAAGGATGGTCGGGGCCGGGCATTATTTTTAAATAATTTCGTGCATAGGATGATGCATTTGTTGTATGATGCGTTCGCGTATCAACGTAGTTCGGAGTCGATGTATGTAGATGTAGCTGAGGTTACCTCGTACACTCACACAGATGCATAGAAATGTGATTTGCGACTTCCTGTGCGTTAGGCCCGAAAAGAAAGAACACTTTTAATGCGAGCTATATTTGGACCTTTTACTCAGCTTGCTTCATTTACAGCCTCTTGAATACGGTACTAGGTATTGAAACGCACCCAGCCACTTAGCTAACTTAAAAATTAAACACGCTATTAATAAATTTTCATTGTTTATGTTGAAACGCGTGCGTAGCATATGCTATTCTCTCCTCCGAATGTATGTGGAATTGTATACCGAGAATTACCTAGAATCACCTTAGGGATCATTTATTTCGGACATTTATACCACTCTTTCTATCAAAGTGTTATCTTTTCGTACGCTCTAATTGGAAAATTGGCCATTCGAGGTAGTATGCGTAAGCTCTGCGCCTGACCAAATGAACTGGAAAGTATTCCGTGAAATTGTTCACTTTGGTGTGGCGAAAATCTGGCTCGAGATGATCTCATCGCCCTGCTTAGGTCGTAGGGAGACACGATAACATATGTAAATAATGTGGCCTGGACTACGGAAAGGTACTTACAGTCAATTGCTATATTTGGCTTGGAAAACTCTCAAAATTTGAATTTTTCCAACAATTGTCTTCTCACCCCAACCCTTCATTCTTTCATGAAAAACATTGCCAAATTCGTTTTCTACGCCCTCGAAAACATGGATTTCGGCATATCACTCGGAAAAATTTGCAAAATTCAAATTTTTCACACCTTACCCCTTCTTTATCCCAACCAGGGAATGGAACCAATTGAAAAAATTTTATTGGTGGTTGTGGTGGTTCTCTTCAACCATCAGGATGAAATGGTTCCGGTTCTGGTTCCGGTTTTGGTTTTCATAATGGTCTGAAGTGGTTCCATTTGGTTCTGGTTTTGTTTCATTTTTTTTACTTCTTGTGGTTGTGGTTCTGGTTCCTAGAATCAAGACCATTTCATGGTTCTTTTGGTTCCAATTGGTGGTGGTTCTTCCGGTTCCTAATGGTTCCTATTTTTTTTTCAAAAATTGTGGTTTCACTTCAAAATGAGCCATCAAAATTTGATTAATTTTGTATTTTGAAATCAAAATTAGGTCTCTAATTAGACTATTTTTGAAAAATATCCTAATTTTTAAAAATATTCATAATTTTTTTTTTCAAATTCAGTCATTATCTGCATTTTGCAGGAATGTAAACTGAAACTGAAACTGAAAAAAGAAAAAACTGCAATTTTGAAGAACCACCAGAAGAAAACTCTGGTTCTGGTGGTTCTGGTTAATTTCAAAACAACTCCTCTCTGGTGGTTCTCTCTATTGGTTCTGGTTCCATAAAATTTTTCAAATGGTTCCAAGTGGTTCTGATTCTATAAATTCTTCAAATGGTTCCAGATGGTTCTGGTTCTCATTTGAAAATCCAAAAAAAAGTGGTGGTTCTGGTTTTTTTTTGGTGGTGGTTCCAATTGGTTCCATTCCCTGATCACAACCCTTCATCTTTAAGAGAAAAATATTGTCAAATTCGTATTCTACGCTCTCGAAAACATGGATTTCGGCATATCGTTCGGAAAAATTGCAAAATTCAAATTTTTCATACCGTACCCCTTCTTCATCCCAACCCTTCATCTTTAAGAGAAAAATATTGTCAAATTCGTATTCTACGCTCTCAAAAACATGGATTTCGGCATATCGTTCGGAAAAATTGCCAAATTCAAATTTTTCAAACCGTACCCCTCTTTACCCCAACCCTTCAACCCTAAAAATAAATATTGTCAAATTTGGATTCTACCACCTCGAAAACATATATTTTGATATATCACTCAAAATAATTGCAAAATTGAAAATTTTCAAATATCCCTCCTCCGTTTCTTTCACCTCAATCTCAACCCTTCATATCTAAGAGTAGAAAAATGGCAGATTCGTATTCCACGCCCTCGAAAACATAAATTTCGATAGGTACTTCACTCAAAAAAATTCAATATTTCAATTTTTCGGGTGTTGATACTTTTTTTCCCTCTTAAAATGTCAATTTGAGGCTTCAGCCCCCAAGGGAAGGAATAAAAATTCACTAAACGTGCCGTAAAAATTTTTATTTATTGTAATGTACCAAAAAACTGAAAAATTTCCTCAATATAATTGAAATTGGGGAAAAAATCACTCAATTTATATTTAAGTATAACCATCCGGGGGGGGGGGAAAAAATTGGATCCAATTGAATCCAATTGGATTTGATTGGATCCGAAAAATGGCGCGATCAAATCGGATCCAAGTGGATATAAGTAGATACAAATTAATCCAATTAAAGACATTTTTCTCTTTAAATTGAAAAAATTTGGATCCAATCGGATCTTTTTGGATTTTCTATAGAAATAAACTTTTAATTTTCGACTAAAATATCTCGAAAGCATAGCTATCTAGAAAAAACTAATTGCACTTTACAGAAAGGAAATTTCACGCTCTACAATTTATGTTCTATTCATTTTTTCCGTAGAACCCTTCCTTTGCTCAGAAAAATTGACTTCAAGTGACAAAAATTTTAAAAATATATTTAAAAAAATGTCAACAAAAAATTGATAACTTTTGACACTTGAAGTGAATTTTCTGAGTAAAAGAAGGGTTCTACGGAAAAAATTTATAGAACATAAATTTTAGAGCGTAAAATTTCCTCTTTATAAAGTGCAATTCGTTTTTTTCTATAAAGCTATGTTTTTGAGATATTTTAGTCGAAAGTTCAAAGATCAACTTTCAAACAGACTTGTTTTTTGACCGCGTTTTTCTCGGTAAGTTGATTTTGGCCATCGGTCCGTTTTCGTAGACCAAATCACAATATGTATTTTACTTTCAAGACGATTTTGCTTTCATTTGTACACCGAACCGTTACAAAATAGTCTATTAAATAACGTCGCTTATTCGCTGATTAAACACCCTTATATATGCAGGTATTGTATAACCAAGGGAGGAAGGAAAAAAAAAAAACTAAACGAGCCTTCCACCTTCATGGTGCAACGTACGTTAATGCATCGCGCGGAGGATATTCGAAACAAAATGTGTAATTAACTTTCATCAGTAGGAAATATCTTGGTCGAATGGAAATTTTAACAATGTACAAGTGATACTAATAAAGCAAACAGTTTAAATTAATTTTATGTGCCTTGTGTTATGCTCGGTGTTCTCGGCGAGTCTGTGTATTGTGTATACAAATTCGTGTCAGAAACCTATAAAACTTCCCTTTTATATTGATAATATACGCGTTAAGTAACTTCTAGTTTTACATGCTTTATAAGTCTTCGGATACTTTACCTACGTATGACTGTAATTTAGCTCGTGACTCATTCAAAGGGAGGGTTAAAAATGACCAGGATGTGTAATGTGCATGGTAACTAGTTTTTTTTTTAGTTTTTTTTTTTCTAATAAACTTCTCTCCGACTTTGTATAGAGAGACACACGATATGGTGTATACACGTTACACATGTGCGTTTGAAATATATTTCTTATAACATGTGCGAAGACTCGTGTATTGACACTTTTTTTACGCTTATTTTAATTCGTGTAATCTATTATATAAAGAGAAGTGGTGTTTTCGTTGTCCCGGGTAAACTCCGAAGATCCGGCGAGTTGGGGGTGGAGGGTGGCACCATCGGATAGCCCTTGACGAGGAGAAGGTTTAGCGCGCATAAAATTTCGAAAAAGTCGCCTTCGAAGTTGAGAAAATTCGCCTCAAAGTTTGGCAAATTTCGGCTTCCGTTTGGCCAATCAGAAAGTGGTTTGCTGTAAACGTTGTTTTTTGAAAATATTTCGAAAAGGGTGGGTCAAATCGAAAATCTAATGACACATTGACGATAGCAAATTTTACGGGCTACAATTTTGGTTCTCTTCGATTTTTGCTGAAACGGCTTCGTTTTCGAGATATTCCTCCGAGAAAGTCAAAGTGAAGTTTTGGAAAATTTCAACCATTGAAAGACCTGTAATGACTTATGTGCGGAATTTTGTGGGCAGTGTCAACAACAGCAACATAGCCGAGTTGACTACGTCATAGATTCTCACCCCGGATGATAGGGGTTCGAATCCTACAGGGATCAAATTTTTTTAAATATTTTTTTTCAAGAAAATAAATTTTTAAAAAAACTTGAAAAATTTTTCAACAATTTTGGAACAATTTTCATTTGTTTCAACCCTTCTTTCAATTGCAAAAAATTGAAAAAAAATTTTTAATACAAATTATAAAGATTGATTCAACCTCCAAAATTAATTTTTTTTAGGGGTTCGAATCCTACAGGGATCAAATTTTTTTTAATATTTTTTTTCAAGAAAATAAATTTTTAAAAAAACTTGAAAAATTTTTCAACAATTTTGGAACAATTTTCATTTGTTTCAACCCTTCTTTCAATTGCAAAAAATTGAAAAAAATTTTTTAATACAAATTATAAAGATTGATTCAACCTCCAAAATTAATTTTTTTTTTATAAATTATCCTAATTGTAATGTTTATGAATGTGAGGTGATGGAGTTGGTAATTAATATCATCCGAAAAAGTTTAATAATTTTGACCAATCAGAAGCCATAAGAAGGATATGAAAAAATTGACTTCACCTGGGGTTCAAATTGAATGCAATTAATCGAATTTTTATTTAATGGGAGAGAGCATTCAAAAAATGGATATCTATGACTTCTGTAATTTGAAAAAATTTAATTATTGGCGGAGTTGTTAATTAATAGGAGAGATTCAAAAAACAAATTTAACCTGGGGTTCAAATTGAATATAAAGTTGAAAAAAATTATTGAATCCACGTGGGGTATTTGATCATGCTAAATTGTGTTTAGATTACTTACTTTTAAAATTTTAAAAAATTATATGGGCAGAAAATAAAAATTAATTAAATCAATAAAAAAAATTGACACGAATTTGAAACAATTCAAGTCAATAAATTAGAAAAAAATTGCTGAATTGAATTTTTTTTAGATTAAGTAATTATTGTAACAAATTTTTGGTACTAATGTTTTCATTTGATTAAATCAATATTTTTTTTTTAAGTAAACAGCCATTTTGAATTGATCGAATTTTTTATGATTTGACCCGTGTTTGATCAATAATTAATAGCATTTTACCTATCAGATCGAGATAAAAAAATTACAAAAATATTTTGTCTCAATCATGTAAAAAATACAAACATTTTGAATTTTTTTCAACTCACCCAAACATTTCAAATTTTTCAAGATTACAAGTCGTCAAATTTTCAATTTTTGGGAGAGAGTATTTAAAAAATTGATGTGATCTCAGTAATTTAAAAAATTTATCAATTTATTGAATTGATAATTATTGGGGAAGCTGTGTTTGGAGACTAAAAATGTATAAAAATGTGAAAAAAGTTATTTTGCATAAAAATTCAAAAAATATGGTCTCTGACCTAAAAATGTGTTTTTGATGTTTTTAATTTTTGTTTGAAATGGTTTCAAAAATTTTAAAAATGTGAAATTAAAAATACAAAAATAGTGGCAAATCGGTTTAAACTTTAAAAATGTGAGCAATCAATGATTTTTTTTAAATTGATGAATTAACTGAATTATTAATTTTTTTCAAAAAATTGTGTATAATTGGTTTAGACTTTAAAACGTGATAGGCAAATTTACTGATTTATTGAATTTTTTCAAATTTTTCAAATTTTTCACATGCTAAATTATTTTTTGATTAGTGTGTTGATTAATGGGGGGGGGGGGTATTCAAAAATAGAATTGAATCCACCAGAGGCATTTTTGAAAAAATCGATTCGACCTGTGTAATTTAACAAAAATCTAGAAAAGTTATTACCTGATTGATCACATTTTTAATTAATAGGCAGGGTATTCAAAAAAAAAATGAATTCGGCATGGGATATTTTTTGAAAAAATTGAGTTGTCCTGTGTGTGTGTTGAAAAAATTTTAAATGTTGGTCATTTTTGACAATTGAATAAATAATTGTGAAAAAATATTTTCGTAATTTGTTATTTTTGATCTCAGCAATTTTGTTTCAAATTATAAATTTATGGGAGGGTATATTCAAAAAAAGAAGTGATTCCACCTGGAGTATTTTTGAAAATAATTGATTTAACCAGTGTAATTAAAAAAATTATTAATGATTCATCAAATTATCAAATAATGGGAGTGGATATTAAATAATTGATTTGACCTGGGTTCAAATTAAATACAAATGTAAATGAGAAGGGGAATCCAAAAAATTGATTTGACCTGGGTTATCCTTCTTAAAACTGATTCAATTTCTATAATTTAAAAATGTTTAAAAAATTATGAATTGATCGAATTGTTGAGTAATGGGGGGTATTCAAAAAGTGAGTTGAATCTACTGGGGTTTTTTGAAAAAAAAATAGATTCATTTTGTAATTTAAAAAAAATTTACACAAATATTATTCAATTGATTTTTTGATTAATGGGAGGGGGATTCAAAAAAATGGATTCGATCTGTGTATATTGAAAAATTTGAAGTTTCTAATGAATTCAAATTGAATACAATTGATTAAATATTTAGGTAATGGGGGGGGGGGGGGGTTCATTCAGAAGAAAAGAATTAACTTTGGGTTCCAACTGAATACAATTGATTATGAATGGATGAATGGGGTATGGAAGGGGACATTCAAAAAAATTGTTTCAACCTGGGTCAATGATAATAAAGCTGACAAATCTACGTAAAACTATGATTTGAATAATCCTTTTTGGAGTGTTATCACCCGTCCGAAGGACGGGTAGAAAGTCTAGTCTATTATATAAAGAGAAGTGGTGTTTTCGTTGTCACGGGTAAACTCCGAAGATCCGGCGAGTTGAGGGTGGAGGGTGGCGCCGTCGGATAGCCCTTGACGAGGAGAAGGTTTAGCGCGCAAAAAGTTTGGAAAAAGTCGCCTTCAAAGTTGAGAAAATTCGCCTCAAAGTTTGGCAAATTTCGGCTTCCGTTTGACCAATCAGGAGGCTGATAGCCGTAAATGCGGTTTTTCGCGAATATCTTGAAACGGGTGGGTCAAATCAAAAATCTAATGACACATTGACGATAGCAAATTTTACGGGCTACAATTTTGGTTCTCTTCGATTTTTGCTGAAACGGCTTCGTTTTCAAGATATTCCTCCGAGAAAGTCGAGTTGAAGTTTTAAAAATTTCAACCAATTAGAAACCAGAGGTAACTAATATGAGGATTTTCCGGAGAGAATGTCAACAACAGCACTGTAGCTGAGTTGGTTACCTCATGGGCTATCACCCCGGAAGTCTAGGGTTCGAATCTGACCACCGGAATTTTTTTTTGATAAAAATTTTCAATAATTTTTCAAGTCACAATTTAATGAAAAAATGGAGTAAAATTTAATTTTTTTTTTCAATTAATCTTTTTAAATAGGATACTCATTTCAAAAATACCTTCTGACCACCGGAATTTTTTTTTGATAAAAATTTTCAATAATTTTTCAAGTCAAAATTTAATGACAAAATGGAGTAAAATTTAATTTTTTTTTTCAATTAATCTTTTTAAATAGGATACTCATTTCAAAAATACCTTCTGACCACCGGAATTTTTTTTTGATAAAAATTTTCAATAATTTTTCAAGTCAAAATTTAATGACAAAATGGAGTAAAATTTAATTTTTTTAAATTAAATCTTTTTAAATTTCAAGGTTAGGAATTTTCTCTGCTTTCATTTCAGTAAATCAATAAAAAAATTTGACACAAATTTAAAACAATTCAAGTCAATCAATTTTTTAAAAAATTGCTTAATTACGTAATTTTTTGTATTTTTTAAAAATCTTTTTTAGGCATTTTAACGTATTTTAATTAATTTTAATTTTTTTTAAACATTAGATAAAATGCTTTCCTTTTTGGAAGAACTGGAGTTGTGATTTCTTTTGTGATTTTTTAAAATATGAAATTTTTTTGAAGAAATAGTAAAAAAGAATTTTTCCAAATTAATAATATAGAGGATAGGGGGTTCGAATCCGTGTGCCGGAGGAATTTTTTTCAAGAAAATGAATTTTATATTATAAATCAACCAATTTTTCGAAATTTAGAACAGTTTTCTTTTGAAAAAAAAGATTTTCCCATGATGAAAAACCTTTTGAAAATTGATGAATTTTTTTTCAAAACAATTTTTCTTAGTGACAAAAAAAAAAGAATAATTCGACTTTTATAAGTTTGTATTGAATGAAATTGTTGGAAAAGGTTCGAATCTCTCCATCAGCCATTTTTTTCAATTTTTTTCAAAGCTAAATAATTTTTCAATTACCTATGTAGTTTTATTTTTTAAAGAAATTGCACAGGTTGAATTTCACATAGGAAAAAAATGCAAATTGAATAGAATCGGTCGAATTTTTATTTAATGGGAGGGTATTAACAAAAATTTACTGAACCTGTTTTTTTTTCAAAAAGTTGATCACACCTGTGTAGTTGAAAAATGAAAAATAAATATCTGCAAACATTAAAAAATTTTATCAACTAAAATTTTTTAAATCAGAGGGTAAATTGATTTCTTAAAAAAATACCCCAGGTGGATTCCATTCTTTTTTTAAAAATATCTTTCTTCATGAATAAAAAATTTGTTCAATTAATAATTTTTTAATTTTTTCAAAACATATAGGGCAAATTATTTTTTTCCGAATACCCTTAATAATTAATTAAAAATTTGAACAATAGGTATTCTAAAAAAAATGCATTCAAACTTGATTTTAAAAATTATTAATCAATCGACTTTTTAATTCATGGGAAAGGATGAAAGAAAAAAGATTCAAACTGGGGCTTAAATTAAATACAATGGAATTTTTATTCCATGAGAGGGGCATTCGAAGAAATTATTTGATCTGGATTGTATCAAATGGGGGGGGGGATTTTGAAACGATTTTTTTTTTTACATGGCTGGTGTTCGAATTTCTCAATCATGTAAATGGTTATAAATCTTTCCAATTTCGAAAAGTGACATTTTTTCAATTTTTTTTAAATTTTCTTAAATGGTTGGGGTTCGAATTTCTTAATCATGTAAAAAGTTAATAAATCTTTCAAATTTCAAAAAGCAATTTTTTTCGGATTTTTTTATGCTAAAATGGATGGGGTTCGAATTTCTCAATTCAGTCATGTAAAAAGTTACAAATTTTTCAGATTTTTTCAAATTGAAGAACTATTTTTGAATTGATTAAATTTTTATAATTGAACTTTGAATTGATGAAATTTTCATGATCTGACCTGTGCTTGATCAAGCGGATTTTTTTTTCAATTTTCTCAAATTAGGAGGGGATGTTGAAATGAAAAATGTTTTCACATGGCTGGTGTTTGAATTTCTCAATCATGTAAATGGTTATAAATCTTTCAAATTTCAAAAAGCGAAATTTTTTATGCTAAAATAGATGGTATAATCAATAAATCGACTTTTTAATTAATGGAAGGCAATATGTGTAAAAAAAATGATTTGAGCTGGGGTTCAAAATGAATACAATTTTTTTTAAAATTGAAAAATCATATAAAATTTCTCAAAAACAATCTAAAATGTTGTAAAAATTGTTGACAAAAAATAAATAAAAATGATGTAAAATTGACCCACAACAACCTAAAAGTTCATAAAAGATCACCCAATTTTTTTGAATCTTTTTAAGTAAATTTCTTTTTTGAATAACCCTTACCATTACCTAAATGTTCAATCAATTGATTTCAATTAGAATTCCATTACTTCAATTTGTTCAACTTACACAGATCAAATAAGATCGAATCAATTTTTTTGAATGTCTCTCCCATTGATTGAAAATTTGAACCCCAGTCCAAGTATGATGGTATTGTGAAGGTACCTCTATGATGATTTTTGAAAATTGTGAGGGTATTGGAGCTCTATATGGTGACGTTTCAATCGAAGTCGAAACTTATCTATACATTCTTTGGGCAGAGTAAGCTTATACGAAGTCTTAGAAAAACCTATTTAATAAGCATATTAAATCTGATATTTCAACAAAGTTGCTAGATAATTAGGTATAGATATTCAAAGGCTTCCTTGTACGAAATAAAAAAGCCATAGAGGTTGATTTATGTAGGCGATGCGATCTTTGTATGCACCTAGCTCCCCTAGTCCAGACGAAACGAGTTTTCTTTTTGAGAAGTCGCGTGTGCGGGTAGAGCTGATTACCTGCCTGGAGTGTTTGATGAAAAGGTAAAAGGAGTGTTGCGAATGAGAGTGGTTAAGTTTTGAAATGAGATTTGAACGAGGTGACTTTGAGTACCTATGCTTGATTCTTTTCAGGAATATGATGAATTTGATGAATGCTTGGGCATAAAAAATGGTTCAGACGGAAATTGGACTCAAAAATTTACGAATTTGCTTTTTTTTCGAAATAGGCAAAGGTGAAAATTTAGCCATCAATCCAATTTTCGAGTATTTCAGAATAGTATCGTAACCAGTCAGATTTACAAACAGGGAGGTTTTTAAACTTGGTAAAATTATTGACCCTGTGATCACTTCAAATTTTAAAAATATTTATACTTTCATAAAAATAATCAAACAGGGCGAAATTTCCCTCCAAAAAGAGATGTCCAAAGTCCAAAATTCCAAAAAAAATTAGAGTTGTCTGTAGAGTTTAAATATTCTTCTCTGCCCTTAAAAACCTAAAAAGTGGAATTTTTACATATTTTTTTAATCTTTTCAAACCGTTCAGAATAAATTTTATTATGATGTATAATTACTTGAGAGAAGGAAGAGGATTTTAAAATTCATCCATAAAAGCGGAAAAAAATGAAAAAACTTGATAAATTGATCAAATGTCAGCTTCTTATTCTTTTTATTAAGAACTTAAATATTACTGAGTTTTCAGTGAATTTTCACTGATTTCCAGTGATTTTTTTTCACTGACTTGCTTTTAGTGAATATTTTTTCACTGATTTAGTACAGTGCTGACATTCTGACTGTTTTACAGTGATTTTTGATAAATATAATTGATTTAGAAATGAGAGAGTATATAAGTCAAAAGTGATTAAAATCTCGGTTGGAATTTAAAAAAAAATTGACTCAGAACATATCATTTTTTCAATTCTAAATTGCAAATTCAAAAAAATTACAATTTTTACACATTCTTCGAATTAAATCTAACCATCGCGAGTAAAAATGAATTTTGTTATGAGAGAAGGCCTCTGTACAACTCATTCTCTATCCCTCCTTTGAACTCAAGGAATTCCCCCCTCCCCCTTATACTTCCAGGGCTTGAAATGCCAGAACATAATATCGTTCATATAACCTCACTATACTTCTCAATTTCCCCAAAAATTATTATACAATATAGGTACTTATGTAGGTATAATCAACTAATCGTTCATTTCATGCTCGTAATTTAGAAAATTTAGAACAAGAAGATTGAGATTGATCATGTCTTGATTTCTTTAAAAGGTTATTTTAAAATCACATCAATATTTGGTTGCATCTTTTCACTTCCTTTCTTTTTTTTCGAAATTCCCCTCCTCTTCCCCCATCCCCCTCCCCTTCCACAGTAAGTTCTGTTGATCGATTTTGAAATGTAAAAAACATTTTCTAAATTTTTCATTTAAAACACTAAATTTTAGCAGTTTAAGGGAGGGGAAAGACAATCTAAAAAATTTTTCCATAAAAACTCAGAAATTGAAAAAAAAAACATCAAAAATTAAATAAGTAAACTTATCGAAAGTATCAGTAGATGTAGCCACGTTTCTGTAATTTTTATAGGAGTTTAATGAAAATTCTAAATCTAATTGTCTAATTTTTCCAGTCACTTATGGAGCTTTTCAAAAATGTTTTCAGCAACCAAGAGGTCTTTAATGATATTTTACTCTCTTTAATGCCATTTCAAGGTGATTTTTCGTAAAAAATTTTGAACATTTTCTTCCACAGCACCCAATTTCAGCTTGCAGGAGAAAAGGAGGAGGAATGGGACGAGGAGTACAAGAGTTTTCTAAAAATCAGTGTGAAGGAGAATACAGGAGAAAGTTGAAATTACCAAAATTCAGTTTTGAAAGGGGTACGGTACAGAAGAAATCTGAAATTATCAAAATTAAACTGGGGGAAGGGTGAGCTTGAAGGTGAGAACAAGAGTATTCATCAAAATTCAGCATAAGAAGAAGGATAGGTACTAGAAAATTATCAACATTGATCTTGAAAAACGGCACAGGAGAAATTTTAAATTACCAAAATTCAGCCTTGAGAAAAAGAATACTAAAGAACTTAGAAATTAATAATTTTGAGTCTGGAAGGGGGTACAAGAAAATTTACCAAAATTCTGCCTGAAGGAAAAACAATACAGACAAAATTTGAAATTCACCAAATTTAGTCTGGAAGTGGTACAGGAAACATTTAGAATCACTATATTTAGCGAGGAGGAGGTGCAAAATAATGTACCAATTACCAAAATTCAACCTGCAGGAAGAATATAGGAGAAATGTGAAATTGACTACATAATAATCTGGAGGGAGCTACAGGAGAAATTTGAAATCACCAAAATTCAACCTGTAAGGATCGTACTTTCTCTCATTTCTGAATCAGTTAAATTTATGAAAAATCACTGAAAACAGTCGATATTGTAACACAGTAATAAATCAGTGAAAATTTTTTCATTGAAAGCAAGTCAGTGAAAGAAAATTACTGGAAATCAATGAAAATTCACTGAAAACTCAGTAATAATTAAAAAATTTACTGAAAAATCTGTGAAATTCTTTGAATAATCAGTGAAAATTGCTTCTTTTTTTTGTCCTGCAATTCTGACTGTTTATCAGTGATTTTTCACTGATTCGGAATGAGAGAGTACAAGGGAAATTTTTAATTGACTGAATTTAATCTAGAGGGAGATGTAGGAGAAATTTGTTCAGTCTAATGCCAAGATTTTATCAAAGTTTAGCCTGAAGAGAGACACACGAGAAACTGGAAATTAACAAAGTTCAGCTCGGAAGGAGTACAGAAGAAATTTAAAATTGATAAATCATTAGCCTGGAGAGAGGAGTGTATTAAAAAATATCAAATTTTTTCTACTCAATATACTTACAAAAAATGCTTTCGTTGATTTTTTCGAATAATTATTGGCTTCAATTGACAAACTGATACCTCAAGAAAATAGATCTCATTTTCGCACGAATCTTCTGTTCGTAAAATTGTAAGCAGACGTCTAAAAAAACGCTTTCCGTTAAGTCAAAAAAATTGTTCAAACTTAAAAAGTAAAATAATTCTAACATCCAACAATTTGCTGGCCTACCTTCCCCATACCTCTCACCACATCACAAGGGGATATTTTGAAAAAATCAACCAACCCCAAGTCAGCTGTGCAGCATTCGCTCGTACGTAATTTGCCAACTCTCGAGACTCGAGACGTCTCACACTCAAAATCACCGATTCGATACACCCGACCAACATGTCACACTTCTTTTGACATCAGCAAATCGGCAATGCACTCTCGTCTCTCGGCACAGGACGTAGCACTCGACTCGAACTCTCTTGTAATTCATGAACTTTTTACACTCACGTTTCGGTACAATAGAACGAATTACAGGGCTGCATTCGCATAGTTACACTTTTACGATTGTTTGCGTAAAAAGCGTTTAAATTTATGGGCAGCTGCTAATTTGTAAATACACATACAACGTTTTTATATACATACGTTTATAAACGCGTTATACAACACACTCGTAAGCATATCGTATAGACTATAGATTAAGACTTTCTCGCGTATAACGGATAAAATTTACCACGCGCGAAGCGCGATACTCGTCTCGTTATTCGTTCTTGTTCCCATAAATGTAACGAGAGATGGCTTTTTTGTCCTTTGAATGTCGACCATTCCGTCGTGAAATTGTCTCCGATAAGATCGAAAAGTCTCGTTATTGCGTGAATTATGGTCGCAGCGGTTGCGAATTAATTGAACCCGAAGACTGGCTGGGGAATTTTTTTTCAAGGTGATCTTCGTGATGAAATATGGGTTCTTTTTCCCCAAGCATATCTCAAATTCAACCTTGCAGCGAAAAATTTCGAAAATTTGCATACTCGAGAGAATTCAACCCACGAATTCGAAAATAACACAAGTCGACACGATTTTTGTGCCTGGGTTCCGATTGCCAAATTTTGGTTGCATTTATGTAACTAATGAATGAAAAAATAATTTTTTTGACCAAGTGCTGGGGGGGGGGCGCGAAAAATAAGGGTTTTCGAGAACAATAAACACGGACTTGAGAAAAAAAAACTCAAAAATCTTTTTAGTCTAGTATTAAAGGAAATTTTACGGAGAATCGAATGAAACAAACTGCAGACCTCTATCTCATTTAGAAAAAAAGTTACAACTTAAACTTTCCTGAATTTTGTGAAAAAATGAGATTTTTTCACAGAATTTAGGAAAGTTTAAGCTGTAATTTTTTTTCAAAATGAGATAGAGGTCTGCGGTTTTTTCCTTTCGATTGGTGATAAAATTTCCTATACTAGTGGGCCAAAAAAAAATTGAGACTTTTTTTCTCAAGTCCGTGTTTATTGTTCTCGGAAAAGCCTTATTTTTTGACACCCCCTCCCCCAAGCAAACTTTGAATGCCACGAATAAATATGTTTTGGTGTATTTTGATGCCAAGAATCAGAATTTAGGCATTAGAACAGAAACACGAACAAAAAATTTTTGTCGACTAGTGTAATTAAGGGGGGGGGGTGGGATTTTTGAAATTTTTTAGTTGAATGCACAGAGTAGAAGAGGAGTTATTTTGAAGTAGTAAAAAATAATTTAAAACATTTTTATCCAAAGAAATTTGAAAAAAATGACAAATTGTTTTAAATTCATCTGAATTTCTCAAAAGTGAGAAACTTAATATACTGGGATAAAAAATGCCCACAGTTCATGAAGGAGAAAAATATGACATATCATAAATTTTTTAGCAACCTTTCACGAATGTAAAAAAAAACATATTTTTGGAAGTTGAGAAAAGGATAGCAATTAAGCATGGAAAAACAGAGATCTCACTTTAGGTCCCATTTTCTCAGGAATCACATGACCTACGACGTTCAGGTTTTTACAGTTCAATTCAGGAACATCCCAACCATGTTTAACAGGAAGGTTTGGGAAAATCCCAACTTTATCCCAAAAATTTCATCAATTCATTCAAAATCAGCACAGTATTATGTAAATCAATTCAACATAAAAACACAAAAAAGTGACAATTTTAAAAATCCTTCTGTCAAATTATGAAGAAAACTCTTCTGAACACAATAAAAAAAACAGAAAGAAAATTTGTCGGATAGTTTTGAAGAAAATGAAACAAAAACATGAAAAACTAACTTTACAGGAAAGAGCTTTTAAAAGAAAAAATTTCAATTTCCAAAGAAAGTTGAGCTTTTCAAGACTGTAAAACACCTTTTCATAACTTTTTCCAAAATCGACCATATTTTTTCGAAGGGTGTGCAAATTATAAGCGTATAGATTCAGAAAACATGGAAACTTCATTTTTGGGCAGTCTCCAATTTTGCTGTACTGAATTGAGTCAAAATTCGAACTTTTTCTATCGTTACACTGAAAAAAATGAGAAATGAAAAATAAATAAAAAGTGTTAAAAAAATGATAAATTTTATCCAAAAAGAGATAAATTTTATCCAAAAAAGTAATAACGGAACACCATTCACAAAATTAGCAAAATTTATTCTAAAAAAAATTATATAATATTTATCGTGAAATTTGGTAAAATTTATAGCATAAAAATAAATTTTACTTAATTTCGCGATAAATATTATTTTTTCAGAATTAATTTTGCCAATTTTGTGATTTTGTGAATGGTGTTCCGTTATTATTTTTTTTGGATAAAATTTATTTATTTGTTTTTTCAGTGTACTAAAAATTTAAAAAATGAATACTCAGAGTTGTGTAGAATTGTGAGCTAAAAGTAAGGCAGTATTTAATACCTAAAATTTAATTTCATCACAGTCGTAACTTGTTTAGGAAGCTATTGTGTCGAAAACGCCATTTCAAATCATTTATTTTCTGGAAATTCCAATTTTAACGGCTGATAGGTTGACTAAAATTGAGGTAATTGTCGGTTTTAATATTTATCTGTGCAAGGCGAATTACTCTGAGCATTTTTTTTTAAATTCGACCCCCCCCCCACACAAACCTATACCCCCACCCTTAAAAATCGAGCCTTTTCAACTGAAAAGAATCGATCTCCATCGAGGAAATCGATTAATCCAAGTCTATAAATATCACACTTGTTATAAAATCTACATTGGTACGATCAATTCACCCTCTAGACAGTGATAAATGATCGACAACCGTAAGGTGACTCGTCCTCCTGGGTAGCATTCTGTTGATAGATCATTTCACCCGGTGAGACTTCGCAGCAGTAAGTCATATTTTATTAAGACGAAAGCTTTCTTGAAGGTCTGACGATGATCATTTTAAGGGCTAGTGTCTTGGCGGGGTGCTGAGGAAATATTTCGGTAGGTAAGATGGGGAGATAAAGATGAAAGATGGCATTTATTATGCGCATTATGAATTCAGTACACAGATTGGGTTTAATATGTGTATAAAATTACGTAACGAAATATGCGGCAGCAGAAGTTCAATATATTCATAATTTTCATCAGATTTCTCGATAAACGGAATATAGAAAATCAAACAGAATATTTAATCATTTTTATCGATCAAACTAATCTAATTAATTCCACTATCTGCGAACAATTCGCAAATACATTACCTACGGTTTGCGTTTATTTATACACGACACCGCGACACGACTCGACGCCACATTCGCAGACAAAGTTCTACAAGCACGATGCAAAGATTAATATTGAAAGTTTTACTCGAACGGTACAAAGTTGCTTATCAGTATTGCGGCTGCTTTAAAATGTACTACTGCTTTTAGATATAGGTCTGGTCGATGAATAAGTACATTGTAGGTACGGTACCTTCGTTCTATATAATACGTAACTATTATATGTCTTCATTTGTCGCCATTAGAGGATTGAAAATTCGCCCCGAATAAAGGACGTCCTGCGGTTTGCTACGTGACTGGTACACGATATTATGGTACGTACACAGACGCCGAGCTGCACTCACACCCCGTCACAAATGGTAAAAGCGCGGGCTTCATTTTCGTATAATCTACACGTACTCGATACATACACTGGTTGTATATTATACGTATATTACATAGACACCGTGCATAGCCTACGTACTGTACACTGTACGTGCATATACAGAGACCGAATCAATCAGTCGATTGTATAGGCCGACAACAACGTCAGTCAAGTCACTCAACTGTAGTGATTAAAAAGGGAGTTCTGGTGCTCTTTTCATATACATACACATCCTCTATACTCTTTTATTAAAATTCAAAAGCTTCGTTCGATGAGGAACAATTAATTTTTTCCCTTTTCGTAGCTCTGCTTTTTTTTCTACTGTCCCTCTCTCACTCTATGACTCTGCACCGGTATACTCGCCGTGTAAAAATAATACACTCGGATTAAACATCATGTGCATGGACGTTGGCGAATAAAAAAACCCAACTGTAAAAGTCAAAGCTCTAAAAACCAAACGTTCTACGGGTGTTACAAAAAAAGAAAAAACTATACACTCGAAATCTCCACACAACGTTGATTCGTAATTCGTATATACTGTATAATGAAATTGAAAATAATTCTATTACTCCTAATGACGGTTATTTATTGGCTAATAAAAATAAATGGCATTAAAAGATTCTTTTTTTTTCGACAAAAAATTCCATGTTTTATTACGAAGCAGGTACAAGTCGTAACTTTTGATCGTATGTATCGTTAAGGTAACGATATTACCTTTGGTATTACGCTGTTTTAGAAATATCATGGAAAGAGTGGGGGTGGAGGGGAGATTAGAAGCGAGGTGTTTGGTAACAAAATTTCAAATTTAGGATTTTTCAGAATTTTTGCAAGACCTTAGGCGGGATGTCCCCCCCCACAAAATTAAGCCAACCCACAAAAAAAGAAAACTTTGATCTCTGCACAAATGCTCAAATTCTAAAAAAAATAATCAACAATTGAGATTGAAGAAATGAAATAATTCAGTTCGGTTTTTTTACATTTTTTTACTCCAGGGACAGATTAGAAATCAATGAATTTTTAATCAAAAATGCGAAGTTTAGTAGGTGGTTACATTTTTTCAGTCCTTTCAATAGGTACCTACTCGAAAGAGTAAAGACACTTGAGAAAAAACTGTCTCTTTTGTTACTCCAAATAATAAAGAAACTCAATTCAAGTCGTGAAATTGAGAAATTATTTTGGAAAAATTATTTCATCGGAAAAAGGACGCTCTAAATCTGAATAAGTCAAAATTGGTGAAATTTTGCTTTTTTAAAACGAATTTTACTGAAAATCTAATAGCCAAAAAGAGTATAGCCGGTTAAGTTAGGGTTTTGGCCTTGGAAACCGATTTTGACCGTTCCTACCCTAAAATGTTCCCCTAATCTGGCAATTAAGTTTGACACCATTTTTGGACCCCTAGCTCAAGTATTTTGGGGAGGAGGGGCTAAAATGTGTGTTTTTATTCATAATTTTTTCATTTTTCGCCAAATGCAAATATAAATTTCGCGTTTTTTCAGATAGCTTTTAAAAGGTTAAGAGAACCCAAAAAATTTTTTCGAAATTTTTGGGCACTTTCCCAAGTTATGCCCTTTTCAAAATTTTGAACCCCCCTTTTGGGATGAAGGGTCAAAGGGGCAATGGAATTTTTTTCCTCAAAAGAAGTGTTGTTTACCCATAAGTATACCATAGAAATTTTGAAAATTTTGAACATGTGGAACATTGTCAAAAAAAATAAAAACTAACCCCCCGTGTGGTAAAATACTCAAAATTCACGTAAATAAATACCTCCAGCACAAGTAATTGGGAAACTAGTTACCAATTTCGATCATCACGAAAATATTTCATTTTGAGGACCACAGAACATTGTGAAAAGGGGCCCACACCATTGGCCTCCCTTACCTCTCCCCTTCCTCCGCCCCTGTGGTCGTTGTGATAAATAAAGTAATAACCGATATTGGTGTCGTTTTCATATGAATCAGACCTTTTGAAAACGATTTTGAAGTCCAATTCCCATTTGAACCACCACAACCCCTCCCCCTTAATCGTCAATTTGTCATTCAATACTATTTGGCGAAAAATGGACGAAAAATAAATATGTACCAGTATGATTAAAAAGCATGTTGATTGATACGTATCTCTTCAAACTTATGTAATGTATACTTGGGTATACCAATTTGACGATTAAGGGGAGGGGGGTGATGGTGGTTCAAATGGGAATTGGACTTCAAAATCGTTTTCAGAAGGTCTGATTCATATGAAAACGACACCAATATCGGTTATTACTTTATTTATCACAACGACCACCGGGGGGGGGGGGGGGGGGGGGAGGCCAATGGTGTGGGCCCTTTTTCACAATGTTCTGTGGTCCTCAAAATGAAATATTTTCGTGATGATCGAAATTGGTAACTAGTTTCCCAATTACTTATGCTGGAGATATTTATTTACGTGAATTTTGAGTATTTCACCACGCGGGAGTTGGTTTTTATTTTTTTTGACAATTTTCCACATGTTCAAAATTTTCAAAATTTTTATGGTATACTTATGGGTAAACAACACTTCTTTTGAGGAAAAAAATTCCATTGCCCTTTTGACCCTTCATCCCAAAAGGGGGTTCAAAATTTTGAAAAAGGCATAACTTGGGGGGAAAGTGCCCAAAAATTTCGAACAAAATTTTTTTGGGTTCTCTTAACCTTCTAGAAGCTATCTAAAAAAACTCAAAATTTTTATTTGCATTTGGCGAAAAATGAAAAAATTATGAATAAAAACACACATTTTAGCCCCTCCCCCCCCAAAATACTTGAGCTAGGGGTCCAAAAATGGTGTCAAACTTAATTGCCAGATTGGGGGAACATTTTAGGGTAGGAACGGTCAAAATCGGTTTCCAAGGCAAAAACCCTAACTTAACCGGCTATACTCTTTGCTGAAAACTCGATAAAATTCTTTGAAAAATCAGTGAAAATCTCATTTTTCCTGTACTGCAATCCTGACTGTTTATCAGTAACTTTTCACTGATTCAGAATTTGAGAATAGTTATTTAATGCTGCGCTGATTTTTTGCCTGGGCTAACTGACCTTGTAGTCCAAACCCATTATAAGAAAAAAATTCTGTAGAAAATTATTTTTTTCTTCAATAATTCAATTTTTATTCGCGCTTTTCAGGATTCGTACATCGGAGCCTAACTTCATTTCCCAATCTATCGATGATGGAGCTTCTTACCAGGAGACCATTTATTTCATCATTCCGCGAATAATTTGAAAATTCCAAGGTACATAAACACTAATTTTAACAGTTTCTTAGAAAATCGTATCCATATACTCGAGCAAAAAGTAAACACATTTCCATATAGTCTGATCTCCTCCAGTCGCGTTCGCCTGCCACGCTGCACTTTCACGTGCATTTAAAACACTACACATACGCACCTAACAACTATAAAGATCAAACGTCAACGTACAGCACTTAAAATCTAATAAACTAACCATCAATGTTTGTTTAAACTTAGCTACGGAAAAGAAGAGTGAAGAAACCCCATTCTCGGTGTGGTTTTTTTATATTTTTTATTCAATGCGATACATGTAGTAATTCGACGAAAGAATATACGAAAATTATGCACCGAACGAAAATGTCTCGCTATAAAAAAAACTAGAATATCCGGTAGTAAAAAGGAAACCGTGGAACGCGAATAAAATGTAAAAAATCTAAATTATCGCTAATAAAGTCGTAGTTTACAACATTTACTCGTAGTATACGATACATACATCGAATGGAATTATTAAAAAAGAACCTCTTTTACCAGATATCTTTCTCAATGATCCGCGTATGTATGAAAAACGGCCCCATCTATACCGACATATATTCCAGTTCAATTTATACATCGGAATTTAAAATTAGAACCGGCTAATTATTTACAAGATTGGTAAAAGCGATATGTCGTGACCGGGGCAGCGAAAAAAAATCCACATCTATATGAAAACCTATATTAGTAGAATCACTTTGTAAAGGGACTGGCCCATTTGGTGCATGGCGACGCGGTACCCTTGTTGCATTAAATGATAAAATAATGATTATTTACCAAAAACCAGCCGATTTTCAGACAGCTAGAGATCATTAATCTAAAATTTCCAACCACGGATAGGCCATCTATTCACCCTACTCATTTCCGGCCTGTTCTACGAAATATGTACGCGTTGTACATGTACCCGATGACTTGGGTGACACGGACACGTATGTGGGATGAAGTGAAAGAACGCCACCGGAGTGAGCAGGTCATCCCCCTATCATATACACCTCGTTCGCTGCATCCAGAATCACTGCTCTTCTACGATAACAACCGAAGGCATGCCAAATTTGCAACACTACATCAAAAAGGGATCGTATAAGAGGAATAAAACATCATCGAATCTTGATCTACTTCCATTATTTATATTGTCGACGAATCGAACCGTGTGCCATTAATACTGTCTCCTTGGTCGTCGTCGCGCGTTTAATACATAATTTCACAATCGCCCGAGCTTAGCTGGTGGGGAATTTTGAAATTTTCATAGTAAACCGACCGAATATTTATAAACAGCGGGTTTCGACACCTACGTGCATTTATTTTGTGCGCATACGCTGGATAGATCTGAGTCGACGCACTCTTGGACATCGCATCATCTCGATCGTAAAAATCGATTTCAATCATTATTCAATGTTTCGAATCCGGTACCTGGACGATTAATCGCTAATATTTAATATATTATTACTCGAGATAGAGGACGCAGAAGGGGAGAGGATACGATAAATTTTTACCTTTTATAGAACACGATAATGTTAACCAGTCGTTTGTTGTAGCATCATCGTGACGATTTATTACATGAAAATATATCGTCGTCGGTATGAAAGACGCTGAGAGATCTTGACAATATACCATTTCGTATTTAAAAACAGCATCGACGACGAATAAATCGGGCCGAAAATTAGGTACCATACTACGTCGCTGATAGGTACGAATTTTCGAAAATTTATGATCCTAAATTACATCACGAGTTGGTACATACGTTCGGAAAAAATATCCTAATTATTTAGAGTGATTCTTTTTTTTATTTTTCGTCGCTTGTTTGGTATTTCGCAGAGCTCGCGAGGTTTTCACTCGGCTCGAGTAATCTACACCGCAGTCTCCGCCGATGCTACCGCGGTAAAAAATTAGTTCACCAGGTCGATTCTCAAATTGCTCATTATTAGCGACATATTGCGTCTCGTCGCGTCATTCGGCTGAAAATCTTCAACACGTCGTCGCGCCCGGAGGCGTAGAATTACAATTTTTTTCCGCGCCGTTTTCCACGATGAAAAACATTACCATCATTTTGTCGTATAATAAATATACGTAATACGTACGTTTTAAAGCGTAAAAATATCAAATTACGGAAATTTCGTCTCGAGGACGCCTCTCCGTTATTCTCGTTATGAAAAATTGAGCGGCTTTGCGACGCGATAATTTTCAATTTTTTGTAGGGTTTTTTTGGTCGTCGTTGATGTCGCGAGAAAACTGAGAAAAGATCTAAGGAGGCCTTGTTAAGTTCAACAGTCTGGTATTAATGAAAAACCTCGACGGTACGATTGTTTCAAACGAACGACGAAGAATTCGAGATATTTCAATTTTACGCAATTAAAACGAGTGTAAAATTTCGCGACGCGGATGTTATTCGCGAATCGTCAAAGGCTCAAATGATCTTTTTAATTTCGTCGTCGACGACTTTGTAGGCGAATTAGCGTTGGCGTTTGTGCATAGCAATGGCGTGTTTAAAGCCGCTTTGGTAATTTGGCTCGTTTCGAATGATTTAATTCGTTTAAGTGGCTGTGATATTTCTCGGATTTAAGTATTGATTTTTTTGCTAGAGTGGGCGTGGGTAAAGGGAATTAGTCGAGCAGTACATTGCATTTTTTTCGTAAAGAAAAATTATTTTAAAAATGTTTAAAGTATTTTTTAAGGACAAGTGGTGGACAAACACCCCCCCCCCCCCGTTACGAAATGGTATTTTATATTAAAAAAAAATTTAGCTTCTATCGTGAAAATTATCGAAATGATAATTTTTTAAAGAAATTTCCATATTAAATCAGAGAAATTCCATTTGTGAGTTTGACTAAAATTCAACAATTTTCAAATTTTATCCTTCCCTTCCCTTTTTTCCATACTCTCAACTTCAATTCATCTTCAAATCCGATTTGTTGCTGGAATTAAAGTTCAATATCTGTTACTGTCGTAGAAATGGTCTGCGTTGGGATGCAAGAAAAATTGACAATTAGTTTTGAAAAATGTCAAAAATGATGTAGAAAGTCGATGAAATATTAATTAAAATTCAGTTTAAAATTCCAAAAATAGCAAATTATTATAATCAGGTGAAATTCTAGTGTTTTAAATAATTTCCATTTTAGATACATTCAACAATTTTTATGGTGTTTTCAACTAAGCTTTTTTCCGGGGGGAGGGGGGAGGGGTAAAAATACCATTTTTTCAGCGTGATCTTGCAACACTGGCGAATTTTTTTAAATCATTTATTTTGTGTTTTGTGCTAAATTTTCATATTGTCCATCCGAAATAGCTTGAGCCAAATTGTGTCAGTTTTATTTTCCGAAAGCCAAAAATAAAATTGCTGTAGTTGAATGAGAAAAAATCAAAATTTTGTTTGCTTTTTGATCAGGAAACTCAGGAAACTGACACAATTTGGCTCAAGCTATTTTGGACGTACAATATATAAGACATGAGTTTTGTTTGTAAAACTGTCTTTTTTTTTCAATGTTGTAGGAGTTTTTGGTTGGTAATGATTAATGAATTTCAAAAAAAAGCCTAGGTACCATCTCTGTACAAAGTTGAGGTAGAAAAATCTGAAAATGGAAGTTTTTTAATTCAATGCGTTTTTGTGTCATCTATTTTCAACTTGAAACAAAAATTGTCTACAAAAAATGCTAAGTATTTCATTTGGTACCTACGAGATTTCAAAAATTTTGGACTAAAAATGCACCTGATTTGTTGTAAAAAATCCAATATTTCAGCAAGATCTCCAACACTTTTGATTGAAGAACTTACTTATGATAAAATAATATTTATGTGAGCCTGGATATAGAAACCATCATAAGGTGTTAAAAATTGGTTTTTGAGTTGACACTGATTTTGGGTTTTTCAGAAGCAGTACTCTCTCATTTCTGAATCAGTGAAATTTATCAAAAATCACTGAAAAACAGTCGGAATTGCAGCGCAGTAATAAATCAGTGAAATTTTTTTCAGTGAAAGAAAATCACTGGAAATCAGTGAAAATTCACTGAAAAATTTGTGAAATTCTTTGAATAATCAGCGAAAAATAACTGAAAATCAGCGAATTTCACTGATTCGAAATGAGAGAGTAGAATCAAGGGGAAACCTCAACTCAAAAACAAATTTTTGACACTTAAGGGTGGTTTTTACATCCAGGCTCACAAATGTATTTAATTTTAGATAAAATATCGTTAAAATTGTACGAAATACTTTAATTCTGCAGCTGTGGTAAAAAATATCTATAATGCTAAAAAAGTTGTATTTTGGTTTGAAAATAATTAGAATTCAATGACAAAAGTCGAATGAAAACGTCTTTAAAATTTGGTAAAAAATCATGAAAATTTCAAAATTTCAAACAAATTAAATGCAATTTTTATGATTTAAGACAAATAAATTTTGGAAAATTTCGACAATTTCTTTCGGTGCGGTGTCTTAAATAAGTTTCATGGCATTGAAAAAAAATCGTGGTGTCTCAAAATTTTATATTTTAACAACTGTTATGGCGTTTTCAACGATTTTCATGCAATTGATGATTCAGGACGAGGCGAGGTAAAGAGAGAGATTGCTTTGAAAGAAAAAATCAAACTGTGGAGAAAGCTGGTTTTTTCTGATCAAATTACTTACCTATCTTAAAATTCTGAGGGTGATCTTGAAAAGTCTGTGATTTAAAAAAAAAAAATTTATCAAGTATTTGAAAATTTTGTTGCGACATTAAAATTGGGAATATTTCGTTTGAAAAATTGCCTACTATTGAAATTGAAGATGCTGTGGTCACTTTTTTTTTTTTTTAAACGCATCTACTCTTAAGAATCACGAAACAAGAAACCCTCGAAGACTTAAATTTTGGTGTTTTATGATAGATATGGTTAATGAAATCACAGAAAATAGATTTTCTCCAGTGACGTCATCATATTAGATTTTTTACAATCTCATTTCATCGAAAAAACGACACGATGCGGCAAATATTTCAAAATTTTCATCTTGTAGTTGCCAAACTGATGAAATTGAATTCGAATTGAACACCCCATTATGGAATATTTTTTCTACCAAACACCCTTCTCAGGTTTCCCTTTTTAGCGGATTTACATGTTTTAAGATGGCAGTATGCGGGTAATGTGGGAAATTTGAACATTTGCCGAAATGACGCACGGTATCGGAAAATGGCAACGATTTAATTTTCTTTTTTTGCCTCTTTTTCTCCTCTCTCGACTTTTTCCCCTTTGCGTTTAAAAATCGTACTCGAAAGGAAAGCGGTGTGTCGAGAAAACTAAAGCAAGTAATTTTCTCAAATGAAATGTGGCGTTACGATGCGAGTTTGTTTTTAGGATATTTTGTGGCAAAATCGTTATAAGCCCATGTCATAAAATCAACTTTTATCATACGTAGCTGCATAAGTTTGCAAGATGTATGGTACTTATAAATTAGAAAAAAAATGAAAAATCTTGGTGACATGGTTTTTTCGTCGATTTATTATTTACGATCCACAAGTTTGGAGCGAATTGAGAGACAGAAACATTACTGGTTAGAGCAAGAAGAATAAAGGATTCGAGGGGTAGGAGGAGTAAAAAAACGGACCGAGTAAAAATATTATTTTAAAAGATTTGAAAACTTTCATTTGTTTACAGTGTACGTAGGTTAGGTAAAGTGCACGATGGTGTATTTGTGTGGGTATATGGTAAAACATGTACGAGTGTCGCGTAACATACCTCACCGTGCAAGGGACTCCAAGGCTGGGCGCTGCAAGAAGGTTTTACATAAACAAACATCTTTCTTATTTTCTCATAGAATCATGTTTATGTGAAAACTTTTCTTTTAACTGATCAGCGGCATTAGGAGTTCTTTGAAGCATGTTTACTTACTGGATTGCTTTTCGAGTTGTCGGGTGGAAAAGAGAAGCGAGAAAAAGTGTTGAAAAACTCTTACATAGGTCGTATTTTCGATTTTTTCCCTTACTTTCTTTCCCCTCGCTCTCTCGTTGCTTTTCCTTTCAAATTCCAACTCGACGTCTGATTCGTGCGTTGTTTACATTTTAGAAAACAATTATTCGACGTTGAATTCGCGCCCGAAAGTTAAAAGTTATAAATTGTTGAACGTTTTTCTTTTTCGATGAAAACCAACTTTTTGTACGTAGGTTTTTTTCTCCTTCGCCACCCTTCGTCTGCCTTGCGGTAAAATGTAAACTCGGATGAATGGGTGCGGGCAACCGGAAATATATTAACTCGTTTACCACGAGAGCATGCGATGCGCTTTTTACGTATCTGTAAAGAGCGATCGAGTACCCTTTTTTTTTTTTCGCTAAGTGAATCTCTTAATCCTGCTTGTAAACATCATCAAAGCAACGTCTATAATGGGATTTTAAACGTATAGTGAAAAAGTACACATAATGGTGCTAAATGCAGACCCGTTAAGATTTTCGCGCAGCTCGAAAATTTCCAACGAAAATTGCTCATACTAGTACTTTGGAAACGAACGAGAAAAAAATTCCCTTTAATGTTCCAATACTATGGGTATTACTTTTCCAACTACGTGCTCTCACTTAATACAAACGTATCGAAGAATATCTTGCTTTCTTTCGTTTTTTTTTTCGCTTCTCAGAAACTTTCTCATAATAGGGTAACATGAAAGCGAGTGAAAATTTCAATTTGAAATTGAAACATGTTAAAAAACAACCCCAGAAATCGGATTCGAAACAAAAAAAAGGAGAAAAAAAGAACATCCTTTTCTTTTGAACAAGAAGCGCGTGTCGAGTTTTTGAAAAGCCTCTTGCCGAATCGAGGGATAGTTCAGGTGTAAACTTGGCGAATTTTCCCTTTAATTTCCATATCGAAATGAAGGTTTTAACATTCGTTCGCCTCTCTCTTTCTACGTCTTTATCTTGTTTTCAGAGAGTATACATCATCGCGTGTAACTATTTTTACTCGTACCCGGTGTTCTTTAGGAAAAGTGGAAAAAAAGTGGAAACATCGTCGTAACGTTTGCAAAGGTTTAAACAGAGAAGACTTATAGTGTATAAGAAAAATTTAATGCACGTCGAGTCAAAAAAAGGATAAAATCTTTCGCATGTAAAAACTGATGCCGATGCCGGCAATCAGCTTAAATGACACGCACGGTTGCACAGAGCATGCCACTTTGCCATACTTTTTATACTAATCTTCGTCGAAGAATTTAAATTCGTACTTTTGCGAGCGTTTTTCTCGACGAGCTTGCTGAGTGAAAGAGTTAATGAACGGGTGATTCTTCTACTTATTTTTGCTACTTTAGTTGTATGCAAAAAGTTCGCTAATTACGTCGTATGGCAGAGTGAAAATTTATATGAGGCTGTGAAAGAAGATTTCAGTCAGGTTGGGAACTGTGTGAGAACTGAGAAAGTGAAATGTTACGTAGCTAAGTTTTTATGAACGATAGACAGAGCTGAATTTTTTTTTGGAAAGTTGGAGGAAATGTTTAAAAAGTTGTTAGATGAGTGGTGAACATGTTGGCTTTACATATGGTCTTTAAGGCTTTTCCTTTTCATATTTAAAATTTAAAAAAAAATTGAAATTTTGAAAAAAAAATTAAAATTATTGCATGTAGAATGAATTTTTTTATCTGGAAAAACGATTTTTTCTTCTAGGCTCTCTTCTTTTGATATATGCCCTAAAAAATTACTATTTTGTTTTTGAGATTCCATTTGGAAAAAATTATGTTGACAAAAAAATCATTCGAATTATACAGCAGAGAATATTTTTGCTCAAAATTATCTGTTTGGACAGATTTTTCAAGAAGATCTCTCCTTTTTTTTATTTTTTTTCAACTTGAATTTTTATGTTTTATTGAGAAGGTTGATACCTGCCAAAAATCAATAAATTATCTCTTTGAGTAAGGTTATTTATAATACATACATAAATTAAATTATGGATTATCATTTTTTAAAAAAAAATTTCTTCAGGATAATTTTTCCTGATTTTGAGGGAAAAGGGTACAGCCGGGTACAAGGTGAATTTGGCTCCCGTTTCGATTTTCGACCTACTGATTTCCTTTGATGTAAAATAATTCTGGAGAAATTTTTGACCATCCATCCCCTTCCTTTCAAAATTATGCCCATTCTATAACATTATTTTTAAGAATTTTTAATTTCAATGGATGAACGGAAGTGACGGAAATTTTATTTTTTTTGGCACAAAGTGACATCTCGTAAAGGTGAATTTTAGATCGTCCCTTCGCGGTTTTTTTTTCGGTCATTCGAAGTTTTTAAACGTGAAAAGCGTCCTATAAGGGATGAGCTGCCACCTTAGAAAAAGTACTAAAAAATTATTTTTTTTGTACAGAATTTTCCAGTGCATTTGAGTTTGGTCATTTTTTTGAACCTAGGGCCGAAAATCACGAAAAACCGTGCAGAAATGTTGTTATTTTGGCAGATTTTTTCAAATTTTGAGCTATTTTATACGGAAATAGATGACCAAATGAAAGAAACTAACGTCGAATTCGTGTTTAGCAGGTTAAAATATCCCGATAAACACCCTTTTCGTGATTGTTTTAGTCAAAGGCGTCGGAAAGTAGGGTACTAGGAGTACGCTGTACCACCCCCTCATCTCCCCATCTTGACGAGGGTACAAAATATCATTTGTGCCCCCCCCCCATCACATCAGGTAGACATTGTTAAAGCATTAAAACATGGAAAGAAAATTTTGGCATTGAAATTTCAATTTTTTTCAAAGCTTTGCCTTCACTTCGCTCGGGCATAAATAAAATCACAATTATTTATGAATTATTTGAGGCAACATAGTAAAAAAATGCTTCTTTTTGCCCCCTCTCCCGAAAATCCTTCTGGTATATTCTTAGTCTCGGTACTCATTTTGTATGGCTCTCTCTCTCAAAAAAAGCTTCCGACACCACTGATTTCACTTGAAGTCTAAAAAATAATTTTTTTTCGCTGATTTTTATGATAAGAGATGAAGAGTCTCATCCAAATATTTTTTGGCTAAAAAATATTCTTGCACGATCTGAACTAATCTTTATTCAAAATTCTGATTATTTGTAATTTTGTGGGAACAAATTTTGAATTAAAATGAAAGGAGAAGATGAAGTGAAGCCCGGAAACTCAGATTTCCATCCTAGTATTACCCATTACTTTGACGCCAGCAACAAGATCATTTTCTCATAGCTCCTTCTAACTGCTTACTTTCCAAAAAAATTTGACCTCCATGTTTTTTCAAAGTTGAAAAGAGGAAGGATTGTTTCGAAAAAATACACCTTTTAATCATATTTCCAAAACAAACTTTGAAGCTAAAAATTCAAGACTGCCTTTAAATTTCAAATTGTCAAAAAAGAATTTCCCCTTCTTCCTCATCATGATTCCACATTTCTCCAAAAATGATCAATCTCACATAAAAATTGGCAATTTTAAGTAAATTCCAATATTATTCGGATCGACTAATAATTTCTCCCAACATCGAGGAAAAAAACATCAACCCAACGTTTTGGTTCACTCGTTACACCCAATGTCATATCTCGACGCTACACGACGACCCTCTCACTTCCCTTCTCCCACTCAGCCTATTTCCCATCTGGGTATATTCGGGATATTTTGCCAAAACGTCAAAACACGACGCCAAATTTACACTAGACACGATACAAGCCACCGAATCGCCTTATTAATTAATAATAATTAGTTTCAAATATGGTATGCCTCGGATTACTACAGCCTAGAAACCGAGGCGCGTTGTCGCGTTGAATGGCAAAAGACCGTAAATTCAATCAACGATCGTTTTTCATCTGGCGTTCGTTAATGGTTTCGAACACGGTCCATTCCGATGGTGGTCGTTGCGTTCAAGTATCGTAAATCAACGGTTTAGGTACTATCTTTAGGTACACCTCCACCCATATCGTGTTACTATGGGAAAACAAAACCCTATGCGGTGGAAGTAGACTTCACCACAACCAGATCATCGTTGTTAATATACAACTCAACATTACGCGGATAATCAACTCGACACACAGTTGGAAAAAAGGTACCCCAGAAAAACAAGCTATCAGCTAATCGCTGATCGTAGAAGGGTTTTTGCATTATTTTTGTTCTATAATAAAGTTGGTAACTTGTTACGCCTTTCCTTTGCTTGTTCTTTATCAGTAATTCTGTATTGCTGAATGAATGATGATTAATTGATTACTCGAAACTCGAAAGTCGAAACCATTTGAGGCGAAATTGGTGCTTGTCTCACTTTGATACCAAGCTCCTCATCTGAAGCATTGAAGCATACTAACCCTATATTGAGTCCAAAATCTGTATTTGAGACTTGAGACAAGGTAATTAGGTGTACTGAACTTTAATACACCTAAATATCTTTTCTCAAATATACCTACGGGTTTTGGATTTTGGACTCAAACGGTTAGTATTTTTTTTGCGTTTCGTTTGTTTCGTCTTTCGTCACACTTATCGACTATCGTTAATAAAATCAGCAAGCTTATTAGCTTTGTAATTATTTTGAAATCAGAAATATCTAAATATTACATTACGAAATTATTATTGAAATTATCAAATATTTAATTTTTCCGTTCATCATTGAAAACAAAACAATTTCTTTTATTTTTTTTTTGAAGATGCTTTGTTTGTCGTTTATCATTTTTTTTCATCAAATAATAATTAAAGCTTGTCATTGAAACTTTATAATTTCAAAGGCAAAAATGCTGGAATATTACATATTAGTACAAAATCATAAAACAGGTTTCAAAATATCAACTCAACACAATCATCAAAATAAAATAAAAAAATTCATTTTGTATGCATTCTCGCATCTAGATCTAGCAAATACGGCTCGCTGATTGGCCGTGTAGAAATACTGGTCGCTGATTGGCTACAAATTGAGAAAAAGAAGTAGAAGAAATAGAAGAAGAAGAAATAGAAGAAAAAACGTTCGCAATAGGGTTTTAGCGCTAAAGCGCAAAAACCCTAAAAAGCGAGACCGAATTTAATGAAATTCTTCGTGTTTTTTATTTGCGTCGACGTAGCTAAAAAAAATGCATAAAAACGAGTCGGTTGCATATTTTCGTATCACTGTTTGACGAATTAGAAATTATTTGGTAGATGTGGTGAATGTCGGTAGGCATTTTCTGTATGGTTTTAATTTCAGCAGTAGTTCTAGTAGGGGGAATATTAGCGTGATCGAAGTCGAGTAAACAATTCATTTTTTATTACTCCTTTGAGACTGGTTTTGGTTTTCATATTTTGATAAACTCGTCTGTAGGTTATTTATACGCCTTCTCATTTGGTTTAAAATATAAATATTGATAAGTTTCATTTGTATTTGGATCTAATATGATTGCTGGTGTTTGAGATTATTTTGTCAGTGTAGGTATTTTTTTCCTTGGTGGATATGAAGGTGGGTCGATTTTGACTTATTTTTTGTTGAAAAGTTGGATTGGGAGGAGCGGGAATTAGAAAAAAATGTAACAGAATAATTTATAGAAAAAAAAGTGTAACAGAATAATTTATAGAACGTGATAAAAAGAAGAGCAGGCGTCGGTCTTGATCCTCCCATCTCTTCCTTTCCTCTTCCTCGCCTCATCTTCTCTCATCCTCCCATGTTACCTCACATTTTGAAAATGAAAAATGAAAATTCTGATAATAATGATACCGAATTTTTTTTCTCAGTTTTTGCTTTTAATATTCTGAGCACATGCTTTGTGGATATCGATCTGATTTTTATTCTTAATTCTTCAAGTGATGTCCATCGACGTAGAAAAATTGTTGAGAAAATTCTAACGTCTCAGGGGAGAAATATGAAAATATCTCTTTTTTTCTTCAACAAAAATTCAATTTTTGTAGCAAAAAAACTAACATGACGAATTTTTTGCGCTTTTTTCAGGATTTTCTGTGCTCCCCTTGGTCCAGGGAAATGGTCAAAATCAAATATCAGATGAGCGTAATTATGCATAAAAATACTAATTTTTCCGAAATGGTCAGTCTTTGCTTTTCTGGTGTTTTTCACATTTTAAAACATCAAATAACCAAAAATTATAAAAGAGTGACCCAAAATTTAAAAATAATCACCATAAATACCTACATACATCGATAATATAAGTTGTGAAAATGTGCATACAAAAAAACAGAAAATTCCCTTGATTTTTACATGCAGAGATTGAAAATTCTTGAAAATAATTCAATAAAATGACCACAATTAAAAAAAAAAAGTTTTCTCAAAATATTGTTATTAAAATACCACCTGAAAGGTTTTGAATATAATATTTAAGCTAAAACTGATATTATTTTTTTGAACAATTTCTTTTATTTCAAAACTGTGTGTTCGTTCTCATAACAGTCATAACCCCTTAAATTTTGTTGGTAGGTACTCTCTCATTTCTGAGTCGGTGAAATTTATCAGAAATCACTGAAAAACAGTAAGAATTGCAGCACAGTAATAAATCAGTAAAAAAAATTCACTAAAAGCAAGTCAGTGAAAGAAAGTCACTAAAAATCAGTGAAAATTCGCTGAAAACTCAGTGATATTTCGTCTCCGTAATGCTAAAACCTTCCAAGTGCCAAATTTATTATTTTATAGGAGAGCTGAAAAACGTAACAAAATTTGCAATTGCGCTTATGGACTTGGCAAATTTTAAAATCCACTGCATTGATGTTTAAATCAATTTTTTACTTCTTTTTTTTTTAAATCGATGCAACTCGATTCCCTGAATCCGAAACACTAAAAACCTTGATTTTGAAAAAAAAAATGGCACTTAGAAAGGTTTTAGCACTACGGCGACAATTTATGAAATTTACTGAAAAATCCGCGAAATTCTTAGAACCATCAGTGAAAAATCACTGAAAATCAGTGAGTTTCACTGATTTTTCCTGTGCTGCAATTCTGATTGTTTATCAGTGATTTTTCACTGATTCGGAATGAATCAATGAAAAGATTGAAAAGTTGGTGATAAAACGTCAGAATTACAGTCCAGGAAGAATAAGCAAAATTCACTCATTTCCAGAGAATTTTCGCTAATTTTTCAGTAAATTTCATAAATTTTACTGATTTTCCAGTAAATTTTAAGAGATTTTCCAATAATTAGTTTCACTGATTTTCAAATTATCTGTTTGACTGATCTGCTTAAAATGAAAATTTTTTTACTGGTTTTTTTACTGTGCTGCAATTATGATTTTTCATAATTTTCACTAATTTTATGAACGAAAGAATAGGCAAAAATCGTCAGTAAGAATTTCGTTCAATTTTAATGGCAACTTTCGTTTTTTTGATCAAAAATTTGTTTTGCTTCAGATTTTTCAACTGACATTTTGGGATCTAATTGGCTCTTCGATCTAAGGAAAGACTGTAACGCATTATTTTGTCGTATACATAATCGCATCCAAGGGGGTTCAGAGGGCTCGAGCCTCCCTTAAGCTCGAAAAGGAGATTTTTTATTACAAAGATGTTAAAAAGGTGCATTTTTTTGCTCTTCAAGCATGATTTTTCAAAAAAAAATTGCCATTGTTTCGCTCGGGCAGTATTTTAGTCATTCTATTTTAAAAATTAATGATTTTTAGGTAAATTTATTCCATTGATTCAAACAGGTGAATTTTATTAATTCAGATTTATGGAATGTAAGGTATATTGATTGTTCCAAAAAATTCCGCAATTTTCCAAAAAAAATTTGCTCAAATCTGTTTTTGTATTACCAGCTTACTGAAAATACACTGGCTATGCCAGCACCACTGAAATAACAGGTTACCCAATTTTTTCATTGAAATTTGATCCCCCTCCTATTTTTCATCAAATTCTCAGTCCCTCCTCTGCAATTTTTAGTTTTGATAAAAATTTGACCGACACGTCTTAAAATTCAAATTTTGAAAAGCTTAAAATACACAAATAGAAAGCATAAGTACGAAAAATTCCTCCTTTCATTTTACATTAATTATGAAATTGTAGATGCGAAAAACGAAAAAATTCTTATAGATTTTTCAACATGAAGCGAAATATTGGAGAGGGGAGAGGGGGTTATAATCCAGTCCTGCGCTTTTTAACACGTTGTTTTGACACCAGGTCACAAACAACGTTTTCTACTCTTCTCCCCCTCTGAAAAATCATTTCAACTCGTCCTAATATCCAACTATTGCCGACCATTTTCAATTTAAATGCCTGGTTCTGCCACCAGTTGGTATATAATTAGAAACAATCAACCTCCCACGAGTAATATAGCACCTTGATGGCGTATTTGCAAGATGTTCTACCGACTGGGCGATCATCTGCAAAAATACGTTTTTAATCGAGATCCCTCCACCCTCCCTGCCTTCAATATTTCCCACTGCAGTCGGCATCATTTAGGGTAGAATATTTTGATTAAATAGGCTACAGTAACGTATCATTATACTCACATGCAACTTCAATGGTAGCCGGGTTGCTTTTTATGAGTCCGCGGGAAGACATAGCGATACATTCGCATTTGAATTTATCTTTGCCGAAATACTCTTCGACGTTATCTCTGGTAATATTTATGCTCGCTTCGATATTCCTAATACCGGTCTGCGGATCGACGAATACCTCGGATTGCACGTTGCTGGTGGAATTCTTGAGGCCGTTACATTTGAAGTTAATCTGCAACGCGTGCATAGCTTTACACTGTAAAGTGGCCGGCTTATTTTTAATCACGAACGTATCCAATGGCTCGACTTGGAATATGGGCAATGGCACCGCGTGATTCATACCGTCAATACTGGACGACGTGACCGGATTCTGTCCAAACGAATCTTCCAGCAGGTCGCTCTCGCCACCTTGGTCGCCATCCGCCCCAGCGCCGGTATTCTCTGCGAAAATCAGGAAAAAAATTACGCCATGAGTTTAAAAATACGATACACGTAACGTGGTGTGGTACGACATAAGTACGGCGTGTAGTTCAAATTTCACTCGAGCAATGGGATTACGAAACGGTTAAGCTCTGGGGATTGGCAAGACGCGAACGAGCGCGCGGATACACGCGGAGTCTAATAACTGTCAATTGTGAACCCCCTTACGATAAGTTTCCATATTCAATGGAGCTGGGCCTCGATAATAGAAATATTAGCATTTTTTTGATGGCTCGGGCTACTCGCTCGGTGTATTAATTCACGCCATCGCCAGATGTATAAACTTGTCCGACCAGAAATGGGGAATTAATTTCCAAAGCGACAATGTTGCGAATGGTATCGATAATTCGACTCTCCGCCGCGCTCCGGTCCGCCAAGATTTCATATTTTCGTGATACGGTCGCGGCGGCGTAGCGAAGTGACGAGAAAGGAGGAAAAATAAACATTTTACTTATTCCATATGTATAATGTATCCGAAGCGACCGGTAATATACCTACATAAGTCACCATTTACGTCAAACGTCATCTTACGTACATCTATACCTAGCTAAAGGTATACTTGAAAGTTGAATATCGTGTTCGACGTTCGTGATTTGAAATTTTTTCCACGCCGACGAGATTTATCGTACTGATTACCAAGCGAGAGAATTTGTCGCGGTGGTGGACCGTTGTCCCATCAGCCGCAGCCAGTTCGATGGATATTTCTCGATATAGATGTACTCGTCGAGTACCAACGTACCTTATACAAGTTCCTATTTTCTACCAACTAAAAGGACATTAAAAGTACCGCCGCCAATACCATTGACCATTACCCATTGTATCACGTTCATAAATAATCTTCTCGTACGGTAATTATAGAAGGGAAAAATTATTAAAAAGGTCTCGAATTCGATCACAATAGCTATTTAAAGAGATCCAAAAGAGGCAATGGTACTTAATGAGTGGCCAACTAATGTCCTCAGCTTGGCCAACAATGACATTTATAATACTCAGTCTGTGGAATACGATCGCATTGCGGAGCCTAAGTACGAAGACGATGACGACCAAATAGCATTATACTATACAGATTTCCATCACTATACGAAGCCGGTCACGACCGGACACGATCACGAACTGAACTTTGTACGCGACTCACGACCTCGACTGCGGAGCGCGGAGCTCAATAGGGTAATCTCTTTTCTAACGCATGTTCTTTCATAGATCAGACTAACGTATATTTTGCAGATTCGTCAAAGATAAACTCGATACTGGCAACAAAATTGCCATCTTCTTAATATACGTAGCTATACGAAGTACGTACGTACGATCTGAGTACGATGTACGTAACGTATACATTTGCCTTTTGCGAAACGCGATAGCATGTAGAGGTTTTTTATTTTTTGAAATCGTGATGACGATAGCGTAATATTTTCAAAACGTCATATGTGAAATTTACCGTTAAATGGCGAATCTGGTATGCGATGGTGATATCGTTCGGTAGTTTACGTATGAATTACGTAGGCTATGGATTTTATACGATGGACATAAGATTACGTAAAAGCTCCGGAATTCGGTTTTTTAATATCTGCTCGATGTAGGCAGGTAGGTTTTTTTTTTAAAAATTTTTAGGACCCCACCCTAAGTACCTTCTAGAAACGTTATATTTTTTGATCTATTTGTGGGAGCTATTTTTGCCAGTTAAATAATACCTACGTAATGAATCAATAAATCTTGAATAAATCGAACAAATTATTGAACAGTGATCAGAAATTCTCGATTTTGATCAGTGGGTATCTGAAATTCTGAAGGTTCTGGAGTTGACACCCAACACGTTGATTGGAAATAGCTAAACAGGAAGCATCTTCACCTCTCCTAATATTGGAAAAATTTCGATTAATTTTCGATTCAAACTGTAAATTCTTAGGTTCAAATAGGAAAATTTTTGGTTATTTTACGTCAAAATAATTGAAGTCTGAATCGAAAAATTACAGATTTTTTTCAACTTGAATAATGTCAGTCGAAAAATTCACTCTCAAGTTTGTTGTAGTTGAGTAACTTTGCATTTTTCCTACTAAAATTGCTATTTTATTGAATCAAGTTGTAATTTTCCTCCTAACGAAATTATTTTTCGACTGAAATGCCTTATTTCAGAGACAAAACAATAGAAGAGTGGCAAGGAGTGGTCTACCCCCCCCCCATCATATTTTCGTAAAAAATTGGCAAGAAAAAGCACTAAATTGATTTTTTAAATTTTAGCGCCTCATTTTGTTCGGGCATATGAAGATTAAAGTATATATAATTATAGCACTAGTAATATGACTGAGGGGTGGGGAGGGGTGGACACAATGGGAGGGGGAAGAGGGTAAAAATGCTTCATGATCATCTTTCCCCCTCCTATGTGTCCACCCCACCCCACCCCTCAGTCATAGTACGTAATAGTGCTGAATAAAAACAAATGGGTAAGGTGGGGTGAGTACATAGGGAGGGAAAGGGGGGTCAAGTTGTATTAATACCATCAATTCACGTAATACTACTATTTTCATGCCCAAAACATACAGTTTAGTGCGATTTTATACATATTATCGCGTTTTCAAATAATATCATATTTTCCAAAACCCCCTTCCTTCAGGACGCTCTATCTCCTATGATATTTATCGTACGAAAAAAAAATTCATACAAAAGATGTTTGAAATTGAGCGTAGAACAAAAAAGTACTAAGCTACTTTTGCCGTAAAATCAAATCCTGAGAAGTTATTCGGGAAAACCCAGTTTTGAGGGGGTGGAGCCTCCATAAAAAATTTAGCAAGGGGTCTAGGGGGTGCGGACTTTTTAGGGGTTAGTCAGGGGACCACTGGCGATAAAATCTTAGCTAGCTAAAAATGTTTTTTTATTTCCTTATTTGCCTACACTATTATGTATGAGAGATAAGGATTAAAGATTTTGTCTCCCTTTCAATACTAAAATATTGATTTAAAAATAATGATCAGATTTCGAATGCATTTTTCTTCGAAAATGTTTGCCCTCACGTCGCTCGAGTTCGATGAATTTATTTACACAATTCATTCTCGAAATTATGGAATAAAAATTCGCTTCCCTTCTATCGAGGGACCCTCACTAACTGTCCGATGCCGATCCACCTGGGGGATTGCCTATGTATAGGTTTTCAAAGAGCAACGCGCAAACTGGGCTTGAAATATCTGAAATGGAGCTGGTTTGGAAGATACAGTGTTGCCAACATTTAAAAATTATTAAAATTCAAAATGGAAAATTTTTGTATTCAAAAATAATTGAAAACCAATATATGCATATGGTAGAGGGTGGTGTGGAGAGTAAAATTTACGGCATGCATATTTTGCCTAACTCAACATTTGAAGGGGCAATTGACTTTCGAAAACAGTTATTTTGAAAATTAATTTCTGTTCAACTTTTTCAATTCTGCCACTTCAAATGTCGAGCTAGGCAAAATATGCATACTACAAATTTTACTCTCCACACCACCCCCTACCATATGCATGTATTGGTTTTCAATTACTTTCGAATACAATAATTTCCCATTTTAAATTTTAATAATTTTCAAATGTTGGCAACACTGTATCTTCCAAACCAGCTCCGATTTAGATATTTTAAACACAGTTTGTGCGTTGCTCCTTGAAAATCTATACATAGAAAATCCCTCAGGTGGATCGGCGTCGTACAGTTGGTAAGAGTCCCTCGTCAGACAACTGAATATTTTGAAGCAAAAAAAATGTCCTTCTCATTTATCAGAAAACTTAATGGTGATCTCGAATGAAATTTTAAAAAAAAATTCGATTTTTTTTTAAAAGGGAGGAAGTTATTAAGGAATAAGTATAGTTTTTTTTATGGTCAAAAAGGTGGCACGAAAAAAGCACGAATTTTTGTTTTTTGATTTTCGTAAAACTACTAAACTAGTTGGTAAATTTCTTTTTTTTTGAGTCAGCAAATTTCTTCTTTTCCAATAACATTATCCGGCAAATTTTTCATTTTCATTCTTCGAAATTTTTTCTCAAGTTTCGTCTTTGCCTAATTTCAGTCGAAACATATAATTTTGAGTTGAAAAATTTAGACAAGCACCTAATGCAATTTTTTCATTGGGAACGAAGTTTTCTGATAGGTATCTCAATTTCAACTGAAATATATTTTGCCGGGAAATTACCGGAAAAAGAATACAAATAACTATTTTTCCTGCTTTCATCAGTTTTCTGTGTCAACATTTTTCCAAAAACGCCAGAAATCTCTGAATTCTTCCTCTCTCCCCTCAATAATTCCAACTTCACTTTTCTCTCCACTGAGGAAGAGGGAGGGGGATATATCATTATATATCATTGGCAAGTATGCTACAATTTCAAAAATTCTCAAAAAATTGACCTCTTTCGTATCAGGTACCTAATTTGTACTTAGAGGGGGAAGGGGGTCAAGTACTCCGAGATGATTTTACAGTTAGAGTTATGAAAAAATCAGAGTTCACTCTTTTTGGCATTTTGTACATATTTTTGGATGAATTTATGACTTCATGAATTTTTCCCCCAACTTTTTTGGTGAGATTTTCAGGAAAATATTTTCGTCAATCTTTACGATGCAACATGGGTGTGTATTTTAAACCTCTTGAAAAATGATATAAAGGAAAAAAAGATTATCAACTGCCATTGTATATGGTAATTCAATGACTTATTCATCACTGAAATTCCAAATTTTGATTATTGATTACAATAAAAATTAGATTGCTATAAATCAATGGCCTAATCCGATAATATCAAGATATCAGTTCTCATGGATAATTTTATTAAAATGCTGATTGTTAAAAAATGTTTCAAAAACCTAAAATTTTAATGAAGAAATTGGACCAGTTCTTTTCCATTTTCTGCTCATCAAAATTTTTAAAATACCTCTGCCGAAATAAAACTTGGTAAAAAATCTGAGGAGTAAAAAAAAGAAATGTGCCGACTTCCGAAAAATTTTCCGATTCACCTACATTGAAATTTTCCAATTGGGGGAGGGGGAAGGTTAACCACCTCCTCGCTGTTTCGTCTCTGGAACTTTGCATAGGTACAGAAATAAGATGTCAAATTCTGAAAGTACCTACAATTTTTTCCCGAGTATTATGATTTTTTGAAATATTGAAAAAGATTAGAAAATTTGATATTTCAATACTATTTTCCTTCAAAATTGTGAATAGCTTTCCCTCCCCACTACAAATTCATAGCTCAGAAACATTTCAATCGAATGGGTGAATTAAAATCCTGCTCATTGGAAGTCCTCATTTTTGAAAAACACCTCCAGTCGATCATTTTAATACCAGGTCTTTCATTGCTTCCGGGTGCACTGTTGATTTGACTCCCGTAAAGTTTAAAAAAATTACTTACAAAGAATTAATATTATTTGTTATGCTCGGTTATGATTTACTTCTCAATGCGTTGCCTGGTGGGGTGGAGCGGAGCATGGCAGTGGTAGCGCACTGCTGGATATCATGTGAACGTGAGGTTAGCTTATTTAGAAATTGCTAATAATCGGTAATGCAATTTGATGGTTGCGTGTGAAACTACATAATAAAGTAACCCTATGTGAGATTGACTGCCGAAAAGAAAGGTCTATATTCTGACTAATAAGTATGGGTGTTCGACTCTGGTAATTCTTGGCCGTATATGGGGTGGAGTAACTTCATACAAACTCCTCAGTATAATTTATAATAAATAGTTGTTCAAACAGAAAAGAAATTGGTAGTTTTTATGTACTTTGGATTTTGGAGAAAAGAAGTTTGAAATAGTTCAAATAGTCGAAATTTTCAAATTGAACGAGCGATTCATTCATTTTGTTTTTTTTGAGAGATTTTTGAAGATAGGTAGGTATCTTGAAAAAATTTTGGAATTATTTTAGAACCAGCTTGCATTCAGATAGATACAAAATACTCGCAGAAAACGTGCTCAAAATACTAAAATAAGACATCAACTCGGCATAAAAGAATAAAAATACGAATTAGGTATGTATCTGATAACAAATCCGAACACGGCTGAATCTCTTCGCGTTGATTGATAACTCGTGCGAATCAAAAACCCACCTGACTCTATCTCTACGACCTGCAAGTATTTATTATTTTAGCATTTTTGGTTAAAGCCTTGAAAACTCCGCTACGGTTTTAATACGATAATCGTGGTAATTTGGTGGCGCGAAACAATAAAATCATTACTATCGCCGATTAGGTACAGGTACACGATCGTAAACCTAAAACATGCTCTTGAAATGCGAAAATACTAGACGCAAATCACGTCCGTGTAGTCATACTCGCGACAAGAGAACAGTGTTGCACACACCTTTGAAATACTCTCGGTACTTCTTTTTTCTAACCGTGTTGGCATTGTTTATTGATTTAATAATTTTAACTTTAATGAATACCAAACGGAAACAACGTCAACACGGGATGAATATGTAATTCCCAATCCAAAAGGTCTACGACGACGTTATTTCCGCTATTACCATCTTCCAAGACAATGGAGCCCGTCTTAACTCGACAATTAATATTTACTTTCTTTATTTCGAACCCTTTCGCACCCGTGATGGTGAAAAACCCTACACCGGATGACTTTTCGAGGATTGTGATATAAGTTGGGCCAGTGACCGGATTTAGATCCGTACGGAAGTTCTAAAAGAAAATATAGTGTTTGCTCGATTCTTGTATTTTTTTTTCGTAGTTGGAAATTTCGATAATTTTTTTAAATGATTTTTTTGCTGGAATTGTATTTTCATTGAATTTGATAGTTGATGAGTGGGGTGAGGAGTTTCAAGCAAATGATTTTCTGTTTCTGCTGTAAAATATTCGGCATACATATATACGTATTTTTTTACGATTCCGGTCATTTTATGTCAAATGGTGAATTTTTTTAGAGCTTTTTTTCATTTTTTCGACGTTAAATGCTTAAAAATGCTTTTTTTTGCCCAAAAAGCCAGAAAATCTTGCCTATAAATTGCAATTTTCATTATTTTTGTTTTCGACGAGTAAAAAAATCAAAGTTTACAAAAAAAATTACAAACTTCACTTTTTTCTAAAATAAACTTCGTTTTACGCTCTTTTTGTTTAATTTAATTCTGTTCTATTCCACATCTTTCAATAAAATTTTCATACCTATTTACCACTGCCAATTCAAATCCATATTTTTTGGCAAAAAATTCTCCTGAAAAAAATATAAAAATTTACCGACAGTGTACGTATCGAAGTAAAAAACTAAAAGTTGGTAGATACCCTACTCTCCCAATTATAAATCAGTGAAAATTATCGATAATCACTGAGAAAGAGTCAGAATTGCAGCGCAGGAAAAAATCAGTGAAATTTTTTTCACTGAAAACAAATCAGTGAGAAAACTCACTGGAAATCAGTGAAAATTCACTGAAAAGTCATCGAAATTTATGAAATTTGCTAGAATATCAGTGAAAATCGTTGAAAAATCAGCGAAAATTCGCTGAAAATCAGTGAAAATTCGCTGAAAATCAGTTAATTTTGTTGATTTTTCCTGTGCTGCAATTCTGACTATTTTATCAGTGACTTTTCACTGATTCAGAATGAGAGAGTATTTTGGACCTCTCGAATCACTTGGCAGCGGTTTCAATACGTTTCAGAGACTCCAAAATTTTTTGGAATTTTCCAGCAATGGAGAAAAGTCCATAAAAATGGTTCATATGAATTTTAGCACCTATGATTGCGAGTACGGTACTCATATTGGTGACTTTGAACCGACAGTTACGAATTTTTGAAAATTATGCTTTAATCGATCAAATAAGTTACCAATACGAGTAATCCGTGATTATCGATGCTCAAGTTCATATGGACCATTTTTATGGACTTTTCTTCAGTGCTGGAAAATTCTAAAATTTTCTGGTGGATCTGGAACGTCTCGAAATCGCTTCCAATCAATTCGGGAGGTCGTAAATAGGATACATACCAAATTTCAGGTTTTTTCGTTGATTAGACAGAGTGATGAGGTCATTTTGAAATTTCATATATTCGTCAAAATTCGAGAAATAAACTTCAGCACCTGAAACTTTGGATTGGGGTTCCTCGTTGTTGTACTTTCGATTTATTTTTGTTTCGATTCAAAATTTTCCCCTCAGTAGAAATACCTCCCTTGTAAATTACAAACGCTTTTTACCAGTGGCACCAAGGTTTTTTTCAACCCACTTTTTCTGAAAGGCCCAAAATCAGTGTCAACTCAAAAACCAATTTTTGACACCTAAGGGTGGTTTTTTTATCCAGGCTCTCATGTTCTGAAAATTTAAGGAATTGTTTGACTGTATTTTCGAATTTCAATCAAAATTTTGGAAGCGTAAATTTTTTAGAGTGAAAAGAACTGAAAAAAACGATAGAAAATTCGTGAAAAGATGGCAAATTCAAAATTTAAATCAACGTATGTTGAGCCCTTTTCCATCTGTTAAAAATGGAATAATCGTTTAAAAAAATTGGTATAATTTTATTTCTGCAAAATTATCAAACTTCGTTGAACAATTCATCAAATATCAGATTATAAAACTATTTTGTCGTTATTGATATTCTTTTCCAATTTTAGCAGCCTCATTACCTCATTCAGTTAAATTACCTAAAAAAAAATATTTGAAATTCAATCCAATTTTTCATTGATTCGAATTCGAGGAAAAAATGTGCTACTCACTCAATTTTTTTTTCAAAAAATTAATAATATCATCATTAGAAAATAGTCTACAGATCTTTAGATTTCGAAACGTCGCGTTGTGGCGGTAAACTCATCTCCTTCCTGTCATTTTATGTACCTAGAGGATCTTCGATAGAAAAAGGGTGACAAGTGAGCGTATGTAGGCATTTACTTGAAACCTAATATTGAAAAACATCCTTGAAAATCGTTGAGATTTCTGAGTAGGTAAGGTACCTACCTATTTATTTTGAGCACGTTTTAGGAGTCAAAGTTTGAAATGTGTGAAACAAGAATTTCGAATTTTGTACAATTTTCACATGTAATTTACCCATTTAATTCTTAACACATTAACAATACCTTTTTTTGAACGATTCTACCGTAAATATTTCTGTACTCTCTCATTTCGATTCAGTGAAAAATCACTGATAAACAGTCAGAATTTCAGTGCGGAAAATATCAGTGAAATTTACTGATTTTCAGCGATTTTTCACTGATTATTCAAAGGATTTCTCAGATTTTCAGCGAATGTCGTAAATATCACTGAGTTTTCAGTGAATTTTCACTGATTTCCAGTAATTTCACTGACTTGCTTTCAGTGAAAAAAATTTCACTGATTTATTACTGTGCTGCAATTCTGACTGTTTTTCATTGATTTTTAATAAATTTCACTGATTTAGAAATGAGAGAGTAATATTTTCAAATTACGATCGGCTTCAAACATCGGTGTTATTTCCATAACTCTTCGTTGATATTCTGTCCATAACTCCGTATAGATCGCTAATAAAATCATCAACATTGTATGGCACCATGCCGAGTAGGATGTCTGCTGGAGGCATTCTGCCTAATTAGACGTAGGAAAAAAATTCATATACAAGTTGATCTATTATGATCGATGCTCTGGTTTCCATTGTCTTCGATAATAATGGATTCCGTATTACGAAAATAATTTAGTTTTCGAGGAGAGCCAGTGGGTCTATGTATGAGGGTGTGTCCTGAAGTCAATATGCCTCGTTCCAATTCCACTACCTAATATGTTCCATCGAAGCATCATACAAAGTCAATATGCCTATCAGATATTATTATCGAGACGACTTATATAGGTACATGGCTTGGTCTTTATGCGGTGCTTCTTTTTTTCCAGTATCGAAAAAATATACCTACGAACATAAAAACACACCCTACCAATCATTGTTTTATTAAACTTCCTTCCTTCGATTGTTCACCGGATTTTCTCATTGCTGTATGTGGAAATGGGAACCACACGCCGCGAGAACATGCAAGATGGACAGTTTGTTTTTGTCTTAGCGGGATACTTTGTCACGTGAAATTGTTCAGTATAAAGGGCGAAGAAGACGAACAGACGTGGAACATTTCTCCGAAGATCTCAGCGATTGCTCGGTGCCTCACATGCTTATGCATACAGACGAACTTCTCGACTTATTGAAAGTCTTAATTCTTCGAATGACCAGTCGCAGTCTGGAGTACGTACGAAGTTCGAATAAACACTTTTGAAAGTATTCGTGAATAGAAATCATCTCGCTCAAATACATTTAATATTGATTATGTCAATGACCACTCAGAAAAACGAGGCGAAAAAAGTCTATAACTAAAGTAAACAAAGAAGGAAAACATTTCAGCGACATTCGTCATGTGTTAGTATTTCCTTTAACGTATGTACATTGTACATATACGAGTACGAAATCCGGTGTACCCGACAACATTATTGAAATGTCAACGGAAAGTTTGCAAAAGACGTGTAATAGAATGGGCGAATCGAATTTTTTTCCATCGCAGATAACAACGTCGAAGGACGGCGAAAAGAAATCCGCGCGTGCGAAATATTCAAAAGTATACGAAAAAAAATAATCGAGGTAAATAAAAATATAGCGAAAAAAGTACACACTTTAAACGTTGGTTTTTTTTCGTCCTCTAATAGGTAATGTTTATCGAACTGCATGAAAGTTGTGCATGCTTCTGCGAAACACGCGATATAAATGTCGATCTTGTGTGTACATTGTTGTAATTCACAAGGCTGGAAAAAGTGCGAAAACTTTCCGGTTTCATAAACTTGCTCTATACTGGGCTTCTCTATGGTATATGGCTATACATTCTACATGATTTTATCGTCTGTTACAAATATTACGTATGGCAGACGATGTACGCGAATTTCGTCTAACTGTGATAGTCCCTGCGGTTAGCATGAAAAAACGGGGGCATACTGCACTTTTTGAACACGGGTTGAAATGTGGTTTTTATTTTAGTATGACTCAAAAGAGAATTTTCGAGAAGTGGAGACGTCAAAAATTTTCCTTAGGAGTGGAGGGAGTGGGAGTTTTAGGGGGAGTTTTACCCCTCTTTTTTCGCATGAAGGGGTTGAGGTAAATTTGGTGTCATTATCATATAATTCGACTCTCCTGAACTCGAATCTGCAATTAGTTTTCCGATCTGAAGCGTAGAATTCGCACAATCGTATGATTTGTGTCGTAAAAAGAGGCTAATTTTGAGGAAAAAGAGGTAAAATTGCGATTTTTTCATCTTGAGACGAGTGATGTGGTTCAAGTAAGGTTTGAAACCAGTTTTTTTTATGATTCGAACCTCCTGAATTCGAATTTGTTATTGGTTTCCCCATAGGAAGTGAGATACCTTCTTGCTCGTCGCTTTTTGGTAGTGAAAAACAGGCAATTTTCGCTAAAATCGACACGAATTCGCAATTTCCTATCTTCTCAAGCCAATACCTCGAACCAATCCTGGTATGAAACCATTTTTAGACGTAATTCGAACCTCCTGAACACGAATTTATGATTAGTTTCCCGATTGAAAGTAGAGAATTCTCTCAATCGTGAAATTAGTGTAACGTAAAACGCCCAATTTTTGGTAAAATCGACTCGAATTCGCTATTTTCCATCTTCTCAACCTAATACCTCGAACCAATCCTGGTATAAAACCAGTTTTAAACATAATTCGAACCACTTGAACACGATTTTTTGATTAGTTTTCCGAATTGTTGGAAAAAATTAGAACTGACCACTCGTTCTATTTAACCCGTGCAGATGCGTCAAATTTTCCACGGCGCTCTCGTGGAAAGTACGGCGTTCACGGGCCAATGGATTTTACACATAGAAAATACGAAAAAAAATCTCCATTTTCGTTAAAACTAAAGAAAGTTGTAACGGATTAGTTGAGAATTTTCCAAACATTTCTTTAGCTCTATGTGACTTGAAGGGGCTGAATCAATTTTTTTTTTAAGTCCTTACATTGAGGAGCTATGGCCCAGCCCCCTAGAGTCCCAAGAAGCTAAAAACTTTGTTGGTGCTTTATCTGGGTCCAAAAAGTGCGAATTAGACATGAAAATTATTTTATATCACAATTGGGAGGACGTGTAGTGTTTGGAAAAATTGAAAATCGCAATTTCATGTCAGTTTTGGCTAAAATTGGGCGTTTTACACTACACTAATTTCACGATTGAGAAAATTCTCTACTTCCAATCGGGAAACTAATCATAAATTCGTGTTCAGGAGGTTCGAATTACGTCTAAAAATGGTTTCATACCAGGATTGGTTCGAGGTATTTAGTTGAGAAGATGGAAAATTGCGAATTCGAGTCGATTTTAGCGAAAATTGACTGTTTTTCAGTACCAAAAAGCGACGAGCAAGAAGGTATTTCACTTCCTATGGGGAAACCAATAACAAATTCGAATTTAGGAGGTTCAAATTATATAAAAAACTGGTTTCAAACCTTACTTGAACCAAATCACTCGTATCAAGATGAAAAAAAATCACAATTTTACCACTTTTTCCTCAAAATTGGCCTCTTTTTGCGACACAAATCATACGATTGTGCAAATTCTACGCTTCAGATCGGAAAACTAATCGCAGATTCGAGTTCAGGAGGGTCGAATTATATGAAAATGACACCAAATTTACCCCAACCCCTTCATGCGAAAAAAGAGGGCTAAAACTCCCCCTAAAACTCCCCACTCCCTCCACTCCTAAGGAAAATTTTTGACGTCTCCACTTCTCGAAAATTTTCTTTTGGGCCATACTAAAATAAAAACCACATTTCAACCCGTGTTCAAAAAGTACAGTATGCCCGAGCTAACCGTAGGGACTATGAATGGGGTTCATGTACGTTACCGGATTGGGTTCGGAATTGAAAATGAAAAATTTGCGCAATATAAAACGAATATGTGCTTATAAATTGTTACCTTGTTCGGCGATGACAAGCGATGTTGCGTACGTCAAAAAAATCACAGTAGCGACCCACAGGAAGTGGCAATCATTATGAAATATAACCATGCTTGTTCGCGTATATTCGTTTATCTTTCTATAAGAGTCGCGTATTTCTTGATTTTTTTTCTCCACCTCCCCTTCACTTCTTCGCTTCCAGCGTCGACGGATATCAAGAAAGCGAAACGGTGCGCCCGAGAAATTCAATGACGACTGAAAAGTTGACACGTGTCTTTTCACGATTTACTATATTGCTTCGAGAACACGACTCATGTCACCGTTCGCGTTCGGCGTATGTGGCTCGGCGCTCTTTGGTGGTGCTGCTTCTTCTAATCCAACCGATTCGTTTCCCAGTCGAAATCGTCGCCCTGAAAATTGTAATTTCTAATTAGAATACGTCGTTGAGCGTTGAACGTGTGTGTCATCGAGTTCGTGATCGAATTGAAAAAAAATGTGTGGTATTGAGTATACGAGATGAGGAATTGTTGAAACAAAGGCCTGGCGACAGAAGAATGAAAATAATGGGAATTAATTTGGGGATTCGTTTTTACCCGGTGGGAGGGAGAGTGGTGATTTGTTTGAAAGCTCCGCCAGTGTGATAATGGAAAAACGAAGTTTAATTCAAGTTTTTCAAATAAGAAGAGAAGGTGGGAGGAGGAGGTCGGGGTTCAATCTCGATCTGTATTTTTTAACGTATGGGGGGGGGGGGTAAGGGGAGGGAAATCTTTGAACGATGGTTTCCTGTCATTCATCTAGCTGGTTAAGCAGACGACTTTCTTCAGAATTATAGCGTTTTTTTAATGAAATATCAGGGTTTCAAATGTTTTTCTTTAAATTATAGGTCTTTATTGAAATTTTAGATTGCAATAGTACATTTCGTATTTTGAAAATATTTAAACATCTGAAAAAATGCCACTTTCGAAAAAAAAAAAGTCAGTGAAATTTATGAAATTAGCAGAAAAATTGGTGAAAACCTTTGAAAAATCAGTGAAAATCTTTGAAAAATCGGCGAAAATTCGTTGACAGTCAGTGAATTTTGCTGATTTTTTCCTGAGTGCAATTCTGACTGTTTATCAGTGACTTTTCACTAATTCAGAATGAGAGGGATACTTAGGTACTTTAATACACAATTAATTAATCATGTATCGAGGTGTCTACTGGCAAGAAAAACAAGAAAAACCAGAAATCAACAAGAATTTTGCCTTGGAAGCGAAAAAACAAAAAGGAGGGTTTGGAAAAATTTGAAGCAAGAAAAATGGTATAAAAATGCCAAGAGTAATCCAGAAAATAGCAAGAATTTTCATTTTTTTAGATCTAGCAGACACCTTGAGTATGAATTCGATTCAAAATCTGACAATTTAAGAAAATTGATAAAGAGTGAAAAAAATGTTTCTGAGTTCTTCGACTAAACGCAAGATACCTCTAATTTTTCGACTCAAAACGAAAATTCTCCTTCGCCATCCCAAAAAAAGTAACCACTTCCGGAATTTTTTTGACTTGAGCCAATTTTTTTCATTAAGAAATTCAATTTTGTCAATATAATGGTGGGATGGGGGGGGGGGGGAGTTTCATCAGCGTCCCTTCGGTCGGCATTGACCAAAGATATATTTTCACTGATTTTCCAGTTATTTTTCTTACTGATTTGTTTTCATTGAAATTTTTTTCACTAATTTTCTCCTGTGTTGCAATGCTAACTATTTCTCAGTGATTTTCGATAATTTTCACTGATTTATAAATGAGGGAGTACATATGAAATTTTTATGAATGTTCCTTCCTTCCTTGGAAATTTGAAATGTTGAAGTATAAAATGATCAATACTTCAGACATCATATACCCCTAGGCATACCTACTCAAAATTTTCAAAAAGAAAGTAACTTTGGTAACTTTTTCATATGCTAAAAAAAGTACCTAAACGAGTTTTTCTGGAGTTTCAACGTTCAGAAAAAAAGTAAAATCCTATTCATTTTTTTTGTGAGAATACTTTTTTATTATTCTCATTTTCCTGTTTTGTTCATTTTTTTTCATGATTTCCTACTTTTTCTTCAGTGTTTGCCCCCTGTGGTGGGTAGTGGTTTTAAAATTCTCCTTCCTTAAAATTGTGAATATCATAATAGTGTTCAAGATGTACAATTGTACACTGATTTGACCAAAATTTCATAACCTTTTATTCATCTTGAGAAGGGTGTAAATTTTCAAAACGTACATATATAATAATTTCTTTTTACTTCATCTTTCCTCATCCCTCCAATTCTTTCAAAATCATAATTATAGGGGGGCAACATGACATTCCTTTCCATCTACCTGATTAAGAAGTGGATGTTTTCAATTAAACAAGTTTTGAACGAATTTTACAGAATTGAAATTGAAAAAGAGAAAAATTGTTTAAAAAATTTATGCCAAGAAATACTTTACAGATAATTTACCTGAAAATGGACGAAACTGATTATTCAAAAAACTGCTTTTTGAGTCAAAAAATTAACAATCAGTAGATAATTTCTCTCAAAAAAATGTAATTTTCTCGCGAATGTAGATCGATATCACTCTTTGAAATTTTTCTCAAAATTTATACAATTTATTCAGTAGTATCACTAGAATGTGAAAATTGAGGGGTAGGGTAAAAATTCCTGGATAAAAAATTGTTTTTTTTGGAGATGGCTATTCAAGTCTCCTACTTGTATGTACATGTACCTATCAAGTTGGAAAATTTTGTCAAAAACCCAAATTTGGACAATTTTTAGGAGGTCTGAATATTTTTTAGAGTAGAAACATCCTGGATTCGAATGTCTTTTTCGAATTGATTTCTGAAATAGGTGTATAAGATTTTAAAATTTTTATCAAAAGATATCTATTTGAAATTTCTTTGATCGATTTTTTGTGCATTTCAAGTTGGTTTTAAAATTTTAATTTTGAAATTTTTTTAATTTTTGATTTTTCAGTCAAGAGTTGGTCTACTCCTGATCTTCTGAAAAATCTCCGGATAAGTAAATAAAATTTTCAGGTATCATTGCCATTCTTTGTTGCTCTGCTCTGTTTTTTGGAAAAATTTAAAATTGAGTTTAACAAATATTTTCAAAATATTTTTTCATTTATCGTTCTTCTTCGATGCAAATTTTCGCGAAATACCATCTTCATTGAGATTCTGACCTCTCACGTGGAAATACTTGAACTCGATCGATTTACAAGTGAGCTGATCACTTGAAAAATCCTCTTACGTTGATGACTTGCACTCCACATAGATTTCATCGACGATAAATAAGTACCCCTCACCCTTGACCTGTCCTTCGAGTTTCAATTTCCACAATTTGGCGACATTATAATCGCATCTGCGAACTTCGCAAAGAAAATAAATCAAATAAGAAAAAATCTAGCGGTGCTTTTGAAGCTCTAGATGGCGTGTGCACTATCGCAGTGTATTTATCTGCAGGTAGTAGAGAAAAATTAAAACGCGAACTCTTATCATTGGTAAATAGCGATACGGTGCAAATAAAGAGTGAAACTTGCGAGTGGGCGAGTTGCGAGTGCATTTACCAGACACGATTCCAATATGCGAGTTCAAAAGGAAGACAGAGAAGGAATGAGAGAGTCTTTCGAAGAGCGAAAATTTCACTTATTCAGATTAGAACGGCGAATTAAAATAATTGATTCTGTATCAGAGGCAGGTATTTGCGCATATTTATAAAATCTCGCATTCTAAGCTTAGTCGATCGATTAATAGAATGTATAGAATTGTAGGAGTTATCTTGATTGAAAAAAAAAACTCGTTTCTAAATTAAATAAGTTTCAAAAATTATAATAATAAGTATCTTTTGATGAACTTTTATGGACGTCTCGATTTCATCATTCGTTGTTCTTTTTAACGTCTGGCATATAAAAATATACCCACAAAGCAATCTGCATTCTGTATCTTTACTTCCTCTTATCTTGAATTATCAGCTCCTTGTTACCAAACTGATTCTATTTTTAAACCTTGCACTAATCTTCGATAAGAATCTGTACGATAATTGCAAAATGCATCCTGCCCTTATCAATTACTTATTCCATCTTAAATCCTCCCAATGGAAAACATATCTCCATATTTGATAAGAATCAGATTATTTGGGAATGCATCCGGTACTCTTATCAGCTGTTCATTCGCAATCTCAATTGTATCGATAAAGAAATCTGTCAGATGAAGGCAATCCAATCTTACTCTAAAATTACTTCGACGATTCTATCTCGACTCGATTCAACCGCGAACAACAAAAAAAAAGAGAAAAAAATCAACTCTCGTAATCATCGAATTGTGCGGGAAAAACTTTGACCGCGTAAAAATTATACTTAAAAACAAAAACCTGCGAGATTTGTTCAAATACTTGAGAAACTCTTTATTATCAAAATCTTCCTCGAGAAAATAAAAGGGAAAAAATACGAATGTAAAAAAAACTTCATCGTGTATTTCTCGCCTTTGCGAGAAAAAAAAGGCAAAAAAATTAAAAAGTTAGCGAAGAATAAGAGAATACGAATTAATTTGAAATTAGGAAATTTTTGCAGACTTTATACGCGCATAATAGATACATTGAAAGCGGTGAAAAAGTAATTTTCATGGGATTAAAGTGACATTATAAGCAGTAGGCGAAAAGTAAATATTAAAAAAATAAACTTTCTTATTACTTTATAGAAAGTTCACAAACCGAACGTGGTACAACGAGGAGGCAGAGGGGGGAGATCGAGAAGGTACCGAAACTCGGGGATTTTTTTATTCGCCATTTCGTGGTACATTGGCGCGTGATTTTTTAATCTGCATTTAAACGTGTAAATAGAAAGGGAAAAAAATCCGAGGCGAAAAATTGCTCGTAAATATATTGATTGATACGGCGAGTTTTTTTTCTTGGCCAGCAATACTCGAAAATGTTGCCGAGCTTTCGATCAATTTGTAAGCATAACCGGAAAATACGGCGGAAATCTTTTACGCGTCGTGAATGCGTTATTGTTGACCAACTTTGAGCGCAGCTTTTCGCCGAACGTACGTAGAGATATTTGGCCAAATATAGTATACCAAATGTCACAATGTGGAAAACATTTATGTATAAAAATGTCAAGCTATCCGACTCGGAAATATTTTCCCAGCTCGTAAACTTTTTTTCAGTACGAGCGTACTTTTCAAGAGCCATTGTCATATGAAAAATGATATTTGAACCGAGAGCGTCCACCTATCGCTCGCCAAAACCCAGCCGACCTGTTCGGGCAGGCCAAAAGTGAAAGAAAATATTTCGTCGGAGCCGAAATAAAAATAAAATACGAAAGCTACCATACATGGTTGACTTTTAAACCAAATGAAACGTTTAGAGAGGCTTTTAGGAGAAACAGAGATAGAGGAAAAAACACAAGGTGTAGTTTACCTGTGTATACCAAACGACCGCGTGCGCATACAATATTAAAAACCCCAACGAGAATGATGTTTACTCAGCGTATCTAATCGTTCGTTTGTCTTGCAAATGTCAATACCGGTACCGATGTTGGCATTATAACAATCGAGCACCTCTCACTACCGAACAATTGTTTCTACTCGAGCCAAAAAAACAAACCATATCTACATTTTAACTCATGCAAGACGCTCATTTTTCTGTTTTCTGTAGTCCGAATAATAATAATAAAAATCCTTCCCATCCTCCCCCATCCCAAAAAAATCACCTGGGTATGGCAACTTCGTATGATGAAAAAGACTCGGGGAAATTTATTCCACAATGTATAGCAAAGCTCGTTTCCTATATCCCTTCGTGTACGTAGTATCTCTATCCGAAGCGCAGCTATGTGCAGACGTAGCCCCGTCTCGCTGAAGAAAAATACGAGATGGTATTCGTGCGCCGTGTTGAGTACGTAATGCCACAAAGTCATCGCATTTTGTTACGTTACAACATGATTTCAATGTTGGAAATGTTTGCTCGTGTTTAAATCGACATTTTATGTTAAACAATTTTTATCCCTAGTCGCGTTTATTTTCAGTCGAAACGTCCTTTCGAATATCCTTGGTTGGGCGTTAATCGTGATAAACACCTGTTTTCTACCAAGAAGGTCTACGTCGAGTAGAGCGCCTTTGCGGTGTGATATCGGTGGAGATATTTCTGACATATACATATGTACGTGTATTTATGGTATAAAGGCACCGCGGTTTGTCATATTTCGGGTGTCGTTTTCAATTTCTGCGAAGCTGATTTAAAACAGACGTACGAGAAATCCGTTCTGGGTGGTTTCGTGTGAATGTGATGATTTTTTTCTCGATTGACGTTGAAATATTTTAAAATTTTATTTCGATGCGGCTCTGTATTATTACCTTGGAGACCAGGAGATGAACCGAAGTTGGATAATTAGGAAAAGATATGGGTAAAACAAAGAATTTCAACTCAGATGTTAATTTTGGCTCTAAATATAATTTGTCCGAAAAAAGGCCATAAGTCAACACATTTACGATTTTTTTGACTAAAATCCAATTTTTTTTTTGCGAAATTCCATTTGATGATTTTTGGAGGAGCAAGCTGCCTCCTCTGCCCCATCCTCTCGTTTGGTTCGGTTCTGTGTGATCTGGGGTTTTATGGTTTTGAAAAATTTGCAGGATAGACTGTGAGATGGCGGAGATGACGAGGAGTATGATGGGTGTGTCTAAAAATTCATAACAAAAAATGGTAAAAAAAAAAGGAAAAAAGATTTTTTGATTTTCACATTTGACTCTTAATCTTGACTCAATATTAAGTAAAGACAATTAGGCTTCGTTTTTTGTTTATGGGTCATGAAGCAATGAAAAAAAGTGAGTTTTATCTTGAATGAAAATTTTTTAATCATAGGTGTGTTTTTGAGTAAGAATCAATGCGACTTTATGAATTATAATATTAGACTTTGAGATAATTTAATGAAAATGTATCGTTGACTTTAAGACTTTGGGACTTTTTATCTAAATTTTGACTTCAGTATTTTTCATGAAATTTGGTTTTAGGTGCAGTAAAATAGTCATTTTTCAATTTTGTCCCATTTATTTTATTTTTGGAATTTCAGATTTTGAAAAGCGGTGATTAAAAAAATTGCCATTGACTTCTGACTTCAGCTTATCATTTTTTGTGGCATTCAAAATTATAAATGAATCTCCAGCTAAAATTTTTTTTTTTTGTCTCTCCAAATCTATAATATTCAATTCCCTTCCACCCATTTTGGGAGCTCATCGCAATTCGTAATAGATCTCCCAACCTTGAAACCTATTCATTCTAAAAAAATGGAAGAAAATTGCCAAAGCTAAACTAAACTGAAGAAATGAAGTGGAGGCTAAAGGCACATTCGTCTTCCCCCTTAATTTGTAAAATTAAGTTCAAGTAAAAAAATAGCAGAAATATTGACTCATTCCATTAGATTGAAGTCAAAAAAGTTGAGGAAAATTACATGCAAGTTGAACAAATTGAAAAAAATGTCCCGGATCGAGAATTTTCGATTTTATTCCCCCCACCCCCCCCCCCATGCCGACTTCAATTTTCTCTGAATTTTTACGAGAAAATAGAATGAAATCAGTAAAACTAGTTTGAAACAGTGCAAGAAGCTCAAAAATTACACGCCCAGTATAATAAAATTTCAAAAAAAGTGATGAATAATTTAATAATGACAAGCAAATTATTAAAATGTCGCGAGAAGTGTAAAAATGATTCAAAAGTTCTGAAATTTGATAATAACATAACAAAAAATGTGGAAAATATTATGAAATTTTCGAAAAAAAATTATGAAAATTTTAAAAATATTTCCCAATGTGGGCATGCATCATAACAGAATTTTGAATAAAAAAAAGTAACTTTAGTAACTATTTTTGACAAAAATAGCAACCAAAAAGTAACCTCAGAATCGTTGATTTTTAGGTATTTTTAATGAAATGTGGCAGTGTATAGCAAAAACCACTTTGTCAATTTTAATGTGGGGTCTCATTTTACTCAATAGGGATTGCAGATTACCATTATGCATAAGAAGGGGGTTTTGGCCGGACCAACAAAGTATGATTTTTCCTAGACACTGCTACAAATAATAATATTTTGCAATGTCACCTCCATTTTTATTCTTCAAAAAAATATTTCTTCGTTACAACATGAAGAAATGCCATCGTATGCATTTTTTTTCAATTGTAGCATTGTTTTTTTTTTCAAAAATACCTAAATTTCTTTTTTTTTTTTTAAATAGTGAAAATAGTAATCTAATAGTAACTTGTGAGAGAAAAAGTAACATTTAGTAACCAAAATCGAAAAAAGTAACCAGGTTACTTGAAAAGTAACCAGCTATGATGCCTGTGAAGGGAATTTTTACAGTTTTGATTTCGAGGGCATTTTTAGACAATTTAATGATGATTTAATTAGTTTTCCCGCATTTTAAATGTTTATTTGTAAAATTAAAATTTTTTTCAACGTTTCAGAAAATTTATTCATACCTACTAATGGGTTAAAGTTTTTCGCAGGTAATTATGTAAATATTTTTAAATGTTCTCTTGATATTTCAAAAATTTCCGAAAATTCTCTACTATTTTAATCAAAATCCGTTGTGTTTTAAATGGGCTGTTTCCTTCCTTTTTTTAAGTTTAAAACACCTCGTGATCTGGTTGCTCAACAAATGTTTTTTTTTTGCTTTTTTAACATAATTTTTTTTATAAACATTTGTGACATCGCTTCGCTTAGGTGGTACTTATGTTTTATTTTCTGCACAGTACTCTCTCATTTTTAATCAGTGAAAAGTCACTGATAAATATATAGTTAGAATTACAGCCAGGAAAAATCACCAAAATTCTTTGATTTTCTGCGGATTTTCGCTGATTTTTAGTGAATTTTAGAGATCTTACTGACTTTCTAGTGAGTTTTCACTGACATTCCAGCAATTTTTTTCACTGTTTGCTTTCAGCGATATTTTTTCACTGATCTGTTTTCCAGTGATTTTCGATAATTTTCACTGATTTATAAATGAAAGAGTATCTTTGTGTTTTGAAAATTTTTCTTCTGTTAATTAAACCTTAACATTTTGTTTTCTCAAAGTCAGCTCTGTAATGAACACATTTAATTCTTCCTCCTTGAGAAAATTTTGGATACTCCTCTTCTCTTGAAAAAAAAAAACCATTTTCCCTAGTTTTTATGATTTCACTCATTCAATCGTGAACTGATTACGAGATGAGCTTTGGAACGTAGAAAATGATTCAAATTTCCAAAATTACAATATTTTATCGTTTTTTAAAAAATTTATTGCGAAATTTTCGACTTGATGAATTCCCAGAGTTTAAATTGAATAGATGTCTCGCTGAAAACTTATTTTATTATTTTTTTCAACCCTCGTATCAAAGTACAATTCCAAGCCGGATTATTGACTTTCAACGTACGATATAAAATCATGTAGAAATCACATCGATAAGTTTCTTTCAAAAACCCAGCCCTTCCTTTTTTTATACCGTACGAAAAAGTATCGAAGTATTTCACTATTACAATTTCAAGCCAGTTCATCGTTATTCATTATACGACGACTTTGGAGAATTTTTTTTCATACACGAATGCATTATCCATACACAATCCCTACGGAGCAGCGAATTGGTTACATAATAAAATTGACGACATTTTCTCGTACATGCATAATTTACGAGTCGTTGGCATAAGGCGAAAGTATTCGTATTATATCCTTATACCACACGATACGTATTGCAGTTTTTCTACTTTTTTTCTCCGATACCCAATGAAAGAGTTCGTTGGTACTTCGTAGTACATCAGCACGTATTGAGAGAAAAATAGATATACTCGTATACGCGATGAGACCGAGAGACGTATTGCGAGACCAATTGGGAGACCATGCAGGGCATGGAGGTAATTACGAATATACGCGGAAATAAGACCGAGAGAAAATCCTAATAATGAATTTACCATATACAAGTAGAAGCGCATCGCATCGTCGATAAAGTATAGAAAAGGACGATTATTGGCGAATTTAAAAATACATAGGGATGTACGTGAACGTGGACAAAAGACCGACGAGTATGTACTTTAAACCTTTCAGACTCGTCGTCGATTACAGATAGAACACGCTTTTGTTTGGAAACTGTATCGGGAAAAAGTTTTTGGCATTTGGCAACCTTTTTATTTTCATTCGCCCCCTCCTGCCGTTCGAATATCATAATCGACTTGGGATCTGTTCAGTATGTACCGTGAGCGATGATTTACGCGCGATTAAAATCCTACGTAGGCGTGTATTGTACGTATACGTGATTTAGCCAAGATGAGATTTAAATTGAATAGTGTATGTAGTTAAGTGTATCTATCTGGCTATCTACATGTGCAGAGTATTTATTGCGCCGAGTTGTTATAAAATTGAATTTTTAACCCCTTTTTAGCCGCCTATTAATATACCAAATGCGAAGAAAGATTTAGTTAAGGGGGTTTCTCGATTGTCCACCTGATCTCGCGATGCTTTTTAAAAACCAACTTAACGAAGGGTCCTCGAAACTGTTTGTGTTGGCTGGTCGGTACTCGGTATACCACTATACCAAGTGCTAGGTGACATTATACGCATCGACCATGTCTGTTACGGTTCATTAATGCGCCTTGAACACCAGTTTTATATAAATTCAGGTATAATCGTTGATGCTGATCCCAATCCCATGGTGCATTAGCATTTAGCAAGATGTGTGTAAGAAATTTTGGAAAATTAAACGCAATGTGGCTTGTACGATCTTTTTTCCCACGAAAACGTATGTTTCATTCTTTTGATGTCTTTCCTATTTTTTGGAATTTCTCAAAAGAGAGACAAATAACGATTTTTTCAAGTGGAGAATATTTTTGCCAATTTTTAGGTCATCACTATCAAGCTTTTGATTAGGAATTCGCAGGTATTATAATTTTTTCTCGATGTAAGTAAAAATTGAATAATTCTAATTTTTTTCACCCTCCAAGCAATTTTCCGCCACAAAACTGATTGTGTTTCTCATTTTTTGAAATTTCTCAGTAAAAAGAAAAATAATTTTTTTTAAAAAGTTGATAGTATGTATTTTAAATTTTTTTTTGAGCCATCATTAAGCTTATGATTCAGAATTCGTAGGTATCATTTTTTCTCGATAAAAAGAATAGGCATCATAGCAAAATTTTTGAAGAAAAAAGTAATTTTCAATAACTTTTTTTGAGCAAAACGTGACCAAAACGTGACCAAAAAATGACCAAAAAATGATCAAAAAGTAACCAAAAGCAACCAAATGCAACCAAAAATTCAATTTTTTTCGAGTGGAATGTTTTTTACAGTTTTCTGGGGGGGGAGGGCAATTTTTTGTAGTTTTCTGCAAACATTTCAAAGATAATTCAACTGAAAAGACGTGAATAATAATTTCATTTACTAAATTCCTTCGTCAAAACAACAAGCAAACTAGCAAAAATCTATTTTCTATTTTTTTCTTGAAGAATTTTGAAAATTAGCAATTTCTACGTGAAAATTTGAATTTTTGCTTGGAAGTGCGAAGAAAATGTGATTTTTGAGGAGGGGGGGGGAGGGAAGTAACCAAAGTAACCTTTTAGACGTGAAAAGTACTTAACCAAAAGTGACTGAAGTCGAAAAAAGTGACCCGCTATGATGCCTGATAAGAAAAGTACAAATATGCTAATTTTTCACCTTGCAAAAAATTCTGCGTCAAAAATTGATAGCTTTCCTATTTTTTGAAATTTCTCAATAAAGAGAAAAATAATTATTTTTTCAAGTTGATAATATTTAAAAAAAATTGTTACTTACCCATCATTAAGCTCATAATTAAGAATTCGTAGGTATGAGTTGTCTCAATAAAAGTAGAAATAAAACCACGCTAATTTTTTTGCACCGTCCGAAAAATTCTCCGTCGAAAAAATCGATTGTGTTTTTTATTTTTTGAAATTTTTCAGAAACAGGAAAAATCATCACTTTTTTAATGACTTCTTGAGTCATCATCAAGGTCCTGATTAAGAATTCGTAATTTTTTTCCTCGATGAATGAAAGAATAAAATCATGCTAATTTTTTTCGTATAGTTCAAAAAAGTTTTCCGTCAAAGAATTTGATCGTGTTTCCTATTTCTTGAAATTCTCAGGAAAAAGAAAAATAACTATTTTTTCAATTTGATAATACTTCTGCAACTTTTTGAGCCATCATTAGGCTCTTGATTAAGAATGTGAAAAGTCACTGAGAAGTAATCAGAATTCCAGCACAGAGAACGTCAGCAAAATTTTTTGATTTTCTGCGGATTTTCGCGGATTTTTCAAAGAATTTTACTGATTTTTCAGTGAATTTCAGAAATTTTACCAACTTTCCAGTGAGTTTTCACTGATTTTCCAGCAATTTTTTTCATTGTTTGCTTCTAATGAAATTTTCTCACCGATTTATTACTGTGCTGAAATTTTGTCTGTTTTCTACTCTCTCTCTTTGAATCAGTGAAAAGTCACTGATAAATAGTCAGAATTGCAGCACAGAAAAAATCAGCAAAATTCACTGATTTTCACTTATTTTTCAGAAAATTTCATAAATTTTATTTACTTTTTAGTGAATTTTCACTGATTTTTCTCACTGATTTGTTTTTAGTAAAAAAAATTCACTGATTTTCTCCTGTGCTGCAATTCTAACTGTTTTTTTTTTTTTTAGTGATTTTCGATAATTTTCACTTCACTCATTTATAATTGAGAGGGCGGTGATTTTCGATCATTTTCGCTGATTTGTAAATGAGAGAGTTGGTATACTTAATTTTTTTTCGATGAAAATAAAAATAAAACCATGCTAATTTTTTTGTACTGTCCAAAAAACTCTTCGTCGAAAAAAATTGAACGTGCTCCTTTTTTCAAAAAATTCTTCAGAAAACATAAAAATAACTTTTGTTTCAAGTTAATATTTTCGCAAATTTTTAAACCATCATTAAGCTGCTGATTAAAACTTCGTATAATTTTTTCTCGATAAAAGTAAAAATAAAACAATGTTAATTTTTTACACCCTGTGAAAAAATTCTCCTTCGTCGAAAAAATCTCAATTTCTATCCATAAAGCTTGGCAATAAAATTTTACCATTCGTATATACCCAACGTGCTCGCCGAATATTTGCATAATTATATCATTAAACTAAATAAACACGAAGTTAACACCACTCTATTTCCTCATTTTAACAATATAGTTCTGCAAACATTACAGATGCTACGGATGAAGTTGGGCTTCGTCGAAATTCGAAAACGCCCGCTAGAGTGTTGAGGCGGGGGCAACGTACGTACTACACGGTTTCCTATATTCTAGTAAAATTACCGCCGCCTACGACATTGTGTTTTTTTAATTAAACAAACCAATGCCTTTTAAAAATTACCGCAAACATATTTGCGCTGCGGTGTGGTGCTTTCATTAAGAAAAAAAATAACGTCATATTTGTAATCAGCGATGGACGAGGAAGTGGAAATTCACCCGACAAAAAATTTCCATTTTGTATGTAGGTTTTTTTTGGGGGGGAGGAGGATTGTATAATGAACTCTTCATACACCCCCTTCTCATCTTCTTTCCTCCGACGTTTTAAAAAATATTCGTTATTGGAACGAATCTATTTCATGGTATTTTACTCGGATCGATTTTTTAATCGAAACGTTGTCTAATTAATTACACTCCTTTATTTCTTCCATTTTGAATGAGATATCAGGTGCAAAATTTCTCTCGATTCAAATAGTGGAAAAAATTCGCGAATTCGAGTCGAAAGTTTTTCTTATATTTTTTTCGCATTTCTATTCAAAAAGAGTTAGCGAATGGAGTTGAATAGCGTGGAAATTATTCGATATTGTGCTTTTTGATTGTACTCCATTGAACTTTTTTTTTTCAACAATTTCTATTCGAGATGGAAACGTTACGAGGGAATTTGAAAAATAATTATAAAGGTATCCGGACGTGTTCGTACCGATCTCGATTCCTTATCGTATTGGAATGCAAATTATAATTTAACCGGTAGGAAATGGAATAACGAAAAATTATTCAAGAATGTTATTCGAATATATCAATCAGACGTGCATGGAGATATTATCAACAACTCTTTTTTATCAAATGTTTTTACCAGTGCGTATGAAATATATATTTGCACCTCCCATTCACACTCCTACTCTCTTATGTACCATTCATCCTCCCACTAACGCATAATTTATCGTATAAAGTTTTATTTGTACCGGTCTATGGACCATATACGAATAATGCAGCCCCTATGCTTACGAAACGCATTTCCTCTATATTTCGATGATGCAGCTCGGTCGTTTTGGCAGGACAGATGAAAATTTCCATGGTGTTTTCCGCAGCGTAGTGCATCGAAAGGGTTAAATAGAGAAAGGGACCATCGACATCTGGGTCGTCGATGCCAAGTGTTGTTTGTGTGCGGTGTAGTGAGCAGGAAAAACACGTACTGCTTGGGAATTTTTTTTTCTTCGCTGGTACCACTACCGATTGATTGAAAACATGTTTAAATATGGTTACGCCGGTGACGATGATTGCTCTGTATTATACAGACATGACAGGTCTGGGAATTGAAATTTTTCTATACTTGGAAATAAATACGCAGAGAAGAGCGAGATGCATTGCGTGGGCCACCAACTGAATAAACTTATAAACTACATAGCTACATACGTTTACGTATTACAAATGTTACGATACCGTATACTGATTTATTAAAGGCAAGAAAATCGATCAGAGGAGGTATTGGTTCGATGGCTTGTATTGGCGACGAATCTATACTTTTACCCGTTTACGTATAGTGCAGACGACGATTTTATGTACGTTCGTCTATTCCGGTCTATTGTCTCAGATTTTTCAGCCATGACAGTTTCTTCGTCGTTGACAATAGTTTTCGACGATGGATTTTCCATTATACGAGTATCGTTGTACGCCGTTGACGCCGTGTTTGGAAATCGTATATCTGATAACTAGGGAGGAAATGGATACCAGAGATGAGACCCTTGTCGAAATGTTGGCGAGCTTTTTACGTACCAACGGGTACGCTACGTAGCATTTTTCTACAAACGTCAGTCTCTCTCTCTGGTTTTATACGTAGGCCTCGATTTCGCATCGCGACCGAGGATTAGATAGTTTAATTACGTTTGCGAGAATGGTGGTTTTTTTGATGGGTGTCGCTGCGAAAAGAAGTCTGGAAATTTAATTAGAATACGTCGGTTGGTGCGATTTTTGTGCTTTTTTGTATCGAGTTGCGGCGAGGTTTTGGAATTTCCTTTGCGATGGTGGGGTTTCCTGGTGAAGGATGAAATATGATGGAAAGGAGGGAAGGGGTAGAAAAGTTGATAAGTAGGCATCTTTGTATCAATGTGAATATTTTTATTCGGTTTGCTGCTGGCATGGAAATTTTTTTATCAATCGATTAATATTCATTTTTTACGTAATGGTATTTTTTTTAAGTCAGAAATTTTCTTATGTACGGTAGTGTTCAGTTTTGGAAATTATTAATTAATGAAAAATGAATTTAAAACCCATCGCGGAAGCACTGTTTCGATTGAAGGGAATATTCTTAAAATTAAATTGGAAAATTAATGATGAAATCGAAATTTTGAAATAGGAGAAATTCTTCGAGAAAGTATTGAAATTGCAAAAAAAACTGTTATGAATTAAAATTTTTATTCTTATTCAGTTGTTTTTTTAAAACATAGATCTTCAAAAACATAAATTATCCTCCTCCCCCCTCCGAAAAAAGTTGTTTTGTAGATTACTCTACTCTCTTAAGGTGATTACTAAATTCTCAAAATGAACCATCCTGTTTTTAGGTATGATAAATGGTATGAAGACAATAAAAGTAATGTTTAGAGTTGGAAGATTAATTTTTTTTCAAAAGAAGTTGGTATTAGGTATCTCACCGAATGGAGAGTAGGTATATTCCCACGTTTCTCTAAATGTCAAAATTTAGCAAATTTCTGCCTTAGATTTGACTAATTTAAATTTAGAGAGCAATTGGGGCAAAATTGTTACCGGAAAAGTTATAGATTTGAGTCAGGAAATTTTCAAAACTGATCACAGGTCGACTTTTTTAAACTTTTGAAATGATGTTTGAGGTTTGATGGGTAATTTTTATAGTATTTTTCGCACTGATCACGAAAAAAGCAGAAAAAAAATCCAGGAAGTCAGGATTTTTCATAATTGGAAAATTTTTCGTTGAAAATTTGTTTTACACTTTTTTATGTAATTTTTGACCCTTAAATCGATTTTCTGAGGGAAAAATGGGTTCTACGAAAAAAATGAATGGAACATAAATTGTATAGCGTCAAATTTCCTACCTGTTGAGTTGAATTAGTTTTTTCGTAGGAGGCTTAGTTTTTGATTTTCAATTTTTTTTAAAAAGTTGAACTTTGAACTAAAATATCTCGAAAGCGAAGTCTTCTAAGAAAAAACTAGTTGTACTTCACAGATAGGAAATTTGACGCTCTACAATTTATGTGCCGTTCATTTTTTTCGTAGAACCCTTTCTTTCCTCAGAAAATCGACTTGAAGTATCAAAAGCTATCAAAAAAAATAGAAAAACCGTTAAATGAAAAATTCACATTGTGAAAAGTTCTTGGAAGATGGATTTTTTTCACTATTTTTCTCGTGATCAGCACGAAAAATACTATTAAATCATCCATCAAACCCCAATAAACAGCATTTTCCATGTCGACCTGTGTAATTAATTGATCTTTTTTGGGAAATTTTTGTTTTGAGCTGAACAAAATAAGAAAAATGAAACTTTGAGAAAAAAAATTGGAAAATGTTTCATTGCAGCTCAAAATTCTCAATTTCTTCCTCTCCTACCCTCCACTTTGCCTACTATTAGTCGTACCTGTTTGAATATTGGTGGTGAATACTTATATTTATTGAAAGAATTCAAATAAACCAAACAGTTGAAAAACTCAAGCATCCCTATATTTAACTCACTACCTAGCTCCTAATTATTTTTGCCAAAACTGGAATTTCGACGATCCAAGTTCAATTTTTTTTATTTTCATGAAAACTTTTCAATTTATGTTTATTTTTGCATGCAAACATTTCAAAATTCCAAAAATTATGGAAAGTTCCAAAATCAACTTTCAATACTTTCATCTCCATCTGTATATTTTTCTTAAAAAAATAAATAAATGATAAGAATGGTAAAAATGGTAAAAGGTTGGTAAGTTATTAACAATTTTTGGTTTAAGAAAAGTTATTCAACATCATGTTTATTAATGCACCAAAATTTTCAAAACATGATTTCGTGTGGGTTTTTTTCAACGCTGTTTTTAGAATTTACAAGACATTTTTTAACTTTTTCTATTAATTTTTTGTATATTTTGTATATTTTTGACCAAATTTTCATTTTTTGATTATTTTTGAACTTCTACCTAAATATGATAATATGTACTGAACTCTAATTCAACTTTTCACGAAAAAAAATCATAAAGAAAATTTTCTTATTGTACCTACAGAATCATTTTAATTTATATTCCTAGATTGTTTTTGAAGTTTTTTTCACAATTTAAAATATTGAATATAAAAAATCGTATCTATTCGATTAACTGATTCTTATCATGTTGTTAGGGTCAAAAACAGGGTCCTAATCGGGGAGAGGAGGAGGGGGGGGGGTCTAACGCAGTTCGTCTTGTTCACTCTTTTCTCATAGTAGCAAAATTAAAATAGGTTCTAATTGAAAATTTTTTGTAAATGATTGATTTGTTTTGGGAGAATCGGACAAAAAAATTATTTTATCCCCCTCCCATTCTTTCCCATACCATTTCAGTTTGTGTAGTCAACAGATTTTTCAATGAAATTGATTACATAATTTACATGGGTACAAATTTTTTCACGTTTAAAATGCCAAAGAAGCAGATTCAATGATTTATAAACCAGAATAATTCCATCAATGGCCATCTTTTATTTCTTCTGTGACTCCGCATCTTTCAAAAAAAAATCCAAGGATCCTTGAACTTCAAACTCCAACGTATGTCAATGATTAAATTTCGAATCAGTATCTCAGAATCCAAAAACAAAATCATCACCCACCGAAAAACTATTCCTAATAATTACGAAGAAAAGCTCGACGAATCCGGAAATATATTTATTCACCCCCAAAACCGAGTACATCAAAGTTGGCGAAATATTTTCATAAAATAAAATAACATAAACGTTATGGTATGGCAAATGGTTAAGGCAACTCAAAACGTTGGCTAAAACTTGACTATCAACATTTACATAAAAGCTGTAGCGAAACATCTGCCCTCAAAGTGAAATTTTCCCTTGCCTAAGAGGCCTAAAATAGGGTCTCCGTTCGATGTAGGTATTAGGTAGGAAAACGTCAGCGAAAATATGGTATTCTCGACTCTCGTCATCGTCAATGAACAGCCTACCGACCCCGCTCGCGAACACGAAAAATGAAAAATAATCTCGGCATGAGTTTCAGTTCTTTTAAGCGTGGAAAAAAACTTGACATATCGACTCAATTATTTCAAAAAATATACCCTCAACGGGTGCGGTGAACAGTGATTGTCATAAAAATTTAAAAAGTAATTCCTAACGAATATCGTGACCTTTGTAATAACCCACTGTATAGTACATACATATGAGATATTACGCATACATATAACGTTTGCATGTAGAAGTACCTATTCGAAGAAGGAAAAAACCTCACCGAAGGGATAGAGGAAAAATCAACCCCGTTCGCGTCTGTTTCAGACGACTCAATAGTTTTAGAGTAATGACACTGCATCGTAAAAATATATACATACAAATTGCATTTCATTAGAAAAAAAGCATACCATACATACATCGTGTTCCAGGCTATACACATACTGGAAAAGTCATTCGATTTATCATGTAAGCGTAATTTACGTTATCCGATTTGCGTTTCCTCTAGAGTACACGCGTATATACTCGTTCCATAGTGGAAAAAATAAAATAAATCCTTTTTTTATTGAAAAATATTCCGCCACAAGGATTTTATCGGTGATCTTTTAAGCTTCTTAGGATGTCCGGATGGCCTTTTTTTGCTCCATCTCTGTCCCTCTCACTTCAAAGCTGCACTCGACGAAAAGAGCGGTAATCCGACAAATACATCACGTCGGTCAATTTCATCGCCCGTTTCATCATTTTTGTTAGTTATGTTAAAACTCTCGTAATAGATTACTAAATTAAAGCGAACCAACAAACGGGAAAAAAAAGGTTAAATTCGGTAATTTTTTTCGAGTATATGGGATAATTCCTGTACTATGTAATTTTCTTTCAAATGTTCAGGTGTTGGCACTTATTCGCTTTTAGCTTTATTAAGTCTTCATATGTATGTTTTTTTACCTTGATGTGCTATTAAAAATCGTGTTTACAAACGGAGTCGGTCTGCCTCTTTGTATACTCGTTTTTACTACGTTATGATTATGATTACGCGGATAAAAAGAGAAGATGGGAGGCGAAACGACGCGAGCGACGGGTTTTTTCTACGTACGCGTAAATTATGAAAAAAAAAGAAAACGGGAGTAAATGGTACCTATTGAGGTGATTTGAAAAATAATTACACTAAAATAGTATGTACGTATGTGTATGTAATTATCTACGGAATCGCCTAATTTTAGTAATCGACTGTATTTTGTATGCGAGTGCTGTGTTGGTCTGGATGTGTTTCGAATCGTGGATGTGTAGTTTGTTTTGAGGATAACCATGTTCTGTTCATGCAATGTACTCAAAAGTAATACGATTTTTAAAAAAATCCAATTCAAGGCAATTGCTTTTTTGAAAACAGACGTTTGATCAGATGATGAGGGTATTTTTTGTTCATTTTCGATTTTTTTTTAAATTTATGGCATCAAAAATGCCTTTAAAATTTTTCTGGCATTTTGCATAGAAATCTCGCACAAAAAATTATAGTATGATTGAAATTTGTTGAAATTTCAAAAATATAATCATATTATTTTCAGTTGTATTAATTGCAAATTTTACCACTTTTTTTTTGTTAAATTTGTAAAACTGAATGATGTCCAAAAAGTCAGATTGACTTGATAATCAAACATTAATGTAAGTACAAAACTTTTCGAAAATCTGTAAAAATATCACTTGATTAAATAATTAAAAATTTTATAAATCAACTTCAAAAATTATTTTTTCAAATTTTCTAATATCCGAAAAATTGTTCACAATGTTGTCAAATTTTTTAAACCTTGAAAAAAACGTTTCAAATTCTACAGAATTTTTCGAAATGATGATAACAATCTTTGGAAAGGAATAATTGAAGTTAATGAAATCACTTACAAAATTCCCGATTATTTAATTTTTTTCCAATTTTTTGGACTTTACCTGTATCAGATGTGCCAACTTCAAAAGCCATTCTTAAATTTGAAAACTTTGGAGGATTTTTAAAATTATTTTTCCACGACTTCAAAATTTTTACGAAAAATGTTAAAAAACATAGGAAAATGCCAATCTACCTTTTTTTTGGCATAAAGATTGTTCAGCTCTAAGCCCTAATTTCACTCAGGTCAGTTTTTTCTTTCATATTCATTAGGGTTTTTTTTTTCTTTTTTTTGATGGCATGTCGCACATTTATTGAACTTTTTTTGGTATAATGAATAGGTACCTAAAAATTATGAAAACTGAGCTCAATTCTCAATTCAGGGTCTGTCTATTCTCACACGGAATGAACAACAAAATGACTGAACTATGCGCGATCTCGTTCATTTTTTTCGTCATTCTTTCATCACCTTCACCGCTAGGGCCGCTACATTGATCAAAAAGTGATAATCTCAGCTGTTAACTGCACTTTTTTCTCAAAATTTTAATTTTTTCTCATAATATCAACTCCAATAAATTTTTTCCCCCACTAAACTTTCTTCCTCAAAATTTTTTTAGCTCCAAGATTTTTTCAATTTCTTCGATTTTCATTTTTGCTAAAATTTTTTCATTTCTTTGATCTTGAAATTTTTAAAAACTTGACATTTTCTCGAATTTTTCTCACATTAAATTTCTTAGAATGTTTTTTTGTTTTTCAACCTAAATTTTTTTTCAATTTTTTTATTCTAAAAATTTCAGAGCTGGAAAATAATTTGAGAAAAACATTTGAGTTGAAAAAAATAGAATTTTGAGAAAAAAAATCAAAAGCTGTAAAAATTGAACTTCTGAGAAAAAATTTCGAGGGCGAAAAAATTTGAGAAAAAATTTCTACTTGGAGTTGAAAAATATTTGGAGAAAAGGGAATTTAAGAATTAAAACTATTCTGAGAATCGAAAAACAATTTTTTGGTTGAAAAATTGTTGATTTCGGTTTCAAATTTTCAAGTCAAAAGCTAAAAAATAAATCTGTAAGAAAAAGCTTTCGACTAGCTTTTAGCTTGCTATTTTTAAAACTTTTGAACATTCGACATGTCGGTTTGTTACCTAAATTTGATCGACTTTCAGCTTTTCGTTTTAAACTTTTACCATTTAGCTAGCTCTTCGTCCCTGCTATCTTGGACAGGTTGCGACGTTGCGATTCGAACGAACGATTTACATTTTTTTGTTCATTCCATGTGAAGATAGACAGACCCCTCAATTTATATCCCGAAATTTTGATGAAAATTCAACAAAATGAATGAAATCCAAAAAATATTAATGATTTTTAAAGACGTTTTTGAAGGAATTTTTTTAATTTATTAGTGGAAGCTGAAAGAAAAATCAAAATGCATTTGTTTGAAATTGAAATTTTGTCAGTACTTATCAAGTATTTGCGTTCATTTGTGCAAAATTCAATATTTAATTTTTGCCTGTGGAGGGGGGGGGGAGGAGGTTTAAAAAACAACTCGTCTTAGGATTTGCAAAAATTTTGAGAAAGTGATTTGGTAATTTTATTGACCCTTGTATGATTTTTTAATGATGTCTACATGGATCTAAAAAATGAAATTTATTCTTCGATAAAAAAATGCAAGGAAAGAAGAAAATGTTGAAAATTCTTGCTTTCTGCAGTATGAAATTACTTGTTTTTTTTTGCCAAAGGCACCATTTTATTCCAATTTTTTCAATTCAAAATGCAATTAAAAAATCTGTCATTAGCTCATTATTTTTGTATTCGACTCGATATTATACAACTAACTGTGATGTCTAATCCATTTTCTTTCCTGCTTCCCTTCTTATTTGCTTCAACCCAGATGTGAGCATTGTTCATTGGGTACCATGAATTTAATTTCTAAAATTACTCAAAAAATTCAAAAAATTTTGAAAAGTATTAAATTTGTGTAATTTAACAATCTTTTTCGTTTTTTAAATGATTTTTTTTTTAATTTTAAGGGATTTTTTATGACATTTTAGACGATTTTTACAATTTCTAATTTTTACGATACCGAATTCTACCAAGAAAAAACTTTCGCGAATATTTACCTACTTGCTTTTGTACCTACTGATGATATGAAATTAAAATTACCTAGCATTTGTTCCAATAATTTATCGAAATGTTTTGAAGACAAATTTCAATAAAAATGTTTGATTCATCATGTTTACAGTGACCAAAAGACATCATTCGTATTTCGAGAAATCAATCTGCAGTTGTCACTTGATTTCGGATATTTGAACACTGATGGAAGCTAAGAAAACGTTCCATGCAAAGACGACGATTGAAGCAAAATTGATTTGTCCAGCTGCAATATTCAGGTTTCAGCGAAGGAATGGAGTCTGTAAAGTTTTGGCCAAAGTCTTCGAGGTAAGTTCTTTTTATGTTTTGTCTCACAGATAGATACATTATCATGGCAGAAACGAAATAGGCACGTTAGCCCCTCGATTTGGATCACGCGAATTACCAACTAATCTATTCTAATTTCAAACTAAATTAGATACTCCTTTGTAAATCCCACACATAAAATTAATTTCCTCGCCAAAAAATTCAAAAATGAAGTATGGCGAGGGAGAATCCCTAAAAATAAATAATTTCGTCTCGTCGAGCAAAACAAGATTTCTGGTCTAATTTCGTCTTCTATATGTACTTACTACTTATAACATCCCCGTATAATATTTAGACAATTCAAACAAGAAATGAAACAATTTAGGTCCAATTTTAATGAAATAAAGATACTTGCCGAGCAAGTTATAGGGGAAACGTTTGAATCGTATAGTAACAAACGCGGTTGTGAAAATCATCGCGCATGAAATTGAAATTACGTATTTTATCGTCGTCGGGGTACACTGGGCGGAAAGAATGAGAAAGCTCGAGACGTGGAGTAAAATTAAGATATTTCCAGCTACTTTAAATCTCTTAGGTATAATGAAATGCGATTTAAAAATTTTCTTCGAGATGGCTAAAGTTGAAAAGAGAGACGATCGCGTTTCGAAGACGTCTTCCAGTTGCGTGTTGCGTTTTAAACGCCAGTTAGAAGTTGAGCTATGTGTTGTACGTACATTATTAACGTGAAAATTAATTACGATTACTAACTTTTAAGGATGTTAATTTGTAAAAGCACGTTGGCTTGGTTTTTATTTATTCAATGGAAAACGTCGTTTAGTTTGATTAATTCTACCGGCTCGAGACCTCGTTGCCTATTCATTTTTATCGTCGACTGAATACTAAATTGATTTTTATACACGATGACTTAGTATACGACTCGGACTCCGGTCTCCGGTATCTACCTGTACGCGATCTTACTTGTCGATAGTTTAACCCACGCTAGTTCCATCAATGGGTACTATTTAAAAGTAAAATTCTAATCGTTACGTTCAAATAAGACTATCTAACGAGATTTTATTATAGACTACTCGAATATTTGAAGTACCGAACAGGTTACTCGTTACTGGTCTTTTATAAGTTACGTGTGGTCCGAATAGCTTATTGCTAACTACACACTCGATGGTAATAGCTCGCGCGCCAATGTCCCGATACCGCCGAAAAAAAAGTCTGTGGACGAAATTCGCCATCGTTATTGGTTCCAGTTGAGATTTCCTCGAGTTAATAATTCATTTTGCCTGTCGTATTTACACAACTGCTTAAAGACTGATAATGTACATGTTCGGAGAACCAATGACTAAACATTTTTCTTTTCTTATTTTGAAACTGGAAACTCGATTGCGGAGAGAGCTTTGCAGTTTGCAATGACGACATGATTAAGAATCGAACTCGTGTTGACCGCCTCGTCGAATGTATTGGGCATAACGTATCTTTAATTAAATTTATTTATACGGTTGATAATCGGAAAGCCTGTCTCCATTACCTACCGATGATTCCCCAAGTTTACACGATGTCGTCACCTCCCTGCCGAGTAGCCATATTACCATCCAGCTGCGAGCGAAATTATACCAAGTAGCCGTGTTCGTTTTAATTTTACTTTAATACTTGCTCGTACGTACGTACACGACTGGGTTGTCTTTTTTCATCGTATGCGTTCGCTCGTATTCCGTTATGAGTTACGAGTCTGGTAATTAATTTTAATAGGGTTTAATATATTATCTAGTCTGGCTATAGATCGAATATCACGTGCCATTGGTGTTCGTATGGAGTATACGCGTATTTCGTCGGTATCGATATTACACGACTCTTCGCGCTTCCTTTTGCCCACCTTTTTCATACAGGTAAACCTTTGATCGTGTTTTAGTTGTTTGGCGAAATATTCGACGGATTTTCGTTTTCCATTCGGGTGCTAAAGGCGAAGCTCGATTTTCCACAATCTCCGATTTCCGTATCGTATCAGGTACCTTGGTACGTTTTGTATGCGGAGAATTTCTATTTCCTTTCGAATGGTGCTGGGAATTTTGAGATTTTTTCTCTCAAACGAGCGAGATCGACGAGGTTTTAATTTCAACGTGTTCGTACGTTATGGAAAAATAAATGAATGGTTAGTCGGGTGTCTGAAAAATCCCAAGAGATGAATTCATAAGAGATTGCATGACCTGAAACAGGATTATGTGTATCTTCCTCTTTCAACTTTGAAAATGAAAATTAATTCGGCGTTAATTTGGCTCGATAAAAAATATTTTTTTGATTTTTTTCCGCTGAAGAATCGTTCCATCATGAATGAGAAAAATCTCAATGCACCCTCTTCCCTCCCACGCTTTCTATCCTTTTTTCATTTTCGCTGTAGGTATCTCGATTTAACGAAAATTTCGATTCGAAGGGAAAATCTGGCCATAAATTGTCGGCTTGTTGCAACAGCTTGTTCATTTTTTGGTTCGATTTTGTTAGGGTAGCAGCCCTTTTTTCGATATTTCTCTTTTCGACACCCTGAAGTATTTAGTAAAGGAATGAGCTGATACCTCCATAAAAACGTTTAAATATGCAGTCCACGTCTTTAGTCAGCTCCTTTTTTTCGATCTGTATCTGGAAGATGTCAGGACCACACCGCCGACTGTAGTTTTATTGAGTGAGGTCTAGGCATCTCTTGGTGATTTGAATTGGTAAACAGGTGGATAGGTATGCAGAATCTTGATTTAACTTTTAGTTTTTTGTTGGTTTATCTTTATTAGGAAAGTGGAATTTTAACGTTCTCCAATTTTAAAAAAAATCACGAAGAAAAGAATAGATCTGACTCGGGATTCGCAACTGGAAAACTCAAAAATTTTCTGGAGGCTCTTCGTCGACTTGAAATTTGTTTCCGAATGAATCAAATGGTCGAAAATCGGTTGTATACTAAATTTTGAATTTTCACCTGAAGGCGTTTGTTATTGAAGTATTTTTCAATTTTTATCGCAATTTTTTTTGGAGGAGTGTTGATTTGACCCGGCAGTTGAAAATTTTGAAAAATTGGGTTTTAATTGATTAAATAAAATCACCAACATGGGAAATTTACGTTTATAGCAGAGTTGTCAAGTAACGGCAAAATTAGTTATCGATAAATTTCAATTTTGGGGGGGGGGGGGGTAGAAATGTTTGTACAATCATTGCTCTAAAAAAAAATTATAGGTACAAAAAAAGGAACTTCAATTCAAAACATTTTGATAATTATTCATTAATTATGAGAAAATTGTAAATGTGAGGCGTTGTGCGATAAGGGACCTTATGGTGAAAATAATCGAACGTCAGATTTTGCATGACTCGTATAGAAAATATGTTTTCCAGGCGAATTAGGCAAATTTCATGTCCGATTTTTCTTTCACCACAAGGTCCCTTATCGCACCAAGCCTCACAAATATACCTATAGGTAGGTATACCTAAAAATTGGAGAAAAAATTAGGAAATTTACCTTTCTTTTACGAAATTTCAACATTTTGCGATTACAACTTTGAAAGAGAAAGAAAATATAATAAAATTAATTTTCTTTAGGTTTTCCAGTTTTCCTTCCACATTCCCACAACAAAAATTTTCAATTTTGTCAATTTCAATTTTTTTGAGCTAGAAAAAAGGGGAAAAATGATGAAAAATTTGCCCATCGAGTTATCGATAATTCAAGATTACTTAACGATAGTTATCGATAGTTTGACAAACCTTAGTTAAAGGTGTTACAGTCTATTCAGGTCCTTTTTATGTTTTTTTTTTCAAGGCTGGAAAATACTGAAGTTTTCTAGAGGCTCCAGAATATCTCGAAACCGCTTGCTATTGATTTGAGAGGTCAAAAATTTGGTACTTTGCTTTTTACCTTTATTGGATTACATTTTTATATTTTGCAATTGTACTTCTATAAGATCACAGGATAATTTGGAATTTTCCAAAATTTTTCGAAATTCCGAAAAAAAAATGGACTCCAGTACCCGAAATGTAAAATAGGGTTCTTTTTGAATATACTTTCGATATTTTTGTTTTGAACCAAAATTTTACTGCTGGCTAGAATATCTCTGTTGTGAGAGAAGTTTTTACTTCATGACAGGTCAGACAGGTGTAAAAAAAAATTGAATAAGGTCAAATTAGAGTCGATATTTTAATAACGTAGACAAATTGACAAATCGGCAAAAAAATAATGAAAATGACTTGAAAAATTGGAAAATATTTCCCTGAAGTTGACAAAGAGAAGATTTCGGGAAAAATTTGTTATTTGCCTCGTAATTTTTTTTGAAAGAAGGTATTCCATAAAATCAACCCATCACCTTGAATTCAATCAATGTTTTATTCTTGTTGGTTCAAAATGATAATTTTTCAAAATTTCAGTTTTTTTGATTTTGGGAGAGATTAGATTTTTCACAAATATTCTCCTGAATTCCTTTCACAAACAAAGAAATTTTTTAAAAAGTTATATTCTCATTACTCGGATTTCAAATTTTGAGATTTCAGTTTTTTTTCTAGTTTTGTTGCCATCAAACCTCCGAGTTTATCGTTTTCGTGAAGGAAATCATTTCTGTATTCTTTTCTTTCCTCGAAATAATGGGTAGTGTTTGAAATTTTCACCCCCCCCCCCCCCCCACCAAAAAACCTAAAACACGTCTATAAATTTTAATTTTAAACTAGAAGTCCCTCTCTGCTAGGAATGGTTTTGAAAAATTGTACAGTTTTCAATCGAGATGTTTCAAGTTAACATTTTGTTAATTTAGTGTGGCAGCATGGTGTCTTTCAACAAAAAATTTCGTCAAAAAAGGTTACCCTTTTCTTTCAGGAAAAGTTCGTCGGGTGGGGGAAAATACTGAGAAGTTATTGTGAAAATTTTCTCAGTTTCTCAACATCCAAGTATTAAAATTTTATGTTTTTCAAAATTTTTAAATTAAGTATTTCAATTTTAGACGATTTTTAAGATATTGTTTTAAAAGGATTCTTAGGTACTTACCACTTATACTATACATTTAAGAGCAAAAACTTGATCGAAATTGCTTATTTTTCTCAATTTTTAGAGAGAAAGGGAAAGAAGTGGAATAAATGAAAAATTTTTACCAAATATAATTACTAAGGACACACCCACCCTACACAGTCTTCGAATTTCTGGTACTACAGATAATGCCTCACCATCGCTCACCATCCATCTTTTCTATTCCATTTCTATGGCGTTTCGGTTTCGTTATTTCTTAAAGTTGATAATTCCATTTTCGATAATTTGTTCGTCGAAACTTATACGTACGTATAACGAAGAAATTTCTATATAAAAATATAATCCCGCACCGCCTTCCTTTTCCCTTGCGAACTCGTCTAGAACGTAAAATCATCGGTGTTCGTCGACCTCGAGGAGGACGACTACAATTTATAATTTTTAATTATAACGTGCGAAAGCGAAAATTCACGCGAACGGTGGCTTCTACGTAAAGGTACACTCAGATTGCGAGGAAAAAATCACTTGGGGGTTAAAAGTTTCGCTTGACTCATCATTTCGCAATACAAAAGAGCCAAGATGAAGTCGCGGTTTCTTTCGGGTACTTCTGCCCTATTACCGCGTTCATAACTTGGCGTAGTTTTGTTTCCTACGATTACTTCCCAATTGAAGTGGAAAGATAAAAAACTTCATAAATTTTTCGTACCTTTCATTTTGCTGTATAAAGCGATAAATCACCTCGCCCACCGTGGCAAACTTTTCTTTTGCTAACAATTTTCGCAACAATTACAACCGTGTATTTTTTCGCCCGTCTCCAGAGTAGAAACGCAACCGAAGTAGCGTTTGTTGATTTGTTGCGTATCGGGAAATTGAATTCATTTGCGTAAACCTTGCTTCGCCATTCGGTTGCAACATCGGAGATGCGAGTTTTTTCGGTGGAAATGCTCAACAATCGATAACTTCTCTTTTTTCCGTATTTTTATAAATATATTCAATTAACTTTTTCGCTGCTGTTTCATCATCGATACAAGAATAAATTAAAATTTACGCTCGAACGAGTGAAAGGGCCACCTACGCTCGAAAAAGTCGATTTTCATCGAACACCACGAATGTAAATATCTCTGATATGACGGTGATGGGTCCTAGTCCCAGCACATGGCAGTTTTAATTGACCCAGAGCATATGTAAGTGCTATAAACTCGACGTTGCAACTTATTTCAGTACAGCTTTGGCCGCTATTCAAAATCTTAACGAAATGATGAATAATGAATTCATTAATCATTAAATTTATTAAAACCATAACAATGACACGAACATGAACACAAATTAATAAAAATCACGTACGGAATCAAGCTTTCGGTGCTGAGTGTCGGAGTACCGAGCTGACTCAGCTAGAAATACTCTTATCACGATGCGGGATCCGAAATGTCGGTGTTCGAATTTTCAAGGCTCGAGCGTTAGTTATTTTCGTTATTAATTTGGGTATATTTCAAATCTTATCCGTTGATAAAACATTTTTCAATGGAATTTTTCGTTTTTGGGATTTCTCTTCAGTTCCGCCTACAATATGAAATCGGATACTCGAAAATATGCCAGAATATGTTCATGTTCCATAGTGCTAATCTTATCATCGAATATCTCTCATACAACGTATCATTTCACGAAATTCATTCACTTCCATAAAATTTCCATCCCTGATTGAATGGTTGGTGTAGAGAAAGTTACGAAAGTATATAGAAAAATTGACTGACGATAGATTATTAAGTACGATAAGCTACGCGACCGTATTGAATTCCAATTAAATCCTTTGGGTTCGAAAGGTTAGTGAACGTTTAAACGTGGAAATAATCATCGTTATAAATTTAAACAACAAACGAAATTTCAAGCAGCCGTATGGAAAAAAGAGGAAAAAACGTCCGGGCCTTTTCTCTCTCTCCGGAGTGCACCGTAATAAATAACTCGATCGAGCTGCAAAGATTTGTTGAATGTTTACAAACGAGAGCTGGGAGTTTGAGATTTAACTGATTATTTTGTTGCAATTAACACTGATATATTTTTGTCGCATTTGCGTACAAATGAGTATTCAAATGTGCAGTAGTTAAAAATACGATTAGATTGTGTAGTAGCCTAGTCAGTTTTCAATGTGTAAATAAAATCAACTTCGGTTGATTATGTGACGATTTTTGTGCGATAAAGGCTATTCGGAGTTCGGATTTTAATACTGGTTGGTTTTATTTTTTAATCAGGCGAGTTGTGGCTCATCACTAGGGCTGAGATTTTTATGATATCGCATATTTGATAGCGTGATAGTAGATACCGCATACCATGGTTTCTTTTGCGATTCATGCATTTCTACGCCGAATTATGCAATTTGATATCGCATATTTTTGCTTATTTCGACGTAATTGCTTGAAAATGCTTATTTTAGCCAAAAAAAGACCCTTAAACCGCTTATTTAACGCTTATTTCGACCGTTCTCGCATATTTGAAAAAAAATCACTAAAAAACAGCATAAAAGTTGAAATTTTGAGCTTAAAAAAAATTAACTCTTCAAAATTTTAAAAAAAATTCAAGATTTTGTCTGTGACTTGTCGAACGAGTTTTCGATTTGTAGTCGCATCGTTTTCACGAAAATTTTAAAATAAAAAGTTCGATGTTTTTTCTTCTCATAATTCATAATTTTATAAAAGTTTGATGATTTTCTCACATTTCTTCTTTCCTTATTCTAATTTAGTAATTTCGAAGGCATTTCCGCATTCAGATTAAAAATACCTACATTTTGATATGCTGCATGGTGGGGTTTGATAGCGCATATAAATGCTTTTTTAGGCAATTTTAATCGCTTTTTATAAGCGCTTATAATCGATTTGATAGCGCATAAAAATCTCAGCCCTACTCATCACCCTTGTGTTTTTTTTTTCAACTTGTAACAATTAAAGGTACGTGCTCGTTTTTCTCGCCTAAAATTCATTTCTTAGGAAATAATTTTGTTGAGGTGAGAATTTCACTTCTCAAAAATTTGGGAATTAAATTATCGGTATGATACAGAACTGCCTATCTAACGAAATAATTTTTAAATTGAGGTGATAAAAACATGAGGGTTTTGTCGTAAAAATCTAGAATAAAAAATTCCTTTTCATAATTTTTACAATTTCTCATTTTTTAAATTTCGAAGTTTAAAAGTCATAAGAAGAAAACAATTGTTCAAAAAAATTAAACACGCACAAATAAGTACAAAATTCAATTTTTTCACACGAAACAAAAAATTATCACATTTTTATACTTTATCTACGATTTTTGAAATGGATTTCAGGTCGTATTTTTTGATAACTCGTAAAAATATAAATCGGTACGCTTTTTCTCGAGTAATAATCGATGATAATCCAATTTGAAATGCTACGAAAAAATTGTTTGTACTTAAAGTTTTTTTATGATATTTTCTTGGATGATTTATGGATGTTTCAGATTTTCAATTAGTAATTCTCTTTTTAATATTTCTTCACTGTCTAAGTGCTAATAGAGTAAAGTTATATATTTTTGTGAAATTACAAAGAAATCCCCAAATTTTGAAAAAATGTTTCGTTTTGAGAAACAATCGTGGAAAAAAGTCCTCATTCTTGAAGATTTGAACAAAAAAATTTTCACTGAACCTTTTCTGTGAAAAAATTCAATCGATGTTTTTTTCAAAAATCAGAAGAAAAATGAATTTTGAGTTTCTGTTTGAAGTGATTATGTAAAGACAAAGTCATAGTGAATGGAAAGGTAACCCCCCCCCCTTCTTTACCCAGTAAGAGGTAAAAGTGGCCTCCGTTCCGATTTTTTCGATCTACCTCCCCCCTCCCCCTCCAAATGGTGTCCCTTGACGCGAAAAAATTGGGAAAATTTTTGATCCCCTCCCTTTTGGAATTATCGCCATTTTATTGCATTATTTTCAAAAATTGTTTAATTCCAACAGAAACGAGAAAATTTTTTGTTCTTTGGCACAAAGTAACATCTCGTAAAGGTGTATTTACGATAATTTTTTCCTTAAATTTTGATGCACTCCTTCATGAGGTTTTCCTGCTAAACCCTTTTGTAATAAATCATTGAAAAGTGTCTGCAGGGTTATTAAAAAAAAACAAGTTCGAAAATTGGTCTAAAATAAAAAAGTTCGACAGATTGGATGATTTGCTTTGGGTCGAAAAAGAGCTGGTATTTTTTGCAGGTACAGTTAATAACGAGCCAAACCTCTCTCATTCTGAATCAGTGAAAAGTCACTAATGAACAGTCAGATTTGCAGCACAGGAAAAAATCAGCAAAATTCACTGATTTACAGCGAATTTTCGCAGATTTTTCAAAGATTTTCACCTATTTTTCAGATTATTTCATAAATTTCACTGACTTTTTAGTGAATTTTTACTGATTTTCCAGTGATATTTCTCACCGATTTGTTTTCATTGAAAATTTTTTCACTGATTTTCTCCTGTGCTGCAATTCTGACTGTTTCTCAATGATTTTCAATCATTTTTACTGAGAGTCCTATTTTAATGAAAAATTTTTCTGTTGAATTTGAATTTCCATTTTCATGACGGAAATGTTTTTCTCAAATCAATGAATTTTTTGCTTCAAAGTGGTCTAATTTCAGGCTGCCAAGTTGAAAGGTTCGAGAAAATTACGACCTGAGGAAAATATTCAATGTTCATATGTAAAGAGTACCTATTAAATTCTAATTCAGAATTCGTTTTTTTCATTTGCTGATTTCTTCTCTCGTAAGTTGTTTGAAATATTTAAGAAACTTCAACAGAAAAAAATAATTTTGAAAATTTTCATTGAATGATCACCTGAAAAAGGTTTTAAGGGGTAATCTCATCTGCTGAACAAGAATCTTGGATTGGGGTTTCCATTCGGTCAGTTTATTCTCTGCCATCTCGTCGATTTTTGGTTTGAATCGGGCTAACAAATCACGCGAGACAAAATCTAATGGATCAGATTCGTGTTTAATGATTCGATAATTTAATAAAAACTGACATTTTTCGGAATTTTACATTTTTGAGCGAATTCTCACAGATTGTCTCATGATAATTTTCCATATCGGAGCAAATCGATAATTTGTGTTTTCATTTTACTGATATGAGAAGGTAAAGTTTTTTCATGAATTAATTTGCAGATCGGAATTTGTTTCATTGTCTCAAACAGTGTTTTGTTAAGGGGTTTTCAGTGATATTCGGTCGGTACGCGGAAAAAACCCTTCCTGTGGACCGGTATTACAATCCACGAACGTGTACGATCTTTGAAGTTGAAAAAGTACGAATAATTTGAAAATTTTGAGAAGTACAAATGAAAAATTATCTTACAAGAAAATATCATCGCAGTTTATTTGACATTTCTGATCGCGTTATTTTCTCACTCGCTACGTGCCTCGTTTTAATGCAAAATTACGCCTTCGTTTCATTTTGAAAAACCGGCTCACTTACCTGTCTTGCATATGAGTAAGTATAATGTTTCTCATGTTGTTTCCTGAACAGCAGCGTCAAATATTAAGCTAAAAATTTTTATTTTTTTCAACTGAACCCCGAAAAGGAATGTAAAAGATTTCTCAAAAAATTAAAAATGGCGAGTAATTTTTTGAATTTTTGGTAAAAAAAAATAATTTTTTCGAATTTCACTTTTTGATCTGTCAGTAAAAAACTGCTTTCACGATCTTTTCCCAAAAAAACTTATTCTCAAAAATTATAGAGGTTTTGGAATCGCAATTGAACCCTAAAAACTAAAAAGTAACAAAATTGTTCGTACAAACCAAACATATTTTCCTCGAAGTTTGGAATTGGTTGGATTTTTCACTCAATTTTTCTGTTTTGCCCCTTTTGAAGAATTTTTCGGGTAATTTGATTTTCATAAATTCAGTTTTTTGTATTTTTTTTCACTGAAAGATATTTCAATAAAACTAAATTTAATTTTCTATTAAAAATGAGAATTTTTCGAATTTCGGCATTTTTTGTGTTCTATTTCGTGGAAATTATAATGAGAGGGGAAAACTGCATCGTTGACTTCCACCATCCAATCGATAACCTTTCATCATCCCTTATCTCTCATTATCCAGTGACTGGCCGCTCTACCGGAAACAAATACGATTTTTGTCTGGCGAAAGTACATTTGCAACCTTTAAATATACCCGAAAGAAAGCCGCGATAAGAGGGAAATTGATTAGATGAAAAATTTACACATCAAAAAGCGATCGTAGGCGAGGATTTTTATACCACAGGGGACAGCTGTCTTTCATTTGCATTTTTTTTCGCCAACCCTTTACTATATGCACATCGTCGGTATATTCGTCGTCGTTAATTACATATTTAACGTGACAGTTTGAGACTCGTCTGTTGGTCAAAGCTGCCCTCATACACTTTCAACGCATCTCACTCGTAGGTAGAATTTTTTACTGCGAAGAAGCCGCAAACAAAACGGTACCTAAATTTCATTGAGAAAAAAATCTATACGTAGGTCTAGGTATAAAGACATCTCAGCCCCCTTTTTTTGTCGTTCCACCGGTATACCCCAAGGACGCGTAAGAATACAAGCAAACGTGTGTCAAAATACACACGAAACCAGTTCGATGGAGCCTTATGTACATGCGGCACCTTTTTCCAAAACAACCACCACCATCTCCTGGTAAACAAGATACAATAGATGATATTGTTAGATGTGAAAGCGGATTGAGGCAGGATTCGAGGATGTGACATTTATAACATTACCACCAGAAAATCAACCACATTGTTATTTTTTTGCCCCAAGTGTTGTGTTTTTGTTTCGTCATCGACTCTTCGCGGTGTTTGGATTTTTGTACATACTTCGACCTCCTATCGTTCTTATCTTTTGAATTCGATCGACCATCTGCGGACGCAAAGTGCGATTTAAGGGTTTTCTTGGAATACGTGAACGTCGATAACGTGCCTGGATATCAGAAACCCACCGCGTAATTCTACGTCATCGGGAATTTATTCCTACAAATTCTAAGGCAAAGACTCGTAAGAATACCTACGTTAATTAAAACGAAACGTAAAAATGCCTCGGTAATGTAATTTGTAACATTTGTCTTGGAAATTTTCAACCGTCTAGTCTCGAGGAAAATGAAATAAAAAACTGCGCCGAAAATCCGCCGAGTCGGGCTCGAGTTAACAAAAGAAAAAGCACGTATCGTTAAAGTAATGATAAATTAAATAATAGTACTTTCAAAGAATAGCGAATTGATTTTAAGTGTCATTCTCGTCTGAGTGTTTTTTCGTCTATCTCTGTAAAAAGTACTTAGAATGGAAAAAGGCTGGCCGGATTTTTTCGTTAATTTTATTCATTCTTTGTGGTATCCGTTTCTGTGCATCCAGACTGGAAAAATTTTCAACCGTGAAGAAAAAAATACTACGGAATGGTTTCTCTATGGTTTGGACATTCGGTACACATACACGCGCGCGTTTTACGACTTCATTATCTTATTGTCGTGTTCGGGACACGTATGGTAAAGGCCTGCTTGTAATACGGTTTTATGCTGATCTCGGCGTGTATAAAACTTGTTATACCCGAAATACTATAATCTGGATGGCGGTGTACGCAACTACGCAGCGTATATATTTCTGTAAATCATTTACGTTCACCATAAAAGCCTCTAAAAGTGTTAAAACCTTAAGAAATATTACCTTAAAACCTATTAAAAAAGTACCACGTTCGATTATCGAGGGGAAAAAAGAATGGGTAAAAAGGGCTTGGGTAATGTGCTGGAATATTTTCCAGTATTATAGGCCGACTTAGTCGAGTTTAAATTATATCGCGTCGATTTACACCAACTTCACGACGAGACTTAGATTATAATTAATAAGAATTTACGCGCTTAAGGGAATTAAAAGCTTGACTTGGGAGTATTAATAATTGACGTTTAATGTCGCTTTCGTATAATAAAATATAGTAGAGTCTTTAAATCGACAAGGTTTTCGAAAATTTACCAATTTTATCCTTGGTATTTGTTTATGTCCATGGACCGAATTGTTTTAACCTCGAATAATCCCAGGGGTGGATTGGTCAAGTGTCTGAAGGACATCGTGAAAGTCTCCAGAAGGAGAGGTCTTATTTCAGCATTGCTGAATTTGAAACGTTTGAATGAAGTGGGCTGAAAAAATTCCTCGATTTTATCATTTCTTCGATATGTGATATTGTTTGGTTTGAAACTCTCTCAGAAAAAATTGTAGCATCCGAGATGCCTATAGTGTGAGCCAGAGAACAGTAGTCATTTTCGAAAAATATGTTATTTTTGTTTATGGCATGCTTAAAATACCAAATTTTTCCATTAAAACATATTTTCAATTTTTATGAATGGTAGTAAAATTTTTTAAAAACATTTCTACTCAAAAAGCAAGTTTGCTCTCCTATCAATAATAGCGAATTAGCTATGATCAATTATCGATCAGTATTATTTTTACAGACATTTCAAATCATACTCTCTCATTTATACATCAATGAAAATGATCGAAAATCACTGAGAAACAGTCAGAATTGCAGCATAGGAGAAAATCAGTGAAAAAATTTTCAATGAAAACAAATCGGTGAGAAAAATCACTGGAAAATCAGTGAAAATTCATTGAAAAGTCAGTAAAATTTATGAAATTACCTGAAAAATTGGTGAAAATCTTTGAAAAATTAGCGAAAATTCGTTGTAAATCAGTGAATTTTGCTGATTTTTTCCTGTGCTGCAATTCGGACTATTTACCAGTGATTTTTCACTGATTTAGAATGAAGGGGTAGGTGCATAATTCAATATTTGTAATAGGAGGACAAACTTTTTTCTACATTACAGCCTCAGAGTTGAATTTGGAGTAGAAATGATACAAAAAATATTTCAACCATTCATAAAAATTGAAAATGCATTTTAATGGAAAAAGTGCATGGGTTAGGCTTAGGCAACTCATTTTCCAAATGTGCGCATTCGGCAAGTGCTCAATTTAAACATAACATTTTTCAACGTAATAGTACTGATAAGACGCAATTTGAGATGCTAAATCTCGAGGTGTGTTTGGTTTTTCGATTGGGGTCATTTGGCCCCTCAAATTTTTCTGAAAAATAAATGATTGATGATTTTTTTCAAGTGACGTACAAAATTATCGCTTAAATAGTGTAAAAAACAAAATGTACAGTTACAAAGAGTCCAAAAAATACGAATTGTGGCTAAAATTAAAAATAAATAAAATTTTAATTTGGCCGTCTCAACAAAATCATTTTTCATGCGAAATTTTGTTCTGTATTTGGTCGTGTACTTTGAGAATAAAAATTGAATTTAGCCGAATATTTTTTTGTTGGGGGGGGGGGGGGATACGCGAAAAATTTTAAATTCTTAGTCCGAAAAAAGTACGATTTTTCATTCTCGTGATTTTATAAATACTTACTCCAATATAGGAGTAGTTTGATCGGATAAATTGATTCGATCATTTCTTCTCTTGAGAGTTGTCGTTTCAAAATTTTGATTGCAATCAAAATTTTGAAATGAACCGCTTGACAAGCGGTACCATGCTAAACGAAAATTATTCGGTTTCAAGTTTTTTATTCCTTATTATCTTTTGATAAGGTCATCCCCTTGATTTCCGAATATCCGGTCGAAAATTCAAAATAATCATCGCAATTATGCGCAAATTGAGCTTTTCAAGTTTGAAAATTGAGTTTTTTTTTAGTGTTGACCGGTTACTAATTCAACGAATCCATCGTGCTTGGGCTCTACAAAAAGGAAATTTGCGTTTTTTAAAAAAGTTATCCTACTTCAGAACACTTTGGATCACACCCCAGATATGGCGTGGAAGGAGGGGGGGGGGTAAAAATTCTCTGGAGAAGTTTCAACTCACACTGAGTATCACATATTAAAAAACTGTTAGGTAACATTGAAATTTTTTTACCGGTCTTTCTTACTGTTCAGTTTATTTTTATATATTTTTTTGAAAAATTTCATTTTCCACTATTGAAGGGAAATTTTGTGTGGGAGTAAAAAATCATCAGTCGTTTTGGTTTCACGAATTGTTGGTCCATTTTTTAGCTATTCATTTCTGGTAATGTGGTAATAAGTCACAATTTGACTGTTTTCTTGTCATGAGTTAATTACCTACCCTTCATTTTTTTCAATTATTTCTTTTTCAAATTCTGAATTTTTTGTACATTTTTTCCATACATTCATTTTATTTTTTAATTTCCAAAATTTTTAACGTGGTTTGAATTTTTTTAAATGAAAATTTAGATTTTTGGCAATTTGGATGTTTTTCTACTCAGGTAAATTCACAATTTTCTCTTAAATAATATTTTTATCCTGAAAATTTTCAATATTGTTTGTCATCTCGCTGAAATGGATTTTTTAACTTCAATTTGTGTACTATTCCTATTTTTGAACTTTTTCAATTGATTTTTATACGCTTATGGCGATGAAATTCCATTTAATAATTACATCGGATTTTTACTTGGAGATGGAGGAGAGAGCGGCGTTTATTCCTCAAATAACAAATACACGCGACTAGAAAAAAGTTTCAATAAAGTTTTTACTATCAATAAGACAACACTACTTATTTGCGTGCTGTGAAATAAAAAGTTCGATAAACGTATCAATTATACACCATAAAGCATATTTTTAATTCACGAAATATCAAAATGACCGATGTTTTTTTCAAAACATTATTATGTAGGTATCCACAAAAAGTTTGAAAGAAACGGACTTTTCTTTGAGTTGGATATTTCGATAGGTTATTTCAATTCTTAGGTTGATTATTTTTTTTTAATTTGAAAGAAAAGTAAATTTTATTCGTGTCTGAAAAATTATGCGAAAAATTGCGAAATATTCGAGTCTAAATGGCGTAAAATTAAGAAATCTACCTATTCAATCTACTTAATCGCTTTTTACATTAAAATTAAGGAATTAACAGCTTTAATGCCATTGCCTAACCTCGAGTATCTTAATTATTCGATGACTGAGATGATTAAGAAGCTCATTATAATAATCTCGTGTCCATCGAAGAAATTAAAGTCTACGTGTGTTTTCGCAGACGCGATTAATAGATCACAAAAGAAACGCGTGTCGTTTACATAATTCTCGCAAAATACGAAACCGTACAGTTTCGAGCTTTTTTTTTCTCAACTTTGGAGCTTTCGAAACGATCGGAGAATATCTTTTGAGACAATATTTGTTAAACTCCTTTATTGTTTGGCTTTCTAATCCGAATTCAAAACACGCTTAAGGTTATTTATTCGGTGACTTTGGTCTTTTTCGACGACAATTTGTATTATACCTCAGACTCGAACCACACACTTGTATAAATTGTATAAAAGATTAGGAAATTTTCAAAGTATACAATAGTCACTCACATTTAATCGTTCGTTAACTCCAATTGCAGATGGCATAATGATACCGGCTGTATTTTCGATTAATTCGTCAATCGTGGCAAAAGTTACGAAATAAATCACATTCACTGTAGAAAAAAACACGAAAAATACCCGAGAATAAAATCGAAAAAACTTCAAACCCGAATAAAACGAGACACCGAGGAAAATAATTTTTTCGACATTTCAAAAATTCAGTTACGTACGAAAAATTTCGATTTCGAGAAAAAAAAACACCAATTACACAACACTCTCGTATCCGAATACCGCCAAAACTAAACTGTTGTGGTTTTTAGAAATACGGCTTAGGGAACACGTTGATCAGATGGTGTTCGAAACTCACGAGGTAGGATGCGCGCGTTCTTCGGGAGTCCTAGTCGCGCCGGAAGGCCGGAGGGCCAGTGCGGTACAGGGCAACGGTAATATTACTTTACGTGCTGAAATGATTCGTATGCGTTGAAAAAATTTATCGTTTTTTTGCTTCGAAGTGAAAAAGTAGAGCTTTTTTGGCCTTGTCCCACCTCGCTTTACTTAATCGAGATGAAAATTGAGTATTCGAGATAATTTTATTTTTCAACTTGATCATTTTGGTTTGGCAAATTGTTGATTTCTTGTTTGAAAAATCGTCATCAGTGGAGTGAATTTTTAATGCTGCGAGCTTTTGAAAGAACGATTCGTTGTACAAAGGTCTTGTGCAATTTCGCAATCCACCGGTGGAGAATAAAAGGCTTCCAACATTGATTTGGGCCGCCATTTAAAGTGTAGCATTTTGATAGAGAAACATTGCTAACAGAACACATAAATCTAAGACAACTTCCGAAACAAATACTTGTACCTCGGTGGCGGCGGCATATACTACATCGGTGTACTTTGGTTTATCGTTTCCTAAAAGATACATTAACCTCCACGCTATAACAGTTAAAGGCACTTTCCTGAATTGGTTAAACTTTTTTTTTATGTGTGTAAGTATTGAAAACGTTGGTATCGCGTTTTAGATCTATTTCCATTACAATTTATTTCACCTCGGCTTATATTAAAAGGTAGGGTTCAATAAATAATAATTTTCAAAAGAATTGGTGAGGAAAAAAGTTGGTAAAAGGTCGATATCTTGTGTGAAGTTTCAAAGCGGAAAAGAGTGAAGAGAAAAAAAGATTTTCGAATATGTAAAATAGTACGAGTATACGTGCATTCGAGAATATGGTTATCTTCGGATGTAATCAATAATGTAAATCCATTCGTAAAATATAAAATTTCTTATCGTTCTTCATCAAATCCTCTTTTTTCAAATATTCACGGTGTACGAGTCGTTCTTTTGTATGTGTTGGCAGCACATATAGATATTTCTATTGTGCACTTTTTTTTCTTCATGTTTGACGTTTTCTATTCGTGTATCTGGTATTCTGTCTGTACGAATTTCGAATTCAGGGAAATTCTGGACATGTATAGTCGATGAAAAAAAAGGGGGAATAACTGAAATCTACGAGAGATAAGATGGAAACGAAGAAATGTTGACCATGACCGTGGCCGTGGTTGAGGAGTTAGATGAATAAGGTAAAAATTGAAATGGATACGAGAAATGAAACTATGAAAAGTTTTAAGGCTGCAGTGAAAGTTATCCTACTTGATCAAAATTTTCAGTCAGGAACGAAAAGTTATTCGAAACTTGGAAGAAGTTTCTATGAAGGTCGATTTCGCAAACCTCATACTCATTACCCATTCGGAATATCTGCTGAATTAGAATCTGACATTAATTCATTCAAGAGCACGTTTTGAAAGATAGAGGGGATGGTAAATGTAAGAAATTACTAATCTTTTGAAATTATGCTATGAACTGTTTGTTTTTTAAAAGAAATGGACATATTTTTTGACTGATAAGAGGTGATTTGTAATGTTATGGTAAAGAGAAGACGTTAAAAATTTTTTGGGGAGAAACGACTAATTTTATTCACCGTACATCTCTTATTTTGAAATAGTCATTCAGTTATTCTATCATTTTTTGAGAAGGGAGATTCCAAATTTTTGAGAATTAGTAATTACAATTTTTTTCTAATTTAAAACTCATAATAAATTTGAGAAGATGCAAGGTTTAAAATTTTTTCGAAAAGGTATCAAATAATCAAATTTGGTGGTTTTCATTTTTCGAAAAATTTGACGGGTTTTCAAAAATTGGACACTACTTCTAAAATACTTTTAAAAAAATTGAAACGAGATTTGTAGCCTTTTCGAAAAAAAGAAAGAATTTTGACGAATAAGTTAACTAACAAAGAATACTTACATTTTTTTTAAATTTAATAACTTCTAAAAATTGAACATATTTTTAAAAATTTGATTCATATTTAAATTGAAAAAATGTAATGGGTGATTAAAAAACCATCTAAACGTTGAAAAATGAAACTAAAAATTAAAAAAAAACACTGGTACTTCGTCGATAAATGGTACGTACGAAAAATATTCGTAAGAGATCCTTATGCAGTGACGTCGGAACTCGGAAGGTGGGGTACTATTAGGGGTGCATTTCACCCCCTCCCCATTCTGGCGGGGGTGCAATGTATCATTTGCACCCCGCCAAATTGCATCAGATAGGGATTTTCGAAGCATTAAAACATGAAAAAAAGATTTTTTTGGGCATTAAACACTCAATTTTTTCAAAGCTTCGCTTGGGCATGGACAAAATCACAATTATATGAATTATTTGAGTCATTAGTGCGAAAAAAGGTTCCTTTTTGCCCCCTCCCCCGAAAATCCTTCAGTTATTCCAAGTTTTTATACTTACATACTTTGCACCCTCCTCAAAAAAAAACTTCCGACGCCACTGTCCTCATCAGTCAAAAAAATACACTTAGATCACGTGTAAATTCTTTAATACCCCTATTTGGGTTTTGAAGCGATAAGGTGACATGAAGGGTTGGATTTCTCCCCACTATAAACATTTCTTCCGACTTGAAAACCAAAAATTACCCATTTTTCGAACAAATTACCGCACTAAGGAAATAGCATAATGATCCCATACCTTTCCAAATTGAATAAACGATTTCACACCTACAATCGCACTTTCGCATTCACATTCGACGCAAATAAACGTTCGGCTCGTTAAGAGTAAAATTCCAGTACAAGGTCCATTGTTCGACGACGACGTACGACTCCTCGAAAGGGAGTAATGTATGTTGAGAAAATCGCGGCAAAATAATTAATTGCATTATTTTCACTTAATTTGCTTGTAGATCATTAATCGAGCATTGTCATTGTTTACAAAGACGCCTTTGTTAAAGGGTTGTTTGTGAAATCGATTTTCTACGCAGGCACGTGCGACTCCTCCGTATAAGGTCCGAGGCGCAGTGAAACGCAACCGACCTTATAATTCGGTGATATTTTCAATAAACTTCCGACTAATTAACAAAACGAAAGATTTGAAAATTCGCCATTTCGGCGGCAAAACGCCGAATAAGTTTTAATTTGATGCGGCAAAGGTCGCTAGACTTCAAAATACCGAGTACCAACACCGAATCCGATTACCACGCGGTGCTTTATTGTATAACGGATCCGAGACCGACCAACTAAATGAATTCAATGCGGGTGCAAAGGGATGTGAAAAAATTCCGTGTAAATTTTAATTGCGGAGTTTAAAACGACCTTATAAAACGTAATACGTTTAATTTCGTATCATTCCGGATAATGTAGCGGTTTATTTAGCCATTTGTACGGCGGATTAGGAGGGCGTCGAGGTAACTCGTCAAAAGCCCTACGATAAGTACATTTCCATGTTGTCATCTGGTAAGCAGACCTCTCTCTGCTAAATCAGCTGTTTCCTATCTACTCTCGATGACTTATCTGCGCCGCATATAGCAGCGCCGCGTTCACTTTTACCACCTCAAAAGCAACAGCAGCAGATCCATTTTCTATACTCATTAAAACGATTTTAAGGTTCGAAAACCAGACGTAAACATTAAAGGTAGAACCCTCGATTATTTGTACGCTAAAAGCATCGCAGTTAAAAAAGATAACGAATCGATATACCGAGCGGCTTTTTTTCCCATTCTTTATCGGAATCTATGGGTTTGGGTACCTATATAAATGTGCATTAGTTTTAAAATCATTGAAAAATAAACACATGGTATGGCGCCCCGTGACTCGCCATTCCAGTTTGTAATAAAAATAAAAAATCAAGGCGCAAGTGTAGTTCTAGTTATCACTTTCACCCTCTCCGGTCTGTCGTTTAAAAACCAACCCTTTCCTGTCTGTGATGCCTGATCTCAATCACCATCGAAACACAGTCTTACATTACTGATAATGATAAACCTCAAACGATCTGCGGCGATACCGCATTTATCTAAACTCGCCGCATTAATCCTTATTCGATGTGAAAAATCCGTTCTACATGACAGCATTTTATGCGCCGTGGAAGGGGTGGCTTGAATGAAAGCAAGGGCTTGTTTCATATTGAAAATTTAGAGCGGATCAGGTTTACGTATGATCATTTTTTATTTTTTATGTGAGATTTTTTACATGAAAAAGCTACCTGTAAAGATTCTATTTGGGAAGGAGGGGAGGAAATGACGATACTAATGGTCTCCAGTAAATGAATGAAAACAGTCCTGTCTGAAGCTTTTTTTTTGGGGGGGGGGGCAAAATGAGTACCAAGGCTTAGAATACCAGAAGAATTTTCGGGGGAGGGGGCAAAAAGAAGCATTTTTTTGCAATATTGCCTCAAATAATTCATATATTATGTAATTGTGATTTTATTTATGCCCGAGTGAAGCGAGGACGAAGCTTTGAAAAAATTTAGTTTTTAGTGCCCAAAAAAACATTTTTTCCCCTCACGTTTCAATGCTTTAAAAATGCCTATCTGATGTGATGATGGGGGGGGGGGGTCAAATGATAATTTCATAAAAATTGTTCAAAAATTCGTTCAAATATGATCAACATTTTTTAAACCCCTATAAAAATCAATGAAATTGCTTTAAAATTTCAAAAACTTAAGAGAAGTTTTGCAAAAATGTTTACATTTTATCAGATACGTACTCGCTTAAATTTAAACAATTCTTTTTGACACAAGTTCTATAAACGTACCGAAACTGATAGCAATAAAGGGGTAAACAGCTAAAAGTTTCCGAACCAAATTGTATTTTTTCGACAAGAAATGCCATTTTTCTAAATTTTTCCAAACTTGAACAACCCATAATTTTTTTTAATGAAAAAAGTTTGTAATTTTCCTAAACTTTCCGATTTGGGCCCAATTCCTCCGACAAGAAATCAGTTTTGTGACTCCTTCCTTTGCCATATCAGTGTCGTTCGGTCTGGCCATAAATATATATTTTTTAAATTCTCAACATTTCATATTACGCATAATTTTAAAATTTTTACAAAGTTTTTTTGGTTTTTGTTTATTGCTTGCCTACAACAAATTTGTTGGCACCAATTTCAAGAAATTTCAATGGTATTTCAACAAACTCATTAATTCCGAAAATTGTCAATAATCAACACAATCTTTCGTTAATTTATTCAATATAAGTAAATAATTGCGGGCATTCAACAATTAACATATAATAGGTATATTATTTTGTGAAAAAGTGGGTAAATCATGAAAAATATCGTTTATATTGTCAGATAAGTAATCGTTAAGTTCTTCTAATATTTGTAAAACCGTCTAATTTAAAAAAATTTGTCAAGTTTTGGAAAAATTTCCAGCTTTTAGAAAATATTGTAGTTTTGAAAAATATTGTCCAGTTTTTAAAAAACTTTACATGGAAATATTTTTTTGAAAATTCTCCGTTTTTGGACTGAAAAATTGACTAATTTTTGAAAAATTGTTCAACTCATGAATTATTTTTCAATTTTGGAAAATGGTGCAATTCTTTAAAAAGTTCAAGTTTTGGAAAATCGTTCAGTTTATTTTTGAAAAACGGTCCAATTTTTGGAAAATTCTAATGAAGAATTGATAAATATTCAAGTATTCAAGTTGAAATAAATGAAAGTATTTTGCTCTGTCTGTGTATGCTGTAGATAATTTTTATAATCAGACTGCAGTGGCGTAAATACCGGGGGGGGGGGAGAAAACCCCTCCCAAAAACTCTTCAAAAATGAATTTTTTTAACGCTTTCCTTATTTTTTAAAAATCGAGACTTTTATCAAAAATCCAAATTTTCTCAATTTATCTACTTTTGAAAAATTTTCTTACATCAATTTTTTAGATTCGACGTGTGTAATTTTCAGTTATTGGGCATTTTTTCGACTATTTATTTTTGGCTTCGTTACGGTTCGGAAATTTTTACACTTCTTTGAAAGTTAAGAATATTTCTCAAAATCAAAGTCCCATTTTACTCAGATCTCAAAACATTTCTTACAATCGTTGGCGCTTGAAGTTTTTTTTGAAACATTTTTTGCTCTCACTTCGCTTGAGTTCGTGCATCCCTTGAAATAAAATTTCAATTCAAGCTTCAAAAACTTAACATGTCAGTTTTTTCATAACCCCTTCCCTTTTGTTTTTTTTTTCTCCCGTAGGTAATGAAAATTGGTAATTGAACGTCGTAAAATCTGTACCTATACTTTGTATTCTGTAATTTCTATCCCCTCCCAGAAGGAATGTCTAGCTGCACTACTGTCGGACCAGATTTTGAGAATGAAAATTTTTAGGCAATCATTTTCTATCAAACAGAAAGATAAAAATAAAATTGCAAACTTTTTCATTTCAAAAAAATCAGAGATGAGAAGTATTCGAACCTTTTTTTTTCGTTTTTGAAAAAAATGAGGTCTTGTTTTAAAATCTTTAACAATTCTAACTGGAAGTGACCGACGAAATATTTGCCACTTAGATTAAGATTATACTTAAACACATACAAATACATATAATAAAGTTGTAAATGGTCTGCAACTCCACCCAGATGGGAATGCACAATTGCACTGAAATGAACTTTGATTTTTGAAAAATTATACAAAGGTTCAGGTTTTGGAAAATCATCCAATTTTTAAAAAATCTTCAAAAATGAGTATTTTGAAAAATCTTAATTCTTGTAAATTTTTGGAAAGTTTTTCAATTTTTGAAAATTGTTTAATTTTTGTTGTTCAAGTTTTAGAATATTTTTCAGTTTTTGAATCAATTTTTGAAAAATCGTGCTATTTCTAGAAAATTGTTTAGTTTTTAAAAAATACTTCACTTCTCGGAAAAACGTTTTTTTTTTTTTTTTTTTGAAAATTGTCCAAATTTTGAGAAAATTCTTCAAATAAGATTTTAGAATCCGCCGCGCCGGTAGCGTCCTTATTGATGGATTTTAATAAGTAGATATGAATTTTTTTTTGCGGTGGAATTGCCAACTTTTCCCAAAAACCATGAGTAGTAATCCATGATTTCAAAGATTTTAAAACATGGCCTCATTTTTTTCAAAGACGAAGGGGAAAAAGAGATTCGAATATGTAGGTACATTTAATCTTTTGATTTTTATCATATGTTTAATAGAAAATGATGAAAATTTTTCATTCTGAAAATCTAGTCTGATTATAAATCTACAGCAGCAAAATCCATTCTTTATTTCAACTTGAATATCCATTAATTCTTCATTGATTACTACTGATGTACATTGTACGTGCCTATTCGTATTTTACTCATCTTACGTATCAAGATCAACTCTATACAACCTCATTCATAAAATTTTATCCAAGTAGATCCATTTACTGGAAATTTTTTCTCTTACCACATGTTCAAACCTATATTGAACGCCTGGAAACAAGTGTAAATTCTCACACGTTGCTGCAAACCCTATATTCGGTACGATTATTTATAAAAGGCTGCGGTTATCAAAGATAACAAACCGCTTAAATAGTTTATAGTTGATGTAAGAATATTGCTGGAATTTCGTCAACGGTATTGTGGTGAAAATTAGCATAAAATGGTTCTAATGAATGCATTTTCAGAACTCGATGCGAGAAGAGTAGGTATAGTAGCAGACCTTCCCTCAGCGACGTTCGTCTTAAAAACCTTTCAAACGCATCTGTCGTCGAGACCTTTTCACGCTTTCGGTAACTTTTAACACCTCTCCTCCCTCCGTTTTAATAAGCTCCTTTCGAACTGTTGCAAACTTGGCATCAACTTAATTTCACCTTATACTTCGATTGACGCGAGTACGAGTATTTTTCCCCGAGTACCATATACCTCGAATTGCTGTCTCTTAGCTCGTTCGTCTAAAAATTTTACTAAGGTGATCGAAAACAAATAGGCAGGTAGTTTGGAAAAGTACGTATACTAAATCGGCTCATTTTTTCGACGTGCAAAAGTTTCAAATTAATTTAAGACACATCTCGACTTGGTGACGTTGCGCGTTTAATTTGTTTAATCCGTTTGGCCCGGAGCATTACTTTTGTTTACATTTCAAACTTTCTCTCAGTTAGCGAACAAAATGAAAAATATGTGCAGTAACTCATTCGAAGGTAGCTAATCGGCTTACAACATTGTAAGTAGTTTTGCATAAAATCGTTATTCCGTACGCTAGGAAGGTACCTAAAGTTATGTACTTAGTTGGTATATAGAGTGTTGTCTTCATGTTTTGAGTTTTTTGTTCAGGGATGAAAAAAAAAGGTATGAATATTTCATTCAGAAAGAATAAGTATATGTAGCAATAGTTGGCCCTTTTTGTTATTTTTTAATCTTTTGATGCTCATCTCCATTTTTCGAAAATGAACTGCTTTGGTCCTTTTTTTCCAGGATTTCCATAAAATATTTTTAAAAATAAGGTTAATGATGTAAACATATTAATGGAGGAGGTTTGGACGTACTCTCAATATGCTTATTTATATTTCCTTCATTTAAACATTTTCAATTTCAGAAACAAACTTGGAATTTTTCATCAAAGGGTATAGCAGGTTTAAGTGTGGTGTTTTGGCCCTGGAAAGGGATTTAGATAAAACCTACCCCAAAAGTTGAGTCATCATGAGAAAAAATTCTGACAAAAATTTTGGACCCCCAGAGCAAGTATTTTCGGGGGGAGGGTCAAAATGTGTTTTTTAAACTTTATTTTTTCGTTTTTCGCCAAGTGTAGATAAAAATTTCGTGTTTTTTTAAATTGAATCTAGAGAGCTAAAGGAACCCTAAAAAATTTTTTTCGAAATTTTTGACCCATTTTTCGTCGAGTTATGACGTTTTAAAAACTTTGAGCGGCCATTTTGGAAAGAAGTTTCAGAGGTACAGTCGCCATTTTTTTTTAGAAAATGTGTTATTTAGTGTTAATTATACGACATAAGTTTCAATGAGTTTGAGTTGGTGCAACATTGTCAAAAAAAATAAAAACTGACCGCCGGTCATGCGGAGCCCGAACGTTCATGTCAATTTCCCACGGCGCTCTGGTGGAAAGTACAATGCTCGCGTGCGCTATGTTTGAAGAACGTGTTTGGTTTCGATGGAGAATACCGCGTTCGCTAACCGTCCATTCTACGTCTACTCGAACCAAAAATTAAGTCGTGCCTTTCGATTTCGCTTAATTTTCAAAGACATCGTTCCTCACCATTTTGAGGTCCACTAAGTTAGAAAATTGACTTCATTTTTTTGATCGGACCCCCCCCCCCCACACGTTCTGATTTACCTCCTCACATGATTACAAACAAAATGGAAGACAGAGTTCTAATATAGACTTACTTTACTATCAGAGTCTCATACCCAAGCTCTCATCCGACACCCCCCCCCCGGTCTTAGAGGTACGGGAATTCGTAAAAAATCAATTATTCATATGTATGATAATCTACCCGCGGATTTCGCAAAAAGGAAAAAAAAAGATAGATTGGAAGGTAGGCAGATTCTACAAAATAGATAGGTAGTATACTTTATTTATATGTACCTACCTAGTTTTTCCGAGAACAATGCGAAAATTGGAGTGAAAAAATCCGAAATTTGAGGAACTTCTCTCGCTCTAATTTCAAAAATAATGTCATCTTTGAACTCAGCAGAATTCCATCATATAGAAATTACACAAAAAAAAACAATAGCTCAATTTTGAAAAATGAAAAGGCTGAACCCCCTCTGGATCTTTCCCTTCCTCTCCAATAAGATTTGGCGATGACTCTCCAGGCTCAAAAATTTTTTATGGTGTCCTTCTTCGCTATGCCAAATTTTATAACTCTATCGTCATTTACGTTCATATTTGACAAAAATGTAATAATCCGCCTCTGGATTAGAATGGCATTTGTCAAACATAACGCGCGCGAGCACTTTACTTTCCACCAGAGCGCCGTGGGAAATTGACATGAACGTTCGGGCTCCGCATGACGGCGGTCAGTTTTTATTTTTTTTGACAATGTTGCACCAACTCAAACTCATTGAAACTTATGCCGTATAATTAACACTAAATAACACATTTTCTAAAAAAAATGGCGACTGTACCTCTGAAACTTCTTTTCAAAATGGCCGCTCAAAGTTTTTAAAACGCCATAACTCGACGAAAAATGGGTCAAAAATTTTGAAATTTTTTTTTAGGGTTCCTTTAGCTCTCTAGATTTAATTTTAAAAAAACACGAAATTTTTATCTACACTTGGGAAAAAACGAAAAAATAAAGTTTAATTAAAAAACACATTTTGGCCCTCCCCCCGAAAATACTTGCTCTGGGGGTCCAAAATTTTTGTCAGAATTTTTTCTCATCATGACTCAACTTTTGGGGTAAGTTTCATCAAAATCCCTTTCCAAAGCCAAAACACCATACTTAACCTGCTATACCCTTTTCTGAAAAATTTTTATTTTTGTTTCAAGATTCCAATTGTAATATTTTTTAAAAGAAAAAGTACCGGAATTTGTGAGAAAATTTCCTCCGACCCCTTCGTTACATCGGTTATTCAAAACTTGTAAAATAATAAAATAAAGTTCTCTCAAAGAAATAAATTAGTAAACTTTTAAAACATTTCCTTTTTGTTATTAACTGTGTGCGCGAAATCGCGAATAAGAAATTATTACTGAACCGCAGTACACAATGGGTTTGGCTCGAGTGGGGGTAAACCACGTTTAATGAAGTGATGCAGTGAAAAGAAAATATTTTATATTTTAACCTCATCTCGCTCTGACATATATGAAACTTTAATTAATCAAAACCGTCGGTCGTACCGGCCAGATATGCATAACTATCTTAATCAGTCGTAATTAGGAAACAATCTAACATCGCTTAAATTGAGGATATGCTTTGAAAAGAAAAAAACACCACCGCTATAAGAGTACAGCATATAAAACATATGAACTACGTTATCAACTCATGTTTCCAATTACATCGGAAAAGATTATTCGACTTTTGACGCATCCAGATCAGTTTTTTTCAACTACGTTGCTTTATTAACATATAACTAATTAGGATAACGCAGACAGATTTATTTCTTTATCTGTATCGTTGCATCTTGCAGATGTGATGAATATATCTTTGATAAGCGATCAGAACGACTCAACTTGGTTTTAAACCGCGTATTTAGATAAATTTAATTAATTTAATGGAGTTTTATTTCGTTTTATGAAATTTTATCGTTTGTACAGAATTCAGTACATTAAGTTTATATTTCAGTGAGTTTGCTATGTCGTTTCGAGTTTTTTATGGCAAGATATGTACCTACGCATACTTGCCTAGTTGAGTCATTTAATTTTAGAAGTTCGTGTCATTTTTCTTGCATTTTTCTCTTTCTTCGTTGCCGTATTATCGGTCTCATAATCTGTGAAATCGAATTTCGAAAATAATAAATATGGAGTCTAATTGTTGTGTAACTAACAAGGTAATTTGGGAGGTCTGGAGGAAGCGAGGGGGAGGGGACATTAAAAAAATCAGTTTTATATTATTAGAACAGCATGCTAATGAAAATAAGGTCGACATTCCTCAAATAAAATGGGAGCAATGATTCATCAATGTGTTCGTATAAGTTGGTAATATTGAGAGATCTGAAATTATTCACATTTTGACGAATTTTTTTAATTTTTGGAAAATTATGCAATTTTTAGGAAATTGTTTGAATTTGGAATATTTTTCAGTTTTTGGAAAAACATCCAATTTTTGAAAAATTTGTTTGTTTTTAGAAAATTGTACAAGTTTGGGGGAATCCTTCGAACACTATTTCCTTCAAAAAAAACCCTGGCTCGTCTGTATAAGTTGTACGGTCAAGAGTCGATCAAAAAACTTGTCCATGTCACGTTTTGGATTATCCAAGGATGTTACCATGCTTGGAAAAGGAATCTAGTAAAAGAATTTTTTCATTATGCACAACAATACCCACAGATCTTATCATTATCTTTTGAAAATGAAATTTTTGTTAAAGATTGAATTATCCGACATTTTGACAAAAAGTCAAATTTGACGTGGGTTTCCTTTGTCTTTTGTAATGTTATCAGTGCGTTATCATTTAAGAACTGCGAGTGTTTTATTTTTTTGTCCTCAGATTCTTTTCCATAATAATTATTATTTTACGAATACAAAACCTATAGAAAAATGTCCAAAAAGAAATAGTGTGGTAGATATTTTATGCACATAAACGACACTTCTAAGAATCTAAATTCGTTAATTCGTTGAAAAGACAAACAATAGGAAAAGAGGTATCTTCTTTTTATTGTTTTAAGCAACAAATTGTTTTATTTTACCCTAGGCATGTTTTAGATTTTAAATAGAAAGAAATCGTTTTGAAAAAGAATTGTTTGTGGTGAATTTTCCCAGAGAATAAGTAGATAGGGACAATTTTTTATTCTGTTGTTTTATAATCTTCGTAGAAGATTATTGCCTATAGATCATTGATGGATATGTTTTGAAACAAGTGTTTTGGTCAATTTTATCAAATCTGGGCTACATAAAAGAAGAGAAATCGATTCCCACGATGTATCCGTCCTTTAGATTTTACCCTCCACTGAAAGAACTTCCTGTTCCTGCTTTTTCAAGTCTTTAAAAAAATTAAGTCAGAAAAAATGTTGTTCTTTTTGTCGAGACCTATCTATGTATCAATACATGTATGTATTATCTGCATGCAATATGTTTAGTTTAGATATTTTTAAAATTATTCAATAATTTTTTTTTAATTTTTTGGTCAAAATTACCTATTTTCTAGAAACAGTAGATCATATTTTTGAAAAATCTGCAAATTTTGTGGTAACGTTTTCTTTGAACTTTTGGAGAAATCACGTATGAATCCATTTCTGGATTCTTGTCACGCATCTTTAAAATATTTTCTTTGCATGGGCTGATAGACCTGGTAGTCTGAACCCACAGAAAAAAAAAAAAAAAAAAAACAGAATGAGTTAACGACAGAAACGAGTACCTAATGGGTAGATAGTTCACCGGCTTACCCCTTTAAAAAATCAAGCTGGAATATTTTGCTGAGACAATGCTGGAAATGTAACATAAAATTGATGAAATTGGAAAAGGCTTGAAGTCACAAAATGAAATATCTGTTTAGCTGTACTATCTTTTTTTGGATTTCTAAAAAGTACGAAAAGTCGTAAAATTTATAGTTTGGGGTATTAAAATAAATTTTGAATAATGAATGTTAGGATAATTTTGGTTCATTTTCCTTTTTGGGACAATGAAAAGGGAAATTTTAAATTTTTTTTTTAAATTTGTGATTTTTCTTTTTAAATCGCAATTGATTCTTTGTAAGCTGATTTTGAGTTTTGGTTTAAAAATGTTTAAAAAAAAATTTTATTTATGGTCTAAATTCCGCTAGATCACTTTGCAGTAATATTGAAAAATTCAATTCTTAATTATTCCATCTTGAATTTCACCCTAACTTCTCCTAGGCGTAAATTCAGCCCCCTCCTATTAAATTTCTACAGAGAAGCAAAAAACTTCGCGAATTTTGTTCGAAAATTTTTATAAATCATAAAATATTCTTTAAAAACATGTTGTGGATTGTTGTAGTCTAGAAGAATAGACAGAAAAAAACAGAGAATTTTTCGATCACATTTTTCAGAATTTTGATTCTCACAATTTTCATAAAATTCAAAGTAAGTATTTCATTCGATGACTTGAAAAGTAAATCAAGAATTATTATTCTCAAAAAAATGTTCATAAAATTTACATAAAATCAAAATGTAGTTGGCAGCACTACCATGAAAATTTCTGGAAAAATTTCACCAAAAATTATTCCAAGTTACTCAAAAAAATTTTGGCTTGATTTTGAAGATTTAGAGTGAGCGATTTGAAGTTGTAAAAATCAAGATTTCGTCATATTCACGTTTTGCAACATTTCAACCCCCTCGTAGAGAGCAAAAAGAGGTATCTAATTTCGAAGTCAATGGTTCAGGGAGGTATAGAAATAAAAATCGCATCTTTTTAGGGGGATGGTTGTGGTTCCCGCCGTTCCCCGCAGGTGGAACTATCTAAAAGTTGTAAAAACAGTGTTTTTTCTCGAAACTGACCCCACTTTGAAGTTCCCAATTTTTTTCAATCCATCCTTACATACGTCTTAATTCAACGCCTTTTTGTGCTTGTTTTTTTTTGTAAAACATGAAAGCTTTTTCTTCCAAAGTGAAACTTGTATTTACTAAATTTTCTTTTAGAACTCATAAAATTTTGAAGAAAATTTGCTGGAATTTGAGTAAATCAGCTCCAAAATTCAAAGATTACCCTTCCTTTCCCTACTCGTGTTGCTTCTTCGTGCTTTTAACAGCGAACAGATAGGTAAGTCGTAGGAAGTAATTTATATGTTGGAGGGTAGAGGGTAGGCAAGGCCTTGCAGAGAAAATCGGGACCCAGGAACAACGTAATCTAACAGGCAGTAAAAGTGGTGAAAAATAATTAAATTCAGTCAAAATTTCAAGAAAAAGTAGCGAAAAAAATTGAAACTCTCGAAGATTGTCGTCCTAGAACTAAAATTGTGCAAGTGTCAGTTTTTTCCAAAATGAGGTTTTTATGGTTTCGGATTTAGTGAATCAAGTTGCATCGATTGAAGTATAAAAAAACGTAAATTTAATTAAGTTAAAACTAAAAAGAAGTGTTTAAAATTTGCGAAGTCAATAAGCGCAATGCAAATTTTGTTACATTTTTTGGCTTTCATGTAAAAAAATCAGTTTGGCACTTGGACCATTTTAGAACTAGGGCGTCGATGATGTGATGTGAAATGTTTTTGAGAATGGTATATTTTTATCATAAATAGTACTTATAATGCGTTCATTTCTTTATAATTTTGATATAAAATACAGATTTATGTACTTCTAATTTGAAATAATAAATTTAATCACGTTGATATGGAGGGGGGAGAGGAGTGAGTACAGAGTTTTTGGAAAATTTGGTAAAAATGTAATGAAAGGGGTAAGGTAGTGGAAAAGTATAGTGATTTTTCAAAAAAAATCTGCTAGATACTTTGGGGGAGAAAAATGCACGAGCAAAAAAAAGTTTTGAACGTTGATACAATGTGGTTAAAAGCCAAATCTTTTTTGTTTTTGAGAGTTGTCGCAGTGACAAAATATTTTTTGGCCCACTCGCCCACTCCCCTCAAAAAATATGGGTCTGAGAACACTCCCCCTCCCCTCTGCACAGACCTGAGGTTTTGAAACTATCTTCCTTTGACCGGAAAAATTTCCACGATCGATCCGATTATTCAGATGTTTACCACCTTAAAAACTTGCTTTACATATTTGAGCTGTCCTATTGCTATTAGTTCAGGAAAGTCATTCGAAAGAATAAAGACTAGCAGTAAACCGTTCAGACTAGCGAATAAAATATTTATTATTGCAGAACCCCTAACGTTTCGTCGATAATATTATTTGAATTTGCCAATTATCTCAGGCTGAAAATGAAACACACAAATACATTCGTAGGTATGTACAATTATGCATCGTATCAAAAGAAACAGAGGAAACTAAATTTCAATTAATTAATTTGGCCAGCGCGAAAATAGTAAAATTACTCTGTGGTTGGAATACAAGCACCGAGAATACGTATTTTATACGGAAAAATACGTACAGAATTTTCACACAGAACGTGAACTGTGGTACATAGATGGTTGAAGATAGCTGGGCAATGGAGCGTCGGCAAACGACGCTACGCGGCGACTGGTGTATGCAAACTACATAGCATATCGTAAAATTATAGAAGTTCTTTTCGGTTACAGGCGTTTTGTTGTGTATAGCACGACTGATGCAGTAAATTTACGAATTTTATTTATGTAAAACAAAACAAAAGCAATTTAGAACGTGCGGCGTTTGTTTTTTTGGTACGCGAGACAATAGTAGAAAATGTTTACGCCGAAATGATTTTCGTATGTAATTTTTTTTTGGTCGTTATTGCAAAAGCAACGTTGTTATGATTTTTTAGGGCGATATAGAGATATCGTAATGAGCACTTTTGACCTTTATTTTCGATAAAAGGTATCATTTTTTTTTGGTCCGGTTGAATAAAAGTGAAAAAAAAAAGGAGAAAAAACAGGACTTTGATAACAGTAACAAACACTTTTATTATAGGAGAACAAACGAGAGTAGAAAAAAATATAGGTACATATCTTAACATCGTAGCATACTACAAACAATGAAGGTTTAGAGCTGAAAAAAACACAATGAAAGTTTATCGAGGCGGGATTATTTCCTAATTTCTAATTCAGCGGTTTCAGGTGGCCATGAAAGTTCAGACGATTCCGATTGTTCAGGTAGTTCGAACCAGGACGAAACCATTTTCTCATTATCGGGTTCCTCTTTCAGGATAAAAGGAGTATCGGGCTTTTCGAACCATAACATCGATTTACCAGTGCTCATGCTCATCTGTTTTTCTGGCTGCCATTTTATTTGCATTGGTCTCTCGGCTGGCTTTTCCACAGTTACGTAGACTGGGTAAGGTCTGTCGACTGGGACCTTTACCGGTACAGGGACTGGTTTATCGACAGGGTAAGGTACTTGCTTTTCGACGTAAACTGGATACGGTCTTGGTACTTGGACTGGAACTGGACGATCGACGGGCACTTTGACTGGTACGGCGACCCTTTTGTAGACTGGGTATGGCTGAGGGACACTTATTTTGATCGGTACTGGTACAGGCTTCTCGACTGGGACTGGATAGAGTTTTGGAACATGTACGGGTACTGGCCGATCTACTGGGATTTTTACGTGGACTGGAACTGGAACGTATTTTTCTACAAAAGTTGGACTGAATTCTTTCTTGAAATGGGATAACGATTTCGGGTGGAATCCGTGACCGAACGATGGGCCGTAATTGAAACTGAATGTACCTGAGACAAATGAGAAAAATGTTGATTTTTGATTTTTTTTTCATGTTGATAGTTGGGTGCTTAAATTATAATCAGAAAAGTTTTGAATTAGCAGTTGAAATTTTTCAAAAGTTTGCTGATGAAAGTTTTATAAGTTTTATTGTTCAAATTCAGAAAATTTTGCCATTTTTTACAAATTATCTAGAATTTTGAGATGAAAATGCAAATCATTCACTTTTGAAAATTTATTATTGATTTTTCCACTGAAGCCTTATTTTGCAACTTCAAAGTAGGGGAGAGGTGTAATTATTAATCAGAGTCCTACTTATCCCCCCCAATCAGAATTCATACTAGTATATTCCATTTAAACAGAACCTTGGTAAAAGAGATAGCGTCTGAGGTACACATAAAGTCACTGATAGATAGTCAAAATTGCAGCATAGGGAAAATCAGCGAAATTCTTGGATTTTCAACGGATTTTCGCTGATTTTTCAGCGAAATTCAGAGATTTTACTGACTTTCCAGTGAATTTTCACTGATTTTCCAGCAATTTTTTTCAATGTTTGTTTTCAGTGATTTTTTTTGACATGGTATGTTTTAGGGCTAGGGAGTAAAATTTGAAAGGTGTAACGGTAACGTAACGTAACGCTGGCTGTTTTTAGATCAAGATATAATTACATTATGTTAGATAGACATAATGATATTATGTTGGATTTGAGAAAGAAAATATTTTAAAAATTAAAAAAGAAACAGGAACAGGTATTTTAAAATGTTGAAAAAATAAGAAACTTATAGATTTTTTTGATCAAAATATGATGACGTTATGTTGGACTTGAAAAAAATAAAATATTTGAAAATTTAAAAAAAAGAGAAAAAATTCATTTAAAAAAATAAAAAATAAAGTAGAATACTTAGTATGTTTTGAAAAAAAATAAAATATTTCAAAAATTGAGAAAAAACTGAAAAGAGTGATTTAAAATGTTGAAAAAATAAGAAAAGAATTGAAAAAAATATTCGGTAAATTGGCATTAGAATGAAAATGTATGAAGTTTTTTCTCTATTGCCTAGTATCCAAAGTGAGTACCTACATTTGAACATATCGCTGATCTAACTTTTTTTACCTTAAAGGAAAAAGTGCGTTTAAATTTTCACTGATTTATTTTTGTGCTCTATTCTGACTGTTTTCCTGTGATTTTCGATAATTTTCACTGATTTATAAATGAGAGATGTGTCTTAGAATTTGAAAAAGTAGATCATTTGAAAATTATTTACTCGCATAAATATGTAAAATTCAATTATTTTTCGAAAAATTATTGAACTTGACTAGCTAATTGATGACTTTTTGATAGCTCATCAATAAATTGAGGGTTTCGTCAGAAAATTTTTGTTCCATTCCGAAATGAACGAAAGTTGACTTGAGGAAGGAGTAAAAATTGAAAATTTACAATTCAGGTAAAATTTTTGTCTTTTTTGATTCGAAATGTTGATTTTTCCAAATTTTTGTAAAAAGAAAGGCATTATGAGCTTGGATACCAAAACCACCCGTAGGTGTCGATTTGAGGCTCCCCATTGATTCTATTTAGTATTTACCCCTCTTTGAAAAACCCAAAATCAGTGTCAACTCAAAAACCAATTTTTGACACCTTAGGGTGGCTTCTATATCCAGGCTCAGTCCATATTGTTTTTGCACATTTTTCGACGATCTTATTATTTTTTGCCAAAAATAATAATTTTTTTCGTTAGAGAGAAGGCCATGCGTAGGCCTTCTCCGCAAGATCATTTTTTCGATTCCGGTGTTTATACCTACCTACTTATTTTTAATTCTTGGAGAAATTTACCTAGATTCAAATATTTTTATGTATTTATGTACTTTAGTATTTATTTTGAAATGTTTGAAGTTTTAATTCAAGAAATTGGTATTTTTCAGGCTCATGGATTTCAGAATCGATTCGTCATAATTAATTCAAAACCTGCGCTGGAAGACATTTTGGAATCTCATTCAGAGAATATCTCGGATGGATCACTGTTCCAGGAGCCCTTGCTGTCGATGAAAGGGAAAGATAGGACTATCAAAGTAAGTAGGTGAGGTATAGGCTACTCGATATTTCAAAATAATTCATTGAAAATTTTGTAATCTCATTTTTTTCTTTTTTATGACTACTTATCATTTAAAATTTTTCGTCATTTTCGAATTTGAATCACATCACATCACATAAAAAAATTGGTAGCAAAAACCGTTTTAAAATTACCTCGTTTCCTAGGCGGTTTCTTCCACTGCACATCTTTTCTATCCTCGGCCGAGGTCGAATTCGCTGCTTCTTGCTGAGTTTTAATCTCAGACTTAACTATAACGAAACACTGCAAACAACAGAACACCAAACAAACAATTTTAATCGAATGCATCTTTTAATGAATGTTACCGAAGGCGTACTAAAGACAAACGGCGTGAATTTTCGGATTATATTGTATTATTGTATCGAGATGAAAGTTGAAATTGAGCGGTGGCGGCTTTCGATTTAAAATGTATCAATTTCAAACTACAGGAATTTCACCGCTTGTTACCAGCTTGTTAGAAATTTCTCGTTGGTATATGGTGTCTATATTGAAGCGCGTGACTTCACAAATATTTTCTTGGTTACGATGCTTAAACGGAAGTTTAGAAGGAAACGCCGATATATGATAGCCTTTGCCTAACATGTAAGAAGCGCTTTCTTAACGGTGAGTTATTACGTTTCAAAATCACTGCCTGTCTGGGTTCGAATTCGGATTACGCCGAGATGATATTGTAATGAAGTTATGGCTCGGAGTGATGATCGTGTGTCTGTCGAGCGTCGTCGTTGTCGTCATCATCGTCGAAAATTTTATTTTTTGGTGGAAGTTTGTGGGGATTTCTTCTTTGACGGTTTTGGGAATTAATGATATAATTAATGAAGGGGATTTTGCGTACAAATTCGGCGGAATTTCTGTAAAATATTAATATCTGAAAATTTAATGACGCTTACTTTGATTTACTTGAACATATAATAATCATCGAACTGGATTTTTTTTTGAACGATCCAGGAATTGTTTTCAATAACTGGATTCATAATTTTCGTTTTTTTAAAAAAAAAAATCCATTTTGTTATTTACGTAGGTATATCGAATTCTGTGGTCGATAGCTAGATACCTATGTATTTTGAACGTTGTAAGTATTATATTTCCAATCTAATCAGCATGCTTTGGTTTTGTTTTCAGTCTATTTCGAACAATTTCGTTGTACGTGCTCCACTGCTTTTGAATTTTCAAGCTGGATGAAGTGTTTGTTGTAAGTACCTACCAACGAGTAGATATGAATTTCAATCAATCAAGTAGGTAATTTGATATTGAGCAGCAACAATCAATGTAGAATTTACATACCTATATTTCAAAAACGAAGATTGAATTGGACCGAATTTGATTTTCTATTCGAAAAAATTTAATTCGTTCCAATTGAAAAATGGTTACCTCAGAATCAGAAAACCGAAGGTCCTTAGATTTTTAAAAATAGATAGGTATCATCAAAGGTTAGAGTTTACCCATCACCCCATTCCACTGCTTTTTTTGGTATGTAGCTCGGTATAAGTAATAAGTATACTTATGCCTAATATTTTAACAAATGAATTTCAGTTTTTATTTTTGGCTTTAAATATTGAAAAAACATTCATATGTTCCTAAAATCGATACTCAATTTTGTTTTGAAGTAAAGTCATTTGGGGTAATTGTAAACATGGGGTAATTGTAAACAAGTCATGCTGTAAATACTTAAATGCATCTAGCGAGCTGGAGTTGCCAAAAATAAAAACTTTGAATAATTGGTCTTACTATAACAAAGAACTTCGGGTTCTTGGTGACAGCTGTGATGAAAAATTTCGCGATGAAAAAAACATGATATCAAATTTCGGTTTTCACACAATCTATATAATCTTCAAAATTCGAGAAAAAATAGAAAAAAGTAAAAAAAATGGTGTTTGATGCATTAATTTAGTTCTACGGACATTCAAAAATGATGAAATTCAATTCTTATGATTTTTGAAGCTGAGAAATTAATTTTCTGCAGCATTCACAAATACCCATCAAATTTTTCAGGTGTGGGGTAATTGTAAACACGTATTATTTAAATGAGATTCACAAATTTAAACACAAAATATCATTTTTTTTGGTTTTGATTTTTTTTTACAAGTTAGTTTTTCCAGGCGTTCGAATATTTAATCTGTATAATTTTTTTAAAAATTATGCAAAAAAAACCGAGGGATACGTTTTTTATGGGGCAGAATGTATGCATTTACATTTACCCCATCATTGTGGGGTAAATGTAAATATTCTTGTCCAATTGTAAACGAAGTCCATAATTTCGGAATGAATAATCGAATCGATGAAAGCAAACCGCCATATTACTCCTCATACATTCATTGATGCATGGTAAAAATTTCAATCACTTTGCTTTCTTACTTACAGAGTAAAACGAAAAAGAGTATCACAAAATCGGTTCAATTTTCCGAAAAATTTACAATTACCCCAATTGACCTTATATGATGTCTACTTACCCCATGTTGTTTCAAATTGGTATTGTGAGATGGCTGTTTGCCTGGTTTCAAATTACATTTTAAAATATTTTATGAGGATTTCGTATTTAGGTATAAAAATTTCACTTTTGGACTTCACTTCAATATAATTTGAGAAATTAAAAATTGAACAAGAAGACTTCTCGTTTCGTTCATAAAGAGTGATTATTGAAATTAAAAAACATCTGACAATTTTACCGGTGAGAGGGGGCGCAGAATGAGTCATTGAAGGTGGCAATTATTCTGTCAGATACAATATTTTTACATTTAAGGTTATATCTTTGGTAAGTAATACCAACTGCAGTAGCCTCCCGATTTTCCACAGTCTGTTTATCCGTCATCCGGATCATCAGACCTAAATTCATCCGCCCTTCACTTCGGATTATTCGCCCTATTAAACCGATATTTCCATTAAATGAAAAATTTTCCAATAATTCTCATAGAAAAAACATTCGTTGATCGAATGATTACAAAATTTTTCACTCCTACAAATTTAAAAAGTTTTGTTTTTGATTTAAAAAAAAAAACAACAGAAATTGATTATGTATTAGATGGGTTATCAAAACATTCGTTGTTTTTATGTCTGTAACTAAGCGAGAATATTCTTTTTGTTTGTTCTTATTTTTTTTTTCGCTTTTTACCAATAGGTAAGTAGGTAAGTAATGTGAATATGAAGGAAAACATTTTTAGAATTGAATTTTTTACTTTTTGATGTTCGACCTACATTCAGTCCCGATTAGGGAGTCTACTGTGTGTTTAAAAAAAATTCAACTTGAAAAAGTTGGTATGTTTCAAAATTTTGATGGTAAAAATTTGAAACACCCAATTCCAAAAATCATTTAATAAATGTTCGAACATTTTTGTACCTACTGATCCGAATAAAATGGATACGAATAGGTAATTTCGAATGTTTATTTTTGATGGAGTGGAGAGGTAATTTCATATAAGGGGGTATTCCAATTTTAGGAGGCATGCAATAAGAAAATGATTTTTAAAAAAAACTAGTTTTATAGCCTTATAATAATGTTTTTGTTCATTGATTGGGGGGGGGGGGGTGTAAAATAATCAGTTTTAAATACGAGCCACATTTTTAAAAAAAATGTTTGCAGAAAATGAACCTGCAACCCTGCAAGTCTACAAGATCTCTGCTTCGAGTTTGATAATTTATCGAATTTTCCATTTTGACTCTGTAGGTATACTTAGGGTACCTACCTAACCTATGTTGAAAAGTTGGAGTGTAGAATGTCACTGCAATATGAAAACCATAAATTAAATTTTTCTTTTCGCAAATTTTTTCAAAAATTGAAATGTTATAAAATTGCCAGAAAATAGAAAATAGAGGTTTTGAAAAAATTTAGTCATTTGTTGTAATGAGATAATCATTGAATATTTTATATTCTTAATTTCCGACTAAATAACATATAATTTTTCATACGAGAGATCTAGGTCTCACAAAAAATGCTGATGCATGCAAATTTGGTCTATTTTCTATGTGGAAGGCGTCATACAAGGTTTCCAAATAGTTATTCAAAGTTGTGCAACGTGCTCAATTAGCTCAGCAGATAGGAATTATTCATATTATTCGAGTATAAATAACTTTTGCAAGGACATTATTATAAATTTCCATTATTGTGCTATGCATGAAAATTTTGTCTCCTTATTAAAGACGTAGCGTAGGTGTAAAACAGGGTTAATGAGTGGACTAATTTTCTATCGAATCATAATAATTGTCGATTGAGTCGGGGGAGGTTATGTGATTAGTAATATGAATTGAAATTTAAAGCTAGGAAAGCAAGGAGAGGAGGTACGAGTATTTGGGAAAATACAAAAATTACAATTTTAAAATTTCTATATTTTATAATCGATATACAATGTACATAGGTATTTTCTGATAAATTTTGTTGTTTATGATCATGCTGTTCGTATCTGTCATCTAATAGGTACTTAATTGGAAAATAACGGATATGAGAAATATTCAAGGAAGGAAGAAGGTTCCATCAAAAGTCAAAATTGTTCAATTATTATTATTTTTTTCATTGGCATAATTTTAAATCACCATTCATCAACATCGATTGCAAAAACATTGAATTTTTCTGTGATACTCAGGCACTTGGATTTTCTTTTCTATGATATTAATTTTTTAAACTCATCAATGAAAAATAATCAAATGGCACCAAAAGTATTTTAAAAATTGTTTTTAAACACAATTTTGGAAATGAATATTTACAATCTAATGAAAGATTTGTACTTTCTTGATTATTTACCTCATCAGGAAGAATTTAGTGATTTTGTATTTGCCAAAGAAAATATTGATTTTTTTTGTTTGCTAAAAACATATAACTTAGTAAGTACTTACTTTGAACTTCAAATTTTTTACGTCCTTAATTTTACTATTCAAAAATTATCTACTTACTTAGGTCTATTTGAATTAATTTTTGCTTACCTTTTTATACTTATGAATGATTAGGCGAGTATAAAAATATCCAAATCTTCTATAAAATCTCTGGGATCTTAAAATTTCCTTTCTAAGATTACAAAGCAACGTAAATTAACCATTAAAAAAGACAAATCTACACAAATACAAAAATGTTTAATATGTACAATAATATCACAATATAAAATACAAGACGAATAAAGTATAAAAGAATAGAATTTACTAATTCGTAAGGAATATAGGCTTACGGTACGTAGGTAGGTAGGTATAATAAAAATAAAAGTATTTTTATTGAACTTGCGATTTGAAATAAACTGGTTTGTAGGTTAAAAAAAGAGGAAAAAGAAGAGCCGATTAAATAATAGGTTAAAATTTTAGATACCGAGCGATGAACTTCGTTTCACGATTCAAAGACCTTGTACACGAATACCCACAGCAACTACGGTTCGTTAACTGGAACGCGAAGAAACTGGTTTCTATTCATAAAATAGTTGGCACATGGTGGTTTTTTCTGTGATTTTTGATCGGAAGCAAAAATCACGAAAATTTTAAAACGATCAAAATTTTAGAGCAAAAGGCATCTAAAAGTTTAACTCGAAAAATTAAAAGTAAATTTATTTTAAGGTAAAAAAATCTTAGTATAAAAAAATTTTGAGCAAGCGTTCTTTGATTTTTGAATTGATTTTTTTTTTTTTGTAAAAACACACTTTAAAAATAATTTTAATAGTTTAGAAAATAATAGTACCTACATTCGAATCGAGGTAACTTCATTCTTGGTAACTTTAGACGAGAGTTTTTCATTCGAAGGAATCAAATCAATAGGTATTTTGGTATTGGTAAAGAGATCAATCGTAGTGGTCTTCGTAGTGTTCTTCGTGGTGTTTGTGATGATGGTCAATGTAGATAGGAACATGCTTTTCGACTTCGTATGGTACTGGAATTTCGACTGGTACTTTGACTGGAACTTTAACTGGGTATGGGACTGGTTTTTCTACTGGGTAAGGCACTGGCTTTTCAACCGGGTAAGGTACTGGCTTGGGTACATGTACTGGATAAGGTCTGTCTACTGGAACTTTGACTGGATAGGGTACTGGTTTTTCGACCGGGTAAGGTACTGGCTTTTCGACTGGTACATGGACTGGATACGGTCTATCGACATGAACTTTGACTGGGTATGGGACTGGCTTGTCGTATGGGATTCCGATGTGTTTTTCGATGTAAACTGGGTACGGTTTCGGGATATGTACCGGGTACGGTCTGTCGACTGGAACTTTTACTGGGACTGGTATGTTCTTGTAGACTGGGTATGGTTGAGGTACTGGTACTTTGACTGGGTATGGCACATGTTTTTCCACGTGGACTGGATACGGTTTCGGTACTGGGACTGGATATGGTTTGTCGACTGGGACTTTGACGTGGACTGGGTACGGGACGTGTTTTTCTACATGCACCGGATATGGCACTGGAACCTCTTTAGTGATTGTTATAGATTTAACGTGTCCTTCGTGATGATGTTGATGAGGCGATTCGTATCCGTAGTCGGATCCGTACGAAACATAGTTTCCGAGACCGCTGCTTCCGAGACCGCTGCTGCCATAGCTGCTGGAGCCGAAACCGCTGGAAGAGTAGCTGCTGGCGCCGTATCCTAATCCGAAAACTCCGCGTTTACCTTGCGTTTTTTCACCTTCTTTAGCAGGCGCCGAAGTAGACGATTCAGCGGGTTTCGAGTCATCGTTCGAAGAACTCGCGAACACCACACCAACGCTAACGACCAACACGAATACACAAGCACTTTTCATCGTAACCAATTAATACCTAGTCGAGTATCGTATTGCAGTTCATAACCCGAACGTGAAAAACTGACTGACTGTGGATGGCGCGAGTACGGTTGTTTTGTAGAAGAGCGAAAGGAAGTCCCTTCCTTTTCCAGTAACGAAATGATCGAATTCCCCGAGTTTGTAGACTGTTTTAAAATGGACCTACTTTCGGAGCCGGTTTGCACGCAATATTTCTTCTTTAATATTATTACACAATGTGAGAATCTTAATTATTAGCGGCGATGCGTGCTTCGACCCGTCTCGCTTTGCGTTGTTACCTTGCCCTGCAATCGAGTATTGCCCCCGCCAACTGCCCTCCTCCGCGGGCCCAGCGCCGTCTCTTTCATTCAGCCAACGGTGAGAATCTACGGCGGATTGCTGGCCTGTATTTACGTAAATGAAGAAAAAAAAAATAAAAGTAAAACTGGGACCACGCAGTAGCACAAGCACGATCCTCGTGCTCGTATCGATGCGGTCTTGTTTCCAAACAAGTGGATAACGACCGCCGCCGTATTCTATATCTTATTTTGTTAATCTAATTCTACTATGCTGCGTTGGTTTCTTTGCTGTGTGTAGTGTACCTATGCTACATAGATACTTCCTGTCTCCTAGCGTCGCTTCACCAGCTCGTTCCACATACTACAGTTAGCATCTTTTTTTACACCAGCGTGGATATTACATAATGTCGCCGACGGTCCGTATATAATTGGATTGCTGTGTCGGTCTATGTTTGCGATTTTAATGTATAAATACCTTATAGATTTACCAAAGCGGCGTATTTTATTGTTTTCATCTGTATAAATACCTACTCGATAGCGGTACGTTGCAACGATATGATCTCAGTCCATCGAGGCGCTAGGTATTGCCATTGCTGTACCCGAAGACTTTTGCAATACCTATGGCATTCGCCGCCTTCGCCAGTCGTTTACTTACTTATCATCGATAAAAGTCTAATTATAAGGAGCCGATGAAGAGACATACTGTTGTAACTGGTGCTTTTGAATTAATAAACGTCGGCCACTCCTACCGATATAGTCGAATGTAAGCGTTAAATATTCAAAAGTTTTGTTTACTTTGAAAAACAATTCCTGTTTCTTGATTACTGTTATTAAGTGGTTCGATTTTTTTATTAACAACCGAACCGTTACTGTTCTTAATAATTTCTCTTCGCTGTGTTTCGAAAAAGTTTTATTCTTTTCGATATTCTCTTCATCGCGTGTATTGGAAATGTACTGAGAAGTCGCTTCCTTTATTTTGATCCATCAAAAATACCGGTCATGGAACCGATTCGACTTGCGAGTTTGTTTTCCTTTCAACTAACGCAATTCGTGCATGAATCGGTATAGGGTATTGATTTCATGCGATATAAGAATACGAATTATGTACTTTAATTTCAAATCTAGGTAATCGAAGATTCGTCAACCATAATTTTTAAAATGAAGAATGTTGAAGGGTCGCATCGGCGCCGGAAGCTGGAAGGAATTTTTTTGAGCAAAACGTTTCGAAATGGTGTATTTTTTGAGTTTTAACAAAGCATCATCTTATCGTCGTATTTTGTCATTGTCATAGACAGATTTTGACAAATTATTATTTCCCAGGGACGAAACAAACAGGAGGATGAGAGGGAGCTTTTTCTCAGTTGTTTGGAAAAATTGTTAGTTGAATATTTTCATGCAGCTGTTGGTATGTAGGTAAATCCAACCACTAAATAGCCCTTAATTTTTTTTAAAGATTTAAATTAACTTGGAAAAAGTTGATACTTTGAAGGAATTTTTTGAAAAATTGCCGCATTCGCCTTGTCCAGGCATAATAAATTTTTCGTTTTATTAAATTAAGTATATTCATGAGTTGGTTGTTGGTTCTGGTTTAATTTATTTGAAATTCGCCGAAGCAGTTTCCGTGGGATTGGTTGTTTTTCTTACACATTCACATTATGGATTTCATTGTTTTGTACCTAGTAGTACTTTGCTCATTTTTGGAGATTTTTCTGAAAAAAATTTAAAAGATTTTAATTGCTTTTGGACAGTTTCTAATTTTAGCATCCAATCCAACAAATAAAAGGCGTGCGATCTCGGAGGAAAAGAACCCACAACCGAAAATAATTGATAAAATATTAAAAAATGAACATTTTTTGTTTTCAGACGTAATTTTTCTAAAAAATTTTACTCAAGTGAAAAATATGTTTGTATTTTTGGAAAATTCTTTCAAAACATATGTGACCTTCCATGACAAAACCGACCTTCGGGCCGAAAACACCTAGGGTGTTCGAGAAGGTTTTAAATGAATTTCGAAGGTTTGGAGACCAAAATTATAAAAAAAGTGAACAACTCAATTTTCAGCCCGAAGGTCGGTTTTGTCATGGAAGGTCACATATATTTTTACATTTTTCAACTTTTTATCTCACAAACCTCGCTTTTTGTCATTTTCTGACATTCTGACATAACATTCAGATCCTTCTGAAGAAAAACAGAAAAAATTTTGTTGTAAAAAATACCAGCATTATTAATTTGGACCACGAAAATTGCAAGCTTGCACCAAATTATTTGGTACAAGCTTGCAATTTTCGTTTTTTGAGTTGGTAATTTCTAACATTCGGTTGGCAGTTTTTGCTGACGCCCCCTCCCGACAAAAAAAATCCCTGCGGTTTGTCACTGTTTGTATTTTGATTCTTGAATGGGCTCTTTGAATCTGCTAAACTTTTATTTTTCGTCTCATTGATTGAAATCATGAAATGAGAGAAGAATCATTTCTTTACTTCAGTTTATTACTTTTCAGTTTTCAGAGCGTTTCTTAAATATACCTACGAAATCATGAGATTGAGATTGAGAATAGAATAATCTATTTGATAACCGAAGTACCTACGTACTTATTTATAAATCGACAGAATAGATAAAATTTCAAAAATAACTTTGATTTTTTCTATAATCAAGATTGTGGACGCCTATAGCGAAGGACTTCTTTCCTAAAAATTACATTTTACATGAGATATGTTACAATGCAAAGAAGAGGAACGTGAAATCTGAGTGTGAGTTTGATTATGCAACAACTATTTTTTGATCGTCAGTGCGTCAGACGGTCAGATCATTGAACAGGCAATAGTCATAGTCGATGTTCACAAAATTTGACCATTTTAAAAACCACTTGAGTTTTTAGTGTTTTGAAGAAATAACTAGATGCAATTAAAAACGTAAAACTTGAACTAAGGCAATTGCCATAATTGGGAGGAATTTTTAATGAAAATAATGTCTTCAAATTTTCTCAAACACTCTTCATTTTCAAGTTTTTGTGAAAAAAAACCCAATGTATCTGAATTTACCACATTTAATTATGTTATCTAAGTTCGAAGCCTTCGAACACTTTCTAATCAATAATTTAAAAATATACGTACTTAACTTACTTAGAGAAATCAAGTAAGGCATAAAAACAGTTCTCATGATCGTATTTTACAAAATATGTAGATTGACAAGCACCTCGTAGAATCATCAATTTCGCAATTATTTCAGAAAAACGTTAATAAATGTCTGAACTTGGGTTAAATTAAATTATGGTAATAATTATTTATCTTTTATCACTATCTGAACCTTCAATCAATTACAAGTTTCCAATTTTCATTTTCACAATAATTCATTTAAATTTATTTAAAAATTTCATTTTCCATGTCTTGTTTTTTTATTTTTTTTTATTTTTTTACTGTTGAAAAAATAATCGAGTGAAAAAAAAGAAAAATTGTTAGCACTTGGTGGAGCAAGGAAACTTTCAGCGTTTCGGTTATTGTTATGAATCGAAATCGACCAATGAACACTCGCGAGTATAGATAGCGCCACTAAAATTTCATCTTCGAGAATGTCCTTGAACTTGTCTTGTACAGTGTGAACTCACCCTTACGTCATACGGTCATAGAAAAGGTCAAAGGTCAAAATGCGTCGCAATTGTTGTAAACGTGCATTCGAGAAGTAATGCGTTGTACTTATTAATTATTATATTATTGAATTATTTGCGATTGCGAGTTTCATCAAATGTCGTCGTAATTTGTTTTCACCGTTCGTTGTTCTGTTCTTGTGTTCGCGATTCAATTCGATTTGATCCTTCCGAGGTGAGTGAGTATCTGTACCTAATCCTCTTTTCATAAATCGTAGGATCGTTTTCCTTTGCTTCGGTCGTGGGTCATGGCTTCTCGAATCTCGAACATTTAGGTATTGCGTTCGCGTTCGTCTTAAATTCTAAGAAGAAACATGGCACTGGTGAATTTGTCGCTTGAATTTAATTTATTGAAAGTGAAATAAAATTTATTTCAAATTTTACGTACGTAAAAACGTTACGTTCGTTTAGAGTATGTATAGATACAATCAGAATAACGTGCAGATATGTATACGTGAATTTTGAAACAAAAATTACATCATCGATACTAATTTGGATGTTTTCAACAGGTACGCCAGCAGAATGGCCCGAAATCATCTTCTGAAGAAAAATGGAATGTACATCAATCGTAAGATTTTAGCTATCGGGTAAGTGAACTGCGTTGTCTTATTATTTCGTTTACGTTCCTATTCGTCTTGAATTCTAATAAGCAACATGGCGCTGGCGAATTCGTCGCTCAAACTTACTAAATAAAGTGAATTGAAATTTAGTTCAAATTTTACGTAGAAATGTACATTGTTTAGAGTACGTATTGATACAAACAGAATAATGTGTACAAGTACATATTATTATGTATACGTGAATTTTGTGACAAGAATTACAGTAACGAAACTATTTTGGATGTTTTCATCAGGTACGCCAGCAGTATATTCCGAATCGTATTCCGAAGAAAAATGACATGTACGTCAATCCTCAGATTTTTGCCATCGGGTGAGTGAACAGTGTTATCTTATTAAGTATTTCGGAGTACCGTGTTCGAATTCGATTGTAGACGCGATTATGAATTTCAGTTTTGAAGATCGGTCTTAAGAATTATTTACATTTCTTACGTCTACGTACCGTAAGGTGACAATTTTTTACATAAATTTGTAACTTATTCTGCACAGTAGTAATCTTGACGTTAGGAACGTTGGAACGGCGACGTTTCTTTTTAGTTCAGCTATTTTCGTTATCACTTATCAACGTACCATTATCCTGCTCATACACTAAATTCAAAATTTCTTTGACGTCGATTTACTTTCAAGATTCAATACTCTTTAATCCCACCAGTTTTTAAGGTACCGACTATATTCGAATTAGATTTTTTCCCAGTTTTTAGCAGTGATGGGTCGCTCAAGGTTTATCGCGCTCTCGCTCACGCAAGATTTGTAACGCTCCGCTCGCGTTCCACTCAACATTGTCATGTTTCTCGCTCGCGTTCGCACGTGCGCTGATTGCGCTCACGCTCATACTTTCCGCTCGGCGCTCATTCATCAGTAAACGACTTTTCTTCATTCCTAAATTTTTTAATTATGTTCTTGTTATATTAGGATTCCTACTTTTATCGAGATCAACTGTAAATTGTGTGATCTGTGATGAATAACCGTTTGAAATCTTCAAATATTTGAAGCGTTTTCGAATTTGGGACCACAATTTCTGAGCGGAGCTAAGCGCTACGAGTATGTAGCGCTCAGGATGAATTTTGCGCTCCACTTACGCTCCGTTCTTGATACGTACATGTACGCGCACGCACCGCTCACTCGACATTATTGAGCGATACGTGAGCGCAGAGCGGCCCATCACTGGTTTTTAGTAGAAATTTTCGAACAAAAAAGCAAAAAAATTCAAAAATTCATTTTTCATTTTGAACCCCATTTGAGTGATGGAGGTTCGAATGAGAAACTTTGAATTTTTAATATGTTGGTGGGAAAATATAATGTGGTTATGATTCTTTTTGGATCATCAAATTCCTAATAATTTGTTATTGGTTTTTGGGTTTTTGTCATGGTTTATCAGAGGCGGTTCGAACACAAATTTGGGTATGAGGCAGGGGTGGAAAACCTTCATTTTTTAATTTGGGTTTTGGGTTAGGGTTTTTTAAAAAAGTAAGGGTTCCGGGTTAATAAAGGTTTCAATTTGGAAAATAAAGGTTAAGGGTATTCAATTTTGGTTTGTCTGAAAGGTTTGAGTTTTCGGTTACGGTTAGGGTTCCGGTTCTCAGAGTTTTCGTAAAATTTTCTTTAATTAAAATATTCTTCACCTTTACGTTATCTTATCATCTTGTTTGTGCTGTTTATGGACCAAAATTTAAAAAAAAGACAAACTCTAGTTCTACATAGTTCTAATTCTAATTTCCTAGTCAACTAGAAATTAGAAAATAAGTAGGTCAAAGGAAATTGATCATTATTTTATTCAATTTTTTCTTCGACGTATTTTCAATTTGGAATGAGAATGATAGTAGAAATGAAAAAAATTATAGATGAGAGAAATCAAAAAAATAAGGTTTCGAAAAAAATTGGCTTACAAGTTACATGGGAGGTATCCCAAATCAAAGTAGAATTTTGAGCCCAAACCAAAAAAAAAAATCGAAAGTCTATTATAATAGGACCTCATATCCAAAATTTAAGGTGCTGAAGTTCATTACTCGAATTTTTGAAATTTCAAAATTACCTCATCGTCCTGAAAAATATGAAAATTTGTTTTAAACAACGAAAAAAGCTGAAATTTTATTTAAACCCTATTTTCGATCTCCTGAATCTTTTGGATGCAAAGTGGTTGGTCACAGCAAGATGTCAGTGAAATGATCGATAAAACCCAAAACCCTTAACCTTAACCGAAACCAATTTTAAGGGTTCCGGGTTCCAAGTTATTTATTTCCAAATCCGTTCAGGTTTTGGATAACGGGGTTTTACTCAGATTTTTATGTCGGTTCCGGGTTACGGTTATTTTTTAAACCAAAAGAGGTTTTTTAGGGGTCATCTTGAGGGTTTCGTGTGGATTCGATAATTAAAACGTATCAATAAAATATTTTCGACCAACTCGTCTCCTAGCTAAGGCGCCCTACAGATCATTGCGTGGTTGGTACACCATAACTTATAGGTACTAGCTTACGAATATTTGAGAAATTATTTTTAATTTTTTTTATTCGACCTGACCTCCATAACGTCCATTTTTGCAAATTCTTTACCGAAATCGTCTTCAAAAAACGCTTGAAGTTCAAGAATATCAATTCAGCTTTCTTTGTGGAAACATCCGTAGAGGTTGAACTTGACGACAACGACAATGATGACAACTTTTCTTTTTTTTCTCTCTATAGCATTCGCATAATCTATAAATTTGTCTCCTGTTTTTTTTTTAAACATGAGCATTTCTTATTCTAATAATAGATGATGTCTGATGAAAGATGAATAATTGATGAAACGAATCAAAAATGAATCTCGAATCATTACTCACTTTTTTTCACTGCTTCAGTTTTTAATTTGCAATTGATCCAAATGTGATGGGCGTCAGACAACGTTAAATCCTCTTTTTGAAGTTGGGTAGTGGCAAGTTTTACTCTTTCTAAACAGGATAAGATAACCTTTACAGAATCCCACTCGTCCTCACTCATAATTGGCAAATTTTTTATTTCTCAACCGAGAGAAGTAATATCGTCTCCAATTGCAACGAACCTTTCTAACATACGTATTATCACAGCACAGTTCATCCATCTACAAGACTAAAAAAGTAAAAAACAAACAATAAGTATACATAGGATATTTTGCAATTTTTTTTTTAATAGTAAAATCTGAGCTTATTTTCAAAATTTGCTCTTACCCGTCCATAATTCATTTTCATTCGAAAAAGCGTACCTACTCTCTCATTTTGATTCAGTGAAAAGTCACTGATGAATGGTCAGAAATTCAGAATTGCAACACAGAAATTCAGCAAAATTTTTTGATTTTCAGCTGATTTTCGCTGATCTTTCAGCAAATTTCGGAGATTTTATTGACTTGGGTGAATTTTTACTGATTTTTCAGTAATTTTTTCACTGATTTATTACTGTGCTGCAATTCTGACAGGTTTCCAGTGATTTTCGATAATTTTCACTAGTTTATAAATGAGAGAGTAGCACTCAGCTAGTATCTCTCCATATGAAACGTGTCGAAAATCGTATCCTGTTGATACTCGTAAAGAAGAGAGATATCTAGGGCAGGTGTATAAGAGGGTGGATTGATTTACAAATCCCATATATACCCACAACACACACGCCAACATTTTATACACTCTTGAACGACGCGAATTTCATCACCATTCAAACATCGGAATAAGTTTGAAACGGCGTTAAGTAGAATTGAATGAAAGAGTAATTATAATCCTTATGGGCGTCGTGGTGCGACGCGGTGCGGCACTCGATAGATGCGCAATTCAAGCACCTTTTCTCCAAACAAAAGCATTATTTGATGATTGGAATTGTGTGCAAACAAGCAGGCTAAGGCGCGCAGCGTCGTTTGTTGAATGACAGTAATCACGACTATAAGGCAGAAGCGACCGCAAACAGCCCTATCAGCATCCCAATTACAGCGTTATTGTCAAAAGAAAAAGCTCTTTTTGCCAAATACCTAGCAGACTCTCTCGGCGAGCTTTTTTCTTCTCTTCCCGTTTCTAAAACCCCTGTTCGGTTTTGCACCGTTATATACAAATATAAAACCGAAAAGTGCTACTGGAAATATCCATCCCCGCACTTTTCCACCGCAGCAACATCTTTCACATTCTTGATTTCGCTTACAAAGGGAATATGGGCCCGCGCTCTGCGTCCGATTTGTTCTGTGCATGGAAACGAATATTTGCCAAGAAATTCGTCTTCGACAACGAGATTTTTTTATTAACAAGCCCCTCCTATCATAAAAACCCACAACAAATACCCGACTCAAAGTTGAGGTTTTTACTCGACTAAGGGAAAAAAATCCATCATTCGAGTATTTAATTTGCGCGCGGATTCTCTGTCAGCTGCTAACACCCTCCGCCAATTTTTCATCGCTTAAACTCTGATTGGCAACTCAAGTCTAAAAGGTTCAAAGTTCGAACATATGAAATGTCTCAGTGATCTTTTTTCCTCTCTTCAGTCGTCAATTCACACCCAGAGAACGTCTATCCACGTAGACAATACTTTTTTACTATTAAATAAACGCCAAATAGTACACACCGTTTATATTTAACCAGACGCGAAATAAACACGTCGGAATTTAAAAATAAAATGACAATAAGTTTATTATGTTAAGACCGTGTGCGAGCTATTTGTTGGATTTAAAAAAAAAAGACCATCTTAATTCAAACAACGGCGGGGAAAAAATCTCAAAAATAACACGAAAAAAATCGGCGCGTCGGCGGCGCCGTCTGAGTTGTTCGGAAAAAGAACTTATTTACAAAAGACACCTGTGATCACACGATCCAACTCTGCGATGCATTTCCAGAATTTAACGAATTCTTCCACGAAGAATAACATTTAGACGTTTCAAGCGTAATTCGAACATAACCTCTTGGCGCCTCCCCCTTCCCCCGATGCTAAAATACACCTACCAATGTATGAAAATATTCAACCAAGATACGTAGGTAAACGTCGATCGTACATTTGCGCTCGAGATAATAAAGTACACGTAATTATCGCATTCAACTCGTCAATATTTCACGATTGTACCGAGCACGATGATGTATTATTTGGTGGCACGATATGAGAGATTTGTCGCCGTGGGTCTCGGTCGTGCACAGCGAAGGCGAGCTGTTTTAATTATTAATCGATATACGGGGTTAATACGACTAATCATTAGCTCAATATACTCGACGATCACCTGGCTACAGCACGATACAGATGTATCGGCGCGTACCTCACGTTGTTTCTAGAGCTATCGCATAAATCAAGTGCACTTTAGGTACATACGTGAAGAAAAAGTGGGGGCAGCGTTCGGTATGGTGACATATGTAAGACCTTTCGAATTGAAGCGTGTTAGGGTACAGGGTGCTCCAAAATAATTTCAGTCCGATGATATTTACATCTTCAATTGAAAATTTCATTATTACAGGTGGATTCAGTGAGAATTAGGGACAATTTTCGAGTAGTTCAACGAGAAAATTTACATTTTTCGCAATTTCCAGAAGGTCTAATTTCTTTAATCCAGTTTTTCTTAAAACAAAACTATTGGAAGATCTCATCAGATTGGATGAGAAAAAAATTTAGTACCCATTGTTATCAAAAGAACTAAAAGAGAGAATGAGGCCTTAAAAAAAAAATGTGGCCAACGAATTTGAAAAAATCGAAATTACAAAATTAATGATGACACATCATTAGTGAAGTTTTGATTTTCAATAAAAATGATAATATTCACTGAAACTAAAAAAAAAATAGAATCGATGTTATGGTTATCGCGTCAAATTACGCCGCTCTGATATCGACGTATAATAAATAAAATTATCATATCACACCTCATAATTTTTCGAGGTATAACGTATAAGTCCCTTATCATTTAAAATGAACTTCATACCGTTGAATAAACTCACTTCCACAATACTACTTGATAATTCCTTTCAATCTTAAAATAAAGACAATATTCTATACTGTGCCCCAGGATAGATTAAAGGTCATTGATATCTTCGTTTACCATGCCATAAACGGAGATAATGCCATTGAAAGCAACCGATAAACGTACTTAACGTAAACAAGTTCGTTAAATTTCTCTGTTTTTATAATTCGTGTTGGGGAATATTAAAAAACATTGATCAGATGATTTTTTTGCGAGAAAACTTGAATCTGATTTTAAAAATATGCATAGGGCACCTATTTCGTCTACCTTTACGGCCCCAACCAATGAGCAGGATGATTGAAAATATTTTTATTCAATTTTGGGAAGTCTCTGGATCAACCAAAAAATGACACTTTATCATACCCGATAAAAATCTGCCGAATTGCGAGATATTTTTCAATTCAACTTATGGACGTGACTTTTCATTTTAATCCCTCTTTCCCTCGAGATTTTTGTTTATGTTTCGTTTCATGTCAATTTTCCCAGATTTTTTGGGGTGTTTTTTTTTTTAACATGGTCAAGAAGTCATTTTAGGAAAAAATATATTTTATTTAGAAATGAACAAAGAAATGATTGGAAATAGTTTAATCGGTATGAGTTGTTGCATTTTCCATTTGGAAGCATATTCAGGCATCACAGCAGATCACTTTTTTAGGGTGTTGGTCACTTTTTTCGGCTTTGGTCACTAAAAGTCACTTTTTTCATCCAAAGGTCACTAAGTCACTTTTTTCCTCTCAAAGTCACTTTTTTTCACATTTTCAAGCAAAAATTCAAATTTTCACTTGAAAATTGATATTTTTCAAAATTTTTTAAGAAAAAAAATTGAAAGTTGATAATGAATTTTCAAAAAAAAATTGCCCTCGTTTCGCTCGGGCAGTATTTCAATAATTCTATTTCTAAATTTGTAAAAATTCTGTTTTTCTAAATCAGTAAAGTAATTGATTTTTTAATCAATTCCCTATTCGACAGAATAAATCAATATTTTTGACTAAAATAAATCAATCAAACAATTGAAATATCACAGATTTTCAAATAAATTCATTTCACTGATTCAAAAAGACACAGTTTTACGAAAATTGACTGATTTAGTTTTAGAGAGTAGAAATAGGTCATATATTAATTGTTTGTTCCAAAAATCTCGTCATTTTTCAATTTTTCTTTGCTTAAATCTGTTAAATTAAATTAGTTATGTATATCTGCCTCCTAAAGTGCCACTAAAAAATTAGATTTTTAGATTACCTAATTTTTTCATTGAATTTTGACCCCCTCCCCTCATTTTTTCTGAAATTCTCAGCCCTCTTTTTACTGTAAAAAAATTCCCCCGAAAAAATCGAATTTTTGGTTACTTTTGGTCATTTTTTGGTCACTTTTTGGTCACTTTTTCTCAAAAAAGGTCACTAAAAGTCACTTTTTTCTTCGGAATTTCGCTATGATACCTGCATATTAGATCATTTCTGATCCGTTTTTCGTTTTTGATGGGTTCTCAAATTGTCTGGAAATAACGTCAAAAGACAGGATAATGTCGTTTAATTCCACCATTTTGAAGAAATCTAAGAACCCCTGAAAAATGAAACACTGTCAAGGATGATCTAATATCGATCAAACTATTTTTAATTACTCTTCTGTTTATTTTCAAAATATTCTCTAAAATGATGTTTTTGACCGTGTACTGAAAATCATTTAAGCACACTGAAAAGTAGGGAAAATTTGAAAAATATGATACAATCGTTTATCAACAAAATATCCAAAAAGTTTGAAGAAGTTTTTTTCAATTTTTTATAAATTTTATCATTTAAACCTTATCCGGGTAATTACTAATTAAGGTTTAAGTGAAGTATATGAGATTTTCACCATGTTCGTTTGAAGTCATTTAAAAAAAAAGAGAAAAAGTTCAATATCCGCCCTAGTATTGGCACACTTTGATTTCTGAACGATTATACCTTCGCAGATCTTTTAACGTGCTGACATCTTCGAATTTTATCATAATTTTTACTATGTACCTGAAAGATGGAATAACTTTTAAAGTGGACTCATACAGCTGACGGATTTCTCGGTACGATGATTCTTAATGGTACCATCGAATGATCTTTTGTTGATAGGTACATGTTAAATTGTTGAAAGACCCATTAGAAATTTTTAAAACGTAAACATGAACAATTGTAGCAAGTGTTCCAGAATTCTAGAATTCTGTAGAAAAAAATCCAATGTATCTAATTACGACCCAATTTAATTTTGTTTATGTTCCTCATGCTCAATGATAGATAACAATACAGGCGATTTGTATTTTTCATCATCTTTCTGAACGGATTCTCTAGGTACAAGTTATTGAAAGTACCCGAGCAATATTAATGAGCTCTAATCAAATTATTTTCAATGGGGAAAAAATTAAACAGAAATTTAAATTCAAGGGGTTTCGTTTCCAATTTGGCTTCGTATCACTTCATTTCATACAACACAATTCATATTTCACAAAAAAGATTGTCTCTCAAAATTGGAGAATGTTTGGAATTTCCTTTAGATTTTTCTTAATATTAATTTTTGAACAAAATATTTTACATTTGCTTGTATTATTTCAAAAATTAGAAGTTGAGACGAAGTTGAAAAGTATCAAAGTAATATCACATTACTGCCCTCTAAAATATTAGTTGCGAGTAAAAAGTTACTCGCGAAATAGATTTAAAAAAAGAAATGAAAAAATACTTGGTCTTACCACTCTACGCACACTAAGCAATTAATTTTAATTGTATTACCACACAATTAGTGCCAGTAATGATGTTCACGATTTTGTTCACCTACTGTGCAGATTATTGATGACGTCAGTGTATACCTACAGTTTATACAACGTTAATAAAAATTAAAAAATCGTAAATTCTTCTTTAATGCCGCGTTGTATAATAATATACCATTTATATTTGTGATGAACTTTCATAAAGAAGCTAATAATATTAATAATGATTTCTATCGAAAGTAGTGCTATAATACAAAATGAAATAGATTACGAAGAAAATATCTTTGGCAATAATGATGACACAATGCTCTTTTGTCAGTTATTCCTTATAACCGCAGCAGTTAGCAACCCCTTTTTTTTTGTAAACAAATGATGTAATTTCGAGGAAGAATTTCCAGCACCTCGTGGATGGCCCTACCATAATATTATGCTTCTCTTAGTGTAATCGATCTATTAAAATGATTCCATTAATTCCTAGAAATAATCAGCTCAGCACGAAGAAACCATAGAAATATATAGGAATATAATCGACCATATATACCGGTCCAATTAACACTGAAGTATTTAAAGTCGTTAATGTTTCGAGTGTTGCTTTTAAGCAGGCTTCTTAAGTTAGGTCTAGTGAATTTATCTAAATTGTAAAACGCCGCAATAGTATGCTTCCTTCATTAAAAATATGTATATTTATAATATAACTTTGTCGTGATATTTGGATATTCGATTCGAGTATATGACTATGACAGGGTTTTTCGTGCTGATTCGTGATTATAGGAAATTACTGAGATCAATTTTTTATTGCTGGATGTGAACTTGACGTAAAGACACGTTTTTTGGGTTATTGATGAATTAAATGTTGCGAGCTAGTCACGTAAACTTCGCTTGAAACTGTTCGATTGAAATGTAACGTACACGTGATGAGTGTATTGGAACATTTTACTCGTTTCTTCAGAGTCTGGTTTTTTGCCATCTCGTTGACAAGATACCTGAGATTTGATTCTCATGAAAATTAAAGTAATTCGGTTTTGTTCGTGTTTTCATCATTGAATATTTTTCTATAGACACTGTAGAGGAAGACTGCAAAGTAGCCAAAAATTGCTACATCTTTTTTTGAAATAATTTTTCATCACCGTAGGAGCGCTGACGTAGACATTTGAGGATCGTGTAGTACAGACGTTTCGCGAAAAGAAGAGTTTTCATCGATAATAATATCATTACTTAATGTACTTGTTTTATTAACGTTAGATAACTGCAGTACATTAGACGCAGACGATGAATATAAATTAGTCGGATTATTTGCTCGATTTTTTTCATCACAGGATTAAGCCTTTGCTGCTTTTTTGAAAGGGCCTGGTAGGATAAGGGGGTCGAATCTGCCCTGGAAAGCTTTTCGATTGATTCCAAGGCCAAAAGGTGGACCCTATCGAGAAAAAATTTTGACAAAATTTTTGGACCCCCACCCCGCCCCCTTTCCGAGATATAGGCAAAAACGTGTTTTTCGGGTTTTATTTTTTTTCTAGCGTTGTTTTCAAGATAAAAAGTTGAAATTTTTCCTGTGACTTTTTGTCAGTAAGGAGTATACACAGGAATTTTTTCAATTTTTTCTGATCACTTCTCTTCGAGTTACGCGGTTTTGAAGTTTTCAAATCGCCATATCTCAAAAATGCGACTAGAGTCAATCACGAAATTTTTTTTAAATATGTATTTTTGTAGTAGGAATATACCATAAAAATTTCAGAATTTTTCAAGTGGTGGAACGTGGTCAAAAAAATTAAAAACCTCATTGGTATTGTGTAAAACGCGTGAAACATCTCGGGAGCGCGAAACACTACTCCACGGTGATGCGTGGAAGAAGCAACGTACGTTTCGCGTTCAAAACTACATGTAGGTACCAGAGCTGTAAGCGAGGCGGGTAGTGACCGCGGTCAGACCGTCGACCGCCTCGCTAAAATGCGGTGACGGTCCTAAGGCGGTATGCTCGCATTGAAAAAAGCGGTCAGGCGATCATGACCGCATATCGCTTTTTTTGGCAAACACGATACTGGTATATCGCCTTATTACTTGTCAGAATTGAGGCGATTACTCAAGTCTGCAGCAATATTGAACTCTCATTTTTAGCTCATTTTAAAGAGGATGAAATTTGACACAATCGCCTCGCTTACACCCCCCACTCAGGATTTTGAGTTTTTGAGATATTTTAATGTGAAGTTGATTGAACTTCACATTAAAATATCTCAAAAAGTTGAAGTCCTCGATAGGTGGTGTAAGCGAGGCGATTGTGTCAAATTTCATCCTCTTTAAAATGACACTTCACTCAAACGCGTATCTTGAGTCGTACCTCCAGTGGTAAGCATTTAAGTGAGGAAGGAAACAGAAATTGTTCTTGTTCATTACTCACTCATGTTATTCTTCGTTATGTTCTCGAATGATGAGTCATAATCAAGGCTGTTTATCAGCTTATCGTGTGATTACAATACAACGAAAATCCTGTAAGTATAAGGCGGTCAGGCGGTTAGACCGCGGTCAACACCGCTACCCGCCTTTGAAAAACACGGTAGAAGCGGTCAGGCGGGTACGAACGTACGCGGTCGCGGTCATATGACCGCCCCGCTTTTAAGCGAGGCGGTCAGGCGGGTAGAAATGACTGCCTCGCTTACAGCTCTGGTAGGTACCTAATATGTGCAATTAATACGGACATTTCAGGTTTGAAAGTTTAATAAGCCCAGAAGGGTATTATTTTAACATCCACGAACTTCCCTAAAATCAGTGAGTATTTTGTACCCTCTTTTGGGAGGAGAGGGGTTCAAATTCTGGGTTTTTGGCTATAACTTACAAAATCACCCATTTTACGAAAAAAAAAGGTTGAAACAAGAATTGTAGAATGTAGAGCATTAGAAAAATGAACAATGTTGCTATTCATAATTCTTCTTTAGGGCGTCAAGGAGCGGAGCTTTTATAATAATTTGACCACTGTATCTAAATTGAGCTTCAAGAGGGGGGTTCAAAAATCTAAATTTCATCAAATTTGGGCATTGGAATCGACAATGGTGGCGTTGGAGAATTTTTCCGAGTGATGATCGCTGTAATATTATGAGTGGGTATCATGGCTGCTCAGATAAAAAATTTACCCCCCCCCCCCGTATTTTCAACCAGATCACTCGTTCTAGTTTCTCATAAATCTTACCGGCACCAGTGTGAAATTCGGCAAAAAAATAGTACCTAACTTAAATGACATTTTTTGAGTCGGAAGGTAACCAATAAATCAGTTTTTTCTTCAATATAAGTTATAGAAATCATTCCTCCATTTTTTTTAAATATTGAATGTTTGATTACTTTAAGAAATTAATTTTTTTGTTCAGTTCAGATTTTTTTGGTCTAAAAATTCTACATTGCTTGTTTTAAACAAGCGATACCTATTCAAAAAATGTTCAGTAAGTGATTGAATAATAAATAACGTGTATATGTATAAGCCTGGTATAGAATCTAGCAAACAGTGTCGAACAAGTGGGTTTCTAGGGTTTTTGTGGGAACTGAACTCGATTTTAATAATAATTTGACCCCTGCACCCTAACTGGATGCGGGAGTTCGAAATTTCAAAAGTGAAGGAGCTCTCATAGAATTAGTCTATATCGAGGGATATTTTTAATTTCTTGCAGGAGAGAAAAGAGGTAGATAATTATGTATGTGTATTTTAATGAATTGTGAGAAATACATAAATGTAGAATTTTATTTTTAGACCAAAAAAATCTGAATTGAACAAAAAAATTGATTTCTTAAAGTAATCAAACATTCAATATTTAAAAAAAAATGGAGGAATGATTTCTAAACATGTTGAAGTTGAAATTAAATTTTTCAGTTCTGTTTTCAACAAGAAAACAGAATTAATCGTACATTGTCGATCTTGAGACAAAATTTCAACTGTTGCTTTAAAATTTGAAAGTAGATTAATTAACTCTTCAGCTAAAGTCCAATCTTTTTTCTGAATAGTTATTTCACTGCTGATATCTGATAGCAATTGAATAACTGCAGACTTCAACTTTGAACTTTTTTGTTGATTACTTAGTCGCACCTAACTACCTATCATTACCATTGAAGAATAAAGGAATTTCCCGATTTGTCTGGAGTATTAACAAAATTTTTATACGAGGCCAAGGACTTTGTTTTTGTTGATACAACAGAATTTGCTCTAAATAACTTTGGCAGATCATCTTCTTCTTCAATCATTGCCAGATTTTTTTCTGATCCTTGGAGGAAAACAGTTCCTACGAACGGACCGACAAATAAAGTTCGTGATATCGAGAAAAGTACGAGTATAAATAATTTTTTTCTGTACGAAGAAGCGATTTTCAGTCTTTAAAATTTGTTGACTACTTCGATTTGAAGTTTTTTTTGCATTGCCAGTTTTTTAGAAATTTAATTTTATGTGGTTTCAAATATTGATTTCTCAAAATTTTTAAAATATCTCTTAGTGCCTGAATTTAAACCTATTTTTGTAGCGATTTCGCTTGTCAACAACTTACTCGTAGTATTAATTTCATGTGAGCAATTTCTTTAGCAAATTAGGTTGAGAGCACGGTTTATCTAAGTACGTAATTTTACTGAATGATTGCTTTGAACTCAAATTCGTCCATAACACATAGGTGCTACTCTATTTCCTCTAGATAATTGCGGAATTGATATTGCATAATGAATTAGGGCCGTATTTTTGAATTTTATGTTCTCGAAGCTGTTGTCGAAGTCGATAAAAACCCATAAAAAGATAAAAAGATGAGCTAACATGCATATATATGACTATTTCTTTAATATTCCCAGCATGACGTCGATATTTCGAATTTTTTCCTGGGTCGGATAAAAAATGTCGAATATTTCGTAATTTTTTTGTTGTATTTCACCTGTTGACATTGTAAATTCGGTTTTGTTACTCTACATTATTTATGAAAAATTCGTAAATATTTTACAAATTTGGATGATTTATTTCAAAACATAGATATTTTTCGTACATTCTCGCATGTCAGGTTGATGAAAATCGAATGAATATTTTTAGAAAGTATACCCACTTACCTCGAATATTTAGCTTACAATGTCTTATATGAAGCGAGAGCGAGATAGAGAGATGAAGGGAAAGGAAAAGATCAAATAAATGAGTAATTTTACCGAAACAGTTGCATCCTCATAATACGAACGTTATTCGTTGCTTAATTTCGCTAAGCGGATTATCATCATTTGAAACATTATAATTTCATTAATCTCAAGTTCAACCGCTCTGGTTTTCGTTCTTTATTGGAAACATTTTGTGTAAGGGGTTTATACTGGTCGTATGGTTCGTTTCAAGGAAATCCTCGCTCGTGGCGTGGATGGTGCGTTGTTGTTGTTATTTCGTCATAAATTCAAACGTACGTACGATATATATCTAATCTTGAAAATATGAATCGAGAAGGCAGTTGACCGAAACCACATTCAAAGGCATCGCGTATCCTTTTCAAGATATCCCTCTCGCGGTGCGCCTTCGATGCTCGAAAAACGTTTTCTAAATACTTGAAAATTGTTACACTTCCGAATAAGGTAATTTATCGTCTTTGCGCCCGGTCCCCGGCTGAGGTGGTAGTATATATTCCGAAATGGAGAAAAAAATACCTGTAAATATAGTCAATTTACATCTCATTGTTAACATAATGGCATGCTTCTCGTATATTTTTATGAACTACTCGTAAAGGCTATTCACAATCGTATAGGTTATCTATAGACGACGTTAACATACCGCATCATTCCCGTACAATAGAAATACTTATTCCTATAGAATCACAAAAGATGAAGTTACCTGCGTTCGTTCGGTAGCAATTGGTAAAAGGAGGCCGACCGCGTCTTGGATCCCGGGGTTTGTTTTTCTTTTTCCAAAAAAATAACCAGCTGGTGATTCTGTGTATAGATTCCGAAAAACAGAAGCTGCGTGATTTTTGAACGAATTTCGTATACGAAATATGCCAATGTCATTTCAAATGCCACTAAATCGAATTCGAGTAGTTTTCTCGACAGGTATTTATTTTCAATTACCGGTTATTAGCTAAAATTTCAAAAGTCACATTTTGTCCCAAATTCCCCGTTAAATGACCTCATTCCGATTCTTCCGATGTCGTGTTTCGTGCACGTCATCGATACTGTCAATTGTTCGGTGGGAATAGTTCGATAGTGTACGAAAAGGTATAAATTGGAGGCGAAATGGGAAATGAAAAATTTCCTACTTCGAAGCTGTCAGAAAATTGAATAACTTTGCTCTTTTTGGTTTAACTTTCGTTTATACGAGAGCGTCGGCATAATTCACCTTTGGCAGATTGCTCTCGGTTTTGATCAAATATATGTATGACGATTCGAGTGTTACGAGGTACGAAAACGTTTTTATGTTTCATTTTTCGAACCATTGGTGGCGAGAGAAATGGAAATATGAACGGCGGTGAACGAATGCATGTTTTATTTGCGTATGTTTTGTCGATTTCCTGCCATCTCATCTTATGTATAAATAAGAAACCCACTTTTTTATATTTTCCAAAACTACCCAACTTTAGATTTTGGAATGTGATGGTCCAGTCCTCTGAAGTCACACGAAATGAAAAAAATTCCGAGAACATATCACCCTTGAAATAATTTCCCTGTTTTACATTTGGAATTTTTTGAAATTTTGCGCGGCGATTCACGAACAAAATCGGTGCTTATTTTTTGGAATTTTTCTGACCCATTTAATTTTTTTTAAATTTCCAAAAACTGATTTTACTCAAGATGGTGGAGGGAAATTATTTCAAGGGTGATATGTTCTCGGAATTTTTTTCATTTCGTGTGACTTCAGAGGACTGGACCATCACATTCCAAAATCTAAAGTTGGGTAGTTTTGGAAAATATAAAAAAGTGGGGTTCTTATTTATACATAAGATATATATGCCCCTTAAAATTCAAGTTCTGTAAACTGTGCTGTTTTTTATCATTCTACATAAATATGTACGATTTTAGATAACAGATCCGACTGAGGTATTGATTTATTTCGTTTTGAGTTTTTAAGCCTCGGCTCCTCATGTCTTGCGATTTCTCTTAAAAAGACGGTGAAGGGGCTAAATACTTTCGAACAGAAAAAATGAGCATCCGTTGGATTAGTCATTACAAATTTTAAATAGAAAATGAAATTTCTTTCTAATTTTTGAGATGCATTTAATTATGAACGGTGAACTATATAGTTATTGCGATAATTTCCAAAATTATTCAATTTTATAAAGCAATGAAGCGATGGCTTGAACCCTCCCTGGTGTATGTACGAGGGTATTCAAAAAATAAGGTATAAAGCCGATTTCAGCAAAGCTGAAAGAGCTAGAAATCAACGGTAAAAGGCATCGAATTCTACGTATTTTTCTCAACTTGACACCCTGTTTTCAAAAAAATCATGATTTTTTTTGAATTTTCGTAGATTTTTAAGCAAATTTTCTCCTATTCTTTCCCTGCAAAGTTTAGTTAAGTTAATTAATTTCATGAATTTTTCAAATTCTCAGTCATTGATTTTTTTTTATAAATTCGTCTACATTAGTCTATTTTTCATTTCAATTTTCATTATAATTCATTCGCTCGAAGAAAAATTTTGAAAACGTTTGATAAAGAAATCGGAAAAATTATTTTTATATTTTCTTCTCAAAGCTACATCGATTGAAGCGATATCACGTGTTGAAAAATCAATAAAAATCAGCACAAATTCCAAATATGCGAAAACCTGAATTATTCGTGAAAAAGTGATTTAATCATGATGGCTTAGCAGAGAAAAACCAGAAGGGAATCTTTCCAAAAAATAAATATAGGAGTTCGAAAAATTGATGAATTTTTTTTTGAAAGTTATGTTGATTAGTTGAGAAAAATGCGCTTGATGTTGTTTATTTTTGATTTCTGCCTCTTTTAGCTTTTCTTTAACCACCCCAATTTTTCTAATTTTTAAAAAAAATTTATTACTTTATTTTAAAAATTACAACTTAAAATTAGTACAAACTTAGAAATAGACTTAAAAATTAACTTACAGCTACAATACAATCTTAGAGTTAGGCCAGAAGGGAGCATTTTAGCTAAAATAAGACCCTAACCCCAAAAAAATTAGCAGGAAGGGGAAGTTTCGTATGTAAGCTCAGTAAGGTATGTATTTTAATATTCTCGAACTTCCCTGAAATCGGTGAATATTTTGATCCCCTTTTGGGGGGTGAAGGGGTTCAAATTTTTGTTTTTCGACAATCACTTTCAAAATTACATATTTACGAAAAAAAGTCAGAACAAAAATTGTAGAACATAAAAAAACGAACAATTTTGTTATTTACAATTTTTTCCTAGGACGTCATGTGAGGGAGCTAAGGTCTTCGAAAAAAATCAATTTTGAAAATTTCCAATTACCAGAAAAAGTCACCAAAAATTGAGCTAATCGACTTTTAGGAGCGGTTCTTTTGCATAGTACAAAATACAAATACATCATATTACTATGTAGAATAAGGAAAATGTATAATCGATCCCTTATTTCAAAGTGGGGGATGGACCCTCCGAAGAAAAAGTCGCATTTTCCCCAAGCGTAGCTCAGCTGCAGTGCAAAATTCGAAAAATTGGTTCAAACAAACGTTGTAGAGCATTAAGAGACGAACATTTTTATTTTTTTTCTATGTGATCTTGGAGACGAGCTATTGCAAAAAGAAAAAAAAATCAGCGTTCGAGAATTTTCCATTACCTCAATAAAGTATGCATGTGTAAGCCTGGTAAATTTAAAATGTAGCGAACTAATCGTCGAACAAGTTCAGTTCTGGGGTTTTCGTGGGCGCTGAACTCGATTTTTATAATAATTTGTCTCCTGGACTCCAATTGGGTCCAAAAAGGAAAGTTTATTGAGTTGATGAAAAATTTTCTAACGCCACGCTGCTTTTTTTCTTTTTGCGATAGCTCGCCCCCTAGACCGCGCAGAAAAAAAGTAAAAAAAGTAAAATGTTCGTCTTTTAATGCTCTACAACGTTTGTTTGAATCAATTTTTCGAATTTTGCACTGCAGATGAGTTACGCTTGGGGGAAAATGCGACTTTTTCTTCGGAGGGTCCATCTTCCCATTTTGAGATAAGGGGTCGGTAATAAATGTTTCTTATTCTACATAGTAATATGATGTACTATGCAAAAGAACCGCTCCTAAAAGTCGATTAGCTCGATTTTTGGTGACTTTTTCTGGTAATTGGAAATTTTTAAAATTGATTTTTTTCAGAAGACCCTAGCTCCCTCACATGACGTCCTAGGAAAAATTGTAAATAACAAAATTGATCGTTTTTTCATGCTCTACAATTTTTGTTTTGACTTTTTTTTCATAAATACGTTATTTTGAAAGTCATTGCCGAAAAACAAAAATTTGAACCCTCACGCCCCCCCCCCCCAGGGATGAAAATATTCACCAATTTCAGGGAAGTTCGGGAATATTAAAATACATACCTTACTGAGCTTATATACGAAACTTCCCTTTCCTGCTAATATTTTTGATTTCAAAACCTAAAATGTCTGTACTATAGTATGAAGATGGAGAAATGACGATAGTGTTAATATACAATCCATCAGAAATAAACACTCTATACTGATTTGCGCGACCGGATATCAGTTTATGTTGCTGTAAGATTAGAGTTGAGAGTTAATCCAAGGATCTAAATAATACTTTTTTTCAATAAATCATAAAAAATACTAACCAAAATTTGAACGATTGGTTTGTACAATACTTCGTCTCTCATGATCGCCTGTTTTGAAGCCGGACGACATTGAAAACCATTCTGCAATATTCGGCGCGACATTTTTTTTGCAATTTCTCCTGAGTGGAAAAGGAATTTGAGTAAAACTTCCACCCCAGAAGATGGGTTTTAGCCCTACAAGAAAAAATCAGAAAAGGGTGGGAGAGGCATGGTTTTTACCACTAATTCTGGTCACCAGATAGAACACGTCTTGGTCAAGGTAATAAACAATCAAATTGACGATCTTTTTTCACCTGCTGAATTCCTGCGACACTTCATGACTTTGATAGAAAATCGTAATAATTCGTTTGACAATTCGGCTCTCAAGTCTTGTCATCACAGATTGTAATTAAAAGAAAAGAAAATGTTGTAAAGAATTTTTTCAAATTTGGATAGAAATTGTCAAATTAAGAAAATAGTTTTTTAAAAATTCAATCGTTTTTATAAACAGAATATTTTTTGCAAATATTTACCCCTTTTTCCATGTCTTACCTATTACTAAGAATTCTGGCTTCATTGCCATTTTGTGACGTTTCATTCGAAGCCGAATTTTCAGCACAAGGTGTCTACCAAGTCGAAAAAGTCGAAATTTTCAGAATAGGTTGATCCAAAAATTTAACTTTTGATTGATGCGACAAAGTTTTATTCATTCATTATAGAATTTCAAAGTATTTCATCTAGCTTACTTTTTTATCGACCTCAAGCTAAAAAACCTATAGCATGTTGAACGATCGCATCCGAGTGATTGGAATAGTGAGATTCGATCAAACCTATTGACCGTCAACGAATTAGATTTAACGTTTCTAAAACGTGCCTTGCATATGTTTATAATTATAGAAAAAGGTTTAGGCGCCATCAACATCTATGATCGATGCGGCTGGTTCAAAAAAAAGGAGGAAAAAACTTTTATGATACCTCGATACATACACAACCGCTCTCGGACCCCCATTAATTGTGATATATGTTAATTAATTTGGAAGTTAAGTACTTGTTTTCTTCGATGAGTACGATACAGTCGTCTATACAAGCAAACCGTATGTCGTTTACAACATACATAGTCGTACTAACGTCACCATATCCCAATTATCTCGTACAAATCTCGAAGGTTTTTTTCTTTCTTTCTCCTAATGCATCTTCAGATGCAACCGATGCGATATGTGTACTAGTGGCGTTCTTAATTTCGTCAATATTGTTTATATAATTAAAACCATACCGAAAATGACTCCTACGCTGGCATATATAGCGAGGGAATCGACTAGCGTAAATTTTTTGGTGAATATCACCGAACTGTGGCCTGGCGATGTATTTCATGGTATGTCTGACCCATATACTCGTTCAGTCGAGCTTATACCTACACAAAAGTAGATTTCTCGTCCATTTTTGCACTGCCACCACACACACCTTTGAACTCGCTGCATAATACAGACGACAAATTTCAATTACAACGTTATATTCGTTATTATTATGCTTTCGAATAAACGAGCAGCCAGCCAAGTAATCCAGTAGTTTTATATCGCGTCACATGGTTTACATAACCGATAAAGTAAACTTCACTGTTATCTTGATTTTGTCCGGATCGCCGCGCCGACTCCCGTGCTAAGTATGCGTTAACCTTGAATCATGTCCGACTAGACGCGGCTTTCAACAGGTGGCGAATATTTTTTTCGTATTATATAATCGATGAGATGATTTTGTTCGCTATTTATGCTCAGTACCAACGTTTTTCTTTCGTACATGTAGGTTAAAGATCGACGATTAATTTTAATGCCTCTAAGACGTATGACATACCTATAATATCTATGTACCGAGGAGAAATTCCAAATGACGAAAGTGTACATTGACCCGAGAGCAATTGTACAATTTATTATGAAAAAAATTACCATTTGGATAATTTAATTGATTGGGGTTCGTATGATGGGAATTTTTTTATCGATCAACTATTTTTTAAAAATTCGCAAAAAAATGATCGTTCTTCAATTTACGAATAATTTTGCAATAATCGGGGTGCTGCGAAAAAATTAAAGATTGCTTCTTTCCTTCGTATTTTTACGGATTACCTACAGAGAACGTGAGTGGGAGGTATTTCAAAAGTACGAAAAATCAAAGGGCAAGCAGAATTAAAAAGTCAACGAGCAAACTCGAAACTAAACACCCATTAACGTAGGTGGATTTTGACTTTTACGCTGTAGCTATTTTGTGAATTAAGATACCATCTTTTTTGGAGTGGTACTTGACCCGGGATCCAGGTATAATAAAATTTCTATGTCGTGTTCACGCTACCCCGAGTTTATCGTAGTAACACGATAAAAGGATCAGAAAAAAACCCGAGCAGGCTGCCTTTGCAAGGCCACGTCTCCGAAAAAAAGTTTGAATAACGCTTAAAATCACAAATTATTGACAGTCGAGAGCTCGCTTGTGTAAAGATGGGTAAGAAAAATACTCCGGTTATTGTCCGAGGTCAAGAGTAAGGCTGAAACTGTTATTGAATTATGTTGCATCTCTTGTTACCTTCGCAGCGTACGTGCACCGTGTGTATAGGGGAATTTTAAAAATACACAACAAAAAGGAATACTCCAAGTGTGACTATTCTCGAACAAACCAACCCCCATGTAAAAAAAAAGAAAGGGCAGAGAGAGAATCCCTTGTAAAAGTGGTTTTTAAACGCTGACAAAAAGATGTTATCGTTTTTATGTGAAGAAAAAAGCCTACAGGTACGAAACTCGAGGACTGGGCCTGCTGTAAGATGCTAGCAACTATACCAACGTTTTCATAATGGATAAAGATATAAGGGTGGTTCTACAGTTACCGCAAAAAAGACGAATTTGAAAACAACTAATATGCGAGTTGTAAGGCAATGTGAGCGAGGTGTTCAATATTGTGTATTGTGGTAGCACTCGACTCTGGCAAAAATCTAAAAATAAGTATATTTAATTAATTAGCCCAGTCATTTTAGGTCCGAACCTCCAAAAAATTCTTGCGCCGCTGAATTTCACATCATTTGTGTAGAATGGCCTCCCAAACAACATACTAAAACTTGCACCCCGCAAGTGTCCGGCTACCCCCACAAGAGGGTAAAAACCACCCTCAAAACCAGTTTTTCGCGTTTTACGCCGAAATAACAACTTAAATTTAAAAATATAAGGAGTAAACGTTTTTTCTACGTTAATTTTCCTATAGAAATACTGTAGAACTTTTTCGAAAACTTTCATTTTTAGGCCCTTTTTGAAGGGTTGAAAATGATGATTTTTCAAAATTCACGATTTCTTTCATTTCACGAGGTTATACTAAGAAAAAACGGTGAATAAAAGTGAAAATTTACTCGTAATTTAACATAGCATTTTCGATATCAGACAATTCTTTGGTACTACTCGAAATTGCGACGTGGACCGATGGACGGAGGCGATTTAGCTGAAGGAGACTATATGAATATGAACATCGTTTAGTTTGAACTAGTAAATTTTGAAATTTATTAAATTGTACTGATGACGTACCCTCTGTGACTTCCTTTCCTCCGTAATAAAATAGAAAATTGAAAAAAAATTTCAAGTTAGGTTAATTATTTGGTTACTTTTTAGTTGAAGTGAAAAAAACCTTACCGGTGTTTCGTGTTTATTCTGCTATTTCTTGTGTGTTGGCGTTTTACTTACCACATCGTTCCATTATTGCTAAAACCTAACGTTAAGTTTGAGATACCTACAAATTTTCAAAGTGAAAGAATATTCCCTTGGGTCTCGGCTGTCTGGTAGCAAAATTTCGTCTGAAATGCCCTCAAACCGGATGCAAAGTAATTGGAACTAGAAATTTTCAATTCGCCTCATTGGGAGAATCTGTCAACTAAAGCTGAGTGTCTTATGGAAATTTGTGAATTTAATTTTTTTCCAAAGTTCATCGTGTTTTGAAAATGATTTGGTAAAAAGTTTCGGCTTTTTAGTTCGAACCTTTTTTTTTTCCTTTTACAGGATACCGATACGTTTTCTAGTCCTATAGATGTTCCCTCGTCCGCATCGTCATCAAATCAACACAATACAAAATCTCAACAAGTGCGAAGCCGCTAAAATAGAAACTATTTTACCCTAACAAAACACAAACGTGGTAATCCTTGCGAAATACGTTTCTTTCGTTATTTTTTTCCTTTTCTTCTTCTCTTCTGGCGTAAGCATATGAGAAAAAACACCAATTCAGAACTTGCCAAAGAAACGTTAAGCTTTAAGCTTTATACGGAATGTACGCACCAAGACCGATATTTATTTCTTTTCTGTCAATCTTCTATTTTTTAGTATTTTCCACATCCTATTCGTGCGGGTAGCAAGTATGGTATAGGGTCTTTGGATGAAGCAATCAAAGCGAGCAAAAAATCCCTCATCCTGTGATTTTCATTGCTTAAGAAAATTGTAAAACTCGATGAAAATGGAATAATTTTAATTGAATTAATTATTTAACAATTTCCGAGTATTTTCTACGTAATTTTACCTCAAGTTGGTAATTTTTAAATTATTTTTTAGTATTATCAATATTTCAAAAAGAAGTATGTTTTGGTCATTTTGATCGATTTATCCGAAGACCTTGTACTTCGGAATATTTAGAAAACCATTTATCTATAAGCTGATGGATGATGATTAGTTACAATGCGCAAAGTACAAACATTTTCCCGATTCTTATTTGCTTTCGAATTAAGCCAATCAAAATCATAGGGCAAACGGATGTTGAAGTATCATTAAGATTGGAAACCGATTATAAATTCCTGTATTATCAAATAATGAGTACACTATAAATAGTAGCAACTGTCAACAGTCAAGTTGAACTTTAGCTACATGTACATGGTACATAGTAAATTACATTTATGTACATACTGCACACAATAATTGCAAAGATACATATTCTATCTCTGTTTTCCTATCGATTCTTTATACAACGTTATCTTCACTTCTGTGAATTTCTCCACAATAATTCCCTTTTTCACTTTGACGTCTTTCCCTTGAAAATCTAGAAGCATGAGTATACTGTCTGTCAATTATTTCTTGACATTTTTTGCAGGGTTACCGATGAACAAAATGTTCTAAATTTCAAGGGTTCTTAAGCTTTAAAAAAATTTTATGCAACAACCAAAATATTTTTTTTGAAATTTGAACAAAATTCGTAATTGCCAGTCATCTATTTATTAATTTTTTGTTAGCTCGAAAAACCCAACAGCACTTTTTGACAGCTGGTTCGTTATGGGCGATTTTCAAAAACGTTGGCCTGTTCTGGAAAAGCACTGGCCCATACCCTAATTTTGTGAAATATGGACCAAAATTCAATTGTGAATGTACGAAAATATTTGTCTCGACGTTTGGATTTTTCAATGCATTTTGGACAATTTTTGGCCGAGTTACAGGCGATTTTCTCAAATTGTAAGGATTTTGAGAGGGTTGCATGAGAATCGCTGAATTGTGAGGGTTTTGTGAGGATAGTATTTGAAAAAATATTTTTCTCAATGTTTGGCCGAGTTACAGGCGATTTTCTCAAATTGTGAGGATTTTGTGAGGGTTTCATTCGATGAATGTTCTACAAAATAATACTGTTTGAAGCTAATTTAAGAAGAAATGAATGATATAGACAGTGATTATTATAACTAAAAACTGAAAAATTGATCGAATAATTTACAAACCGTGAAATACTTATTTGAAAATTAAAATATTGCAATTTTCCACCATTTTTAATTTGTAGAGCTCAGATAAACGAACGAAATTGCTCGAGCGTGTAATATAATTAAATTTAAAAATCTCAAATTCAAAACCGTCTAAAGATTATAGAATTCAAATTTGAGTAATCATCCATCCTTCAATTTTCATAGTATTCGTTTCATCTTTCTGAGTCCTGTAATTAACCAAGTTTTTCAACTAGGATACCGGGGGGGGGGGGATTTATAAAAAATGGCCGAAAAATTATATAATCTTTGACGCTGCCAGAAATATAGAGAGGGAGGGAGAAGTGACCACATATTCGAATAGAGGGGCATTTACCTCACGCTCCCTTCTCTTTTTGATGTTTTTTCATCAACTTGATTTTTATTCGCCAAGCATCTTTTTTTGAAAAAAGAACTTGTTAATTTTTTCAGGAAAATTCACCTAAGAATTGTAATGGTCGAGGTAATTATATGACCAAATTTCCCTGTAGATGCTCTTACTGTAAAAATCGATAGCAAAGAATATCATCCGAATTTCTTGTTACGAGGATTTTATATATTTTAATAAAGTATTGTTTTGGCTCAGTTAATTGGCATAATTAACGATGATGCCGAATTAAATCACCTCATTTATCTTGAGCGGAATGATTTAGGAGAAATGCAGGTTCAAGTGCTGGGTGAATAAATCATGGATGGAATCATGTCATTGCCAGTTGAATATCAAGCTATCAACTTTTAACTTTGAATAAATCAAGTAGCTCGATAAAAATGTTTCTGGGCTTCATTCGATACAATTCTTTCTCATACTTGCGTATGCTTTTCCATTTGTACGTTGTATTCGATCAAAATGAAGAAATTGTTTCTTACTCTGAGCAATTAATGTACCCGTGATACTTGCCGAGTTAAGGGAACCTTCGACTAGCTCTACATTCCTGGTCTGTTATCTATCGCCGAATTAATTATCATCAAACTCTCTCATTTGCTAACATGTCGAAGAGGCGAGAAAAATACATCGAAATCATTGAGCTATTGTTAGAAATAAATTTTGAACACCTCCGTTGTACCGTTCGTACACATCGAAATAATATAACGTTCACCAGAAACAATCACGAACGCTATCGAAATTATTTTGACATAACGTATGAGTAAGAATGTCAACCCGAATTACATTTCAAACAAACGTTCTCAAGACAAGCGTTTAAATTAATGTTGAAAATGTATCAATACGAAACGCGATGTTTTACTTATCTACTGCGAGCGTGTAGTTTTGTTCTAAAATCGGAGTATTATGAATGTATGTAGGTATGAATTTCGCATGATGTTGGGTTCAGAGCAGAAAATTTTTTAAAAAGTTGAAAAAGCTGAGGTAAAGCGCAAAGTTTTAAAAATTTCTAAAAAAAAACACCAGCTAGCTAGGTCTAAACGTTTTTTTTATTTCTATGTACAATACCAAATAATACATTTTTTTTCCACACCTAAGTGAACTGGTTCGAAAAAAAAAGGATATCACTGATAATAACAATAACAAACGAGAATTGATGTAATAATCAACAGTTTGGAAACGTTGGTCAAAGGTCGTACTCTTTTTTCTACAGTAATTCAAAATGTCGAAAAAGACAGGGCTGAAAAAAACTTGATTTTCAGGTGTCGAAGGAAATCTTACTTAGATAAGGGGTATACTGGCAAGAAAACCAAGAAAAAACAAAAAATAATAAGTTCACTTGTAGTACAGTCGCATTATGTAAAAAAAGGAGTTCCGCTCGATCGGAATGTTAAAAGCAATTTGATGATTGATCCTTAATCTAGACTGTATAACGAACAAATTTAGCTTGGGTGCCATTTTTTTAACCCCCTCCCCTCCCCAGGATCCACCCCCCTATTCTTAAAATCGTTCTAACTCCGAATGATTTCATCCGATTTCGATTTTTTTCGACTCTAATGATAGTTAAAAGGGTTCTGCACATTTTTTGTTATTACAAAAATTTTGAAAACCCCATAACCGGATCGTCAAATTTCCAAAAACAGTCATAAATTATGTTCAAATTTTCATTTTTTGCCATTTTCATCAAAAATAAACGAAATACAATGAAACTTGTTATAATAAAAGTTGTTTAGAATGGTAAAATGAGTGCGTATATGTAAGGCGTTTTTTCAATAACTGCTCCCTTCCCCTCAGGGTCCACCCCCCTTTTCAAAAATCCTTGTAACTCTGGGACATCTTATCTGATTCCAATTCTTTAAATTCCAAATTGTGGCCGAAAGGGGTTCACGCATTTTTTGTTATTATCAAAATTTCGAAAACTGATCTTCCGAGTTGTCAACTTTCAAATAACGGTCAAAAACGTTTTTCACAATTTTCATTATAGGTGGGGGGGGGGGGAGGAGGTTTTGGGAGATGATGAAATTGATTTTTTAGATAGTGCACAGAGAATCCGTCTTGTATAGCTGAATATGAAATCTCAATTTCAGTCAGCCTTTATCGCCCAAAAAAATTGGAGATTCTAGAAAATAAATTATTTCAAATGATTTCTCGACAAAAGTACTTTCTAAAAAAGTTCTGACTGACGAAATTTTTTTTTTTCGTTTCAAGAGCTGACAAATACAGGCAACAAATGTGCACAACCCCCTGTAAGGGGACGCGACCCCGACGACGACGACGATTTACTTTTAGGTCAAATTCTACTCAAATCTGAGCACTTATTTTTTGATTTCTGGGAACAATAGAAGAAGTTTGAATTTCAACTTCACCGAGTACCTAGCTACCTGTACCTACTACCTACAGTATATTAGATACTGCCCAAAAACGAAGTTTTCTCGGAACCTAAACACTTATCATTGGGATGCAGTAAAACAAAATATGGGAAAAGTGATAAAAATGTCTTTTTTCCAAATTGAAATTACCGCATTTAAAAGTTTGTATCCTGAAAAGTTTTTTTTTTCATTTTTTGTCCCATTTTTTTCAATACTACCTTGTCGATTTTCTATTTCTTCATTTTATTATGTTCAGAAAAGCTTTCTTTGTAATTTAACCGATGGATTTTTGGACGTTTCAATTTCTCATCCTTTTGCGTTGAATTGATTTACTGTAAGTACTAATTTTGAATGGATCGACGAAATTTTTTGGATAAAGTTGGAATTTCCCTAAAGCTCTCCATTCAATTACAAAGAAAACTATCTCAAAAGTTCAACTTTTCAAGGCCAAATAACACATTTTCATCACTTTTCTCATATTTTACCATTCTTTTGTTTCTTTACTCAAAAAAGAAGTGTTCTTTATAGATTCGAAGAACGTGAAAACTTCATTTTTGGGAAGTGCCTGATTTTACTGTAGTAGGTAGTAGGGTTGAAATTTGAACATTTTTTATCGTTACCAAAAATCAAAAAATAAATGCTCAGAGTTAGGTAGAATTATGATCCATAGGTAAATAAATATTACAAAAAAAAAATCTCGTCGGTCGTAATTTTTTTAGGAAGTACTTTTGTCGAGAAATCATTTGAAATAATTTATTTTCTAGAATCTCCAATTTTTTTGGGCGATAAAGGCTGACTGAAATTGAGATTTCATATTCAGCTATACAAGACGGATTCTCTGTGCACTATCTAAAAAATCAATTTCATCATCTCCCAAAACCTCCTCCCCCCCCCACCTATAATGAAAATTGTGAAAAACGTTTTTGACCGTTATTTGAAAGTTGACAACTCGGAAGATCAGTTTTCGAAATTTTGATAATAACAAAAAATGCGTGAACCCCTTTCGGCCACAATTTGGAATTTAAAGAATTGGAATCAGATAAGATGTCCCAGAGTTACAAGGATTTTTGAAAAGGGGGGTGGACCCTGAGGGGAAGGGAGCAGTTATTGAAAAAACGCCTTACATATACGCACTCATTTTACCATTCTAAACAACTTTTATTATAACAAGTTTCATTGTATTTCGTTTATTTTTGATGAAAATGGCAAAAAATGAAAATTTGAACATAATTTATGACTGTTTTTGGAAATTTGACGATCCGGTTATGGGGTTTTCAAAATTTTTGTAATAACAAAAAATGTGCAGAACCCTTTTAACTATCATTAGAGTCGAAAAAAATCGAAATCGGATGAAATCATTCGGAGTTAGAACGATTTTAAGAATAGGGGGGTGGATCCTGGGGAGGGGAGGGGGTTAAAAAAATGGCACCCAAGCTAAATTTGTTCGTTATACAGTCTAGATTAAGGATCAATCATCAAATTGCTTTTAACATTCCGATCGAGCGGAATTCACTATGCGACTGTACTATTGAGCAGCAAGAAACTCAGAAAAATAGCAAGAATTTTAATAATTTAACTGCAAAAAGCCAGAATTTTCAACATTTTCCTCTTTTCTTGAATTTTGTAATCGAAGGATAAAAATGGGGGTTCTTTTTTTTGGCAAATTCAAAGCAAGAAAAAGGACACGGAAATGGCAAAATTTTCAATTCCTTATAGATCCAGTAGACACCTTGAGAGAAAAATATTGAAAATTCACTTGAGTAGAGGTTCGATTTTGACAAAAAAATTCTGATTTTTTAAACGTGGTCAAAGCACGAAACAAAGTTGACTCTCAGAGGTGAATGATTAAAATTATTCATAAGGTTCGATAAACTTTTCAAATACCTAATTTGCAAATTTCTTTATCTGAAAGCTTGCTCTTTTTCAGTCAAAAATCTGAGAAAGAATTTCTATTTGCTTCTTTTTTCATGCAATTTCTAACAGTTTGGGGTTCCTCAATGAATTAATTCAACACTGTTGTCAGACACCGAACGTCTAATATTTATTTCGCGGCTGTCGAATTTTTCCCATCTTCATCCTCCGAAGATATCATTTCACTTAAAAAGTAATAACTTCTACGAATACTCTCCGTATACCTAATGTGTTTTTAAACGAGTTAAATTATTTTTATAGCCTTTCGGTCGACCTTCCAGCCTTCATTTCTATCGTTGCCCTCGAATCATGTAAAATATCCATCTCATTAAAAAGAAAAAAAAAAACCATACGTATTGTTTATTTCGAAATTTAAACTCATCGAGTATATCGTAAAGACATAAACGAGGCTAACTTTTGAACTACATAAATATATTCTAAACACACAGAAAATACTCGTAAATGAGAAAAAATGAAGGAAAAAAATAGAAACATACACGACAAAGCGTTGTTTCGACATTTATTTCTTCACACTACACTCACGATTTTTCCTTTGTGGCGATACGCGCCTAGTTACGAGCATTTTTTTCGCGCCATAACGGTAAATTTCGAAGCTGCGAATAATTGCAAAATGTGGAAAGTTGAATGGCTTACAACTTGCTAGGTGCATATGTAGAGTGCATTTATAATTAATTCGGTGCAATGTACGAGTATACGTGGTCCAATTGCCAAAATAACGAAAAATTGAAATCGTGAGTTCTTATGTAATGGTGTTGTAAATGGTGTGTAGGAAATCTGTGATGAGACACTGGAACTATGACAGCATTCAAATTCGATTTAAACGTATAATTTGTTCTTAGATGGGAATTTTGTTACAAAAATTCCTTCACTCTGTCGAAAAAGTCATCTCTGTTTATGAGAAGTAGAAGTATTGTGCATAATTAGTTGAATTTTTTTGGTCGATTTCAAAATCGAGCGACTTGTTTTCAATTTTTTTGGGGGCTGTTGTCAAGATTCTGAGATTAGACTGTTGACCAGTTTGAAAAATTTTTGAAAAACAATATTGCATAATTTTGCATACTGAACAAGGTTCAATTTTTCGTACGCATACGCTATCAGAAGATAACCTTTATGGAATTTTTTATTCGCTTTTATCCTGTACTATTTCACGTAAAAAAAATTACAAAAAAAGATTCATAAACGCGGAAACGATTCGAACAGTCGTACAATAAATAAGAATTAAGTTACACCAATTGAATAACTTATTACATCAGCCATCAGGTAAAAGAAGAAGAGTCAATATGGACGTTATTATGCACAATAAGCTGTTCTATTTACTTTTAATTTGCGGTCTGATACGATTATAACTTCCCGTCATAGTATAGGATATTTTACACTCGGGATGAGTCGACCAATGACATAGTATAAATTGGGTCGCTTTATATCCAGTTTACCAACGATACATTTTTTCTTCCACATCTCGGACTATCCACTATCCGCAGTCCAGTCTATGGTTGTCAGCGTGACGTTCGTTATTTATACTCGTAAATTCAATATACGACGCACGTATACTCTCTCGTCTTTATGGGAAACGTTTAATAGGCAAAAATGATACGTCTGTCTGATTATTACAATGGGAATTATTTCAAAAAGTAAATAATACCTGCAAAAGATGATTTACTCTGTGCGGAAAATTTTCTCAAGTTTTGCTAATCGATTCGTATGAAGAAATACTTCGGTACGTTGAAGGTATTTATAAAAGTGAAAATAATTAAGAAGTGAACGAACGTTGGAATGAGTGAGAAGGGGAGGTGTCAGTGGACCATTTCTAAAACGCCCGGGTTCTGTGGCTGCCGCGTTGGTTGTCTTTTATGTGCAACACGTTTTTTTTTTCGAACTCATCTATCATTAAATTGTAGCCAAGATTGGCGCGTAACGTTGCGTAAACATGCTGACAGCAGGTTGTACCGTCCAAGATTTGAACTGAGTTAAAAGTAAATCGATTAATTATAGGTAATTAGCGTATTGCTTTTTACCTTTTTGGTCCAGCTTTACGTTATTGCATGTGTTGTTGCATCCGTATTATTGTATTCGTAGATAATTATGTGTATTAAAATCGAATGAAAGAAATCGGAACAGTTTGATTTTACTAATTTTTTTTCAGAGAATCGGTCATTTCTAAAACACGCGGCTCAAAAGTTGGAACTAAAAAAGAGACCTGGTATCTATTTTTCAAAAATGTGTTTTTCAATGATTTTCAAACAAAAATGGGTTAATTATATCGAAAAACACGTTTCCTGAAAAATAGACGTAGGTCCCTTTCTTGAATAAAGCTTTTTAGCACAGCATATTTTGGAAATGAAGGATTCAATATGTGATATAGGAATTTCAATACCACTGAATTCATTTCTGGAGTTACTTTGACCCCATACTCAAAAGCCAACCCACAGAGGGGAAGGAGGTGGGATCAAAATTGAAAAATTTCCAACTTTATCGAGCAAGGTATCTAAATCCATGTTCTTGATCCCCTGAATTCATTTCTTGTATGTATTATTCAGACTCCAGCTGCAAAACTGGACCCTTGGAGAAGGAAATTTCGAAATCCATGTTTTTTGACTCACTTCATCCATCCCTGGGGTCATTTTAACCCCTAAAATGAAAAACGTTCCGCAAGAGATAGGTGAAACCAAAACGGTACAATTTTCATTGAATAAGTTTTCAAATTTGAACTCTTCCTTCCAACCTAGAAAGAAAATTTGTTCTTATAAAGAAGTAGATTTAGAGAGTCAAAAAACATGGACTTCGATACCTCACATGAAAATTTCGGAAATTTTGAGTTTTTCCTCACCTCTCACAACCAAAAAGAGCTCTCTTGGAGTTTTAGGTCGAAAGTGTGTCAAATGGATTGAGGGGGTTGTGATACAAAGATTCGATAATTTTGCAAATTTTGAAATTTGCCCCTCTTCCCAGAAGTCCTTTTTCAAGTTTTGGATCAAATGGATGTAATAGATGAATTTAGGACGTCAAAATAGATGAAATTTTGCTGCCTCGCACAATGATTTTGAAAATTTTGATTTTTTTTTATCCTCCCTCAGGAGCGTTATTTTGAGTTTTGGATCGAAGTTATTCGACAAATGAATTCAGCACACCCTCTTAATAAGTTTTAGAATTTTCCTTCCTTTACCCCATTTCAGCATTCCTTTTGATTTTGCAATTTATATATTCCTGTCAATTTTTTGGGGTTCGAAATTTATAAATTTGATGTTATATTATAAAGATGAAAGTTGGTTCTCCAAAAGTCTGCAAAAATCAACGACTTTTTCAACTAAAAATGAATGTTAAAGTTTATAACTACCGTATAGGGTTGACCCTCTTTTGCTCTTTTGGAAAGTTTGAATGAATGAGAAAAAATTGTAATATGACGTCAAAGGAATATGGTAAACATTTCAGATCTCTCACTTAAATCTCATCAACCCCGATCAAAATTTAAAAAAAAACGAAAAAATTTGATTTTTCTTGTTTATAAGTAGTTGAATTATTGTTACTGAAAGTTTTTTTTTTGGGGGGGGGGTGTTCACACTGTTAGCATGATTTCTGTAATATGGTCGAAAACATTATCTCAGGAGGTATTTTGAAATGATCTAATCGGTATTTGGAGTTAGGGTTAGGTAAGATTTTCACTCTAGAAGCACATTAGGCAGTATTCGCAAGCGTTGGAAATAAGAAATAAGTATTCTTTAATCAATCGGAATGGCGACATTGCGAGAAATATTTGGCTATGTTTTGGTACAGGCAATTTCGAGTAAAATAAAAAATTCTTATTTCTGACTTCTTATTTTTCACTTTCAATGCTCGTGAATAGTCCCTCAGACTACCCCTAGCCCTAACTTGTGTATTTCGTTTTCTATCAATTATCGGGGTGTCCATTTTCTAAAAAACCTGGGAAAGTCAAGGAATTTTGGAATTAAAAAAAAATAAAAATAAAGGAGTTTATTTGCTTATTTTATTATCAATTTTTCTAAAAATTTCGCCCTTGCTTCGCTCGGGCCAGATTATTAATTCTTTTAACTGATTTTTTAATGTATCATTTTTTGTTGACCGTATTGTACAATAAAAATTGATATTTTAAATATCTTTTTTCGCAAAAATTTTCTTCCTCGCTTCGCTCTGACTCGGCGCATAATATATTTCTACAAAATGATCTATATTTTACCTCTTCATTGAATTTTTTATTTATTGGTACAAGCTGAAAGGATGGCAGGGAATTGCGTAGATTTATAAATTTGAGGATATATTGAGGGGGAGGGGGGCAGGCGCAATAAAATGTGAAAAAAATGGATTTTCAGCCCGGAAAAATCAGAATTTTTTCTCGTTTGATTTAGTAGACACAATGGCATAATTTGTTTCCCTTTTTCAAAACTATAATTTTGCTTTGAAATACTTGGTTTTTCCTTTTTGTTTGAAAATTTTTCTGTGATAAATTCAAATATTCAAATTTTTGCGATAAGCGAGAGTTGGACGGGTTTAAACATTTTCAGAATTGAATATTCGAATCTTTTTTAGCCCGAAGAGTAGCATCGAAAAATCTCGTAAAAAGTACCTAAATGATTTTGAAAAAAAATTATTTGGCCCCATGCATTTCATATCATTTTTATGCAAAATTTCTGGAGGTAAGCACATCATGTGAAAAATTACCCCCCTTCCCTCCCTCCCATTGGTTCATGAATTCATATTTAAAGGGTCTGGAAAACTTGGCCTGGAAAACCTGGGAAAGTCAAAGAAAATCATCTCTAAAATATTGCAGACACCCTGATCATGTCAGGAATGATTACTTTAATCAAAACAGAAGTTTCTACCAAAAAAATGGAGTAATTATTTTTGGCTATTGAATGCTGTTTTGTGGAACACTTGCACTGTTCAAATTTCAGAATTTTGCCAAATACTTACAGATTTTTTTTTTAAATCTCGAAATGTTGAATCTAATTCGAAATTTCCGAATGTGAGGTTGCTGGGTTAATAGCTATATATGTGTATTCCCCCCTCCTCCTTCAGCCATTTCATCTTTATTCTGACTGTATCCTATCATACAGGTGAAAACTAGCACAAAAATAATTATTTATATTGTATAAACAGTGGTATCTGAACTGATACGTGACAAACCAAATTAAATTGTACGTATTCAATCTATCCAGCAGCGTGGTGGCAGCAACGATTAACGCGAAAAAAATTCTTCGCTGCAGAACTGTTTTCGGCATATGTTCGTCAAATGTTGGTTCCCATGGGGCTGGTATGAAGCGACGTAATCATTACATTACATCCTGATACCTTATTTTATCCGATTACCAATGGTAAAACGTTCCGAAGCACCCCTCAAATAAACCCCGCCGTATCTGCGCCATCTCCTGCAGATCTCCCTGTCATTCCGTCTCTCTTTCTCTTTTACTCTGTTCGGTATTGATTTTATTGTTGTCGATTAAAATAGGGTGAAATGAGCACTTGCTAATTGTTTCTCAACCAATTGTTACGTTTTAAAAAAGTTCATCCATAAGGGTTAGATTGTTTAAATGCACCATACCACCCATACCTCGTCGTATATTTCGTACGCAACGGAACAGTCCACGCCAAACGTACGCTGCCATTCCTGACCCACGCCGTGAATTCCATCGCTCGCTGTTTCTCCGCGTTTTCGCGAGTACGTATATCGCCGGTGTATGGTGTATGCTGTAAATACATTTATATCTAATCGTTGAATTATCGACGATATGTTATTATTATTGGCTGACGCGGGGCTTGTTTTCATTGACATGTGAAACCACATCAATAGATCAATAATCGATATTTCACACTTGTGTGGCTATCTCTAATTTACGCGTTATTGTCGTTTAAAAGCCGCAATAAATGACGCGCGTATTGCGCTGCTGGTGCTGTTTGTTTTATAAATATTCTTTCATGGTACACAAATACTATCGTCCATTAATATTTATATCACTGGCCAATTGTACAACTTGATTCAAACCGTTGCCAAATTCGTATTTCATTTCATCACTGCTGTATCTTTTGTTTCGTGTATTGGGGGTTCCCACCTCCCTATTTCGTCGTGTTCGGTGTTCCCATCCGTCATCGTCGATGTGGGAGAATGCGTGCTCTTCATTTCGAGCGTAAAAATATGTATTTCCGAAATTCCGATTGGTAAAAATCATGGAATGTCGGATGACATTTTTTCAATGAGGAAGGATACATTCAGGTGTTGTTTTCGTCGCTTGTTTTTTCGTAATATATTTTTTTGAAATTGTTTCACCCTTGTTTTAACGTTGATATTTATACGTATCAATAGAGGATGGAAAATCGTTTCCATTTTCGCTACTATTTTTCATATCATCTGCGTAAGTATTTGAATAATGGCTCTTCATTTCTTCAGGTTCGCCTCGAAAATGTATAGAGGTGATATGAGGTGATGGTTGAGTAATGGGTGATTTGGTAGAATATTACATACTTGAAATTTAAAAACTGAACAGCGGCTTCAAGTTGTTTCGACGTCATTTCATACTTGGTATACTTTTTTTAAAACAGTAAAAAAAAGTAGATTACAAAGTGCTTTGGTACAATATGTACTATGCATATACAATTTCATGATTATCATTAGAAATTTAACGAAGAATTCGAAAAAGTTGGTTTGACATGGCGTCTAATGATCGGGATAAGTCAGTCCGGTCAATATAAGTCAGGATTTTTGACTAATTTACTCAAAAGGACGTGCTTTTTTTCATTAATTCCAAAAAAATCCTCGATGAATTGAAAAAAAATCATTCAGTTTATTTTTTGTTTTGGGACCGGCATTATGTTATCACGGCAGGGTGTCCATTCTCTGAAAAACCGGGAAAAGTCAGGGAATTTTGGAATTTTCTCTGGAATTTTTCAAAAATTCAAAAAAAAGATAAATCATTTTAGAAAAGTGTTTTTTTTGCTTATTTTATTATAAATTTTTCAAAAAATTTCGCCCTCGCTCCGCTCGGGTCAAATTATTACATCTTTATCTGATTTTTTTATTCATCATATTTTTTTGTTGGCTGTGATGTGCTTACAGTAAAATTGATGTTCAAAATACATGCCTTTGTCCATTATGAATTATTCAAAAAAAAAATTCCTCGCTACGCTCGGGGTAATTTGCACTCTTGCTTTCTACTGAATTTATTTCAAATATTTTTTGAAAAATTTATTATAAAATAAGCAAAGAAACACTTTTCTAAATGATTTATCCTTTTTTGGATTTCATAAAATTCCAAAGAAAATTCAAAAATTCTCTGACTTTTCCCGGGTTTCCAGAGAATGGACCCCCTGCGTGATAACATAATGCCCCAAAACAAAAAATAAACGGAATGAAATTTTTTTCAATTTATCAAGGGTAAATGGAATTTTTTTTTGGAAACCATACATTTGCTCCAGGCACACAGATGCATAGAAATTTTTTTATTTGGAAGGGGGATCCTCGGAAAAATCATGCAAAAAGTCAATCCAAAAGGACAGGATAAGTCTATCTTTTTGCTTAACAAATTTTGTTAGACACCCTGTTTGAAGACCGTATCTACTATCGAACTCCAAGTGATTCAAACAAGTGTCCAAACGCGAGCAATTTGAAATTTTTTTGTTTTAGACGGTTTTTGGAGTACTAAAAAGTGTGGCACAGCTTTCAAACAATTTTTTTCGAATTAGTCGTTGAATTTCCCATAGAAGTCGATAAGGAAACAAAAAAAATTCTTTATACATACTACGAAAACGTAGTATTTCTCCCGCTCGATAAGGTGCTTTAACAAAGTATCAAACCTTCGAAAATCAAAAACAGAAGTCTGGATAATGTTTTAACAAAACAAAGTATAACACCCCTGAAAATCGAAAACAAAAGTCTAAATAATATATTCCAACGAAGTATACTTAACAACTTCGAAAATCGAGAACGAAAAATTAAATAATATTTTAACTTGAACAATAACTTTGAATCATCATTATTTATTATAGTTGTGTGTATGAACCACCAGATTACCCCCCCCCCCCCCCCCCCCCATAGCGCTCAGTGGCTGTAAAACGCGAACTTTTGTCAAGAAAATGACAAGTTGTAAGAATCTCCACCAATGAAAACGCTTGGTTTAAAATTGCCATTGGCAGTTAGTTGGTAAATAGTTGGAACAATGTTTGTTTAAAATTGTTCCAACTATTTTCCAACTAATTGTCAATGGAAATTTTAAACCGAGCGTTTTCATTGGTGGAGATTTTGCCGGCAATTTTAAACCGAGCGTTTTTATTGGTAGAGATTTTGACTTGGCAATTATAAATCAAGCATTGTCATTGGTTAAGATTTTTCCATTTCTTTTCCATTTTTTTATTTGGAAAAGCATTTTATTCCGTACTTGAATAAATAAATAAATTAAACAATAACAAAATTTTATTGCAAAAAACAAAAACAAACAAACATTTTTGACTCTACACAATTATTACTGGCGTATCAGCGCCTATCGTAATTCCTGGATCTGGAACAGAAAAATTAGAAATTATTAAAACACACATTGTTCGTTAAAAATGAAATGTTCCAGGTTTTACCTCCGAGATTCGAATGTCGAGCTTTTTTTATGGCTACCTCAACCCGTGACCGCAGCCAACGGTGGGCAGCCTCCCGAATTCGGTTTTTTTTCACGATTTCAATTTTTGTTGAACAGTTTTTCGACTTTTTTTGATAACTTTTGACACTAAGTCGATTTTCTGAGAAAAGGAAGGGTTCTACGAAAAAAATGAATAGAACATGAATTATATAGCGTAAAATTTCTTTTCCGAACAGTTCAATTACTTTTTTTCTTAGGAAGCTCAGCTTTCGAGATATTTTAGTTCAAAATTAATTTTTTTTTAAAATTGAAGATAAATATCTGAAAAATCAAGCGCAAAAAAAATGATTGAACTCTAAAAAAAGGAGAATTAAAACTAAACAATTTATATATCATTCATTTTTCTCTTACGACCCGTGCTTTTTCCAGAAAATCGACTTTCAGTGTCAAAATTAACATAAAAAACAAATAAAACAAATTTTCAACAAAAAATTCCAATATTATGCGAAATCCTGACGTGCTGGAATTTTTTCAGCTTTTTTTTCGTGATGTTCTCGAAAAATACTATAACAATTGCCCAATAAATTACAAGCAGCATTTCATTTTTTTCGTTTTGATACCCACTGTTTTTCATGTAAAATTTAGCACTGATTTCAAAATTTCTTCATCACACAATAGACTAAAAACAGCGATCAAAATAAAAAAATTGATTGCTGCTTGCAATTTAAAGGGGAAATTGTATAGTATTATTCGCACCAATCACGAGAAAAATAGTGAGAAAATTTCAATACGTCAGGATTTTTCATAATAATTATAATTTTTTGTTGAAAATTTGTTTTACATTTTTTATGTCAATTTTGACCCTTGACGCCGACTTTCTGGGGAAAGAAAAAGGGTCATACGAAAAAAAATTAATGGTATGTAAATTGTAAAGCGTAAGATTTCCTTTCAGCAGAGTCCAACTAGTTTTTTATTAGGAGGCAGTTGTATTTTGAACCAAAATATCTCGAAAGCTAAGCCTCTTTAAGAAAAAAAATTGGACTTTACGGAAAGGAAATTTCAAGCTTTAAAATTCATGTTCCATCAATTTTTTTCGTAGAACACTTCCTTTTCTCAGAAAGTCGACTTCAAGTGTCAAAAGTTATCAAATAAAGTATAATTAATCACTTTTTCGCGAATTAATATCAGTCCTTCAGGTGGAAATACCATAACCACGATTTTTAAAATATTGGAAGAAAGAGGCAATACGACGGTATTTTAATATTACGTACCGAACTTTGCTAAGGCAACTTTTTCGATTTATACTAAAGTAAATACCTATGTAATTGGTACCTACGTCCAAGTCGAGCGACAACCTGGGTAGGCAACTTTGTTACTACATACATACCTAGTATATTTATTAAAGTAAATTTGCACTTACCAGATCGCCTGAACTAAATCTTGATTCCGACATTTTCTCAACTTAATTAAAATTTAAACCACTTCAAAAACAATGTTTGAGATATCCGATAATATAAAATAAACAACACAAAAGATGGCAATAGCCAGCAATAAGTAAAAGTTGACAACTTTTGCAGTAAGTTGACAATTTGTTGGGACTTTTTTATCAAATCATAGGTTCATTTGGGCGCTCCAAAAGATATGAAAAAAAGATGAAATTCAGATTTTTTTTTTTACTTTAAAAAAAGGTGCGTTCTCACCAAATGGCAATGGTATAAAATGTTCATTTTTTCGTAGCAAAAATAAGTGGTTACCTATCGTTATTCCTAAAACTTCACATCTTCTAGTGTAAAATTGATAAAAATTGAAAGGTGTCATTTCTTGCATTAATAATTGTTAAACGTTTAAAAATTAATTTAATCGATATTGAACAAATTTTATGAGAACTTATTATCGAAAAAATGGTAATGTAATTTTACGTATATGAAGTCAATGGTAATTGATGACCCTTGTTAGTGGAGAGGCACCTTGACAACTTTCCGAAAATCCTTAATTTCATATATTTTTTTCATATCTTTTGGAGCGCCCTCATATTTCTTATCAATAAATTTCCAAATTATTGGTTTTTAATAGTAAAAATAATTGACAATAAAATTGTCAACCCATGAAAAGCGAACTTTTGGCAAAAAAAATGGCAAAAAGTTTGAAGATCCTCCATTTTTTGTCAATAAACTTCCAAATTGGTAGTTATATTGGCAGAAATAATTGCCACTGCGCTAATCGGGCCATTACATATCTTTAATTGGTGTTTTTTTCATTACAAAGTAGAAAAAAATAAAATGATTTTAAAGCCATTTTTTGGCGCGAAAAATAAATGTTCTAGAAAAAATTTACCGTCGGTATTAAAAAAAAAATTAAATCCGTATTATTGATGTAGAGGGAAGTGACTTTTCATAGGATTTTTTTTTGAAAAATTATAATCTTCTGCAAGTGATTTGATCCACAAACGGGTTCCCTGAAAAATTCGAAAAAATGGAGGTTTGGGGAAAAAATTCCCACAAGCAAAGGACTCATGGCAAAAATCTGAAACAAAGGTATTTTGGTAGTCAAAACTCCACTCTTTCAGATGCCGCATTCAGTTTTACCTGAAACTCAAAATTTCAGGGTCTTTTGGACGATCGTAAAAACTGATCCACAAATGGTACTTTGCTGTATATTACTCTGACGAAGAGGTTTCCCAATTCGAAGTAAAATTTTTAGCCGAAACCAAAATAAATCGAAAGCACATCATAAAAGAATACCATATCCAATATTTCAAATACTGAAATTCATTTCTCGAATTTTGGCTGATTTTTCAAATTTCAAAATTCTAATGACTCATCGCCTTGCTTCAAAATTCTAATAATTCATCGTCCTGCAAAATGTGTAAATTTGATGTAATCATGGAAAAAAGTTGAAATTTGGTATATATCTTATTTTTGAACATCCGAAGTTTTCTGAAAATTTTGAAATTTTCCAGCAATGGAGAAAACTCTATAGAATGGTTTACATGAACTTCAGTACCCATAATCGCGGATTACCAATATTGGTGACCTATTTGATCGATTAAAGCCCAAATTTCCGAAATTCGCGACTTCCAGTTCAAATCCATATTTTTTGGTCCAAAACTTTCCTGGAAAAGTTTGGCTAAAACGTTGGTAGATATTCTACTTTTGACCTCGGTCACCAATATGGGTATTCCCCGATTATTAGTGCTGAAGTTTGTATGGACTATTTTTATGGAGTTTTCTCCAACGCTGGAATATTCCAACATTTTCCAGAGGCTCCGAAACGTCTCAAACCCACTCTCAGTCGATCCGGGAGGTCGAAAATCAAATGTATTCCTTAATTTCAGCTTTTTTAGTTGATCAAATCAAATTCTCATATTTTGCAAGGCGATGATGTACGTAACATTAAAAATTCAAAAATTCGAAAATTGAATTATAACGCCTCAAATTTCAGATATGAGATTCTTTTATAATAATACTTTCGATTTATTTTTGTTTCCGCTCAAAATTTTACTTCGAGTTGGGATACCTTCCTTGTAAGGCAATTTTTCAATTCTTAAAAATTCTAGACATTTCGTTCATTCTATTGAAATATTTCGTGTGCAAGATATTATCATGTCGATAAAGTAAAAAAACACGAACCAACAATATTAAGGTCAAATCACTCGAAAGGTTTTTCACATAAAAAATGCTTGGAATAATATGGAAGTTCGCACATCATTGATTTTCAAGCGAGGCTGACACAGAAACGGCCATGAAATACCATTGAAACTACATAGTACGTTGACGTACGTACCTTATGATTATACAGAATGTGACCATAAGTACCTAACCCATCACAATTGATTTACTTTTTCACATCGCAGTTTCCTAAAAAATAAAACGTCGCTTCCGTTTTTACTTCTCACCGTTCATTATACCATTTCCTGTATGTTATCGTTTGGTAAATCTTGGTGCGATTTCGTAATACGTATATCAAAGACTGTGAAATTCAACACCTAAGATGGTTAATTCAGAAACACCCAAGAAATGATTTTTCTCAGTGCATGTCAGTGTAGAATTTTGAACGGAAGATGGTGGAATAACTTGAAGGACATGCTGAAAAAATATGAACTGTTTGAATGTAATGAGAATTTTAGGGAATTATTTTGATATTTTCGAGATGTTTTAGGAAGAAATGTTTCGATTGCGTTTCAACGAAAATCCTTTAACATTGACTAAAAAATGCAAATCCTCAATACATATCTTTGATTCAGCTAGATTCATTATGGCTTTCGGAACCAACTTTTTTAGACTCATTCGACTGAAGATTTTATACCACAGTTGTGTGGTATTACGATTGTATGGAAAATTTACCGCATACGAAATACTCCAACAGATTGATTACACCGCCTTAATGATTACTATTCATACAGTAGACAAATACACTGAGCTATATACTTTACCCTTGAGTATACGGGAGAACAGCCGAGAAGCAAAACAATTCCACGAATAATGATTTTCTTTTGGAGTTTAATAATGGTCATCTAAGGGGTTGTTGCATCGTGTAAAGGATTACAAAAATTACAAGGGTGTATAATTATTTTTATCGATTGAAAATGTTGTCGTTATTGCGAGCCAAAGGTAGAGATACGGATTTGCAGCCAGATTCGCCATTCGATAATCCCCTTTCTTTTCAAAATTCGCCGAAGACAGCTATAACCTGGCTGGGATTTTTTTTTTCATCCCTCTTTTTTTTGCCGTCTTAGGAGGATAACGTTGAATCTCTGTTGGACATCTTTTATTAACCGAAGAAATTGAAAAAGTACTTAACTTGTTAGTCGCTAATATTGTAGGTTCTTTGTGAAACGAAGAAATGGAAACGAACGGTGCGAGCTGCGAGGGTACGATTGAAAATGAAATTTTATATGGAATTTAACAAATATTGATGCACGTTATTGGTTATTGAAATTGAAAAAGAGGCCGAGATTTTCTCTTATGGTTATTTTCTCGTCCGTTACGAGGTTTTTCTTTTGTAAGATGAAACTAGGTAGTGGGTTCTTAGGTTCTTATAAATGAATAATGAGAACGTAATCAATATTCGCAGATATTTTGTATCATAAAAAATACGAATACCTGAATGAATTTTCTGAAATTCCTCTCATTCCCTCCACAGTAAGAATTTTGATCAAAAATGGTCAAAATAGTAGCACTTGGCACAAATACCTACCATTAATTATCACTATCATCGTGTTTGAGCCGGTTTGTGCTGTTATTCCCGACGTTTGTGCCGCTCCCCTTCACCCCTTTTTTTAAAAAAAAAACTTTTGGGCAGGGCCGCAGTGGTCCTGGAGACCCCTCAAAATGGTCGAAAATCAAGCGATAAAAGTTGGTAAAATCTAGTCTAGGTTCAGTTTTTGAGGTCGCATATTACGAATATAATGATGAAAAAAATTTTGAAAGTAATAGGGAGGGAATGAGGCGTTGGTGAAATCGAAATTCATCAAAAATATCGTGTTGTATATCAAAATCTACGTTTTCGAGGTCGTAGATTACGAATCTGACGATAAAAATTTGTTTCAAGGAAGGGGGAGGGATGGAGGTGCTGAAATCGAAATTCATCAAAAATATCGTGTTGTATATCAAAATCTAGGTTTTCGAGGTCGTAGACCTAGATTTTGATATACAACACGATATTTTTGATGAATTTCGATTTCAGCACCCCCATCCCTCCCCCTTCCTTGAAACAAATTTTTATCGTCAGATTCGTAATCTACGACCTCGAAAATGTAGATTTTGATATACAACACGATATTTTTGATGAATTTCGATTTCAGCAACGCCCCACCCCCTCCCCATTACTTTCAAAATTTGTTTCATCATTATATTCGTAATCTGCGACCTCAAAAACTGAACCTAGACTAGATTTTACCAACTTTTATCGCTTGATTTTCGACCATTTTGAGGGGTCTCCAGGACCACTGCGGCCCTGCCCAAAAGTTTTTTTTTTTAAAAAAGGGGTGAAGGGGAGCGGCACAAACGTCGGGAATAACAGCACAAACCGGCACAAACGTAGCACAATCCTCTCATATGTGAATCACCCCCCCTCCGTTCAATGGACAGGGCCGGTGACATGGACCTGACTGAAGGTTTAATTCGCATCAATAAATTTTTAATAAAATTACATTTTCTTAGAGTCGTGTATGAATAAAACACAAAATAGGGGGGAGAAGTTAACCCCCGCGTCTTCGAGGGGCTCGGACATTTTGAGATGCTGCTTGGAGAAGTGTCCGGTGTCAATTCATTCGAGAAAAAGACTTGGACACGAATTTTTACCCAACTTTGCCATTTTCTTGCCTTTTTTGAAAAGTACGCGCAACTTCACGCGCGTGTATCTCGCAAACGCCGCGACTTCACGCGTCCATAATAGAAGTACAATGTTCTAAATTTTATGGAGAACATTTTTTGTCATGGTCATGTTGCCCCTAAGTCGTACCGTTTTGGAGTTAGAGGGGAAAATGTTGATTTTGAGGGGGTAGGTCAATGAAAATGGGCGCCATTTTGTTATTGGGGCCAGTTTTTTTTTTGAGGACAACCGCTAAAAATGTTCCCTAGGACCTCCCATTGAAGAAAAAATATGTCCCGGAGGATCGGCGGGGGGGGGGTGAAGTACCCCTCTATGCTGGCCCCTGGTCTAAGACGCATATAACTTAAAATTTTCCAACGCAATTTTTCTTCGATTCTTACCAAAATTATTTTAGACGCTTCAAAGTCGATATTGTAGCATCCCTGATCATTTAGTTCAAAAATGTCATCCGCCAAAACCCACTCCATGTGGAGAAACGTTAGGAGTTTAAAGAATGAACGACAAAGAAATCGAGAAATGGCCAAACAAAAACACAAGAGCTCTTCGATCAACAATGCTGAATGCTTCAAATTTCAAACAGAGACAACAAATTAACTAAGTATAAAGAAAATATAACATGTAAACCTTCGGGTGACTTGCTGAAGGGGAGAGAGGGAGTCTGTTTAATGGTCTACAATAAAAAATGAAAAAGTGCTCTAGAAATCGAATTTACCGATCTTTTTTGAGAACCAAAACAATTAGCTGCCAAAATGTCGGTACTACCCGCCTTATTCGAAAAAGCGCAGTTTCAGATTTTTAACCCTGCACAATGGGGGGGGGGGGGGTGGACCCCTAAAAAGGTGATTTTGGGGACATTGTCGGAACCAAAAAAATTCGACGGATTTGGGTTGAGGTACTTCTCCCGATATCGAATATGTATTTTTTTCCGTTGCACCTTGCACAACTGCATTTTATTGCACTTCAAGTGCAATTTTTATGCATTTTGGACGATTTTTGACAGTAAAAGAGCCCTCTTATCCAAAATATAGGTGAGAACCAAAAAATACTCGTTAATTTTGTTGAATGATAATTACGTTTCATCTCAATGGTGTCAATTCTTCAGTTTCCCCCTCAAATTCAAGTTTGGGGGCAGAACTCCACCGAGGGGGGTCGAAATCAAAAATCATAGTGATTTTCGGTTTCAGTGCGAAATTTTGACCTATTTTGATGTATCGCATCGCTATTTTTGAGCAAGTATTCCATGACTTGATTCGGGGGGGGGGGGTGTGTGACCAATCTGTTAATTTTCATTACTTCGCATTGTGCAGGAATTTTTCGCCCATTTTTGCGGCAATCGACTTCAAATGGTTTCATTCAACTAAATTAACGAGTATTTTTTGGTTTTCACCTATTTTTTGGATAAGAGGGCTCTTTTACTGTCAAAAATCGTCCAAAATGCATAAAAATTGCACTAAAAGTGCAATAAAATGCAGTTGTGCAGGGTGCAACGGAAAAAAATTACATATTCGATATCGGGAGAAGTACCTCAACCCAAATCCGTCGAATTTTTTTGGTTCCGACAATGTCCCCAAAATCACCTTTTTAGGGGTCCATCCCCCAATTGTGCAGGGTTAAAAATCTGAAACTGCGCTTTTTCGAATAAGGCGGGTAGTACCGACATTTTGGCAGCTAATTTTTTTGGTTCTCAAAGAAGATCGATGGATGAACACTTTTTCGTGTTTGGATCATAGACTATAAGGGAAGGGGTAACATTTTGACAAAAAATCGTCGTACGTATTGAAATTTGGGGGTTCGAAGACGCTGATTTAAAATACGTCATTGATTTTGCAATTGAAGCCAAAGCTAACGGTTGAGCCTACACTGAGAAAAATGTGTGGTAAAATTGACTACAAATTGTGGAAAAACTTATCCAGTCCGAGTTTATGATGCTTTTTACCACAGTTGTGGTACTTTTTTGCCACAGCTGTGGTAAAAAGTCTCACAGTTGTGATTAAAACTTTAAAAAGTACCACAGTTGTGGTGAAAAGCATCATAAACTCGGACTGGATAAGTTTTTCCACAATTTGTGGTCAATATCGCCACATTTTTTTTTCTCAGTGTATGGTGACATTTTGATAAACGTTTTTATTAACACAGTCAAGTGGGCAACTCATAATATTTACAGAATGACTGAATTTGATGAATAAAAAAAGTTCAATTTTCCGTTCAAATTCTGCAGAGTTTTTAATCAAGCAGAATTACTCATAATATGTAAAATATGTAATGACAGAACTTCGTGATTTTTTTTCAAAATCAGAACCTTGCAAACAAGAAATAAACAATGTCAAGGTTGATATTTGAAAAAAGTAATAATCAGAATGAAAAACCCAATGTCATAATTTAGATTAAAAATAAACAAACAAAAAATGACCGAATATATTTAAGTTTGATAGCCATGTAATTTTCAAAGCAAGTTATTATCTACTATTCTTATCATTATTACTTTTTAAATAAAAAATAATTTTGTGAAGAAAATTTGACCGTTTCAGAAAGTATGAGATTTCCATGTTTGTGTATTTTGCAAAGCAATGTGCAGTATAAATTATTTTTTACACATCCGCAATGCTTAGATTTGCAGCCTCTGCTGCATTGGCGTCATCGATCTTACACTTACATGGATACACAACGGATAGAGGCTCTTATGGGTGTTTCATCGTCACAAATTCAGGAGAGATGTATCGGCATTTTCTGCGCATTGATAACGAGTGAAATAAACAACGAATCTGTGTTTTTAGTCAAGTATGGATATGAGATGACTGAGTTTATTCTACGAAATGTTAAATGTTAATTAAAGTTCTATTTCAAATACGTTACCTAATTATCATTTATTTTTCAAATCTGTGTTTATTTGTGTTCATTAAATTCATTTTTACCAGAAGAGCTCAGTACCTGGCAAATTTTTCAAAAATTTAATATTAAGGGTAAAGTGCCCTAACTTCGACTGCTTCCTAATTTCGACCACCGGCCGATTTCGGCCGCTATGGACGCAATCTACACGAAAAAAATTTTTTCATGTTCCTTTTTCATAAATGAACAATTTGAGACCAAAATCACAACCCTACAGGCAAAATTAGCGGAGAAAATTGAAAAAAACGAAATCGCATAGGTGAAAAATTTTTTTTACTTATTCTTTGATCTCAAATTATGAATAATTTTTTAAATAAATTCTACCAAATAATTGTGAATTGTGATGGGGCATGGTGTCAGAATTCGATAAAATCATCGTTTTTGAAAACAACTGGAGATAAGCAACAAAAATTTTCATCAAAGTTCAAATTCTTTGAGGTGCCCTAATCTCGACCAGCTATACTATCTTATGTAATCAGTTTTTTGAATGCGATTTTGTTTTTTCTGATTTTCTCCGCGAGTTTTGGCTGTAGGGTTGTCGTTTTGGTCTAACTTTGTTTATCTGTGAAAGAAGAATATGAAAAAATTCTTTTCGGGTAGATTCCGCTCTATGCGGACGAAATCAGCTGGTGGTCGAAATTAGGAACCCAAAATTTCAAAATCGATTTTTGAGTTCCCTCAGAAAAAAAATCTCAAAAAATACAAAAAATGATTGTATCGGCTCAAAATTTTAGGGAGTGGTAGAAGAAGGATCGAGGTATTTTTTAAGCCATTTTCAACGTTTCTACCTCAAAAAGTCTTCGATTGGTGGAAGTTTGAAAAAAAGTGGTCGAAATATGGCAACCTTACCCTTACTTTATCAAAAACAATTTATTCTGAAAAGATTACAGTACTTGTATTTCGATGAGAATGAGGCGGATCAGGAATGGAATCAGAGTGAGGAATTGCAGGTATTGGAAAACAATTTCTCTTCAAACAAGTACGCCCCCCTACTTTTTTTGGTGAAATTAGATCTTCTTCGCGGAAATGTTTTATACATAATCTGTCACCAAAAAAAACCTTTTCATACTCCAGACCCAAAATTTCAACCCATGTTTATCGGCGGTCGTCGTCCAAAGGAAAACTGATAGAAAATTTACCATTTATTATATTTTCAAATTTCAACTTTTCGAGAACATGGGTTTTGCAAATCAGCCATTGCACGAATCGTATTCGTGCATGCCTGACGCTCATAATTATTAATTTATTACACGATTTTTATTTTAATAATTCGTACGATCCACAGTGGTCCAGGAGACCCCCAAAACGCGCGAAATTCATTATTCTAAAAAAGAGCAATGAAAGTGGGTAAAAAATAGTGTACATATAGTTTTTTTGGTCGTAGATTACGAATCTGACAAAAAAAATTGATTCGGGGCAATGGGGAGGGGGTAGGGGAGGTGCTGAAATCGAAATTCACCTAAAATATCGTGTAATACATATATCGAAATCTAGGTTTTCGAGGTCGTAGATTAAGAATATGACAATAAAATTTTTTTTAGAGGTCATGGGGAGGGAGTGGGGGGGTGCTCAAATCAAAATTCACCATAATATCGCGTAGCATATCGAAATCTAGGGTTTCGAGGTCGTAGGTTACGAATCCGACAAAATTTTTTTGTGAAAGTAAGAGGGAAGGGGTGGTGGTGCTGAAATTGGAGTTAAACTAAAATATCGTGTAGTAGATCGAAATCTAAGGTATTTTTGCGATTTTAGTGATATAAATTAGGCCAAAAGTATAAGTGCCACGCCTCAGCACGAAAAATGTTATAGGTGAAGTGGTAGTTTCAAGTGCCCTGAACACGATTTTCCAGTTAGTTTTTGCGTCCGTGTGCATTATACGCAAAAATGTGCCTTTTTCAACGATTTTTTCCCATTTTTAGTAATTTTTTTCCAGCATTGTCATTATTTACAAACCCTTTACATTCCCGGCATATAAATGATGACATTGATAGATAAAAAAAACTACCTACTAAAAACGGGGAAAATCATTGAAAAAAGCACATTTTTGCTCATAATGCACACGGACGCAGACGGACGCAAAAACTAATTGGAAAATCGTGTTCAGAGCACTTGAAACTACCACTTCACCTATAACATTTTTCGTGCTGAGGCGTGGCACTTATACTTTTGACCCAATTTATATTACTAAAATCGCAAAAATACCTTGGATTTCGATCTACTACACGATATTTTAGTTGAACTCCAATTTCAGCACCACCACCCCTTCCCTCTTACTTTCACAAAAAAATTTTGTCGGATTCGTAACCTACGACCTCGAAACCCTGGATTTCGATATGCCACGCGATATTATGGTGAATTTTGATTTGAGCACTCCCCACCCCGTCCCCATGACCTCTAAAAATTTTTTTAGTGTCATATTCTTAATCTACGACCTCGAAAACCTAGATTTCGATATATGTATTACACGGTATTTTAGGTGAATTTCGATTTCAGCACCTCCCCTCCCCCCTCCCCATTGCCCCGAATCAATTTTTTTGTCAGATTCGTAATCTATGACCAAAAAAACTATATGTACACTATTTTTTACCCACTTTTATTGCTCTTTTTTTAGGATAATGAATTTCGCGCGTTTTGAGGGGTCTCCTGGACCACTGTGCGATCGTACAACGTATTAGCATGTATTAGCAAAACAAATTAAATTATTTTCACGTCAAAATAAAACAATCATAACACGCTTTATTTCTTCATTATTACTCCAACCTTTGCCGTTGATTTCAGGAAGCTGAAGTTCCTTGTCCAAAATATTCATAAAAGGCCACTTTGATATGTAGATCATAACATATGAAGTCTAAAGGTGTCAGCTGAAGGTGATAAATTTTCGATTTTTTTCTTCATTGTTGAAAAAAAAACGTGACGAGCTTCAGCAACGCTAAGTTCATCGCTGGTATTGCAGCAGCAGAGTATTAATGCTCACGCCTTGGCTTTAATTGCAAAATCGATAACGTACCTATTTAGAATCAGCGTCTTCAAAAACTCAGATTTCAATGCGTATATCGATTTTTTGTCAAAATATTACCCTTCCTAAATAGTCATCCCCTACTTGACTTCAATAAATAATTCAAGGTAGGACACAATCATATATATGTGCCTCCCAGGCCGATTGTTCTCGTAGGTGTTCTGCCGCGATGTCTTCGTGGTTGGTTATGTTCAGCTCGAGTAACGGACTTCTCATGATGTCGTCGTCGAATAACGTCTTAGCTATATCATTTCGCGATTTTGAGGAGTAATGAACCTGTTTCGTAAAAATTTGACAGAAAATAGATCTACCTATTAAAAGTCAAAAATTACATCAAATGAATATAAAATTATGTATGCAAACGAGCCCATTGCCGAAAAAGATTTTGTTTAATTATTAGCTCGAGTCTCATGTCGTGTAATGTGGTGTGGCGATGTGCTAACTATTGCAAAACAACAGAATCGATGCGAATGTGTAAAGAAGACAGTACATATAGAATTTATAGAAGTATATAATTATGGTAAATTTGGACAATGGAATGCTGTGATATTTGTCCGTAGTATGTAAAGTCATCTACATATACTTGCCTATAATGTAGATTCTATACAATGTACAACACCTGCATAATGCGTGAGTGAATATATGTAGATGTAGAACTGATGAAAAAACAATAAGAATTCAACACTTGATGAAGTTGAAAATTTTGTAAATTTGCATGTTTTTCTGCATATAATGAGAAAATAAATTGAATTTTTATATTATCAGGGTGTCTACCGGTCGCGAAAGTCCGGAAGTCGCGAAAAAGTCGCGAATTTAGATTTAGGTCGCTGAAGTCGCGAAAAAGTTGCGAAATTGACCCAAAATTCATCAAAAGTCGCGAATTTTTCCGAAATTACTTCCATTTTTTTCGCCTTTTACAAAACAGAAAAAGTAATGAAATTTCACCTTTTTGAACATTTTTTCTAAAAAATTTCGCCCTCGCTTCGCTCGGGCTCATAAATTTTAAAAACCCATTCTTAAATTATATACCTCTTCGTCCTCTTCCCTTCTATTTCAGACAATTGAATATTTTGAAGCGGAAAAATATGTTCTTGTGGGAGACTAAGTGGCGATCACGATTGGGAATTTCAAAGGTAATATTGTGTCCATTGTCAGGAAAATCTAAAATAATTGGAGAATTTTGGAATTTTTTAAGGGATGTTTTAAAGGAGAAAACCATTTGGAAATATGTCTTTTTTTGCTGTTTTTTAAATAAATTCTTCGAAAAAATTTCGCCCTCGCTTCGCTCGGGCCAAATCTGCTAATATTTCAAACTTTCCATGAATTTATTTCTCAATAATCATTTAACAATTTTATCCGTTCTAACATGATTTTTCGTAAAATTTTTACCCTCGCTTCGCTCGGGCAGTAACTACTTCTCTTCTTTACCATAAAATAACTCACTTTTGGAAATTTTTTTTGAAAAATTGTCTTTTTTCAAAATTAAAGACGTATTTTCCTTCATGTATAAACTTTTTTCTATAATAAATTTCATCTCGTTAATTTTTTGGTGGGGGGGGGGGGGGTCAAATTGAGAGGTAGATACTAGATACCTTAAAAAAAGGTCGCGAAAAAGTCGCGAAATTTAATTTTTTTAATTGGTAGACACCCTCATTATGTATTTGAAAATGTTGAATGTAGGTAGGTACTAGGTAGTCAAATAGCTGTTTTTGGTTGTTTCTTCAAAAACGATGAAAAAGGGAACAGTTTTAAATGTTCTAAATTATAAAATAGTTATTTCTGGTCGTTTGTTCAGAAAACTATGAAAAGCTACCATTATTCAATCTTGTAAATCCGTCGTTTTTTCGTCGTTTCTCAAAAAACGACAAAATTGACCATTTTCAAATATTCTAAATTCGTCGTTTCCTTTCGTTTTTTTTTTCAAAGAACGACGAAAACTACAGTACTTACTTACTTGGAAATACTCGTAGAAGGAAATTAAGAAGTAGCCTTCAAAAAAAAGTTTTTTATACTTATTCATTATCATCCAATTTTCAAAACTTGATCTAAGCCAAATGATGTTCGAAGGCATTTGGAAATCCGAATTTCCAACAATATTTTGAATTTTTCAGATTCCGAGGAATAGTGAGTGATGGAACTAGCTAATAATTATTTTCCCCTCGAATGCGATTTCGACGATCCAAATCCAAATTTTTTCAATTTCTTTAATTTTGATTTTTTTAAAGCTGTATAAATGTTAAACTTTTTTTCAACTTGAATTTTCTCAAAAATTTTTCAATTTGGATTTTTTTACATTTTTTTTTCAACTTTAAAATTTTTAAAATTTCTTCCTACTCAATAATTGGAAAAAATGTTAAAACCCATGAAATTGAAAAAAAATTGAAAAATTTTGAACAAATTGAAGTTTTGAAAAATTACTTTTGGAAAAATTTTAACATTGGATACTATTTAAAAAAAATAGAATTAATGAAATTGAAAAAAATTGAACTTGAAAAAATATTCGTATTCTGAAAAATCTTATCGTATCATTTAAGTATAAAATGTCGTATAACTTGCGAATTCACACACCCGCAGGTCTACATAACTGATGAAATTCCGTTAGAAAGTCATTTTCTGCGCTAATCTCGACATAATGGTACCAGGCTTCTAAAAGATTACACGTTGAAGCGCACTGCTCTGTTTATTTCACCCAAACGAAGACTACACATTGACGCATGTTACACATGACTCAAAGGTGACACTGATAAATGATCTAATTTAAATGAATTTCCGGAAATTTTTTCCAGCTTAAAATCTTTATTCGCGGCGTATACGTTGCAGAATCACTCAAGCTGTACGTAGCGAAGGTGCGTATTCTTCTCGCAGTTTAGTTATTGTAAGATACATTGGCGTTCGTATACGGTACGCATTTAACAACAAAAACTTGCCCCACTTCTCTCCTCCCCCATCTCCTCGTAACACATATTACGTGTATTGTGTTCATTTGTACGATGTACATACGAAAAATACACACCGAAGTGCGGAAGAATTTACACGTAGGTATTTCAAATGCACACCGTCGATAAATTTAATTTCCTGGAACCGTTGAGCAATGATTTATCGTTTTAATTACTCCAGTAAAGATTGCCACAATTACGCGACAACGACGACGCCGCGCCGTGTCGTATTAATGTGTATTTTTTTATAATAATAATGTCGAAACACTTTTTGAAGGCGTCGCACTCTTACACCTTTGTTTTTCAAATAATTAACACAGTTTTTTTCACTTACGTTTCTTTGTTCGGGTTTAATTGGCAATTTACGAAGACACTGACCATAAAGTCCCTCTTGACCGAATGAGGGGAAAAATAGTCTCGTGAAAGCAAACAGGATTAAATGAAATGAAATTGATTTTGGATTAAGGTTGTGTTAGACAGTTGAGGAAAAAGCAGTGTCTTCGCGTCTTCTTAATCGGCTTTTGGAAAACCCATATTCTAAATTGTGCTGGCGATAATACGATGTGGTGTTGCTGTTTCGTTTATCCAGTACACTTCGAAACGAACTTGTTATGGTTCAATTCCTAGCTTCAGTTTTTTCTTCTTTCTCGTCTGATGAAATGTAACGAGAATAGTGGTGTTTTTTTGTGACGGATTTTCTTGTCAAAAGAAAATCGCGACTTTGATGATGGAATTTAACAGGTTTCGGGATCAGGTTGTTCAAAAAACTAGGGTCATTCGCATTCAGCAGTCTACAAAATGATATTTCACGTATCTCGTAACTTGTATCCTTTTTTTTGAATTTCAATTCTTCATGGAGGGAGGGCAGTGTTACCGTTTTGAAATTGTAAAATTCTCTGAAAATTTCAAAATTCTTCGATTTTTTTTTTGCAAGGCCAATGATGAAACGATTACGTGAAAATGAAATTTTTTCAACACCAATGTATTTCACATATTGTTATAAATCGAAAATTAACAACCAAAGAACATCATCGTTGAAGATATTTTTCATTTTGATCAAAAATTGGGAAAAAAATTCGATATTAATCGTAAGCTTCAAAAAATGATTGGTAGAATTGTAATATAAGGTAATTCGAACAATAAAAATAATCTTTGAGACATACCTTATTAATGAAACAACAAAACTAAAAAGTTGTGGGATTCCGATTTCCGATCACGAAAGTACAAAAAAAATAAAAAATGAAAATAAATTCGTTACACTCAATTAAAAACACGCACGAATTCTTGGTAAAATTATACCTAAAATTACAGTATGACACAAAAGTCTTGGTAAATTGATACATTTCTCAATATCTCAGAAGTGAAAAGAGATATCAAGACTGGTCAAATGGCAATGTGTTCCTGGCGTCGAGGAAATTGTAGATTGATGATCAAACTTTCAGCCCGACTTATAGGATGCCCACAAATTGAGAAACCGGGTTGGGTCAAAAAATGGGGGTCCGTTTTTTTTTATTGAAATGTGTAGAGAATATCGATTTTTAGTCGATAGAGGCGCGTGATAGGACGAAATTTACTCGAAATTGCAGATGAAAATTTCGGCGCTTTTCCGATCTGTCGGAAAATTCCACGTGGATTTTCCGAGACGTCGGGAAAGCGGAAGAAAATCGTCGGAAAATTATCGTTTAATTTTCGATGCACGAAGCTTTTGACGATATCTTATCATATAATAAATGCGCTAACGATTGTTCTTCGTACGATATCGATTTGTACGAAGTCTTTCGTAAAATGACGCGACAGTAGAACTATCGTACCTTTGCGTAATCGATCGAGATACGAGTATCGTCTTTACGGAGACGATACTTTGACTCTTGCGAGAATTTACGTTAGAATTTTCCTTTTGAGGAAAATTCACCAATCAAAACGAATCACGAAGTAACTTTTTCTCAACGAATGAGGAAATGGCACGAAGCCTTTAATAACGAACGCAAGTTTTCATTTTAATTGAATTTATTAATTCAAATTTAAGTTACAACCGTTCGACTTAAATTACACGATTGTAATTTAAGCCTGAAAAATTTATTACAAAACGTTGACCTATTCGTATAAGGTTCAACACGGTACAAGAAAACGATCGCGAATGTTCGAGGGTACAAAAAACGATACTTAAACCAAGGTAAATAGATACTACGTGTACGTATATAGGTAGTCTAGATCGGCGAGTTTGTGTGCTAGTGTGAATATTTTGACGTCAGTGGTTGAAAAATCATTGACCTCGCGGAGCATGCGCGGACATCGCTTATTGTTTATTTCAACCACTGACGTCACTATCCCTGCACTTTCCTCAGCTCCCGGGTGTGTACAACAACGATCTAGACTACCTATATACGTAGTATCTCTATCTATTTACCTTGACTTAAACGATAATTTGGCCGAAGCCGACTATTTTTAAACGATACACGCGATTTCTTAAATTAAACGGCCGCGTACAATCGATAAAAATAACAAAATGAAGTCTACGTACTGGCGATGGCGCGATTAAAATGTGATATGTTTTTTTGAAACTGGTTCCGCGGTTTTAAACCAGTTGTCAATAATAACCAAAAAAGTGGAGATACGAAAAAAAGTTTGAAACAAAAGTTGTAGAGAAGTAAAAAATGAACATTTTTTGTTCCATAACTTTTTTTCCATCTTGAAATGGAAAGAAGTTGTCGTAGGAAAGGTCTGAGTATAATTTTTTGTTTTTCAAGTTTTCAGAACGTAAAATTTTCAGTCTCTAATTCTTTACAACTCTTGTTTCAAACTTTTTTCGATAACCGGTTATCGACTTGGAGGAAAAAACGACTGAGGAAACTACCGGTTTCAAAAAATTGGAGATACAAAAAAAGTGCGAAATAAAAGTTGCAGAGAATTGAAAACTGAATATTTTACGTTCCGTAATTTTTTTTCTACGACAACTTCTTTCCATTTCAAGATGGAAAAAAAGTTATGAAACAAAAATGTTCATTTTTTACTTCTCTACAACTTTTGTTTCAAACTTTTTTTCGTATCTCCACTTTTTTGGATATTATTGACAACTGGTTCAAAACCGCTGAACCAGTTTCAAAAAAAACATATCACATTTTAACCCCTTAGTATGGGTAGACTTTATTTCAATAAAAATACCGGACCCCCATTTTTTGACCCAAACCGGTTTCTCAATTTATATAAAGTAATTTGGAAAAGGAACTGAGTAACTTTGTAAAGCTTAGAGAAAAAAGTAAATTTTTCAAAAATTCTCCGAACATTTTATTCTCCGATAATTCTCCGCTGATTTCAAAATTCTCCGAAAAACGGAGAATTCTCCGGTAAACAGCAACACTGAGGGAGGGGTACACGAAAAAAAATCCATGGTAAAAATTACTAAAAAAAATGGTAGGTTTGGAACAGTTGGAACAAATCGTAATTTTTGCCATAAATAGGTGGTAATAAACACCACAGACATGGTAAAAATTACTACAAGTGTGTAGTAATTTTTACAACAAGAAATAGGAAAATATACCACCGAGTGTAGTAATTTTTACTGCACCCTATGGTGTATTTTACCATGTCTGTGGTGATTATTACCATCTATTTATGGCAAAAATTACGATTTGTTCCGACTGTTCCAAACCTACCATTTTTTTATTTTTATGGAAAAACTTTCTTTTCAGGGGAAAAAATATATTTATTTTTGAAATGCATCATAAATCAGTAAAAATGAAAAAATTGAGTTAAATCTTATGTGTAAAGTAATAAACAAAACAAATTGAGAAACTTGAGTATTAAAAAACAAAACAAATACATCAATATGTATTCTTATTACTAAAAAAAAAACACAAGAACAATAAGAATAAAAAAAATGTTTCATTATGGTGATAGAATGGATACCTAGTTTTTTGAAAAATAACGAAAGCCATGTTAAAAGTAAAAATAATTGTATAACAAAATGCCAAATTCTTCCACAAATTCATCTGTGTCAAATACCTCAAATGTAAATTAAAATCCCAATTAAGACCTCTTGATATAAAGAATGTTAATCAAGAACAAAGTTGGAAAGCTTTAAAATTACATTGAAAATCTATCTTCAGTCAAGTAATCTCAAAAATGAAAACGAAAGATTTGAAGTTGAGTTGCTATACTCATGTATATAGGTAATGATCCTAAAATTATAAAAATCTATGCTTCATTCAACATCGATATAGATACCATTTAGTTCGATGACCTCATAACAAAATTTGATGCATTTTTTGGACATAAAACATGGTTGACTCATAAACAAAAGCCTAATATAATTGAGAATAGCTCAAAAGAGCTATAGCGTGAACGTGATGCTTCAAAATTAGATGAACGATTTTTATAATATTAAAATTATTCATAATCGATTTATAATAAAAAATTTTATTACACTTAACGGGTACAATGATAATGATCTGACGTTTCGAATGAACACAATCATTCATCTTCGGCGAAAATCATACCAGTGAAGTGTAATAAATTTTTATGAAGGATCTTCCCAACATTAATCGCAATTCTCTTGAAAAATGTTACATTTAAAATATTTGTCGATTTCGAAATTTTCAAAACCAAAGAGTTAAATTTTTTACTCAGATTCCTTCCTACGAAACTAGCCGAACTACATTTTAAATTTATACACATCTCTGTTGCAACATTGTTCGAATTTTAGCTAAGGGCACTCTTTGCTAACATGTTTTTTCATAGATACTTTTTAAAAACTGGTTATGTAGCGTTCTGGTTGCATCTGTACCATAAAAATTGCAATACTTGATACTTGTATTATGGCTTTGCCTGACACCCGCACTTAATCCACTAATATAACTACACTGAAAGAAATCTGATTTTGAGTATAAGAATTATTTTCAAAAATTTTGGAACAATTCCTTAACATTGTGGGGAAATTTACACTTTACCAAAATGTATAGGAATTGTTTTTAAAAATTGAGTAATGATTTATAAATTAATTTGTAATAAGCACCCAACACTTGGAGCATGAATCGTTCACCAAGTTTATTAAAACCATTCCGATATGTAGTAGAATTGTTCCACAACACAGTATAATTGATTTCTCAAAAAAGTGTAATAATTTCAATTTGAATCATATTGATTTCTTCAAAGAATAATATTAGGTACCAAATACTTGGGAACTGATACCATACGGTTAAGGAACTATTACTGAATGATCATCAAGTTTCCCATAATGTATAATAACTGCTCCTCAGATTGAAAAATTGTCACTTAAGATAATGGCTACTTGTTGGTTTATTTCTGTCTCTGTTCATGAACTTTTCAATTTTTAAGTGTGAAATTTTTGATACCTTGTAATTACTTATTTATTGAAACATTTGTTAATTGGTGGTACCCTCGAATTGAAATTAGTTTCGGGTTTGTGTTTGTGTTGTGTCTTATGTGTCTTATAAGTGTGTTGTGAAAATTGTGTTCTTGTGTTCTACTACAATGGTGGATGGAACTATACTGAAGTAGAAATCATGGAGTAAGGAAAACTATATCACATCTACCTGTTTAAAAAATACACGTTTGCCACACTATTGCCATAAAAACGAACTTATTTTAAATTATAATTTCATTTCAAAACTATTTTTTTTAGATAAGTGGCAAACAACACTTTTTTTTAAAAATTAAAAGTAGAAAATTTTCCTTTCAAAAGTTTATCTGAGATAAGAAAGTTCTTAATATTACAATACAACTTTATGAGTGATGGCAGAAAACTGTGTCCAGTTTTCCTTGCCAATGATGATTTATCAAGCCATCATCTTTTTTTTCAAATTAAAAAATTTTACTTTCGGAATTTGTTGTGTTTAAAATTTGAAGAAACTTATTTTGACCCCCATTTTCAAGCATATAAAATTTTTAATTTTCTTTCGAATAATAAAACGTATTTTAAATGATGATACATTATAAAATAAAATACTTTTTTTTTCATTCTTTTATTTGCTTCAATGATTCCTATAGAAATTTGATAATCATTCCACAACATTTGGGAAAAGTGGGACAAGAGCAAAATTTAGAAAAGGTTTATAAGTAGAAAGGAATAGTTTATAAAGGAATGGGAGTGATTGCTGAACTAATTCATAATGGTTACATAATGTTTGGTAATGATTGCTAAACCAATTTTGTAATGGTCACCTAAAGTTTGGTTATGGTTATTGCATTAAGTAGAATCACTTCAAAATTGGTTTAGCTATCATCCCTATTTATTTGGAAATGAATTTTCAATGCTCCAAAAACATTCTTATGTGTAAAAAGATCATTAAATGTTTGCAAGCATCTAACAATTCGTTTACAAATGTAAATAATTTCTAAATTTTGCTCTTGTCCCACTTTTCCCGAACGTTGGGGAATGATTACCAATTTTTTTTAGGAATCTTTGTAATTCATTTCTTTCAGTGTACAATGTACATATATACGATATACATTTTCTGACTACTTGATAAGTGTATTACTCTGCTATTATAACATGTGTGTATGTATGTACTTTCCATTTTAGCAAGGAGACGGTGTTATCTAAAATTATCAAGTTACTCGCCGAATTACGCAGTTTTTATTTAAAATTGCCTTAGAAATTGCCCACGCCTCGATTGTACCAGGTAGCCGAGCTATTGATTAAGATATACCTAACCCTCCTTTTTCTTTACCGCGACGACATGCTGATCCGTTGTACTCGCGGTAATTGCCCGTGTGAGTGTAGTTTTTGCGGAAGAATTGTCATGGTTGATCATGCAGGCCTATTTGTTCGCCAGACTAAAGTGTTCTATTTACCACGAATTTTATGTGTCATTGTACAGTATCAAGGTCGTTTGTTGAGTGAGAATTGGAAAATTCTTAATAATTGCTTTCGGTTCCATATTTAGTCATTTTTTTGAATGAATTTGTGAAGAGGTTCATTTTAGAGTTCGTGAAAGTATAAGACTTCCTACAGGACATCTTTGAGGAATTTAGTAATTTCGAGTGGTATTTCAATCTTTCAAGTATAGCTTTTGATTCAGCCAGTACAGCTAATTTCATACAAAAATATGCAAGAGTATAATGTTCAAATGACATATTCACGCGAACAAATGTAAGCTCTAAACTTCCCCTCTGCTTTTTTTAGAACCTCGAAAATGGAAAAAAATGCACACAGTTTAAGGATGAGTGAGAGACGTACTTATTCAGTGAACCTTTCTAAATTCAATTTAGTTGGAATCAAATACCATTATTTCAGGAATTCAATAATTCCCAGCTAACTTCAATCGTGACAAGGCCAAAATATCACTTCCGATTTTAGAACCTTGAAAATGGGGGAAAAAATGCACGCAATTGAGGATGAGTTGGCGACATATTCAGTGAACCTTTCTGAATTCAATTTAGTTGAAACCAAATACCATTTTTTCAGGAATTCAAAAATTCCCAGCAAACTTTAATCGTCATAAGGCCAAAATATTATTTCAAACATGTTATTTTTGAGCCCCGAAAACTAAAATAAAATTGCACAGTATCTCACCGGCGGGAGCTGCAATCAGTGAACCTTTTAAATTGAATTTACTTTCAAACCGAAACAATTTTCTTTAGGAAATCAAATTTTACCACATAGGCCAAGCCTAAAATATGATTTCTCTGAATAAATTCTCGGAGTTTATTTAAAGGAATAGGTTTACACAAAATTTTCGGAGTTGTACGGTTTGTATGACCAAAACGAGACGATTTCGTTTCAATAATGACTTCTTGCGGCATGCTTTTGACGAACATGCTTATCCATCGTCGAAAGTGACCGAAAAAATTGTTTACAATAGCTACAAACTTGTATCGTCAGTTTTCCGTGGTGTGATTGGTTAACGTGATCTTTCAACTGTTTTTGCGATGTAAATCGCACATTGTGTCTCAAACAGTTGGTTTCATAACAGCGGTATGAAGTTCTTTTTCCGCGGGTTCGTGCATGGGTTCGAATGGCTCATATTTTTATCATATTATTTTTCCTCTCGTCGTCCTCATATTCTTCGTTTTCTTTAAGTAGAACATCCCAGTAAATTCCTCTTCCTGCAAAATCTTCTAATACAATCGCTGGGATCCGTATTTTCGAGGGTGAAACAGAAATTTTTATTGTTTTACGTGGCGGGAAATCGGAATGGGCTGGGTCCCGGTAATAAAATCGGCGAGAGGTATCGATCGGGTTGTGCTAACCGTACCAACAATAATTGATCATCTTGCATAGATTCGGCCAAGGTGATGGCATCATTATAGTACATTAAAAATACATCACATTCGGCTCCAGGATTTTCAATTCTTTTTCGGTAAGACCATCGATGCTCGTCGCTAGGATTTATATCCGTGGACAAATAGAGGAAATTCGGTATGCATGTTGCCATGCTATAGGGCTTATACTTACCACACCAGCAGTTATTAGCAAATTGAACTTGAAATGCTGTTTGAAGCTTAATTAGTGATTGTTATAGCATTTTTTCAAGCTGATCAAGAAAAAAGCAGTAAAAAAATTCCATCACCCAAAGGTTTCTTACAATTTGAATTTTTTTGTTGAATAGTTTTTCTACTTTTCTTATTATTTTATTGATAACTTTTGACACTTGAAGTCGATTTTCTGAAAAAAGCAAGGATTCTACGAAAAAAATAAATGGAACATAAATTATAGAGCGTAAAATTTTCTTTCTCTACAGTCCGATTAGTTTTTTCTGAGAAAGGCTGCACTATCGAGATATTTTTGTTGGAAGTTCTAAGTCCAACTTATTTTTTTGAATTGGAAATATCTCAAAAACTAAGCCTCCTAAGAAAAAACTAATTGCGCTATACAGAAAGGAAGTTTTACCCTTTACCATTTATGGTCTATTCATTTTTTTCGTAGAACGCTTCCTCTTTTCAGAAAATCGACTTTAGGTGTCAAAAGTTCACAAAAAAAGTAGAAAAACTATTTAACAAAAAATTCAAATTGTGATAAATCCTTGTGTGATGGAATTTTTTCACTGCTTTTTTTCATGGTAAGCATAAAAAATGCTATAAAAATCACTCATTAAGCTTCAAATAGCATTTCGAAAGTTTAAAAATGTCGACATTTGTAATACTTACATGTTTTGCTGATAACTGGTGGTGTGGTAAGTATGAGCCCTAGCATGGCAACGATGCATACCGAATTTCCTCAATTTATCCGCGGATATAAATCCATCAAGATGATCGAGCGGCGGAGGTTCCTACCGTCGGGAAGTATGCCATCAACGCAAGATAGAATGTAAAATGAATATTTTTCATTCTCAAGAGGGGGTAATGAAATTATTTTTTCATGGAATATTTGGAAATAAGATCATCAATGATCGGCATCTACCTCCATAGCACACTCACCTAAATATGTAGCGCGGATGACTTTGTAGTGGCGACTCTGGATGGAACTTTCTGTACAGATGCTACTTCTTGCCAAATAATTTTTTTGCTGAATTCAAGCAAAAAGTAGAGGTTTAGTGAGGACCGTCCCTTCTTCTTAAAGAGGTATTGATGATATGGATTCCTAGTTTTAAAAAAAAAAACTATAAATCGCCAGCATTGAAAAAACCAATGCTCGGGCTACTGGGAGAAATCCATGGTATCTACTGGCAAAAAAAAACAAAAAAAAAAAAACAGAAAATATTAAGAATTTTACCTTAACCCAGTTGGTGTACACTGTACACTCTACTCTCTCATTTATAAATCAGTGAAAATTATCTAAAAATCACTGGAAAACAGTCAGAATTGCAGCACAGTATTAAATCAGAGAAAAAAATTTCACTGAAAGTAAGCAGGGAAAAAATTGCTGAAAAATCATTGAAAATTCACTGAAAAGTCAGTAAAATTCTTTGAAAAATCAGCAAAAATGCACTGAAAATCAATGAATTTCACTGAGTTTTCCTGTGCTACAATTCTAACTATTTATCAGTGATCTTTCACTGATTCAAAATGAGAGAGTATACTATGACACAACTAGAGAAACGCCGGATATATCTGCTTAAATTAGGTAGGTATACAATTAAAATTAAAGAGAAACGCCGGAAATAGTTTTAAGTTCTGTAATCAATCTATTACATGCGTCTTTGAGGTCAATGTTAGCGAAATTTACAACAGATAATCGTAATTCATTTTGATTCTGAAAGGTGCGAATTTCGCACCACAATAAAATAAAAATGAATTTAGATTAAATTCTTTATTGGTGCAATCTACAATCAAGGCATCGCATTAATCTACGTTGTGTAAATAGCCCATTGTTGCATCTATCGCAGTTTTCCGCTTTTTGGCGTTTTCTTCCCTCGTTCTGACTGCATAAATACTGCAATGTGCCCCTGGGAGAAGGCTGGCTTCAGGCTCTTCCACATCCATAGGTTCCGGCCGCTCATCTAAATCCAGTATTTCTCTGATAGTTTGCTTTATACTGTTTCTTATTGAAGGGTTGTTCAGTCGTTCGGTCAGGAGTGGCCGGACTGACGTAAGTTCAACAGCGATACCGTGAGAAAATTCCGTCCCGGTAGAAGATTTTCAGATTCATCAGCCAGGGATGTGGAAAGTTATTTTTCATTTCTCGAATGTTCAGTGAAGTATTCTTGAAGATAAATAATTAATAATTGTTCTTTACATTTTATTTGGTAACGAATACTTCGAATTAAAATACAGAATGATAATCAGAATAAAAAGAAAGATGTAAATAAACATTAGATTTGGCGATAGCCAACGATATATGAATAAACGAATTATAATTAACAAAATACATAGCCAACGATATCTAAGTATACGGCATTCAGGGTGTATAAAACCATGTAATTTACCCCCGCGTGATCCAAAATCGCGTACATGATTCGCATTGGCCATAGTTTTGTTTTTCTGGATATCGTGTAATTCGGGCACAATAATTGGTCGAAGCTATATCAGTACCTCTTTTCGTTGCGTTGTGTTGTACTGATGAAAGATATTTGGTTTTTGGGTTTGACGACTGATATCTTTAGTACACAATGAGCCTAAAGTGGAAAGTAATGAAACATTTTTGTAATTTTTTTCGAAAAACAGAACATAGTCAAACCCACAAATTGTTAGAATTGTATATTTTTTCCCCCGTGAAATAGGTAGGAACTTCGGGTTTGTTATTCCATGGTGTCCATTCTCTGGAAAACCGGGAAAAGTCAGGGAATTTTGGTGGTCTGGAAAAGTCAGGGAATTTTGGAATTTTCTCTGGAATTTTTCAAAAATCCAAAAAAAATGTATCATTTATTTTATTTTAAATTTTTCAAAAAATTTCGCCCTCGCTCCGCTCGGGCCAAATTATTACATCTTTTATCCAATTATTGTCTTATTCATCATTTTTTATCGATCATAATGTGCAATAAAATTGATATTCAAAATGCATGTCCTTGTCCATTGAATTATGAATTATCCAAAAAAATTTCCCTCGCTACGCTCGGGGTAATTTACACTCTTTCTTTCTACAGAATTTATTTTTAATCTCAAGTTTTTTAGAAACTTACTTTTTAATGAGCTGTGATGAGAAAGAAATGTCATGATGCCCTTACTGAAATCATAGGAACTAATTCCGTGCGTTCCATCGACAGCAATGACATTTTTGCCATAGGCTCATTCCATGTCAACTCGACTAGGTTTTGACCTTGGGTCTCCCGATTTCGCTCAAAATTTTTTTTACGAGTTACCCTCGATGGTCTAATCAAGGAATCACCGTCATTTCGATCCTAATCCTTCAGGGGGCGGGGGGTGGCCCTTGTAATTTTCGTATAATTGTGATTTTTTGCGAAATGGCTCAACTTTGAAGGCGCATATCTCAAGTTCGGTCATGTCCAAGATGAATCTGTTCATGCGGTTTTGTAGAGAATTGGAAGCAGATTCAAAATTGATAATCATATTTTGAAAAGTTCAAAGTTGAACTTTTAAGATGAAAGCTCAACTTTCATGATAAGTACAAAACATGAAGGCCCCCATTTAAAAATCTGAAAAAATTACTATGGAGAGAACTTTTTATGTACTTTTCAACTAACAACTTTTCAAGATGGGATCTCAATACCCCTGGGGGGGCACAGGGGTCCTCAATATTGATCAAAATTCAAGAAAATGTAAAACGTGAAGTAATATATCGTTTTCTACCAATTCGAAGGCGCTGAGTTCGAATATGAGCTCAATTTTTTCATCCGACTCCTCTGAACCCCCCTATCAGCCCCCCTGATGGGGATAAAATTCAAAAAAATGAAAAATAACGTGTGACGTGTCGTTTGTCAGGTTTTTGAGAGCGCTGAGTTCGAATATTTGCTTATTTTCCGGATTCGACCCTTGGGTGCACCCCTAGTCCCCAATTTTGAGAAAACACATGTTAAAAAAAATAAATAGCATGTGTTATATCGATTTCTACTAATTCGAGGGTGCTGAGCTTGATTATCAACTTACTTTATTGATCGGCCATCCCCTACCCCCCATTTTAACTCCCAAACTGCTAAAAATTTTTAAAAAACGATGTTTTTTTCAAAAATGGGTGCTAGGAGTGCACCCGAGGGTCGAATCCGGAAAATAAGCAAATATTCGAATTCAGCGCTCTCAAAAACCTGACAAACGACACGTCACACGTTATTTTTCATTTTTTTGAATTTTATCCCCATCATCAGGGGGGCTGATAGGGGGGTTCAGAGGAGTCGGATGAAAAAATTGAGCTCATATTCGAACTCAGCGCCTCCGAATTAGTAGAAAACGATATATTACTTCACGTTTTACATTTTCTTGAATTTTGATCAATATTGAGGACCCCTGTGCCCCCCCCCCAGGGGTATTGAGATCCCATCTTGAAAAGTTGTTAGTTGAAAAGTACATAAAAAGTTCTCTCCATAGTAATTTTTTCAGATTTTTAAATGGGGGCCTTCATGTTTTGTACTTATCATGAAAGTTGAGCTTTCATCTTAAAAGTTCAACTTTGAACTTTTCAAAATATGATTATCAATTTTGAATCTGCTTCCAATTCTCTACAAAACCGCATGAACAGATTCATCTTGGACATGACCGAACTTGAGATATGCGCCTTCAAAGTTGAGCCATTTCGCAAAAAATCACAATTATACGAAAATTACAAGGGCCACCCCCCGCCCCCCTGAAGGATTAGGATCGAAATGACGGTGATTCCTTGATTAGACCATCGAGGGGAACTCGTAAAAAAAATTTTGAGCGAAATCGGAAGACCCAAGGTCAAAACCTAGTCGAGTTGACATGGAATGAGCCTATGGCAAAAATGTCATTGCTGTCGATGGAACGCACAGAATTAGTTCCTATGATTTCAGTAAGGGCATCATGACATTTCTTTCTCATCACAGCTCATTAAAAAGTAAGTTTCTAAAAAACTTATGATTAAAAATAAATTCTGTAGAAAGAAAGAGTGTAAATTACCCCGAGCGTAGCGAGGGAATTTTTTTGGATAATTCATAATTCAATGGACAAAGACATGCATTTTGAATATCAATTAGGATCGAAATGACGGTGATTCCTTGATTAGACCATCGAGGGGAACTCGTAAAAAAATTTTGAGCGAAATCGGAAGACCCAAGGTCAAAACCTGGTCGAGTTGACATGGAATGAGCCCATGATCGTTTAATTTCTTTCTCTGGGATTCATTCATAATAATAATTACGAAATCGTCTTTATTCAATCCATGGTCAGAATCTTGGTCCTGTGTTTTATACAGGCATCATAGCGTGGTTACTTTTTAGTAACTTGGTTACTTTTTTCGAGACAAGTTACTTTTGGTTACTATTTCTACTTCAAAAGTTACTTTGGTTACTTTTTACCTCTAAAAGTTACTTTTTTCCAAAATTTCTCAAAAAATTTACTTTTTTTCACAATTTTTCTCTAAAAATTGATTTTTTCAAGCGTAAAGTGTCTGATTAGTTTCGGTTTAGTCGAGTTTTGGAGACTTTTTTGTTTCAAAAAATTTCGCCCTCGCTCCGATCGGGCAGTACATTGATACCTCTGTTTCTTGAATACACTATCATTCCCTAAATTTGAATCAGTCAAAATTGGTGTATTTTCATTCTCTTGGTTAAGTATAGTGAAATAATTTTCATCAAAAACTAGAGATTTTCACCCATATTTCAGTCAAAACTCCAATCAATTTACAATTTGTCAAATAAAAATCAGTAATTTTGATTAATATTTCAATGAAAAATCACTGATTTTCATATAAATTTACAGGGTAGGTAGGCTAGATACTCACTTTTTTTCACTGAATTTTGACACACCCTCATTTTTTTCAAATTCTTCCCCGCCCTTGCATAATGTCTGATTAGGTCCCGGAGTCGAGCAGATTCAATCCAAGCTCAATAAAAAAATGAAATTTTTCCTCAAAAGTGTTCAGAGAACAGAGAAGTGCATTTTATTACTCTTCAAAAATAATTTTTCTTATTTCTTACATTAGAATATAACTTTCTAAATCTACATCAATCAAGTTTTATAAAAACTCTGCCTTTTTGAACCAATAAAATAATTTTCATTGATATTGCAGTCAAAAGTCGTTGATTTCTTAGTCGATTTTCAATTAACCAGAAAAAAATCAGTAATTTTGACTAAACGATCAATGCGAATCACTGATTTTCATTTATATTCATCTCACTGATTCAGATTTAGAGAATTCTTGCAATTTTTCAGTTTTTCTTCGCTTTTTTCTGTATTACATTTTTTCATCTGTCCACTGAAATTAACCTGACTTTACGAGCACTACTGTAAAAATAGATTTTGAAGTTTGTTACGAATTTTTACTCCCTCCCCCCACCCCATTTTTCTCCAATTCTCAGCCCCTCCCTTACATAATTTCTGGGAGCGCTTATAAGTTATAATAATTGCATTAAGTACATACATGTTTTGTTTTTTTTACAAATTTTACCATTAAAAATTGAGTTTTTGGTTACTTTTTGGTAATACATTGGTTACTTTTTTTCCCAAATTGGGTTACCAAAGTTACTTTTTTCCCACCAAATTTCACTATGATGCCTGTTTATAGAATAAAATTGATTCTGCATTTTCTTCGATATACGTTGCAACACCTTCTGCATCAATTTCATTCCGACGACCCAAATACAACAAATTTTGAGATACAGCAATATTTCTTATGTCTTTTCTTATCACATTTTGGCTCCTGGCAGAATTTTCTACGTTTCTCATATTTTTTACGATCCTTAAAGTTGGTACTTCTTCAGCCAACATGGTTGCGATTTTTTCTCGGTCGTTGATGTTTAAAGGGATGTGCGGTAATTCGCTGTCTAAATCGAGAGGATGTCCAAAATGATTTTTGATTACATTGACTTCGCAGACTCCATTTGCTTTATTAATGGATAATTTGATCGTAGAAGGACAGAAAGCATAGACTTTTTTGGAACCAATCGTTTTTAAATGCCTTTTTCTTGCAGGTCCTCGAACTTTGCAAACACGCAACCCGGTAGACACCCTGGTGGATACCTTGCGAAAGTATAAATTTCATCTGTCAATTCCTTCTCCACCTTGAAAGAATCGAAAGATTTTTCAATTTCGGAAAATCAATGATAACGTGATAATTGGGTATTATGAGTGTTCCTTTGAATTTTGAATTTCTGTAAAATAATATGAATAAAATTCGTTCGACTCCAGAAGAATATTAGTATATGTGGAGGACGAATCCCTAGAAAGATGAATAATTTGAATAGTAGAACCTCCATGTAAATCACGAGTAGACTATTTTTCATAAAATCTTTGCGGTTTAGTAAATTGATTAATGCCACCTGCGCCGAGACTACCTAGTAAAACACGAGGATTAAATTTCTGTCGCGGTATAGCCGACGACATGGTTGTCACAGGAGGAGTGCTCGGTGCAGCGTTGGTAAAAACGGAAACGTATTACGAAGTACAAGACAGAAAATTGTCTAAAGTATTCAGACCACCCTTCAGTCATACATACGCTATTACTTAATTACGAAGATGAATAACGAACGCTCGTAAAATATTACTTAGTGAATACGTATGTTATTTTTTTAAAAGGTTCATGTTTACTTTTTAACGAAGCTGAGATATTAATTTTACTTAAACGAGCAGTCCGCGGTATGTTTCGGCTGATTAACCTTTCTTTCTCTCTCTTTCTGTATTTTATCAACCGGTTCCACGCGGTTTGGTGCTCTTTGAATTGATGAAAGTACCATCAGGAAGAGATTGATTTATTTGAATTTTTACAAAACCCGATAGTCCTCGAAATGAAAAAGTCGCACGTTTTGGACGAGTGAATGTTGTACTGTTGAGAACCTTGTGTCCGACGTCCGTCGTGGTTTTTTTTTTTTTAAATCGTATACACGACTAAAACTAATAAAAATTGACTAATTAACGTCGTAACATTGAATGGAGCTGGATATGCGGGTATCCGATGTACGTTTACGTATGTACTTTGCTAAAATGTATCTTGGTTCGCAGAACGATGATGCGTTTCGGCGATACTCTTGATACTTTTTAGAAGTTAATCAACTTAAAACGCGTCCAAGTTGTTAAAACGTGTTATGGTATCATTAAGAGCAAGGTTTACAACACGGCTGCTTTTTTAACGTGATTTACTCAAAGACTGCTTACCCCCTTCTTTGCCGAGCTGAACTACGGCCTCCGTAGATATAAATTTTATTCGATGTAATAAATTCGAGAAAATATATACGTAAACCTTTACGACGACTATCGCTTTACGCGATGGTCTGGTCGATACACTACGTCGTCGTCGCTCAGTGCCACAATCCCAAGTTCTAACTCAGCAACGTACAGATACGAAACGAAATTGTGAGTAAGACTGGAGGTATACCTAATATCGAACTCCTACATACGCGAATTCTTCGTTGATTGGAATAGTTGCCGATAATTAGTCCTTTCGAGAGCATTGTGTTGCGCCAATACGACTGGCGTTCGTATTTCGCAACATTCTGTGCAATTTTTTTCTCTCGGCCGCCTATTGAATGAGGGTAGTAGCTTGTCATCTGGTTGAATACTAAATTGTTTAATTTATAGTCTAGTTTACGTACAATAATCTCACACTGGTTCGTAGTCTGCGTGATGGCTTAGAAACGTGAAACGCGGAATTACGTGATAAAGGCGATTAGATTTTACCGCGTACTGACAATAAGATATTATTAAATCTTCGAATCAATTGTGCATTGATTTTTTTCTCGTTCGTATACCTTTTTTCCCTCTCCTCTTCGTTATTAAGCTTTCAACTTAGACGATAGAATGAGTACAAGGCTGAAGGAATTAGGTTCGAAGTACTCGGAATGGAAGATTAGAGCTCGGAGTTTATTTTCTTTAATTTTTACTCGTTGGTAATTGCATTCGAATGAGCGATGGGCGGACGTTGACGTTTGCCAGTCTGTAATGCGATTTGAAATTTGGTTGTGGCGCAGGCTGGTGGTATGGGTGAGGTTTGAATTTTTTCAGGATTGAGTGACTGAAGCAGGTGATGAAAAATTAAGTTTTTTTTTTGCTCGAAATCAGGCATTAAACAGAGTCACCTTTTTTAGTGACTTATTGTTCCCTATTTTCAAAGTTGGTCACTAAAAGTCATTTTTTTCATTCTGAAGTCACTTTTTTCGTTCAAACGGTCCACCGCTCTTGCATAAAATTAAAAAAAATACAGATATTTCTGAAAAAAAAAGTTCTATCGAATCTTTTTTTACCTACTTATTAGTTCACCAGCCTTGTTGATTGGTTTCTTAAATTCGTAGTTTCAAGTAAAGATTTTATTAATAAAAAAAATTTTCAGAAAAAAAGTTTTTTCAGCACTATCGCAGAAAGAAATACAGTTTGAGTTGTGAAAAAATAGGAGGGGCGGGGGTATTTGCTGTATTTATTCATGAAGAAATAATTGAAAAATTGATACTTTTTTCGAAAAATAGGTCACTTTTTGCCTCTTAAAAAGTCGCCATTTTTTCCCAAAATCTGTGTTTGATGCCTACGAAAGCTATCGAAGTTGTAAAATGTAGTGGTATGTTTCCAAAGTCGGTGAACACGAATATTAGATACCTTTGTTTTATTCGACTTGCCGAATTTCTTTGCTCTCATCCGATATGTTAAAATATGGTATGGAAAAGTAATGAAAACAGATTCCAAACCATGCATGATGCATTGCGAATAGTAATAAACAGTTTTGAGAAAATTATACTTACTTACTTACTCACTTAGTGCAAGCGAACTTTCCTCAGAAATGAAATGAAATTTGTACTCGCGAGTACCTAACTTTAAAATGTTCCATTCGAAGGTCTTCTTTCCCCGAATTTTTACACACCTTTGACAAAATGAAGTTGAGAATTGAAGGAGCGCTGATGATCAAATCATATGATTCTTCTTTTTAGAACAACGCTGGATAATTCGTCCTGTTCTAATCATTATATTTCATCTGCGACTAAGAAAATTATCGTATCGGTCTCCATTCAATTTTATCGACCCTTGAGAAAACTGTGACGTGGATGACACTCTTAAATTTGAATCAGTCAAATTCGTATCAAATTTTTCCGATTTCATTTCCTGAAAATCAGTGATTTTTGAGTCAAATACTGATTTTTTTTGTCAATTTCGAAACTGACCGAAAAATTGGTGATTTTTGACTGAAAAAATTCCCTGAATGTGAAGTAGGCAAAGTTTAACCCGACTTTGACTGATTCATACATGATTTCAACGCTCCGCTCAATGATTTTTTTTGCGCTCGCGTTCAGCATGCGCTCATTCATAAATAATTAATTGAATACAAAATTCAAAAAACATTATTTTTTGTAATTTTTCTAAAAATGAACATTTTCCTTTCAATCGCGTTAAGAGAGTCAAGTTCAGCTTCGTAGTCATCATAATAATATGTACACCTTGTCGAACTCATCCATAATGTCGCATATTAATATTAGGTTTGTTTATGAAAAAAATAAGTGCTTACCTATCATTATTTTCTGAAACTTCACATGTTATTGAGTTGGCAAAATTTATTGAGAAGAAAATTTAAAAAAAGAAAGATGGCGGCTACGAATTCAGAAAATTTACTTGAGGAAATTACATTTACTTAATACTGTTTAATAAAGTACATCAATACCACACTGTTTTCCGTGGGACAAGAAGCATTTTACCGACTACTTTTTTTGATTGTCTTTACCACACTGTTTGTTGTGATAACGCGATAAACGAACAAATACGTAAACAAAAACCCAAGTTCTTTTATTAGGAAACCAATTTGCAATAAAAAAATACACAAAACGCAAAATTTTTCCGAGAAAGTTCCAAAATAATAATATTTAAACAACAAATTTTTTTATAACCAGTGTTCCCAAGTTAAAAAACAAACATGAACTTCCGAGTTTTTTTTCTTTTTAATTACAAGAAATTTGAAATTTCTTTCTTCAACTCATTATTAAACACTATTAAGTAAAACATCTTACAAAACAAGTGAGAGAAGTGCGCGAACACCAACTCGTGTGATTGTTACAGCACTCGCCTACGGCTTGTGCTGCACCATTCACACTCGTTGGTAATTGAAAGTGTATCGTTACTCACCATTTCGGAAAACAGAATATTCAATAAGTACTTGGATTATTACTGTTGGAAAATGAATCTAATTATTCAGTACATAAAATTGTTGGTAAACAAATCAAAATTTGTAATCAAATGAGGACTAAATTTACAAAAACCGCCGTTCGCTGCTCTCGCAGTTCCAGCTCCTTTATCTCCATTCGGCTTCAAAGTCTTGACGTCATCGCACCACTACTACCAGTTGATGTACCAATTTGTGTACTTTTTCAAAAAGGGGATCGACGAAAAAATTAACATTGATTCTTATGGGAGTTCTATCGTTTTTTCAATTTTTCTCAGTTTTGATGTGTTGGAATTTTTTATTTTTTGGTAATTTTGACGAGCTAAGCTATCAAATTAGTCGAAATTGTCAAAACAAAAAGAATTACACACATCAGAAATGAAAAAAATTGGAAAAACTATAGACCTCCCATAAGAATCAATGTTAATTTTTTCGCAATCCCCCTTTTGAAAAAGTACACAAACTGATAATGTGCATTTGTAGTAGTAAATGTGACTTCAGACTTTGAAGCCGAATTTCTCAAATGAGGCGGTATTGTCAGTTTTCTTCTCTCACCAACGGCACATATTTAGCAAACCTTCGTCCCATCCTTTTATTACCTGACCTACTCCGATATTAAAATGAATGGTTGATCTCAATCTGCAAGCGTCAAATGTTTCGTAGATCTCCCAAAACGTCCGTCGCGTTGTAACACTTTGAACCTCTGAAACTCCATTGAAGTGGTTCCTTTTGAGGTATATATGATTTCAATTAAGAAAAGAGGTGAAAATCGCGGGGGGCAGATCCAAACAAACGGGGGATAGCTTGGGGATGCCTTTTTCGGTCAAAAAATCACGAAAAGCGAATTACGCACGCACCCATCCATTTTGGGCGAGATCGGTTCTAACGCGGAACACACGAGCTCGCGACGCTTCAAAACGTCAAGGTGGAATTCTGCATTCACGGTCTAACCTGCTTGTTGGAGTTCTTGTAGAATTTTATACCTGAATCGACCCGGGGTGAATAATTTGTTTTTGAGTCTTCTTTTCGATTCCCCCTCTCCTAATGTATTGCTCAAGATTATCTAAATATGGCGCTGAAAATTGCGAAATTTTACCACTCAGCAATCATCATTCAACCCTGTACCTATTATACAAGTTAAAAATTGAACACAGCCTTGCCACAATCACGCAAACACTGCGGTATAAATGTGAAATCCGCTGAAAAAATCTCAATTAACAGCTTCCCTCGTTAGACCCTTCAACGTCGATTAACTCGATGTCGGCCGGATTATCCAGGTAACATTTCACAAACGTGTAGGATATGCGACGTCTGTGTCGTGTCGTACGTCGAGCCTCGTTGCGTCGTCGTTCGAATGTAAATAAAATTTTCAACAAAGTAGAGCTTTTTTTTCACGTGTATCAGCGTGAGAACGTGGGTAAAGCCGAAAATGCGGTTACGATGGCAGGAAAAAACCTAACGCGACACAACACGTAATCCAAACAACTTAAGCTCGAAAATGTAACAGAGAAAATAAACAGTGATGCAAGCATCACAAACTTTCCGGACAGGTGTAAAAAAAATCAACGAGCGAAAAACGTAGGTACCTACTTGTCTGAATTTTGCCCATGAAAAAAAAATTAACTAAATCAATTTCGTGTATCATTATGTTTGCCGGGAAAAAATATCAGTTATTTTGAAAGAAAAAGACAAAAATGCTGACGCGGGATACATATGTTTCTCACTAAATACGTTTCTCCATCGATAAGGAGAGGAATTATTATCGCGTTTTAGATTACGATTACATGCAATGTAACGCGGCAAATGACCAAACTCAAAGATTTTTGCATTAAATTGCTTGTAAAAATTTTTCTACTGAACCTATCGATCTGAAATTTTGGCGTAGCCTTCCTTTGTTCAAACCTCAACTCCCATTTTAATTTCAACGAAATTTATCAATTAGGACGGGCGTAATCGTGTTCACAGACACTTTTTTGTCCCACATACATACATACATACATACATACATCCATACATACATACATACATACATACATACATACATACATACATACATACATACGGAACATCACCTGGAAAATGGTCAAAACAAACTTGTACAAAATCAGATTTTGTCTAAACTCAATATTGGCGAAAACGAATTTCGACCCGAAAACAATACTTTCCTTACAACGCTTCGCGCTGTCCGGAAAGTAAAAACCATGTGATATGTCACTACATTACGTATACAAATGGTTACAATTTGCTTGACAAATTGTTACCACATACTAAGTGTATATGAGCATTACTACGAAGCTCTTTTTAAAGAAGAAAAAAGAAATACCCGTGTAAATGAATCGACTATGTTACCTGTATTGCCTATGAAAGTGGAAGTAGAAAAAAAAATGACAAAAAACTGGTTGAAAAACAAACGTCAAGTTGAAAAAATATTCCATAAGTGTTGCGGGCAAAGAAAGCCGAACTAGTTGGATTTGAATATAATGAACTTCATTCGTGACACTGAAAGTTAGTGATTCTAATGTCGATATTTTCATCACGATATGATAATGACTTTTATAGGTTCATTGGAGTACTCTACGAACGTGGTTCCTTTCGGCGATATAAATATTGTGTGATTTTTTAAATTAAATACATACTTCGGATTCATTGACGCAAGTTGAATGTTTAATGAGATTTGCGTACTTGCAAGCGGGTTTCTGTTCCATATTTGTCGCGGTTTTGAGAATCGCGTTAAAAAAAATGGATTTCATTGACTTTTAATGATTCGCAATCTTAAGTATTGGTTTCAATTTCTCACAATGGAGGCATTCCAGCCGGCAGTAAAATTTCAATCTGAAACTAAACTATATCGAAAGTACATTAGTAATTAAGGAACCTCATCTAAAATTTCAAGTGTTGAAGCTCATTTCTCGAATCTTGAAATTTCAAAATTATCTCATCTCCCTACAAAAATGAAACTGATCTAATCAATCGAAAAAGCTGAAATTTGGCGTATGCCCTATTTTTGATCTCTCGAATCGATTGAAAGTGGTTTTGAGATGTTTTGGAACCGTCAGAAAATTTTGGAATTTCCTCGCATTTTCCGAAAAAAACTGATCGCCCGGTGGGATAATGTTATCTCTGAATGAAATATGGTTTCCCACAGTAGAAGTTGGCTCTAAAAAAAATAGCAACGGATATTGAGTAGAAAAGTCTGTAGCTTTGGCTAATCAACTCAACTTTTGTCAAAAATGAGTGAAAAATATGCATAGGGTGTGGCTTGGTTGTTGCGTCGGTTGACCTTTGCCGTTAGAACCCCAACGGATATCTCTCTATATTAAAAAATCAAAACCGTCTACTCGCGAAGAAGTGTTAGTGTTGTATTTACACGAACTCTGGCTTTGTGTTAGTGCTGGAACGAGTTTTCGAGCGATCTACAGAGCGTTGCGTTTGTAGTGGTGAATTGGTGAGGGTAGTTTGACAATACATACAGTGCCATACTGCCAACCTACCTGTATTGGGTTGGGGGTAGATAAGCCAATCTCTCTACACACGTCGCATATCCACTGTACAGATGCAGTGATGCACACTCACTCACTGTACAGATTATACACAAAGACGAACCACTTTTTAGGAGTTTCTTCAACGCTGGGAAATTCCAACATTTTTGGAAAACTCCAAAACGTTTTGAAACCGCTTTTAATCGATTTGAGAGATCGAAAATGAAAACGGCAATGAATTTTTCCCCCTTTAAAATAAGTGTCATTTACCTATAATTGAAAATTCTGATTATTGGGAATGGATCAAAGTGCTCAACAAAGGAAAAGTTTGTGGTATATTTTTTACCCAAAAAATTGGTATTTGATTTGTATTCTTCTCAAAGTACTTTGCAGTGGGGGGGGGGAGCTTCAATCTAATATATGAATAAGTTAAGTATAATGATTTGTACTCTCAAAATCAAACTCGAGAGCAGTTAGCGTGGCGAAGTATTTTTCTGGGGGAGGGAGGAGAGAGGTAATGTTCAAAATTTTTCCAGCATTTAAACTGAAATTTGCCAACCTTAAAGATGAAATGAATTTGAAGTAAAATTTAGTTTTATGCAGTGAAATACCAAAGTCTGAATATTGAGGGGCCAAAAATTTCAGAAATTCCGACTCGATTTTAGAAAAATTTTGAAAATTAATTTATTCAGGCATAAAACGGACTGATTTTTTTGAGGAAGGAGTTGGATGGCACAAATTTTTAGACCGAACTAAATTTTTTGACCACTTCTCCCTCTCATTCAATTCATTGCTTTTCCCTGAGTAATTACATTGTAGTTGAGAAAACCTATGAAATTTAAATTTAAAGTAGATATAGAAAATTTCCAGAAAAATTATAATTTAATTTTAAACTTTTGTGATTTCAATGTCATCGAAAATCTCAAGTTTGAAGTCCTATGAAACAATGTTTTAGATTAAAAAGCTTGGATGAAAAATTAGCTACTTTTACTTTAAAACTATTGAAGGGGAAATATGACGAGGCCCAGCACAGCGAGGGTAAAGCTTTTAAAAGATTTGATTTTCAAAAATCGAAAACAAGTTTTTGAGAAAAAAAATGTAATAAAATTACTTGAAATAATTTTGAGGAAAAAAAAATCATTTTTGTGGATTTCAATGAAATATCTACAATAAGGCCAAACGCAGTGGGATCAAAGTTTTGAAAAATTGATTGTGATGACTGAAAAAAAAAATTTCTCAAAAATTTATTTTTTCGGTCAAATTTTCCAACTTTTTTTACCTGAGACGAATTTGCCAATTTTTTCTACCAACATTGTGTCTGGAGGGGAGGGGAGGGGCGTTTAGCGGTGTTTTTTTCTTTTGTTACTACTGAATGACCCTTCATTACAAAACAGGACGGGGTTCAAAATTTTCAAAAAGGCAAAAATCAGCGAAAAATATGAAAGAAAAAACAGTTTGGTCTCTCTCTCTGTCCCACCATCCTCCTTCCTCCTTTTTTTTTATTACGTACCTGCTCCAGCAACATAACTGAAAATTTTGAAAATCAATTAAATCAGTTCATTCGGGTACAAAAATGACCGAATTTTTTTAGAGGGGGAGGAGGGCTGATGGATTGGAACGAATGTGCGATTGAACTGAATTTTAAAGAGGCTAGCCTTTTCCGGTTTTCATTTAGGTACTCTATTGCTTATTTCACAATTGTCATAAATTTTAAGAAAAATGCGAATATCAGAGTGATGAATTTGGTCCGAGCGGAGCGAGGGCGAATGTTTTGGAAAATTTCTAAGCGAGGGCGCGAGCCAGGGGTTGAGGCCGCGGAGCGGCCTAGGGGGCGGAGCCCCCTAGTATTTTAAATTAACCTACTGAGCAGGAGGTCTCAGGTTCAAATCCCACTGACGGAAAATGTTTTGAAATTTTTTTTGAAGTGCTATTATTGTAAAAAACACTTAAATTTAGGATATTTACAAAATTGGGCGTGATATAAAAGTTATTCATTCGTAACGGAGAACTTGACTGACAAGGGAGCTACCCGAAGTCGGACACGCGGATTGAAAATATTTTTGCACAGGCTTGTAGAGCATCACCAAATACTTCCATAACCAAAATTTCAGGCCCTAAAGTTGATATGGGGGGGAGCTATGAGGGTTTGAATTTTGAGAAATCGCCTAATACACCGAAAAATAACAAAAATCGAAATAACTCGCGTTCTTATGGCGTTTAGGAGATGGATTTTATACCACGAACTGCCCTCGGTATAGGCCATCTGAAGACGGAATAGTCGTCTAGGTTCGCGTGTAACATCAGGGGGTGGGGGGATTTTCACTCATACATTGGTCGTTATTACAATTTTTCTACATCACGCATAAAAAAGGTATGAGTGAAAATCCCTCCCCCCATGTTAAACTCGAATCTAGGTGACTATCCCATCTTCAGATGGCCTTCCTGGTATAAAATCCATCTCCTAAACGCCAAAAGAACGCGAGTTACATATTTCGATTTTTGTAATTTTTCGGTGTATTAGGCGATTTTTCGAAATTCAAACCCCCATAGCTCCCCCCTATATCAACTTTAGGGGCTGAAATTTTGGTTATGGAAGTATTTGGTGATGCTCTACAAGCCTGTGAAAAAATTTTTTCATTCCGCGTGTCCGACTTCGGGTAGCTCCCTTGTGAGTATTTATATAATACATCGTTTATAAAGTAATGTAACAATAGAATAAGCCCATGAGATATTGGAACCAAATAGTGAAGTGCGATAGGAATGGATTTATGCTTCCTTAACCGATATAAAATATATAGGTAATATACAATTATTTGTAATTAAAATTAGAGTTATATTTGTACATGAGTGGTTTTTTCTACAACTCTCCAAGTCCACTTTCTTGTGCTCTTCAAGGAAAAGGCATTTGTTGCATTCAATTTTTGTGTACTCGTTATAGCATTTTAATTTATTAAAGTCCTTACCGATGAGGGTGATGTGCGCACAAAAGAACTGTTCTATATTGTCCATTTTAATAGGAATTTCCTGGCCATTCAGGGTGACTCTTAGTGTGGTCATGTTGTAGTATGGGCACAGTGGAGAGTGGCTTTGTATACACTCGACTTCTTTTGCCTTTACGTTTGCCAATGCGGTGATGGTAATGAGTAACACCTTGAGTAAGTCCATCTCTGGTAAATTTTTTCGTTGGTGATTTATATGATGGTTTGCGCATTACAAATTTTCTTGAATTATATGGGACTGCGTTTGCTCATTTTTTTTTTTTTTTTTAATTAATTTTCTCACTGTTTGAAGCTACATGTAAAGAGTTTGAAAAAGTTTAAAAATTATAAATATATTTCTTCGCCAAGCAAAATCGATTTAAATACTCCCACGATAATCTAATTAAATATGAACTTCATCACCTAAAAATTCAGATTACCCATATTGGTGCTTTATTTGATCGATTTAAAGCACAATTTTCCCAAAGGGTACCCCCGGTTAAGATAGGTGAATCGGCCTAAGAGCTACTTTTTGAAACTGACTATCAGACATTATTAGGGACCCCAAAAAATAATTTTAGACCGTATTTTCAACCCCCCACCTCACTCCCCTTCACCCCAACCCCCAAAATGTCGAATTTTCGTCCAAAAATCCTATTTCGGAACCTAATGAACCAAAAATTCTGAAATTTCTGTGGTGTATACGGGGAGTGGTGAACAACTTTTGAGAATTTTTTCAGATTTTTTTTGCACTGCCTTCTAGCCAAAATCCCACTTTGAAAACTTGAAATCGCTCTAATTTCGAAACTAAAAGACATACATTTTTTCTTTTTGGCACAAATATAGTTCCACCTTGGTACAATAGAATGATATTTTTTTCAGATTTGTAGAGTTGGGAGAACAGACGAAAAAATGTGGTTTTCTATTAAAAAAATGCTCATTTCGTCATTCACGCAACCAAAAATTTTGAAAACATTTATATGGTACGAATGGGGAAAGGTAACAAATTTTTGAGAATTTTTCATGATTTTTTTGCAATGCATTCCAGCCAAAAACCCACCCTCAAACTTTTAAAATTGCTCCGATTCCAAAGCTATAAGGCAAACATTCGTTCTACTTTTTGAAACTAACCACCACACATAATTAAGGACTCCAAAAAAATCTTTGGATGCATATTCCACCTCCCATCTCACTCCGTTTCACCCTCATCCTCCCAATATTTAGTAAGATTTTTTTGGAGTCCTTAATTATGTGTGGTGGTTAGTTTCAAAAAGTAGAACGAATGTTTGCCTTATAGTTTTGTTATCGGAGCAATTTTAAAAGTTTGAGGGTGGGTTTTTGGCTGGAATGCATTCCAAAAAAATCATGAAAAATTCTCAAAAATTTGTTACCTTTCCCCATTCGTACCATATAAATGTTTTCAAAATTTTTGGTTGCGTGAATGACGAAATGAGCATTTTTTTAATAGAAAACCACATTTTTTCGTCTGTTCTCCCAACTCTAAAAATCTGAAAAAAATATCATTATATTGTACCAAGGTAGAACTATATTTGTGCCAAAAAGAAAAAATGTATGTCTTTTAGTTTCGAAATTAGAGCGATTTTAAGTTTTCAAAGTGGGATTTTGGCTAGAAGGCAGTGCAAAAAAAATCTGAAAAAATTCTCAAAAGTTGTTCACCACTCCCCGTATACACCACAGAAATTTCAGAATTTTTGGTTCATTAGGTTCCAAGATAGGATTTTTTGACGAAAATTCGACATTTTGGGGGTGGGGTGAAGGGGAGTGAGGTGGGGGGTTGAAAATACGGTCTAAAATTATTTTTTGGGGTCCCTAATAATGTCTGATAGTCAATTTCAAAAAGTAGCTCTTAGGCCGATTCCCCTATCTTAACCGGGGGTACCCTTTGTAACTGCTGGGTTCAATCTCATTGTACCTATCTTTTCCTGGAGCACACATCACATATTTGTTAGTTACATAAATATTTTTAATTTTTCTTGTATCAAAGTGCAGTTTTTACCTTCACACTACCCACAGCTCGGTGGCAAAAGTTAATTACTCTGGACACTTCCTTCACACTACACTAACGTCGTTTTTCCAAGAGTATAAATAATTACAAAATGAAAACATTAAACTATTATTTAATTTTTTTTCAATTTCATAAAGAAAGTAATTTTGCTTTGCGTATTATTTTTTACTGATTGTTCTAGTTTTTCAAAATTAGCTATATCTGTTTCTGAACCTCGATACGCAAGAAATTGCTCTACTGTTTGGAAAGCAGACTTCACTTCCGTTTTCGATGGATACTTCAAATTTACCGAATTAATCTCATTTCCATGTTTGTCATTTATTGTGAGGTCCAACGCGTTTTCATTATCTGTAGTCGCGTTTTCATCATTTGCAGTTGTTTTTCGGCTGATGGTAAGGTTCAGACAAGTCAAGTAACCTGAAAACCTCCTTTTAATTCATTTTCTGAACTATGAGAGGTATCCAGCACTCTCTTCCAGTACTCTTTACCATCAGGACTTTGCGGAATACCTATCCCTTTCAAGAAATCCTGGACACCTAAGTTTATTACATGTGCGTAACATTTGAATTGTCGATTTTCGCTGTCAAAATCTGTGTTTTGTAATTTACAAGTTTATCCAGTTCTCTCATAAAACAGGATTGCAGGATGCGTTGTCCATAGTGAATCCTTGGACACGATTCTCTAAATTGCATTCTTTCAACGTTTTCAATACCATTTCAGTAATTTTTTTTACCGTCGTGATGGCCCTCACTAGGTAAAAAATCAGCGTCAAAGACTATAATGTAAATTCTTCATCTCTGAATTGAGCTGTTATTCCATAGAATGATTTGGAATTTACGGCAGTCCATCCGTCGATTGTGAAGGAGATTTTACCTTTAATTCCAGACAGCGCAATTTTAATTGCATATTTTAGTAATTCAAAATGTTCCAGGGATTATTTAGTCAAAACAGTTCGTTTTGGTAATTCTAATTCATCTTCCTTATCCATATTTTTAACAGAAAAAACATATCTATTATACAAGCATCATCAAATATGTTCAATGTCAGGGCTTTATCTGCTATCCACCCTACGATTTTTGCTTTTATTTCTTAACGAAAAATTTGAAACAATTAGATTTTGTCCGTCCAACATAGCTTGAGCCAAATTGTGTCAGTTTCGTTAGCAAAAAGCAAACAAAATTTTGATTTTTTTCCATTCAACTACAGCAATTTTGTTTTTGGTTTTTGGGTACCTAACGAAACTGACACAGTTATGCTTTAAGGTTTGGCTCAAACTATGTTGGACGGACAATACTTAGGTATAATTTAAAATAATGTTAATAGCTACATATATTCAAAATACAAAAAAATTAGACATAGTTTTCCTAATAAAAAAGTACAATAAATAATAATAGATTACAAAACGAATAAACGTCGCCATCATTTCTAAATAATTCTTTAAAGTCAAGGGGAGGGGGGGGGGGGTAAAATGTGAAGAAATTTTTGAATTTTTAGCCCGAAAAAATTCGAATTTTCATTCGCTTGATTTGGTAGACATCCTGGCATAATTTTTTTCATTTTTCAAACTTAATTTTGCGTTGGAATACTTGGTTTTTCCTTTTTAATTTGGCATTTTTTCTGTAGGTCCTTGAGAACTGGAGTGAAAACTGCTCTGTAGGCCCCAAATCCACAATTTGAAACAAACCAACATTTGCTGAACCTAATTTTAAGTCGTAGAAACGTTTTGTGCATATTAATTCGCTCTCCTGAAAAATTCCTTTGTTGAAAGAGGTTGGGAATCAATTCGTATATACCCCTGAAAAAAAGGGGAATCAATTCGTACATACCATTGAAAAAAAGTGGGAATCAATTCGGACATTGGAAAAAAAAATGGGAATCAATTAGAACCTTTTTCAAAAGCTGGGAATCAACTCACTAACTCCCACACTAAGTGCTAGGAAATTTCAAAAAAAAATTTAAGGCTCCAAAATGTCTCAAAACCCCTAAATAGGGTACACGTACACACCTAATTTCAGCTTTTTTCGTTGATTGGATCAAATTTTCATTTATGCGGGGAAAGAAAGTAATCAAATTTCAAAAATTCCCCAGAATTTGAGAAACGAACCTAGCGTAAAGACCTGCAATTCTCGATATGAGGTTCTTTTATAATATATTTTCAATTTATTCTTGTTTCAGTCCGTGGGGTGCCTCTTTCTTGTCAACTTTTTTTATTTTTTGCTTTGAGGTTCGTAAGTAAAATTCAAAAAGGTTAATAAAATAGCCGTCAGAAAATGATTGGATGGTAAGCTAGTAGTTTTGTATATTTTTTCAGATTTTTTTTTTACTAAGTACATGAATAATTTTTGAATATTTTGAAGTCGATTTCGAAACAGAAAAAAAATCTTACTTGTATGTATCTTCATAATTGAAACAGTTAATTTTACGAACCCATCTTTGATCCTATCTTAAAATATGAAAAATAAAATATCAGTCGGATTATTTTTATGGCATGGCGATGGTAGATTTGGTAATATTACATATAAATTTATAAAAATAAAACACGTAATACATACATATAATATATGGGTGCATATAGTCGCGTTGTTTTCGTTTTTTTTTTACCCATTTAACGAAAACGTTTTTAATGGAATTATAATGTATTTTTAGTAAAATATTCGGACGAATTTTCTAACCTAATATTTCACGTTAGAAATTATAATGGCTAAAACGTTTAAGGAACGATCTTGGCTTTAAAATAAACGAACACCCCTATACAACATAAGAAAAGAAGAACTAACCGTACTAGGAGAAGAAATCAGTTTAAATACGATTTTCTCGCAATATTTGCGACCAATTTTTATAATAATTTTCAAGTATATAACGCTTTAAAAGATGAAATAAAGTTCTAACTTCTTTTCGCGACAGCCATTAATATAAAAATGTCATATACAGCGTCGCCTGCTGCCTTTTCACCACACAGTGGTATCCAATTTGGAAAAAAGCGCCGCCGAATCCCTCAGATAAAAGTACTCGAGAAATTCTCCTTATCCTACCATGTTCGTCGCCAAACAACTAATTACGATAGCTTTCCTAGACCTTTTGGAAATTACCCTCGTTTATTAACTAAATATCCTTACGCTGGTTTATTGTACTTCGTCGAAATAATGAAAAACACCGGAGCGATGAAGAGTTCAATGCACCTACGTCGGTTTTTTTCGCGTCTTTTTTTTCTTTCCCTCTGTTTGCATATTTCAATACGACTGAACAGATCAATACGAAAAAATTCCATAAAGATATTAAATTTTATATAAAAAATCTATACGCTTTTTCAAAGTATTTTCGGAATTGTGATTTTTACTACGTATAATGCAGGTTTTCCTTTTTTTCTCGTTTTGTAGCCGATAATCTTCCAAAGAATTGGCATTTGCCTAAAGATAAGATATTACTTTGGTGATGTGATGGAGGGTTGGAGAAATGACGAATATGTGCTTTTTCACGTGTTTTGTGATATTTGTCTGTGCGTGGCTTCGAATGGGGGTTTTGAAACGAAATTCGTATTTCGAATCGAATTTGGTATTCGATTGTGGTGTTTTTCACCATGAAGTGGGATAAAAGATGATTTTTGAGATAGGTATTGGGTAGATATGGTATATTTGTTGTTGAAAATGTAAATTTTGATTTCGTTGAACCAAATTTTAAGACATCGATTTTATCTATATCAAATTTTGAGTATCGATATCATGAATATCAATTTTTGATTTATTGATATTATGATTTTAAGGTACCTATGCATTGATAACGAATCCACCTACATAATTTAAGATATTGCTCTGGTTTTTAAGATATTCTCAGTTTTGAGATATCTATTGGTATTAAATTTTAAGATATCCTCGCTTGCGGATATCAAGTGTATACGAGTTTTTTTGATACCGACATGATATCAATTTTTAAGACATGCATTGATAAAAATCATGCAATTGGTCAATGGTTATAGAATATCAAAGTTTGACATGATATTCGTATTACTCGTATCGAGCTGTGTTATGCTCATGTTGTTGACATCACTTTATGACATTCACATTGAATGTCGATGTCAAGGTTTTAAGACATCAGCTGATGGGTTATGAATTATTGATACCAAGGTTTGAGGTTTAATACACAATATCAGTTTTGTGATCGATATTGTAAATAGGTATGATTACGTATCATTGATATCAATTTCCAGAAATATTTTCATTTTATCGATATTCAACTTTGAGGTATTGATAATATCGATATCGAATTCCATACAATTTTATCTATCGAAATAGATTTATAAGATATTAATACCATACCTGCCCAAATACCTACTTACAGTTTTGAGATCAGTTTTTTGGTGGACTGAATTCAAATTGGAGGGGAAAAGAGAAACCGAAAAGATAAAATTATATCACTTCAATTTTCAATTTGACCATTTTTTTTCAATGTGACCATTTTTTTCAATATTCGATCTTTTTCATAATTTGTGGTCAATTTTTTTTGATTGGTAAGGGGAAGCGAATTAATATAAATAGACAATTCAATAATTGTTTCATTTCTCGTACCGTATTTCATCGATTTTTTGTGATTTTCGATCTCACTTTTTTTTTGGGAAAAATTCAAATCCAAATTGGCCAAGATAAAAGATCCCATATGGGCATTCGTTCACTCGCATGAAAGATAAATCACCTCAGAAATTTATATTTCGATGGAAATTACATCGTATATCATGAAATCTCGCTTAAATAAACGATATTTTCTATTAAACCATTTACCTCGTGGAAAAGGTTAAACTTGGCCGAGACCATTACAGTACGTACGAGAATTCGAAACAAGGTCACGCAATCGACAAAATCATAATTCACCGAGTACTTTTCATAAAAAACAGAAAAAAAAGTAGACAACCAAAAGCACGATGAAAAAATATAGCACAAGGCAATAAATTTGTACCACTCGTGCTTATGAAAACAAAGCTATGGATATAAACAAAAAAAATGGGAAAAAAAGAGCAATGGGTAATTAGATCATAAAATCAATCACCTTTAACCCTATCACCCGTAAAATTACTCTACGAACGTGTTGATTTTAGCTCGGTAACGTAATCTAGATCGTCGGAATTCCATCAACGCGCAATTTACTATCTAATTTCATTCGACATCAGCTGTAAAAACAGCGTAGAGCCCTTCTTCGCGTGTTTCGTAAAAGTACATGCGTTGGTTTTTTTTTTCATCTTCTGTTGCTATGCATTACACGCTGTAATGCTGTAATGGTAGCGAAAAATAGCGTATAATTGGCAGCTAGCGAAGAGAAAGATTATGATGTTCGTGAGAACTTCACAAGTACCGAAAAAAAAGACGACGTAGGTGCGAGCTCGTCTTATAAAATAATTATAACGCTCGAGAATCATTATAACGGTGTAAAATTATTTCAACGACTTAATTAAATAAAAAAACATGTAAATTTTACGCGACTGCCATGTATTAAGTAATAGAGGTTCAAGAATCAAGAGCAATTTCACGTATCTACTTTGATTTTTTCCAGAGCGTGAAATTTTATGCAATATTAGTATATTTGACATTGTTACCTAACGATGTGCCTTCTGCTGCGTACTAGTCTCGTACATTGTAAGGTATTAATTCGATCTGGCGCGCGGAAATTTGAAACTGAAATCTTGAAAAAATATTCGACGTGATTTCTTCATCATCGACGATGAAGCAGGAAAAAAAATCGTCCATGTCTAAACCATATTGTGCACATCTCTAACACGCGTATAATAATAGAGACGAATCAAATTACCACTTTTATTAAACGTAATCCAAAGTATTACAAAAAGCAGGCTGTACAATGTGGTAAAAATCTATCCGGGAAATGCTGAACGCGATATAGGGGCTAGTTTTGCTTTACCAAAATTAAAGACTAGAGGAAGAACAAATAGTGTAATTTGATCGGACTGCTTTTTTATATTTTTTTCTTCCTTTCTGAAACGTATTCATCGTATAAATATTTACCACGAGTAGGCTCTACGACAACATATTTTCATATAAGACTAGCAGCAGGTAATGAGAATATCTTTTTCAGAGGCGTAACTAAACCAAATGAAGGGTTTTCATTTTCCGATGAGATTGTTAAAAACGTATTGAATATGGTGCCTTAATTTACTTAGTACGGTTGCTCTTTGTACACATCCTACGTCTGCGTGTATGATTTTCTTTCATTAAATTAAATATTGAATTGTGTCGGATGGTTCGCCGAAGGGGGCGGGAGACGGTGAGAATTGGGGAGATTATAATTAATCGACCGAATGTATGGTATGTGAAAATGACGTAACCTTTTTTCGCTGAATTGGAATCACGTTCGTGTGGAGTTCTAATGATTGGAAAATTGAGCTGGGAAATTTTTTTTCTGATTTTGGGAAAATTTATTCGAAAATTCTCATTTTTTCAATTTGAGAAATTTTCGGAGTAAATGAAGGCGAAGTGTAGACATGGTTCATTGAATGGTAAAGATTAATTTTGGACTTTTCATAGAATCATTCATCTCTTCGCTACAGTAAAAAAGTATAATGACCATTCCTTTAAAATTACGTTCTACTCATGGAATTCAGACAACATCTTTTCAATCATTCTATCTTGAAGAATTTCTTGAGTGACCCACATACTTAATGTTTCAGAGCTCTGGAATATGCGCTCGAGATGATGTTGCACTTAATTAGCCAAATTCCTCCACTCTTTAGTATTATGATCCAACAACTCAGGTACCCATTTAACATCACTCACCAGTCTGAGGTATCGGACCAAGTTACAGTCGTACGAGCATATGCTTGGGGTGGTTGGTCTACGAACGGATTGCTATTCTTCCTGTGCTCCTAGGCTAAATACTTTTGTCAGAATTTTCCCGCATAGAATTGAATATTTGAAGTTGTTTATCAAAGCCACACTTCCATTATATAGAAAAAAGAAGAAACGAACTGAAGGGCAGGTGTCTGATTGAGAAGTGGCATTTCCTGATCCAAAAATTGTTGAAATTTCGTTAAACAGAGAGGAAAGTCTTCATTTGCCATTGCAAATTGTCTGCTTAGGCATTTTTGTGACATACAAAGAGAGTTTCCTTCAAAAAACAGTTGTTTCCTGTATGCAAATAGATGTGATGACTCCCATGTTTCACTTTCCTTTACAGGTAGTCCTGCTTTATTACAGTTCTCAAAAAAAGTTTGTTTAAATTGCTGAAATCGTCTTTTAGCTGTGACATAATCCGGGACTGTGTTTCCATCCCAATCTTTTTTGAATAGTATCTTTTGCATAATCATGATCACCTGATTGTCACCTTGCCCTATCAGCTTGCGCGTAATATCAAGATACATAGCACTTAATTCTATCAAGCATGCTGTAAGGATTGTTCACCCCTTTTGTCTCTGCCCTTCGAATCCTTCTAAGTAATGCAAAAATTCATTAAAATTCAAAAACTAAAATTATTTACAATTTTTAATTGAAATCAAATAATAAATTATTCTATTACATTTTAGTGTAGGCAAATTAGACAAAAAACACTTCTGGCCAGCAAAGCTTTTATTGCGGAAAACTGTCGATAAAGGTCCCCTGAGTAACCCCTAAACGTTACCACCCCCAGACCCCTTGCTAATTTTTTTATGGGGTTCCATCCCCTAAAAAAACAGATTTTCGCTTCTATCTCCTTTGGATTTAATTTTTCGGTAAAAATAGTTCAGTACTTTTTTGTTCTATAGTCAATTTTCAATATTTTTTCTATGAAAAATTTTTTGTACAACGATGAGCAGAGAAGATGGGAGAGTCCTGAAAGAAGGGGTATGTGAAAAATACTATCATTTAAAAACGTGATAATTAGGAATAAAATCGTACTAAACTGTACGTGTTGGTCATGAAAATAGTATGTAGTTTTATGTGAATTGGTGGTATTAATACCCACTTGACCCCTCCCCTTCCTATGTGCCCATCCCACCATACCCATTTGTTTTTATTTAGCAGTGGCAATATGATTGAGGGGTGAGGTAGGATGGACACGTATGAGGGGAATAGGTTCAATAAGGTATCTTGACCCTCCCCCTCCTACGAGTCCATCCCACCTCACCCCTCGATCATATATTGCCTCTGCTAAATAAAAACAAATGGGTGTGGGCACATAGGAAGGGGAGGGTATTGATACTACCAATTCACATAATATGTAGATTATGTCCTACGTAATTCTCTTCTTTCAGGACTTTCTATCTCCTCTGCTCATCGTTGTACAAAAATTTTTCATACAAAAAATATTGGAAATTGACTGTAGAACAAAAAAGTACTGAACTATTTTTACCGAAAAATTAAATCCAAAGGAGATAGAAGCGAAAGCCCGTTTTTTAGGGGGTGGACCCCCATAAAAAAATTAGTAAGGGGTCTGGGGGTGGTAACTTTTAGGGGTTACTTAGGGGACCTCTCTCGACAGTTTTCCACAATCAAAGCTTTCCTGGCCAGAAATGTTGTTTTTTGTCTAATTTGCTTACACTAATTTACCCCAAATAAATTTAATCATTTATATAAAATGTTTAGGGTCTTTTTGTTTTTTAAATATATTTTAACTTTTTGATTAAAAAAATCGAATTCATTATAAATAAAATAAAATAAATTTATTATTTATTTTTTCACATAAATTCGCTTGAATACCAAAAGTCAGAATAGCTTTCTCATCATTAGGTTCCATTTTTCGAAATCTATATTCATTGTAATATATCCTCTTTAATTCATAAAACATCAGAAGCCAAGGATTGATTTTTCGTCATCCCATAAAGTATTTTTGAGGGATCGTGGCCTGATACTGTCATGGTTATTGGGGAGGGGGGATAACGAATTAGATGGTTACTGAGGAGACTTTCTGTTATCACAAAATATAGACGGGCTCTTAGTGTGAGTAATGCAAATAGTCGAGGTTTTTCTTTCATTTCTCTTTCTTTTGGTACTATCCCCTATAAATAAATCTTCGTCTCTAAATCCATGTTCACCTATTTCAGTTAATATATCAGTGGTTTTTTCTAGGTTACTATTGAGCCATTCCAGGATTACTCTCCTCTCCCCAGGTTTCCATATATACCATGTTTCCTTTTCACCTTAGCCTTAAGCTTGTCTTTAGGAAGTGACGGAGCCTTATCCGGAATCATTCGAGAAAGGTTGAAGGTAGTGTCTGGTTCAAAATTTTGATGTACCATAAATCAATATGCCTCATGTCCTTTACCTCAAATGACGGATGATTGGGAAATTCATTGGGTGCCAGTGGATGGAGTGTACACTTGCACCATGCGTGGTACTTCTTTAAATACCCATTTATAAATTACGATCCTGAGAATATGAAGTATGTCTTTTTCAAGCTGGTGATCACATTTGGTAATTTTGTTTGGGTACTTCTTTGGTTTTTAATATCCCTGCTGTTGTGTTTCACCACTGGATGGCCCCAAATTCGAAAGATTCTAAAAATTTGTGATTTCACATCAAGTGAGCAAGACTTTGAAAGATCCTTCAATTCCACTAATCTGTGGTATTTGACATCGTCATTTCTGTCATTCCAATAGAAATAATCTGAGCTGAGTGGTTGGAATGTAATTAGTTTCAAATGGAGCACTGAAGACATTCTTCGTGATAAAATGTGTGAGTGTTGTCGGAATTCCATGAGTTGAACAAGATTTTAGAAGAATGGTCATTTTTCGTCATCACACCATTTACTTTGAATGACACTTAACCCTTTCAATTCCGATGTCTGGAAAACCGTCACACAAAATGTTGCATTCAGTTTTTGAGCATTATTTATTTCTTTGATCGACATTTTTCTTATAAGGGGGGATGCGATCCCGACAACGACTGTGTTCCTGTGTTTGTACAGTCACATAGTTCGTAACACAGCGTAATTTACGTCAACAAAATTGTAACAACAATTTCAAACAAATTCAAATAATTTCAAATAATTTCAAATAAGTTCAATGAATATTTTTTCAAAAAAATATAGGCAACATATAATTTTTTAAAGAAAAAAACGAGATTTTCCACGTTCTTTTGTGTGTGCTCTCTTCTTTTGTAGCATCTTGATATTATTTTTGTGATATGGAACCAAAGATATAAAAGTCGAGGAAAAAATGTTGAAAACTTTTTTTTTGAAATGGTTTTCCGTATGAACATTTTTACCACAAAAAGTTATCGATAGCAACTTATTTACGATTACTTTTAATTTGGAAAAAATGTTATGAAAACGAATAATCGAACAAGTAAAAATTTCACAACTTTTAATCACAACTTTTTAGTCTACGACAATCGAGAATTAATTAAAAACTGACTTATTTTGAATAAAAACAGCTCTTTTTATATAAAAAATTTACGTGAAATTATGAAATAGGATATATGACTAATGGTCAATGGTCAATGCGTGATTATCACGTATCACGTGTGATTTAAATGTCCATTGAACATTGAACCTCGAATAAAAAATAACGTGATCATAATATCGAATACACGATCATAACTTCTCGATGGGGGTGGGGTGGGGTGTGTGTGTTTGAAATGAAAAATAAAGGTTAGAAGGATCGACTGACAATAAACTTAAGTATCGATCCATCTTCTATATATTACACTGGCACTGCAATGCATCCGTATCAAGGTGTCTACCAGGTCGAAAATTTTGTTCAAAGAATCAAAAACGAAAGTGTGTATAAAGTACGTAATTTTGCTTTGGCTCAATAAATTCATCTTCTTAATCATTTATATTCTTCAAAAAAAAATTTTTGTGTTTTCGAAATTATTGAATATAAACAGCTTTTGTAATTTTAACCCTCTCTTTGTTAAGGGAATGTTGTTCTGGCTCGTTACACAAATTCAATAGACACTTCAAAAGTCTTTAATAAAAAAATTCATTAAAATTTCAATTATTTTATACTTTTTTTTATAAGGTATTATTTGAAAAGCTCTTCAAAAGTCTTTAATACAAAAATTAATCGAAATTTTAATTATTTTATACTTTTTTTTTGTAAGGTACTATTTAAAAAGTTTTGCAATAGACAATTGTTAAAGAATGTTGTATGACCTCCTGACCCCTCCCTCTCCTTTCAGAAAGTTTAAGTGTTATTTAGTATAAAAGAAAATTTTCTCTACAACCTGCTTCTACAGTCTACATATTTCATCAGGCACTAAACAAGTATTAGTAAAAACGATAAACTCATCCGAGTTGCATCAATAATTAAATACTTACATTTTGCATTAAAGGTCTGGAAAATGTGAGAAATCGAGAAAAATCATTGAAAAAAGGCAATATCACTTTTTTAGAAATCCTCTTGGTGGAAGGGGCAGAGGTTACGGAGGTCAAACAATGTAAATCTTTAAAAGATCGATAAATAAATTTTTTAAATTTTGGTAGATTAAGATACCTCGAAGTTGAAGATTCGAATACAGGAACTGGAAGACCCATTACGCACCCTCTTACCCTTTCCCTCATTTGATGGTTATTCCACCCTAAAACAGATCTCTAAAAGGCTTGCGATACGATAATTAAACATCTCCGTGGCATTACGAACGGAACGGAACGACGTCGATGCACGACTCGACTCGACTAGTACGCAACAAAGTCCAGATATATACGGGCGATTATCCAACGAAATTGTATTATTTACGGTGAATAATTTTAATAACGATAATTACATTCTACATTGAAATCGCGTATCAGAGCATTGGCGCCGGGATCGGGGTGATTCTATGTAACGCGTACGCCCCCAGCGAGCTCACCAATTTTTACACGCCACCGTTTATTCATCGAGTTAAAAACTCGTTAAACGATTCGATAATTATTGGTTGCAGCGTGACGATGACGCGGCGCAGCGCCTAGTTCGAACTCGAACATTATGGAATTGATTCAATATTAATTTTTTTCTCCTTATCCAGGTGTTCGTCTAGTTCGTGGCGCTGCGGCTTGTGTAATTACAAAGTGCTAATTTGAATTTATCGACGTAGCTGCGAAAATTTATTGTTTCTCGAAGCCGGCATAGCGTGTGTCGAGCTCTTATGCGTCAAATAGTCCATTTCAAACTCTCCTCTTCGCCATTCTTGTATCAGGCAACACTTCTTGTACTCGCGACGGTATTTAAGAGAAATGACTACGCATGTTTAAGTACATACATTCGAAACGTTTAATTTCCACTAGTGAAAAAGTACCTACCCCATATACGGCAATATGACAACTGCACTGTTCGAGTAGGTATTCGATTTCAAGTGCTCGCAAGCCGCAAAGCTGCCTCTGCTGTTTGCCATCATATTTCTAAATACCCTTAAATATCGCACGCCCTTTCTATCGTCCCCCAATTTTAATCCCTCGTCTAGATTACAGCTTCCAAAATGCTATTGTTTTCACTTAATGATGCGAGCGTTTCGAGTATGTACATATTTTACCTATATGTATTACGTGGGTATTGATTCGTTTCCTCTGTTCAGCTCGTATTTAGCATTCCTTTAATACGTGTAGGTGGCCGAGGAGAAGAGAATTGGCAAATACAAGTCGATATGAAGTGATAATTCTATCGCGAGATTTTTTCCATCGAAGAATAGTTGATAATTGTTGGATGGAATACGTATTATGTGTGCCTTGCCGCATCGTTAATTTCTTAAATACCTGTTCGTCGCAAGACATACGTACAGTGTACTTGGGTATTTTCGACTGCATTATTCAAATTAACTAGTCCATATCGAGTATTGTATTGGGCATCCATCAAAAGGACATAGAGATAAAAATCGTTACACTATTTGAATGATTACCATATGGAACCGAATTTCCTGAAATGGTACGTGTTTCCTCTTATATTACTAGAAAATAATAAAATTACGCAATTTTACGTCGGTGGGCTACTTGGTCGATGGTAATTAACAATTCCATCGCGAGAATGGAGACTATTTGCATCGGATGCGACGACGACGACCGATAAATGGAGCTCGAGAATACATGTTTTCGTAACTAGCTTCTAATTATTTTTGCCAAAAATTGGATTTCGACAGTCTAAGTAGGTACAGATTTATTCCAAGTTCAAAACTTTTTTCAATTTCATATTTCTTGAAATTTTTCCAATATTTTTTTCAAATTAATATTTTTTAAATTTTCTTCCAATCGTTGAGTGAAGAAATGTTGAAAAACATGATTTGAAATTTTTTAAATTCAAAGTTGAAAAATAAATTGAGGAAAAGTTTTAAAATTATTGGAAAAAAATTTTCGGGTTAGCAGAAATTTAAAAAAAAAGAATTTCAAAATTTTTGATTATCAAAGTTGAAAAAATTTTGTGAAAATTTAAATTGGAAAAATTTATATTTGGAAAAAATTTTAGTAAGTGTAAAAGGTGCCCTAATTTCGACCACTTTTTTCAAACCGCCACCAACCAAAGATTTGAAGATACATTGAACCTTCCCCTAACCCTTCCCAAAATTTTAGAGCCCTACAATGATTCCTTATATTTTTTTGAATTTTTTCCCAAAGCAAACTCAAAATTCAGTTTTGAAAAATTGATGCCCTAATTTCGACCACCTAGAAAAAAATAAGAAATATGTATAAAAATATGTCTAGAAAATTTATTCAATGTTCATAAGTGCCTTATTCGTCATTTGAGCATTGCATACAGATGTACTTACTACTTACATATTTCTATTCAAGTACCTAATCATCCACCGCCGGATCGCATATTTCGTGTGCCCATCCAAAGCATTGAGAACAGGGTATCCATTTCTGGTCTTGGTCATGTAGATCTTTGGTTTGGCTCCGTCCACAAAACAGACATTCGGGGTCATCTTTCAATTTCAAATTATTGGAACTGGATTCCGGCGTTGGAGAATAGCAGTGGTCGAGATTACAGCACTCCTAATATTTCAAGCTTTTGTGAAAATTTTCGGTACTTACCTTCTATTGATTCCAAAACCGGCAATTTTATTGAAATCTCACATTAACCACCATCACAAATTGTTATTCAGATAGCAAAATTAATTACGATTAATATATGTAAATAAAACTCGATCAAAAATGATGCAAAAAAACCTTTTCACGCCAACAATTTCTTCAACTCCAATTTTGTACGCAAATTTTTATTTTACAGTATTCAGGTTGGTCTTATATTATTTGTCTGTGAAAAAGGAACATGAAAAAATGTTTTCCGGTGGATTGTGCTCATAACAGACAAAATAGAGGGATGTTCAAGATTAGGAAAGGGTCGAAACTTGGGGCACCTTACCCTTATTGGAAACTTTCTCAACTCTGATTCTTCAAATTTTTTGCTACTTCATATTTTTCAAAAAAAATTTTAGCTCTAAAATTTTTTCCCATAATTGAGGAATTTTTCACAATATTTTTTTTCAACTTCGAAATTTTTCGAATTGAGAATTCCTTGCGGTTTTTCCAAATTTGAATTTTAAAAAAATTTCAGTTCTATGTTTTTCAAAATTTATTTCAATTCGGTGATTAGAAGAAATTTATAAAAAAATGATGAAAATATATAATTAAAAAAAATTAAAAGTCGAAGTTGAAAATATTTTTAAATTGGATAGGGAACTAAAGCGTGACGTCAAAAAAATGTTGTTGTTATTGGCTCTAGTTTGTAGACAGTCTCATTTGGTCCCAACCAAAAATATTTTACATTGGATCAAATGAGAAAATTCAAATTTTCGGATTCAAATTTTTTAAAATTTAACGCAGGAATAATGTTGAAAAAATAGTACATATGTTAAAGAGGAATGTTTCTTCTCTAACATATTCATGTTTCGAAAAAATCGCAGCGTTGAATATGGAGAAAATTGAACTTGAAAATTTTCAATTTCTCATTTGATCCAATGGGAAGCCATTTTCAGTTGGGACCAAATGAGATTGTTTACTTACGCACACACTCGCGGCGTTTACTCAGTTTTCACGCACACAAACGTCCGCTTCAGTTCCCTATACAATTTAAAAAAATTGGAATTACAGAAATTGAAAAAATTTAGAGTGAATATAATTTTTTTAAAAAATGGTGCGAGAAATTGAAAAAATTTGAACGCATCAGAATACATTTCGACTTGAATAGTCCAAATCCCATTTTTGGCAAAATTAATTAGGAGCTAGTGTTTTCGTAAAGTGAACGAACGAACGTTCGGCAATAAATCAAAGCAAAATAGGTATAGGCGTTTTACATAACTTTAACTTATCAATACGCGGTTCTCATTACCACTTTATAAATCATATTAGTCGGACGTCGATTTACCTCTATATCTGCGTAAGAAATTGTGGCCGAGCAATTTGCATTCGCGATGTTATTGCGGCTTTTCGCGAACGCTCACAAAGATTTATACTTGTTTCGTGTAAATTGATAATACATCACTAGGCGTATAATTTCAAACAGTTTAATTAATTTCTAAACATATATAGAGTATGTGTGTTTGCTGGTATGAAAAAACCATGCATACGTAATTTGTATCCCTTTTTTTTCGACCCGTAATCGAAAATTTTTATCTTTTATCTCGGTTCTCTGCAGCAAACGCAGATCTAACAACTGCCCTACCATATCCATTGTTCTTGGGCCCGAAAAAAAAACTGATACAATCGGTACCAATAACTTATAACGAAGTATCCTCTTTAAACCCTACGACAAGTTTGGCTGCTGTAACAAGAGAGAGTGGAGTATAAAAGCTCAACAATTTATATTCGTATTTAAATATAAACATTCGTTAGTGCTTCTGGTGGTAATTTATGCGTACGTAAACCGCCACTCTGTACAAAAAAAAAACACAAAAAAACAATGAGATACCTTAGCAACATGTTTTTATCCTGAAAATACTCGTCGAGCGTTCGGCTTAGGAAAAATTATGTGATTCGTTGAGGTTAATAAAATTGGCAAAGTTTTATTCGTGTTTTTCCACGCCGAAAGAAAACTTTTAATAGTGTTTTCCATTTGGGCTGCCAACGTATAGGCAGATAGAGTTTCGAGTGGATTTTTTTTTTACGTGCTGTTAAATCATTCATATGCGAGCGAGTGTTCGATCGTTCGCCGTTTTTTTCAGGGTATTATTTTTGACGAAGAATACACGAAATATCGTGTTACCAGTGCTAGAAATTTAATGAAGTACAATAAGGCTTCGTATACGGTGTTGAAATGAATTAGGTTTTTCAATAATAATTATATCGTTGTCTGGAAAAGGCTTCCTTGAATGTGACGACGAGAATGCGTATGGGATGGGTAGAATAAGGTAGCATGAAAAATTCACGTTCACCCTATTTTCAAAGTGATTTTCCAAGACGAAGACTTACTCGTTGATTAAGGGTTGATGTGTGAATGTTGATTGTATTCAGGTTTGTTCCCTTCGTTGTGGGTGCCTTATCCTACTAAATTACCGTATATTGGATTAAAATCACCTAATTAATACGGGTCAGCTTGTTTTTTGGCGGAAATGTCCTTGTTGAAAAATTTAGTGAATTAGGCCAAATATCGAATTGACTTTTTTCACTATTTTATTTACTGGTAGATTTTTTTGAACTTTATACTTCTTTCTCCCATTCAATTCGTAGTTGGTACGAAATTTTCTGAAGAAAAATTGAGATTTAAGATTTCTAAAAGTACATCGAAAACCGAGATCTGATGGACCGATTCTTGAAAATTTTTGAATCCGGCTCTGGAGATGCGATTCTATGAAAATGACGAATCGGACTCTTTTTCTGCGATTCTTTTTTTCCATGTAGATAATAAAGGGCCTGCGAAATGATAGGTAGAAGCTCTGTCATCAAGTATTTTCGGGCCCACCTAAACAATTTGACAAAATTGCTCAGCAATGATACACTGGAATTTAAAAAAAAAACGAAAAAATGTACCACACGAATGGAAATTGTATTTTCGATAACTAATGAGTAGGTATTTAGACTCACGAACGAATTCGTTAGTAAGAATTTCGGAAGAATCTTTCTCATTTTTTTGAAGAACATGGATCATAAAAACGGTGTGTACTCTCTTAATTTGAATCAGTCTAAAACTGAAGATTGACTGATTGAAATCGACAAAATTGAGTCACTGGATTGGCAGTGAAATTCTACTGATTCTACTGTTAATCTGTGAGACTGCCAATCAGTGAAAAATTACTGATTCAATTAGTGAATTTTCATTTTTGAATCGATCATTTTTTTTAACAACTGAAATGAATCAGTAAAAATTTCAATTTACTGATTGAATCAGTAATTAATTACCAGAGTGTCTAACAAGTCCTTCCGGTCCTTATATTGGCTGAAGCAAAGTGGTATAGATAAAACAAGTGTATGCACTCGCATAAGCCGCCGTGTTCTAGCCGTGGCGCTAAAGTTGGCTTCACATGATTTATCCCGCTAACAGCGCTGCTGTCGCGGAGGATTCAAAACTACATTATTTTAAATAAGAGAATATGCTTTTTTGAATACGTTTCAATTATTGACTCGATATGGAAGAAATTTTTTCAGTATTGTTGGATCAGGTCTTGTGTAAAATTCAACATGCTTTCTGATGGTGTATTCATTTTTTCATTTCGCTCAATAGTTTTTTTTATAAATTGAGAGCAATGGAGAAAAAAACTGAACATGCTACCCATTTATTGAAAACTGAGTGAGGAAAATTAATCATAAGGGGAAAAAAGTAATTTGAGAAATTATCAATTATCACAATTAAGTAAATACACCTAAAAAAAGTAATTTGCATGCAAACACTGAAAGCAAACCACCGACAATTGAAAATACCAATGAAAAATGTAGAACAATATTCATAGGAAAAATTATAAACCTGCTGTGACAAACGAGAACAACGACGAATGGAATTATAAGTAATATTTTTATTTTCCAATTTTTTTTCCTTGTTTTTTTTGAAAGATAGAATCCTTTGTTTTTTTTTCTTCTGATTGTTCTTGGTTTCTCTACACTTCGTACACGTTATCATTCTACTGCTATTCACTAGTCCCAGACATTCTTTTCGATCTCTATAAATATTCACAAGAATCACATTAAAACATAGCCATACATCACCAGAATAAGTGCATTGCATTAGTCGACTTACAATATGGGGGTGATGGTGGCACAAGGTTTGAAGGAATCAAAAAAAACGATGAACTTTGGAACATCTTGGATATGGTGTATAGATTGAAGTTTGGTTTTACTTTGAACTGGACCTACGAATATCTAAATATCACAAAAAATAATACTCAGTTGAACAATTCATTTTTAGGTTTAAAAACAAGATGAAAAGTTGAAAGAGATACTCACTTCAACTTTATATTCTGGAGGATTATTGACCAACTTATTGTATAAAACAATTTTTTTTCAATAGCATAACCTTTTCCAAATTTCAAAAAATACATATGTCATCTTCACGAATATACATAGAAGACCAGCGACTTGGAAGCACATTCGATAAATTCTCTATTTGAGCTTTGAATGAAGTTGTATCATTAGGTAATGAACTCTGAAAGAAATCAACATAATTGTAGAATGAAATTTCAATAATATTACAGCTGCCATTTATGTAAGTAAGGTTATGTACCTCATTATCGCCAAGATGTTCATGTTCAATGGTATGAGAAATGGAAATATTTGGAAAGGATTCTGATTCAGTCGTCTTACTTCTCTTTATCACTGAAACTGCATTAGGATCCCTCTTTTTGGGCGACTTCCTTTTATGCTTTGTTTTTGTCAAATATTTCGGACATTCTGGGAAAATGGAAGGAACTGCCCCTTCAACCAACTTTGCCTTTTCCCGAGGGATAGAAATAATTTGCCCTGCAATTGTCGTTTTGAATGTGGTTTCGATCTCCTCTGGATGAAAATGTTTTTCCCACACGGCATCTTTCTCTGCCACTAGAACACGGTCTGCTCTGGGAATGTTTTTTTTTTTTCATTTTGAATAAAGATCTGGATCCTGAAATTTATCAAAAATGAAGCGCAAAGTTTGCAGTTGAAAGTGTATCTGTATACATTGAAACTCAATACTTACTTTTGGAACTCTAAGGGAACGACATTTCGGCCCATTTCTATACTCACTGTTACAGTTTGGAACACAACATGAAGGCATAATATGCACATTAAGACACAAATTTGATATTTTAAAATAAAAACATTGAAATAACGAAATTTAATCAGAAGTTATTTGATTGTTTTTATCACGATTATCAATATAAAAGCTGTAGTTTTATCTAGATTTTGAATCCTCTTTGACAGCAGCGCTGTAAGCGGGATAAATTAGGAGTAGCCATGTTTTGCGCCAAGGCCATTTCGGAGTGAGTACACTTGTTTTATCTATACCACTTTGGGCTGAAGGGTCCTTCTGGTCCTACCGAAGTCCTCATATTGAGTAAAAAGTCCTTCCCGTTTCAAATTTTGAGACTCACCAGTCAAAAGCTAAAATAAATCACTAATATTTGAAATGTAGCTAGTGGCAACTTTGTGTGAGATGATGAAAGATGATATGGGTGCCTGAAAAAAGTTCAGGTTTTGAATGCTCTTTTCTCCAAAAAATTTCGCCCTCGCTTTGCTCGGGCTCAGTAAATTTACACAATTTTATTTTCAAAATAATGGTATGAAACTTCTTCCCTTCCCAGCCTAGGCAATTAATATTTTCAAGTGAAAAAATTGTCCTTCTCACTTATCAAAGGAGGTAACGATCTCGATTGCAATTTTCAAAAATGTTTTGATTTTTTGGAAGGAAATCAGGAACGGGTCCATAGATATTGTTTTTTTTGAAAGTCCAAACAAAACACGGAAAAAAGCACAAATTTTACCTAATGAAGAAATTTATAGATTCTGGATGCCCTTTTTTTCAAAAATTTTCGCTTTCGCTTCGCTTAGGCTCAGTGAATTTACTTTTTTTTTCGAAATCATGGTAAAAACTCTTCTCTTCCATCTTAAACAATGAAATATTTTGAAACAGAAAAAAATTGTCCTCCTAAAATGAGCTTGATTTTTTTGGTGGGGGGGGGGGGGGGAATATAATATTAATTTTGAAAAGGTCATGCTGAAAGTCCTTCCAAGGTCCTCTTTCTAAAGTCCTTCTTTTGGGGTTTGAGATTTTGTTAGACACCCTAATTACTGATTCATTTCAGTAGTTGAGAAAAAATTACTGATTCAAAAATGAAAATTCAAATTAAGAGAGTATGAAGTAAGATGGGTGTCAACTGCAGCAGTCTCTTGATTCTGAAGACTTAGTAAGTATTAAGTATCCAGTGAGGCACGCGATACACCGCGTAACAATGGCGAGGGAGATGAGAAGATACATGTTAATGCACATATGGTACATGTTACCTATCGAATTAAATGCCGGAGGAGTTGTAAAGAAAAAAAATTTATAATAACGGTTGAAATTGTAAAAACCTTTAAGTGATGTAAAATAGGTTATAAATGTCAACGACGATGTCTGTTAGTTGTTGCTTTTGTGCTCCCTCGCCACTAAAATGTCGTAAAAAATATCCACGAACATATACAATGTCGTCGGTTCGACTTCTTCCTGTCATTACCGCGTATAACTCGTAATTTTAACCTGCAGAGGGTTGCTCCGCTCTGTCGAGTGATAATTTACCTAAAATACAAACCAACTTCGTGTACCGTGTGTACATGAAGAAAAAAATAGGTACGTACCCGTATCTAAAATTAGGATTTATACACGTATTTTCGACTCGTCGTTCGCGAATTTTCAACCAACCTCTGTATACCATATTCCATTCTAACGTATAAACATTTTATATTCTCAAGCGACCCTATTCAAACTTTTTTCGCGAAATATGAGAAAAATCTCGACTTTCGAGTCTCTCCGGTACGATGAAATACTGCTACCGTGAAATACCCGATAATCGAGTTGTTTTTCAATGTTTCTAACGACTTGACTGATTGCTGTTGATTCATTCGAAACTCGAAAGTGCATTCAATTCTACAGCTTTGATCAAAAATTAGTTTTGCTTCTGAGTTCATGTTATGTATAGAGCTGCGAAAGATCTATTATGTAAAGTTCCTGTACGAACCATTTATTAGTTTCCTAGCCAATGAAGGTTTCTTTTTGTTGCAATTCATTGGAGATTCTAATACTATTTCACTCTTCTGATGAAAACACATTTTTTATCTTTCTCAATAGACGCTATTAAATTTTATGCAAGAAGTTATCTTTCTAGCCATTTTGACGACAGATCCAGGAGAACTTTTCGTTTTAACAGTTGAGCTTTGTGCAATAGAACTCCTGGCAATGGGATTTTCAGAGCGGTTTCGTGAATAGAACTTCGGACGGTGGGATTTTTGACAATCAAAAGACTTTCAGGGTCTACTTTTTTTTGAATTGAAAATTCAAAGTTCTGCAACGACAGCTTATTGAATCATTCTTCGGTGTTTTGATCCATTTCAATATTATGATTATGTTGTCGTCATCGTCAACAGTAGGTAAAGCAGTTCCCAATTAGTCAAATTTTGTGGTGGAAGAAGGGTCGTTAATCGTTTGATCCCTAAAATATTTCCTCTTATTGCCCTATTTCCTCTCTTTCATGATTGATTTCTTTAATGCTTTTTTCCCTTCAAGAAACAGACTTTGAAGCGAGACTTTAGATTAATTTGCTTTCCTTCCAATGATTCGCCGACAGAATTTTTCCGGGGTACCTTCACACTTCTCTCCCTCCATGGTGTCTACTGGCATGCAAAACATGAAAATAGCATGAATTTCGGTTTAGTAGCATGAATTTTGATAATTTTACTACGAAAAACATGATTGAATTTTTAACTTTTCCGTTTTGAATTATTCTATCAAAAGATTGCTTTTAAATGATTTTTTCAACTTGAATTTTTTATTTGGAAAATTCCGCCCTCGCTTCGCTTGGGCAGGGCTTCTACTTTATTTTTCTTTGAAATAACATTATTCGACTTCTTCATTCAAAATCTCACAGTTTTGATTTTTCTATCTGAAATTACAACTATAGTTGCCTTCATGTCTGCCTCCCTTTTGGGTAAGGCCAAATTCTTCAATTTTGTTGAAAATTAATAAATTTTGTGCCTACCTACCTAAAACATTTTCGGGTAATATAATATTCATGCTCAGCTCTTTTTTTGTGTGTACCTATTTGATATTTCGATTTTCAAACATTTTTGTTCTGATTTTGCTAGAGCCAAATTATTTTGAGGAAAATGTCTGCAAGTTTAAATGGTCCTGCTAAAATCCTGACTGTTGATTTTGAGAATTTTTTAGACACCTTGTATGTTTTTATTTTGCTCGTTTTATATTATTTTCTACCTGCTAATAAGTAACATCTCATCAAAATAAAACTGCTAGAAAAGTGCTTGAAATTTCCTTTATAACGAGTATACGCGGGGGGGGGGGGGGACTTTTTGGGAAAATTTGAAGCATGAAAAATTGAATAAAAATTGCATGAAAAACATGAAAGTAGCATGAATTTTCATTTTCCAGATCCAGTAGACACTATGCCTCTCCCTTGTTCGAAAACAAATGCACAACCCAAGTTATCGAGGTATGATACCGACTTGAAGAAAGTTCCATCTTTATCTCTGACATTTTTTTCAATTTCGTGATCGACCACAGTTCTTTGTAAAACTAAAAATATCCCCACTAAGGGGAGCTGTATCTGAAGCTGACAGCTTTTGCAATTTATTTTCATTTTCGGCTCTATCATGATTCTCAGTGCTCTCTCATTTTGAATCAGTGAAATGTCACTGATAGTCAGAATTGCAGCACAGGAAAGATCAATGAAATTCTTTGATTTTCAGCAAATTTCAGAAATGTTACTGACTTTTCAGTGAATTTTCACTGATTTTCCAACAATTTTTTTCACTGTTTGCTTTCAGTAAAAATTTTTCACTGAATTATTACTGTGCTGTAAATCTGACTGTTTTTCAGTGATTTTCGATAATTTTCTCTGATTTATAAATGAGAGAGTGATTGAAGAATATTCTGTCTGTAATTTATATTGGAGGACATACTCCTAGTGATGGCATAATGCGCGCATTTGCGCGCAAATGCGCACACAAATGAAAAATTATGCCTGAAATATGTATAGGAGACCCATACATTGAAAACTAAGCTCACACATTCTTTCTATCTCAGTTTTTTACCCCCCAAAAAAATATTTAAGTTTTGCATTAAAAAAACAATAAAGTCTATATTTTTGAGACATAAAAAATCGAATACGAATGTAAGTAATTAAGTATAAACTATTTTATCATTTATTGATCTTCAATAATCTACTCCAGTCTCATCGATACTTTCCAAATCTGATTCTGTATCTGTATGGTCGTCATAAGAAGGAGAATCAATATCGGAATCTTCAATTTCACTAGAATTCGAACTTGCCAAGCTTTCTTCAGATTCGGATTCCGTTCGTTTACGTTTACGCGTACTTAATGAAGTCGGACTCGGAGTTATAATTGGCAGCGCTTGACCCTCATCTCGAATTGAGTTTGGTTGTGGATGCAGGTCACCTGGTTTAAAATTTCAAAAAATTAATACTTGGTCACTGAAGAAAAAAAGAAACACTCAAGATTTCATGCACAATAGCACAAACGTTCACAAAAAGCAATCTAAAATCTACTAAATATAGAAATGACTTCTTAGTTTTTACTTCTGTTTTCATTTTCGGGACAATTCTTCTTTAAACTACTCATCCTTTTTAGTTTCCAGTTGTGACTTATATATGTAACCTTGGGGAATAAAAAGTATTTTTGCAAATAAAATAAGTAGATACTTTTGTCAAATATCTAGGAGATGAAGAATGATATTGAAAACTGAAATAGAATTTAAAGTTACATTCCAACTTCTAAGCTGCTCTAATGTTTAAATTGCAATACAAGTGTAATGAATATAATTCGCAATTACCTAAGTAAACTAGTACAACTTACTACAATTTTGCATGCAAAATGATAATATCAATGAGTATTGACTTATGATTTCGAGACTTAAGTTATAAAAACGTGAATCAGTAAGTTGAAATTTTAATTTGTACTCCAGTAATTACCTTCGAAGCTCTTCCGGTGGTTAACCAGTTTCTGCGTTTGGAATGAATGAACGAAAATGTAGAAAAGGATCTCTCCGTTGCCGCACTTGTCACTGGCGCTGTCAATATTTTTGAAGCTATTTTCGCTAGCTTAGTATGGCCGCAAAATCCAGTCCACCAGGACTTGATATTCAGATTTACGTTATAGACTCCTTTCCATAAAAAATTGTGTTTAAAACCACCAGTTTGAGTCCGATAATGCGCCAAATCTTCCATTATGCTCTCGTACTTTGCTGAGAAAAACGACAAGAATTCTTACTAAAGATTCTGAATTTATTATTAAAATAAGAAAGTTCATCTTACCAGTATTATTTAATTTATCTAGTTCTTCCGCTAATGTGCTAATGAAAGCAATACCATCAACGATTTCATCTTCATTTAACGACTTGCCCTTATCAGCTGGGTTGAGCAGTACTGCGGCGTAATGAATAGGCTTTATAATAGCTGATTTACGATCCACGAACACTTTTTTTAAAACTGAAATTGGATCTATAATATCCGGTTTCTTCACTTCGGTAGCCTCGACTACTTTTTCGTTATTTTTTTCTCTTGATTTGACTGTACCTTTAGCTCCCTTTCTTTTCGTCGGATTGGCAGGTTTTTTCGATGTAGTACAATTACTTGACCCGGAAGCTTCGTTGAAATTGTTATCTGCATCGTTAATTGTATCATCAGTTTTGGAATCAGTCGGACTCGGAACAAACATAGGTGGTGGATTCGTATTGTTTAACACATCGAAGAAAAGTGTTTGGAGCACATCCAGTTCATCTCTTATTGTATGAATATACAATTTATCACCCTCTATTTTTGTAATTAATTTACAAATGGGCGAAAAGAGTTCACATACATATTTTATATTAGCCCAAAACTTATCATCTTGTATTACTTTTTTCAACGATACTTTGAACATCGTAGCTTTTGGATTTATTACAAGTGATTGCAATTCAAATTGAGCATTGATAATCGACCTCAGGCTTTTCTCCATCGTACACCATCTCGTCTTAACATATAACTGGAGTCTCTTTTTCATTAACGAATTCAAGATTTGACTACCTCGGATGTGAGTAACGATATCGTTAGTCAACGTAATTAGTTTATCAACACAATCGACTTTTAAAATATCTTGGCATAAAAGGTTCAACGTATGTGCAATGCATCTGAGAGGAACGATATGAGGATATGTTACCTTTATATTTTCGAGTGCTTTTTGGAAATTAGCCGCATTATCGCCAATAAGTGTTGTAAATTTAGCCGGTCCATGCTCTTCCAATACTTCGACTATTTGCTTTTCAATGTATTCTGCGGTATGTCGTTCTGACCCAGTGGATAAAAATTTAACGAACACAGGTTCAGGAGCATTGATAATAAAATTCATAATCGCTTCATTACGAAAGTTGGACCATCCATCACACTGCATATGTAAATCCGGTTCACTGCCCAATTTTTGATTGACTTCGGCTTTGGTTTCTTCATAAAATTCGTCGACATATTTATTTGCAATCATTCTTCTGTTTGGTAGATCAAATGAAGGACGCAATCTAGCAAAAAAATTTTTCCACAGTTCGTGCTCGAATATATTAAACGCACAACCGGTTACCAATATAGCTTCCGACATCATTTTCCTTAAAACATTCTGTAAAAACAAAATTATGTTTAGTTGAATTCCAGAAATAAAAAATTGATTATATTGGGATGAAATTTAGGTTCTTATATTTTCTTCTTCTGACATAGAGTCTACAAATTTTGACATAATAGGATTGTCAATGGATGAATGTATTGTAGAATTTGTAGAAGGTAACCCAAGCTCTGTATTCGGTATCGGCGCGTTCACATTGGTAATGTTACTGCTCCCCACGTTCTCATCATTTTGTAATATGATTTGTCTTGCTTTCTCCAATTCCTTTTCTACCATCAGCGGCAACTTGAAAGTTTTCGAAAATTGCTCCAATTGTCCTTTTAATTTCAGCTTAGTGTCACGTGGGATTTTGTTGCATTGGTTAATGAGATGCTTAGCTTGCCTTGTCGCATGTTTTTTATACTTCGCAGAACAGAAATTACATTTCTGCAAAGTTATTTCCTTTCCTTTTACAGTCGTTTTGAAATCGGAGAAATGTGCCCAAGCAGGGGATTTTGGCTTAACACTGCCACTAGAGGATGGATTAGAATTCATTTTTTAATTTATCAATTATTATCACTGACACAAAATCGAAAATCATTTAAAGCACGACTCGAATAATTATTATAACTAAAAAACGAGGTAAATTATATTACGATTATACGATTACAAATTGTGTTTCGCGTTATCACACAAATCACTTTTTTAAATCTCTTCATAGGCATTCTACATCGAAAATCCTACAACACTATTGATCAGTGTTACCAGACGAGTGTTTAGAGATATCACTCGACTTTTTTCAATGAGGGAATTTCTCACTTTTGGGCATGCGCGCAAATGCTCACTGCGCAAATGCGCCGTGCCATCACTACATACTCCTCATGCAGCTAGACAAGCCTGAAGAATTTGCAGTCCCCATTTCAACAGATCTAAATTTCCTCTACAAAGGAAACAAAAATTGTTTATACTTACCTATTATGATTTCAATACCTTCTCGTATGAAAAGAGTGTCATTATTTAGTTTGGACTATGCAGTGCCGTCGGAAGCTCTTTTTTTGGGAGGGTGCAAAGTGAGTACAAAGACTTAGAATAACAGAAGGATTTTCGAAGGAGGGGGGAAAAAGGAACATTTCTTTGCACTGTTGACCCAAATAATTCATATAATTGTGATTTTGTTCATGTTCGAGCGAAGCGAGGGCGAAGTTTTGAAAAAATTGATTTTTTAATGCCTAAAAAATACCTTTTTTCATGGTTCCATCCTTCGAAAACCTCTATCTGAAGCAAGGGGGGGGTGCAAATAATACTTTGCACCCCTTCCAGAATTTTGGGAGAGTGCAATGCACCCCTTGTTATCCCGCTTTCCGATGCCATTGGGGCTAGGTACTTCACTTACTGCATAATCAATTATTTTCATACAATCCAAATAGGTAATATCGACAGAATTGTAAATTAAGAACTTCATTTTTAAACAATAAGTATGCATATAATCGTAAAGTTAAGAAAATTTTCCCAGAAATATGTTTGAAAACTAAAAAGGAAATAAGAAGTGTAATGATACCTATACATAGTCAATGTACTTGAAATTTTTTTAACATGTATACGTGTTACGTGTTAGATTGAGACAGATGAAGAAAAAATGGAGTTGTGTTGAATGAAGCACTCCTGCTCGAGTGTTTCTAGTTTTCAGTTTTTAATTCTATACATTTTTATAACAAATTGTAAATCTTCCTTGAAACTGGTGAAAACAAATAGAACCATCGGGTAAAAGGGGAAATTTCTCTTTCCTGTTTTTTGAAGTGACTTTCTAACCAAAGTAGTGAGATTCTAGCCCAATTGGCGTGTTTTGAAGAGTCTAATTCGTTATAAATGTATTATTTATCGACCTTCTTGAAACTTAAAATATTACATCGTTGAATCGTTTGAATTAAACTTCGACGGGAGAATCGGTTAATTTGAAACGAAGACCTCTGTTGGGCTGGCTGGGAATTTCGAAAAGTTATCAAACGAAAATTGAATATACCTAAAGCGATTTGCATTTATTCGGGTTTAAATTCGACTTTATTAGTGTTATTCGTCTGTTAGTTGAAATGAAATTGGTTGTGAAGTTCTTTAAATACGTTATTGTTGAATAAAAGCGAAATTTTAGCGTACTTTTTAATGTCGGGAAATTGCGTTATAAATAACCGAGTCGAAAAGTTCTGTACTTCTTTTTTTTCCGCCGGTCGCGAACGTAGAGAGGAAGGAAAAAGAAAGGAAATTCGGTTAAAGTTATAATAAAGTTGATGACTAAAAGGGAAATAAGAAAAGAATGAGTAACAAATGAGTATCTACTATACAAAAGAAACTATATACAGTGAGGGTTCAGTTTAGACACGTTGGTATATACGAATCTCTCTTTCGGTCTCTCTCTAGCTCCGGTGCGGCGTGTCCCTGTGGAAAGAACAAAACAAATTATCATTGCTCGAGTTAAGAAGTTTTATTTCTTCAGCCGTTACGTATATATCAAATAAAAGAGACAAAATGTGGTCTATTTCGTCGACCGAGTAACTCTTTTTATGTGCTCGGATGCTTCGAGCTCGAACGCCCAAAAAATCAAGCATTTCGTGATTAAAAAACTTGCTGTTGCGACTTGATTTGGTCTGCGTTTTTCTTCTCGCCTCGGATGCTGTTGAATTATATTCGTATTTCAACATATCTACGAAGTGTAATAACAGCAGCGAAAACAACGATTCAATTACACCGTCGCGTCGCAAAAGATGGCGGGTGGAAGATATTTTGTGTACACTTTTACACGACGACGACTACGACATGGCGTAACACCGCAGAGGGGCCAATTAATTCGAGCCATCGATGCGGTTAACAATCAAAAGCAAATTAATAACTTGTTTAAAACTTATACACAAGCAGAATTACAATTACAAATAAATTTCCTCCTCGTTCGGTCTTTAATTATAGTTTAAAATCCGCAATTCCTCTAATTTTATTTCCGTTTCAAATTCGCGCAGTTATAACGACGTATCCAAGAAAACTTTTGCAACATGTTTATGTCCCATATCGCTCTTCAGTCTTCGCCTTTCCCCTTTGCTGGGAAAATTTCGCGCGATTTTTGCGCTAATTTCCGGCTATGAGATTCGTTTAACCGAACTTGATTATCTTTTCGTTGCCTTTGCGGCGGCTGTTGCCTCTTTAGCGCCATCAGCGCAGATTTTAGCATATTCGGTGTCCTTATCTCGTCGTGTTCTTCTTACGTATGCATGCTCGAACGTTAATGGCTTTTAGCCGAGTCGAATATTAATCAGAATGTTGCTTATTCTTAATCTGTGTGTAGAAAGGTGCGTCCCTGTTTTGTAGTGGAAATTGTAAGATATGGGTGTAATATATGTACATTTCTCACTCTCAGGGGACCTGAAAAAGTGTATCGAGAATTTTCACCGTATTTCACGCTTTGAAGTTGGGTACCTAGTACCTAAGCATTTGTTGAAAAAATCAAATGAAATGGTTCGCGCTTCAAAAAGAATTTGCAGAATAAAGTTTCAAGTTGGAAATGTTCGAAAAAATGGGCGCTTCAAGGTCGAATGTGAAGTTTCCTTGCCCAATTTTTTGTTATATTTACGTATCTCGACTCAAATTTCAATTTCTAATTTTACTCTTCTGAAGTAGAAAAATACATTCAAAAACTGTAAATATGTACTTAGTTGCGAGTAATATTTCACTACTCTCTCATTCCGAATCAGTGAAAAGTCAATGACCAACAGTCAAAATTGCAGCACAGGAAAAATTAGAAAAATTTACTGATTTTCAGAGATCTTTCACTGATTATTAAAAGAATTTCACAGATTTTTCAGTAAATTTCATAAATATTGAGTTTTTAGTGAATTTTCACTGATTTCCAGTGATTGCTTTCACTGAATTGGTTTCAGTTGAAAAATTTTCACTGATTCATTACTGTGCTGCAATTCTAACGGTTTTTCAGTGTTTTTTGATAAATTTCACTGATTCAAAAATGAGAGTAATAATGATGGTTGCAGATAATAGTCCTCTATTCATTGCTAAGGAAATCGCAATCCGTAGGGCTGTCAAATATCGGAAAAATCAAGTATCGATACATATCGATACTTTGACGTGATTTATCGATACATATCGATATGTTTCGATACTTTTAGAGGTATTTTTTTCCCTCTTGAAAAGACAACAAAGACATTTGTCCTATTCGAAAACGAGTTTAATTACTAATTAGAAATGAGAAACGAATATATTACGAAATTACAACGAAACGAATACAAAACTGAATACGATTTAGTCCAAACTATTCATGTTTTTATTAATGAAGGTCATTTTGTCGACTTTTTCAACCGCGAGACAACTGCGTCCCGGGGTTACAATATCACCGGCAGTTGAAAACGTGCTTTCTGATGGTACAGAGGTGGCTGGAACTCCTAAATACTTCCTAGCAATCGATTTTAGGTATTTGCTGGGGTGTGACTGCCAATACATCAACGGACAGCCTGTCAACGGTATCAATTTTTCGGCGGCATAATCATTGATTAGGATAGTTGCCCGGGCAGTGGTATTTTCAATTAATTTGGTTTTTTAATGAGATACAACTGAAGAATTCTGTTTTGGCAAATTACATCCTTTACTCAACAGTTTGAACAATCCTACAAATCATAACATCGAAAACCATAAAATAGATATATACTCAATACCGGAATACAAAATAACTGATTATTCATAATAATTTGTTGTTACCTTTTACTCGAGATTTAGAACCAGAAGAATTCAAATCAGTTTGATTCGATACTGATTCACGATGTTCAGCTTGTTTCGCTTGTTCCAGTGCTAATTGGTCCTCTTTCACCATCCTATCATTCTCATTGAGAGAAAGATGAAAATATTTCAGTGTGGTATGTTAAAAACCGTTCATAGAAGTTTCTCAATTCCGATCTCGATAAAACTGCCACAAAAAAATCAAAATTGTGTTATGTATTCCCTTAATTTAAATCAGTCAAAAACTGAAGATTGACTGATTGAAATAGACAGAATTGATTCACTGATTGGCACTGAAATTCCACTGAATCCACTGTTAATCAGTGAAATTTGACTGCCAATCAGTGAAAAATTACAGATTCAATCAGTGAATTTTCATTTTTGAATCAGTTAGGTATTTTTTCTTCCTCAACTACTGAAATTTTTACTAATTCATTTCAGTGGTTGAGGAAAAAATAACTGATTCAAAAATGAAAATTCACAAATTGAATCGGTAAATTTTTCGTTGATTCAAATTAACAACGTGAAGGGGATAGCCGAAAACGAATAAGCAATCAATTGTTCGAAAGAACCAAAAAAGTCACATGAATTCGACCATACGAGCTTTTTAGAAATTCATTAAAATGTATGAGTAGGTACTGTAATCGAAAAAAAGAAAGTTGAATTATGAAAAGCATCTGAAAAATAGTACCTTCTTTTAAACATGTGAAAGTTTTAAAACGAGCAGAATTTTCCTTTCAAATCTCTACTCAACAATAAATCAAAACACGAGTGTATCAGATTTATTCAGATGATTTCGAGCTTCGTTTGGCGGTATGATTTCCAGATTTACCATACGTAATACTTCGGGGTTTTCTTGATAAAAGGTACACTGAATTTTTCTATAGGATTTTTCGTATATCACATTGAACCAAGAAAATTAAGGTTTAGAATCATGAAAAGAATGTTCTATTCCAAGAGAAACAGGACGTCTGAAAAAAAAAAGTTCTTTAACACGATGTCTGCTGATCGTAAAACTTGTGAAAAAGCCATGAAATTTTAAAAACACGGCGACTCCTGGCAAGAAAAACAACCGAAACCAGAAAATAGCAAGAATTTTAATGATTTTCCCTCATAAAACAAGAATTTTCAACTTTTTTTCATGGAAAAATTGAAAAAGGGGTTGAAACAAAAAAATTGCATAAAAATGGCAAAAAAATCCAGAAAATAGCAAAAATTCTCATTTTTCTGATCCGGTAGACACCGTGAAAAAATAAATCATGAAAGTAATAAAAATCATGAAATTCAAAGAACTATAAATTTTAATTGATTCACGGTTTTATTTTCATGCTATTCTTGAAAATTTGTAAATGCATTTATTTTTTGCAATCCTCGTCGTGGTAGTTTTTCTGAAAATAGGGACTATGAAAAAAGTCACGAAAATTTGAAAGGCTAATTCAGTGGACCTAAACTCCTTCATGCCCCACAACCAATGTTGAATTTTTCAAACCAGACTTCGAATCTTATTCATCGATTATTTTTTGTTTTTGAATTCTATTCGTCATATCACAACTCACAACCCTGCCTTCATCCTTGTACTGAAAAAGTTAGCTTATGCAGTCGGCTTCACCACGTTGCAGTTTATTCGTTTGACTGGACAGTGGGTCTAATTCGCGGTGTCAAATTGATGATTAATAAACCAAGGTTTTTATCGGAGTTAGCAAAGCAACGTAAAATTTTTTAATAGGTGCTTGAGCTGCACGGTCGAGCAGCCGGCGCGGCTGCACGAAATTAGATAATTTACATTTTGCTAAATAACTTTTCATCATTTATCATAGACACTGTTAATTGGTATTCATTTCGATGAAAGATAAGCATAAGCGAGCCGGAGAGAAAGAGAGGAGGTAAAAAAAAGTATACCTAGCGAACATTTGAAATTAGCCGCGTGAATTGAGATGTTAAGCAAAAGGGATACAAAACGATTTATCTTTCGGACTAATTACATACGCAAAATGGAAGGGTTATTTTCCCAAATGAAGACAAATCGTGCGAGATTTTTTTGCCATGTCATGGGTCTGATTGAATGGTCTTCTGTACCAGATCCTGTTGAAAAATAAAAATTTTACCAATAAAGAATAAAGCTCGCGTTGTTAACGAGTATAATTCGTATCATTCTTTCACTCGAAAGCTCATTGAACAAATATTTTCATTGTATAAAAACGTCAATGAACTCGTGATAACGCTTGTAGGTAAATTCTAAGTACTTTTTATCTCTCGAGCAAAATACAAGAAAAACTTTCGAGTTGCCAATTAAATGATGCAAAAGGGATAAAAACGAGAAAAATACAAATTGACGTCTTCACAGTGGTAGGTATTTCGATATCGATAAGACGAATAATTAAAAGCTTTTTTAATTGGTATCGTTTAAACAACTAGCTAAATTCAACTGTCACTGTGGAAATAATTAAAACAACTTGTCAACTGTATTCAATTTCCATCCTATTACATCGCTACTGGCAATCGCAAAGTTTTTCTTGTTGTTACGAAACACCCTAAATGAAAATGATGGCTGGAACATTCGCTCGTTCGAAATTCCGATATTTTTTATTCGTATGAATCGAACGTTCGTAATTTTAATCATGTAAACCGATCCATTTAATACGCGAATTAACGAAATACCTGCGTTATGGTTTCATATGAAATTTCAGTCGTGTTTTGCTGCCTTTTATGGTACATATTAATAATTTCCTATTTTCGTTTGTCTACCCGAAATCGGTTTGAAGGCGTCAATTTCGTTGGAATACGTTTTGAAATGTTTTACTTTGAAGTTAGTTGAAAATGTTGGAAGTTTTTTTTTGGAAATTCCAATTTGGGATATGCTCAAATTTATTTTTTTTCGAAAAATATCTAATTACATATTTTTCAATTGAGCATCTGAAATTGTGTTTTTGAGCAATTTTAGCTCAATAATTTTGATCAAAAATTTAATTTTATCAAGGGTTATTTTTGACGAAATCTGACAAGGGAGGTATCCCAGCTCGAAGTAAAATTTTGAGCCGAAATGAATATAAATCGAAAGTACATCATAAAAGAACCCCATATCTAAGGTTTCAGATGCTGGAGTTCATTTTTCGAATTTTGACGAATTTTGAAGATTTCAAAATCACTTCATCGCCTTGCTAAATATGAAAATTTAACCTAATCAGCAGAAAAAGTCGGAATTTAATATATACTCTATTTTCGATCTCTCGAATCGATTGGAAATGGGTTGGAAACGTTTTGGAGCCTCCAGAAAAATTGATCAATTTTCCAGTGCATAAGAAATGTCCATAAAAATGGTCCATATGAATTTTAGTACCTATAATCGAGGGTTACCCATATTGGTGACCTCTTTGATCGATTAAAACAGTTTCGAAATTCATAGCTACCGGTTCAAAGTCACCAACCCAAATAAATTTTTAAAAAAAGTTCACATGGACCATTTATGTGGGCTTTTCTTCAGTGTTAGAAAATTTCAAAATTTTCGAGAGGTTCCGAAACGTTTCCAAACCATTTCCAATTCGATTCGAGAGATCAAAATTTTAATATAATTTTCAGCATTTTTCGTTGATTAGATCAAATTTTCATATTTTGCTAAGCCATTAAGTAGTAATTTCAAAAATTTTAAAATGCACCAAAATTCGAGAAATGAACTTTAGCTCCTGTGGAATTTTGAATATGGGGTTTTTATGATGTACTTTCGATTTATTTTTGTTTCTGCTTGAAATTTTACTTCGAGTTTTCGAGTTGGGACACCCCCTTGTGAGGAAATTTTCACTCGGAAAATGGACAAAATAAATCCATCTGAGAAAGTAATCAGATGACCCAAGGTCAAAAACCTCTCTTGAAAAACGTATCTTTTACTTCGGAGTAATCTACTCGACATCTTGCGAATTTTCCTATGCTCCCTTTATCTTTCTAATCCTTTTCTCAGCAAAGTATCGTTTCTCGTTTCCAATTTCCATTAACTTATAGCTGGATTTAATTGATTCCAGAGCTTAATTTCACGTCACGAAAGACACTCCGGCGTCTAACACCGTGGTTGCTTCTCGTATACTTATTTTGTTTGTATTTTGTACGCTTTCTGTGACACGAGTCAGGTTAAAAATCTCGTACATTGATGGTTTAGGCACGTGATCGAGTTGTAGTTTCAAGAAATTATTTTATAACCGGAATCAAATTCAAATTTTACTATGATTTTTTCAGTAAAACATAAATGTTGATGAACTCGTGTAAATCGAAATCATTCTCAGATCGAATTTACGATCTTATTGAATAATATTCCGGATCGATTTTATTGACGTCGTTAAAGCACACGCATTCAGGTGTCAAGAAAGTTGCCAAAGGAGAGAGGATAAAAAAAGCGACGAGGTTTTTTTTTCTTCGTATATTGTTTCATCTAAAAGGAAGTCGTTCGTCAATGGTTATAATGTGAACCAGTTTTTAGCAATTCGAAGTATTAATTCGAAGAATTAAATGACCGAGTTTTTCAACGTAATTAATCGGTATCGTTTGAACAGGTTCAATGGGGAAGTGCATCTGTCTATTGTTTACAATTACGTAATAGTTATATCAATAGATACCTTTATTTTTTTCTCCTCTGTATCTCTAACCACAATCCATGTCACACATATCATATACCATATACCTACTGCCATAAATTTTCGAACTGTCGTCGCACATTTTATAGAAAAATATCTGCCAACGCCATAAATAGTCATTAAGAGAAAAAACTCGTAATTATTAATAGAGCAAAAAAAAGTTCATTGGCATAATCCAACTATATTAATGTTAATTTAACCATGTCAATTTAAATTAACGTTGAGATTTGCTCCTTTTATTTTTTTAAAATTCATTTCGTGTACAAATATTTTTTCTCTTCGTTGATGTTTAATTGCATTAAAGGCCACGATGTCAATTTTAATTATCAATCTGTCTGTTAGTCGGGCGGAAATTTCTTTATTGATGCATCCTACATGTTTTATTAGTTACGAATTATTCCTCGGTTCGTGTATTCGTAATATATATAGGTACTTTGGTACCTACGTTATAAATAAAAATTTCCCAGTCGACTTTACAACGCACAAAATACATAAGCAGATCTATAAATTAAAAATTTATATTTCACTTTTTCACTTAATGTATTTTTTGGATAAATTTTTATAAAGAATTAATTTGGTAATTTTTTCATACTTGATTTATCGTGTCGTATTAATCTTATAATTGAATATACAAAAAAACACTCCGGTCGTGGATTCTTTTTTAAATTCTCTGTATAATGGTGCTGTTTGTTGTGCGCTGTTTTGATTAAATTTACTCGTACTCGTATTATGGATTGTGTTATTTGTTCTTCTACGCTACAAATCATATTTAAATGGGGAAAATATCGTATTTAATTTTCTTGTAGTCTAAAGTACTCGTAAGGATTTCTATAAAGGTGTAATAGATAGTGACAGCATGTTGTAGTAATTTGTCTAATTCGGTGAATGTAGCTTAGAGTAGTCTAGAAAGCAGTAAAAAAAGGTAATGGGATGAAATTCTCCGATTTATTTTCTTATTTTATCGTAAAAAACAGAAAACTTGGGTGTATGTTTTGTGGTAGTGGAAAAACAGAAGGCGACAATTATATCATCTTATTAATTCCCTGAATTAATCAGAGTTTTTCAAATAAGCTCACAATTACAGATTTATGTGTACTTATAAAGTTGATTTTCCAAAAAACCCACTGAAAATTCGATATAATTCTCAGGTGTGGAGTGAAGATGATGTCTTTATTGGAAGGACACGTGATTATAGATTGGGTACTTACTTTTTTTCATGCAGACATTCCGGGATTGCGTCTTCACAAAACGCACTAGGTACATACTGTAGTGTCATAGCATTCAAGCGTACAATAAAGTGGTAGAAAAAACACTATTCGGTACTTAGTTTCCGGTGGCTACATTTGCCTATCTAGCGCCTTATCTATTTCTATTTTTATGCTAATATTAGAAATTGATTAGTTATTCTAATTACTTTTTATGGTTAAAACAAGAACAGTGGGAACCCGACGGGTTTAGTGTCAATTTTGTTCTCCGTTGGTTCGTCTTCGGAATCTGAGCTGCTTTGGCGGTCCAAAATTTGTTTAAATTCCGCTTGCAATTTTTCTACGCTGGCGTGATATTCGGCTTCAACTTTTTCGTTTTGAATTGGGACCGGAATAGGTAATGGCGCGCTAGTGTCGTTTTTTACCTACCAAAGCTCTAAGGGTGGTCGTTCTTATCACTCATATGTATTCTTATGGGAAAATCGTCATTTTTGAAAATTCATTATTAATTCAGTAATGTGTTTAGAAACGTTATTTTTTTTTTAATGAGATAATTTGAACCTTCTACTATGCAAAAACAATCGCTGTACTCATGCAATCAACTTTGAAAGCCAGGAAAACAACGATTTCCTCAGCCCCTTCTTGATAGATTTTAGCGTGTAAAAATCTTATCAGTTACATGTATTCTTATGGTAAAAATCAACATTTTTGAATATTTTTAAATATTATTTATTCAGTGATGTGCTAATAGAATATTTCTTGTAAAAGAATTATTTGAATACTGTCATCTTTGAACTATAGCAACAGGTAAGAAATTCGCATTATAACCAGTAGCGTAACTGGACGTCCCTTTTGGGGGGGGGGGGGGGGGTCTGAGATATAGTGGCGTCGGGAGCTTTTTTTGGGAGGGTAAAAATTGGGTATGGAGATTTGGAATACCAGAAGGATGGGGGGGGGGGGTAAAAGGGAGCCTTTTTTCGCACGTCGTCTTAAATAGATGATATAATTGTGATTCTGATCATGCCCGAGCGAAGCGAGGGCCAAGCTTTGAAAAAATTTGGTTTTTAATGTCCAAAAAAAGACATTTAATCGCGTTTTAATGCTTTGAAAATCCCTACGTGATGTAATTTGGGAGGAGGAAGTACATTTGATATTTTGTACCCTGGTCGCGATTTCGGGAGTACAACGTACTTCTCTAACTCCATTTTCCGACGCCACAGGTACATTTTTCAACCTTCAATTATCAGTTTTTATTACATAACAAAGAAAAGCAAAAGGGAGAGGGTTGTGAAGAACTGACATGAAAAGTTTTCTTACGTTGAATTCAAAAAATTGTTGTGAGAAAATGTTTCAAAAGTAGATAAATTGAGGTGATTTTGATTTTTAATGAAGTTAGGAAAGTAGCAAACTCAGCCCGAGCGAAGCGAGGGCAAATTTTTTTTGTAGAATATACGTTATTGCTATCGAAAAAATATGGTTTTAAGATCACAAACACTTTCGAATAAAAAATTCATTTTTGAAGGGCTTCTGGGGGGGGGGTTGTCCCCCCCCCGTATTTACGCCACTGATTATAACACTTACGTTTTAAATGCAATCTATCACTTTCCAGAGCTTTCAATGGTGGTTTTTTTACTAGAAATACTTTATTAACACATCACTAAATAAATAATGTTTAAAAATCTTAAAAAATGATGATTTTTACCATAACAATACGTCAACTGATAAGATTTTTGCACGCTAAAATCTCTCGCAAAGGGGCCGAAGAAATCGTTGTTTTCCTAGCTTTCAAAGTTGATTACATGAGTACAGCGATTGTTTTTGTGTAGTAGAAAGTTCAAATTATCTCATTAAAAAAAAAAACATTTCTAAACACATTACTGAATTAATAATGAATTTTCAAAAATGACGATTTTCCCATTAGAATACATATGAGTGATAAGAACGATCACCCGCTAGAGAGCGGCAAGGCTGGCAACGACAACAATAATTTTCAGTTTGCCCGTTTGCCGGTCCCAATAGTCCGGCATATGGAATTAGGAAACTCTGCACCCCTCCCCGCCGATCCTCTGGACATGTTCTTTCTTGAAGGGGTCATCCTAAAGAACATTTTAATCATGGGTGCCCGAAAAAAAGGCCATTTTGATTGACAGGTCGGTCCAAATTTCACATTTCGCCCTGTAACTTGAAAACTAAGGGACTTTCGATAAAATGTATAATGACAAAAAATGTTTTGTATAAAATTTCCTATATTTTTGATTCTTACGTCAACGCGTGAAATCGTAGCGTTCGCGAGATACACGCACGCGAAATTGCAAGTGAAGTTGCCCGCGCCGGTTTTCAAACAAATAATCGCTTACATCCGCTTACATACGTTATTAATTATTATTTATTGAATTCAACCAACTTTATTATTATTTTTTTTTGCAATACATCGTCACGTCAGTTTAAAAATAATACATAAATTATTGTATACAAGGTGTCTACAGTCCTTTATTCTTTAATTTTCAAGTCACTCGCAATGAATTTCACCCCCGACTTTTTGTAAAAAATTATAAAAAAATTTAATATTATTGGATTTTCTTGTATACTTTAAACTCTTTTTCGGAGGTAGATACTTACAAATAAAAAACTATAGTTTTATTTATTATTATTAGATCGATTACTTACTTGACAATGGTCAAACTTAATATCGCAATACAAGAATTAGAAGATGGATATCGAGATATGAAATACCGGCTTGCGGCGTCGATAATGGTTGAGTCGGAGGTACCGATCACTTCTGTATATAAGATACTGAAAGTACAAAAGTTAGAAAAATTAGGGTTTTTGTGGTTTGTTAAGTTTTGGTAAAAAATTGAAGTGAAGTAGTTCGAGTGTAGTGCATATTGCTTTTACTCAAAAAACCCAAGAGGGATTTTTCAAAAATGAATAATTTTATGGGCTTTTGAGCACGGCTAATGGTCGAGGAAGGGAATATAAAATTTTTAACAAGGTTTCTTCAAATTCAAATACAACTTAGTGTGAAACAATTTAACCTGATGGATACCCTGTATATCGAAGTATTTACAAAACATTCTTTTAATGAGGTACCCAAAACTTTTTCAACATTCGAAATCGCTGTCCTCGCCACTTGATTCGGATGTCTCTTCAGAATCGGTGGCATCGTCGAAAGCTTCGTCATCGTCAGTTTCTTCCCTTGGTGTTTCGACTTCTTTAATTACCTCCATAAGAGAGCTGGGAAGAATCATGGCTGAATTGCACCACAGTGGTTCCCTATTGTCACACCAATCATGTCCTTCTCATGGTGCCAGAATATCTAGAATCGGAGTTTTTCCCTGTCTCCAAATGAATAGTTGGTAGTTAGAACGTTTAATATGTTCGAGAAGACAAGCTTTGGTCGGAGGAAGAGCGGAAAAATCACAATTCGTCTTGAAATTCAAAGTTGAGCTTTTACCATCGCATATCTTTTTCATCGCAACCGATCTCACTTCATTAATGTTGGTTAAAGTGAACGATCCATAAATGATGCACACAAATTCCTCAATTTTTTGAATAATATCTTCACGAATCTAGACTATCACCGAGGTGAGCAAATACCAGTAGAAGCGACGGATCATTCGAATTTAATAATTTTTTCAGTGGTTCATCTTAGCAGAAAATATAGGACTGTAGTCTGTAGACACCCTGCTGTATATTTTTAAACTGAACTGACGATGTATTGCAAAAAAAATGATAATAAAGTAATTTCGTTTACAAAGTGGAAAATGGGTTCGCCATTTTTTTTGTTTTATTTGGTGTGAGTAGAGTTGGACGAGAGATGGCAAATGGTGTAAAGTGGAGTTCCCGAAGTCGTATTGTAGGGCAGTTATGGGCATACAAAAGTTTTGAAGTAAAATTGGATATGTTTAATTTTGAGCGTTGATAATTGTAACCCGCCAGGAAGAAAGCCACCAGTCGTGCAGTTTTGAAATCCGCAAGGTATGAATTTTGCATCGCATTGTATGTAAAAGGAAGAGGGGGAAGGAAGTTGAAAATTTGTTACCGGTTACAGAGTATGGAATTCTAAGCCGGTAGTAAATTTTCAAATTCTTTCTTCCTGTTCCTTTTATATAGCATGCAATTCATAAGTCATACCTTGCGGGTTTCAAAACTGTGGATTTCTTCCTGGCGGGTCATAATTTGAAAATTGTGATGGATAGAAAGTTGATTTTTATATTAAAGTATAGGATCTTATAGATATTTAAAGGTCCTATACATTAGAAGAAGTTTTAATGTTTTATTCATCACAATTTTAGAGTTCAAAATTTACCATATGTAATTTTATTTCAAAATTTGAGTGCCAATGACTGTCGTTTAAGAAGATTTCGGGAGTTCCGGTTTGCGTGATTTGCTATATCTCATCAAGCTCTATTCACGTGAAAAAACCAGAAAAAAGGCAGACCTCATTTTTTATTTTGTGAACGAAGTGATGTGGAATGACTCATGAGTTAGTATAGCGATTAGAATCCTCCATTCATTAGGTTAAAAAAACTACACCTATAGTGGAAATAAAAAAATATTGCTTTAGGAGGAATATGAATGAGATTTTGGAAACCTGATGTAAAGAAAAGTTCATCAAAAATTTGTTTTCCTTGCTGGAATTGTAATTAGAAATTTCTGTTTATAACCATTGGATATAAATAGCTGTGTAAATCAAAACTTGAAAGCCTCTAAAAACAAAGTTTTCATATTATTGATGAGATTAACGAACCTTGAAATGAATATGATAAATGGATTGAAGTTTGTGAAAGGGTAAAGTTGCATTTTAAATCAAAACGCGAAAGTGTCAAAAAGGAAAAAATGCAATGTGTATTATAAATATTTATGTAGCAAGTAATACATATTAGTTTTATGGGAATTTCCTTATAAGGGATCTTCTTGAAGTTGGACACGTGGAATGAAAAATAGTATAAAAGACTTTGAAAAATCATCGTCACACTTATCCTCAGAATTCCCAATTTTCCCATTCCTCTCTGGTCATATACGATCCTAACATGTCTGAACGATACCATCTTTATTCCAGACAGACGGCATCAAATACATATCCTCCATTAGAACATCTTCAATATAAGAACCAGAAGTCGAGGGTTCCAGATCAAGGTTATTCAGCGATGACCAACCTCATATTAAATCTTAGCATGGGCTCTGGTGTCCCAATTATGTCATCAAATCGGTTTCCTACGATTTTAGAATTATTCCAATACGTATCATCTCAAATGTATTTGAATGAATTACTTTCGGGTAAACTGTTGGCCAGTGATCCTATGTTTTTTATGATCAGGTTATTGATATGTTTTGCAATTTTTCTCGTAGTGAGATCGTCAAATGCTTCATATTTGCTGATTTTTTCAATCTTTATTCTAATTCTAAAAGATTCGATTGATTTTTTGATACAATTTAACATCCTCCGATTTTTTTAAATCATCAAAGTTCAAGAGAACAAAAATTGGTTGTAGGTGTTACCGAATGGAAAAACGAACACGATTGTAGAAAAATCACTTTTAATTTATAGAAAAAATAAACTAAACACAACAACTTTCAACTTAATCAAGAATAAATCAGGAAAAAACTAACTTATTATGAATAAAACAGTTCTTTTTATAGGTATAGAAATTTTACATGAAATTATGAAATAGAATATGATTACTAATAGGACTAATGGTCAATGATTATCACATGTCCATTGACCATTGAACCTCAAATAATAAAAAAAAGACGTGATAAATCTAGAATCGAAATAAAACGTGATAAAAAACGTGATCGAATCATGATCATAACATTGAATAAAAAACCGTAATGAATGTGATCAGCATGATCATTATAACATTGAATTTAACATCGACATGATCATCGAATAAAAACATGATAGAAAAAAAAACGTGATCAAATCATGATCATTATAACATCAAATATATGATCATTATAACAAAAAAAAATTTAGAATAAAATTTCAAAATACCGAATAATAATGAAAATAAATCGCGTGATCTCAAAAATCTAAAAGAAATAAAAGTAGAATATATCGAAACGTGATAAAAATAAACCAATAAATTGGAAAAAAAATAAAAAGGAAGAAGAAAAACAAAATTACCCTTTTATTTTTCTCGAATGTTGTAACTAGTGGTCGCTTATTTGATGGGATGAGGATCCATGGAGGCGTATTATTTTGAGATTGTGGCTGCGGAGTGGAAATTTTTTGTTGCAGATCGATAATTTTGTTGTTGTGGCGATTCCAGTGCAATAACATTTCATTCCTGTTTTTTAGATGAGTTTGGGGGTTTCTGACTACCAAAAATCTCCAAATTATTCCAGCCCCACTGAAATAACAAGTTACTTCATTTTTGAAATGGGTATGTTTTGGGGCTGGGGGGGTAAATTTTCAAAAATGTAACGTGACACTGGAGGTGTTTACGTCACGCTAAAAGAAAGAAAAAAAATTAACACATCTTTTACCTTAAGGTAAAATTTTTAGAACATGGATGTGTCAAAATATATTTAAAGTGATTAGGGTTTGATCATTACTTCATAAGCATACTTTCAAAGACTTACATTTCACAATCTTTGACTTTTCTTTCACCTTCCACAATTTGACAAACAATGTCATTATGTTTTTAAATTTTTTTCCATGTTTTTTAAAAGTTTAAAATGTATTAGTGTTCCATATTGGTAGTTTCGGTGTTTGGAGTATTTGTGTTTTGATCATTCGTGGTGTCTTCGAGTAAGTCTTGTAATGAAGATCGAATTTTTTCGTAGTTGTCGTTCGTTGGTGTGACTAGGTCTTGAGTGGATCGTGTTTTTGTGGGCGGTTGTGGATTTTTGATTTTGTTGTGTTCTGAAGTGTGTCTGAATGGGGATTTGTTTTTTTTTTGTTTTGATGGTATATCATGTTTTTTTTTCATATATCAAATTATAGCTATATTATTTCATACAAATTTTTCAGTTGCCAAAAACTTTTAGTAGGTTAATGCTTTTATTTATCTTTTGGAAACTGCTCAATTCAGAGTAGTTTTGTGATCAATTTACATCTAAAATAACTGTTTACGCAATACTACTTTTCACAACAATGTTTCATAAATTTTTTCAATTCAATTATACATCAATATTATTATTAATCATTGCATTTCTTTTTATTTTTTATAATTGACCTTTTTCTTAAATACTTTCAATAGAAATGCCCAATAAAGGATTATGATACGAAAAATACGAAACATAATTCATTGAATTAATATTGTTTAAATTATTTGTAAAAATAACATCAAGTGTGGAATTATTTTTGGTTGTTGAATGTTTTACATTATTATTTAAAATTATTATTTTTTTTTCAATTAAATTTAACAATTTTTCACCATTTTTAGCATTGAAGTTAAAATTTAAATCTCCACATAAAATAATAGGAATTTTACTTTCATTTGACATAATTTGTTTTAAATGAAATTCTAAAAATTGATCAATTAAATCTATTAATAAAAAGATTACCAATAACGAGAAGTGTGAGAAATAATATGGAAAGAATAACTCTGCTTCTCCAAAAAAGTACTTTTTTGGAGAAGCAGAGTTATTTTTTCCATATTAATTAAATCTATGTTAGTATTTAGTGAAATATAAACACAAAACACTGCACTATGTTTATTATTAATTTCTAATTCTATTGCGCAAATATCACATACACCCGTAAACGCTACCGGCCAATTGATGCTAAAGAAGCGAATCATGTATTCTTCCGCGTTCATTTGGACGGCGTACGTGAGGCAGCCGACCATAACATCTTTACGAATCCCGATGAGACCTCTTATTTTTTCGCGAAAATTTTCATGACTTTTGTTGTCCTGCAAGGACAGGGCGACAATTGCTCCTTTTCGAATCGTACATTAAGATTTTCATTTTTGGGTCATTCCACGTCAGTTTGTACGCAAAGTGGTAGGGTGGGTCGGCGATTTTTTTCATTTTTTTTCATGTGGGTAAACCTCGATGAGAGATGACGAATGCCGCAAACCGCAGCTCTCAAAGTCTTTTTGAAGGGCTGCCACGAGCATTTAAAGTTTTGAGGTAAAGTTGGATATGGTAAAATTGGGACGTGGATAACTCGAAAACCATGATGGATTGAAAGTTGAAACTTTTTCCAATGTGTAGGGCCTTTGAAGAGCTTTTCGACGATTTTTTGAAAATCAGTGTTGCCACTTTTTTTAACACGAAAAATTAGCTGTAAAAGTTAAAAAATGACATTTCCCCATGATGTCAATCGCCAAAAATTCTGAAAAAAATCTGTAAAGTACAACTTTACATGCTGATTAATATATTAAAAAATTGAGTTGACGTTATTTCGTATTTTCGAGAAAAAAAAATCCAAAGATTGGAAGAAAATACAATTTTCTTTTTCAAAGGTCAAAATTGTGTAAATTGATTTTTTTTTTGTTAATTTTACATCATATTCAAAGAAAAAGTCGGTAAAAGCATTTTAACTTCATTCAACACCCGTTAATATGTGTGAAAATGCAGAGTTATGAAATGTTAACTTCAAAAATTGAAAAATAAACATTTTGATATCAGAATTTCTTATTTGGTTACCCCTGGACCGCCTGATACCAAAATGTTTTTTTTTTTTTCAATTTTTGAAGTTAACATTTCATAACTCTGCATTTTCACACATATTAACGGGTGTTGAATGAAGTTAAAATGCTTTTACCGACTTTTTCTTTGAATATGATGTAAAATTAACAAAAAAAAAAATCAATTTACACAATTTTGACCTTTGAAAAAGAAAATTGTATTTTCTTCCAATCTTTGGATTTTTTTTTCTCGAAAATACGAAATAACGTCAACTCAATTTTTTAATATATTAATCAGCATGTAAAGTTGTACTTTACAGATTTTTTTCAGAATTTTTGGCGATTGACATCATGGGGAAATGTCATTTTTTAACTTTTACAGCTAATTTTTCGTGTTAAAAAAAGTGGCAACACTGATTTTCAAAAAATCGTCGAAAAGCTCTTCAAAAGCCCTACACATTGGAAAAAGTTTCAACTTTCAACCCATCATGGTTTTCGAGTTATCCACGTCCCAATTTTACCATATCCAACTTTACCTCAAAACTTTAAATGCTCGTGGCAGCCCTTCAAAAAGACTTTGAGAGCTGCGGTTTGCGGCATTCGTCATCTCTCATCGAGGTTTACCCACATGAAAAAAAATGAAAAAAATCGCCGACCCACCCTACCACTTTGCGTACGAACTGACGTGGAATGACCCTTTTTTACTATTTGAAGATCATATTTTCTACATTTCAATTCTGATATGACTTTTTCATTTATATAAAAACAAACTCCCCTCCGCTCTATGTGTTGTTCTTTTAAATTGAGAAATAAGTTTATTAATTAAATCTATTGAATCACCATTTTCTAACCATGTTTCAGTTATAGCCATAATTTTTACTTTTATTAATACAACATCTGTTATTATATCTTCATAATGAGAACGTAAACTTTGAGAATTAATTGAATGGCTTATAGAGTATCACCAAAAACTTCCATAGCTAAAATTTCAGCCCCTAAATCTGATATTAGGGGGGGGGGGAGTTATGCGAGTTTGAATTTCAAGAAATTGGGTATTACACAGAAAAAATTACAAAAATCTAAATAAGTTGCGTTCTTATAGTGTTTAGGAGATGGATTTTATATCACGAAATGCCCTCGGTATAGGTTATCTGAAGATGGGATAATCGCTTAGGTTCGCGTGTAACATCAGGAAGTGGGGGAGGGGGGATTTTCATTCATACATTGATTGTTATTACAATTTTTTTATATCACGCATAAAAGGTATGAGTGAAAATCCCACTTTCTTCCCCCTCCCCTCCCCCCGATGATAAACTCGAATCTAGGTGACTATCCCGTCTTCAGATGATCTTCGTGATTTAAATTCATCTCCTAAACGCCAAAAGAACGCGAGGCGAGTTACATATTTAGATTTTTGCAATTTTTAGGTGTATTAGGCAATTTTTCAAAATTCAAACCCTTATAGCTCCCCCCTATATCAACTTTGTAATTCCGTTTGAAAGCAGCGACCTCTCTTAAAAGTTAGTGAATGAATCCCTATTTCGAAGCAATCGGGTTTCGATCTGTAGTTGCTGCTTTTGAGTCCATTGAAAGTTCAAAATTTCACATTTTTTGTGAACTTTTGTCCGAAAAAATTTATCATATTTTTTCCAATTTTTTCAAATTTGGCGACAATTGATTTTAATTATGGATCAAATTTGCTATGTTTCAATTCACTATCCTGAACATCTCACAATTGAAACATTTTCACAAATATCTGCATAAATCTACAACGGAATTTTAATTGAAGAAATCATTATTATAGTGGATGGTATTTTATTAATTAAGATCATTTTTTTCAAAATTTTTTACATGAATTAAAAATTACATTATCTAGAAAATTAAAAAAAAAATTGAAAAAGTTGAAAAAAGAAGGACTAGTATGTTGAAAAATGAAGAAATAATGTTTTGTGGACATTTTATCTTTCACCTTTGGATGATTTCTTATTTATTCATGTTTCTACATTTTATTGTTTTTAATTTTTGTCAAGTTTTTTAGATTTTTTTAAATATAATTTTTTAGGTTATGTAATTTTTAATTTACGTAAATAAAATTTTTAATATATTTTTTTAAATTTATTAAAATAGAAACCGTTTTAGTTGGTTAAAAAATAATTACAATAAAAATTGAAACATCTGAATGATAATTATATTGATTGTAGTTTTATTATTTTATCATTTTATAATTCAAAAAAAAGAAATTTTGAGTTTGTGCATTGTAACTTGAAATTGAAAACTTATGTTTTAGCAAATTTTGCCGTTTATTTATCAATGAACATCTAAAAATGATTCTTTGTGTGTTTTCAAGGAGAATTATGATTTGTTACTTGATTTAAATGTTAATTATGTAGTAATTGGAATTTAGGGTAAAACTCCAATATCAAATCATTTGCTTTGAGGCACTGAGCATTTGATTGTTACCCTTCTGAATCACACTCATTTTTGAACACGTACATAGATCACACTAGGTGACATTCACTCAGATCTTGTATTATTGAAAAATATGCGTTGCAATAACTTTTTATGATTGCAAATTTGCTCAGTAAGTAGTCTGTTCCTATTTTAAGTAAAAAAAATTGTCGGAATGGCTGCATATCTTAAAATGAAAGGAGCTATTCGAAATTGATTTTCTAAAAATTCAAAATGGGGAAAAACAAGACAATTTCGTGAATTTATTTAATTTTAACGAAAAACAGAAAATAAAGTGAGTAAAAATTGCTGAATTTAAAATTAATGATCGATCAAATAGTCAAATAATTCGCCATCCTGCGCCCGGCAAAACTCTAATCGCCTATAAAAATGATTTGTCGCGTTGATCAGTGCTTGGCTGTTCTTCAGGCCGCGGCAACGATTTTCGATTCCTAATATTAATGCATTGACATCGGCATACTTGACCCCTCGATAGATTTCGTTTCTTAAATAGTCCCAAAGGTAATAATCTGAGAGGGCGAAGTTCCATTGATCTTTAACCTCATATTTCCAGAAAACATTGGCGATTTTTTTTCACTTTTTGGGGTTAGTCACAATGATCCTTCATATCGTTCCGCCTCAGATCTCGTTTAACATCTTTGACAGAGAGACCACATCTTTTAATGATGATTCCTACTCTCTAAATTTGAAAAAATAGACAGAATTGAGTCACTGTTGAAATTAGTGAAAAAATTTACTGATTCAATCAAGTCAGTTACGAGGGCCGTTTCATAAGTAACGTCACTACCCTTATAACTCGAAAACGAAGAAAGGTAGAAAGCTCAACTAAAAAGCAATTTGTTCGTTAGGAAATTCTCTATTTTTTAACGCAAACCCCATTCAAATCCAAATTTTTGTTCCAAAGTTATACCAATTTTTCGATCTTTGTGTGATACCAACCGTCGTCCATTTTTGGCAATAATGATTCGTTGGTATAACTCAACTCATCATCTTTCATGAATTTTTTTCTCCCTAAATTGTGTTTTATTCCCAAAAATAGATAAAATTCAGATGCGGCGAGGTCAAGGGAACACAAAGAATGCGAGAAAATATCTCATTTCAATGAGTTGAGTAGAATGTTGATTAAAGAAGCAACTTGAAGAATTGAAGACGTGCGTTATTGTGAATGTTTCATCCCGCGGGAATCTTTTTCATCCTGAATCGCGAGTTTTATCCCCAAAAATGGATATCATTCGCATGCAGCGAGGTTAGGGGAACACCCACAGAAAATATGGGGGAAAAAACCACATAAATGAGTTGTGTAGAATGTTGATTAAGAAAGCAGAGTGAGGACATGTGTTATCGTGAATCCTTCCTTACTCAACATTCTACTCAACTCATTGAAATGAGATGTTTTCTCACATTCTTTGTGTTCCCTTGACCTCGCCGCATCTGAATTTTATCTATTTTTGGGAATAAAACACAATTTAGGGAGAAAAAAATTCATGAAAGATGATGAGTTGAGTTATACCAACGAATCATTATTGCCAAAAATGGACGACGGTTGGTACCACACAAAGATCGAAAAATTGGTATAACTTTGGAACAAAAATTTGGATTTGAATGGGGTTTGCGTTAAAAAATAGAGAATTTCCTAACGAACAAATTGCTTTTTAGTTGAGCTTTCTACCTTTCTTCGTTTTTGAGTTACAAGGGTAGTGACGTTACTTATGAAACGGCCCTCGTAAATTTTTACTGATCCAACAATGAAAATTCACTGATTGAATCGGTAAATTTTTACTGATTCAATAATGAAAATTCACTAATTGAATCGGTAATTTTTCACTGATTGGCAGTAAAATTTCACTGATTAACAGGGGAACTAGTGGAATTTGACTGATTATCAGTGACCTTATTTTTTCTATTTCATCAGTCAATTTTGGCATTTTTGACTGGTTCAAATTTAGAGAGTAGAGAGGGAGTAGGCGCGAAAAATGTCACAATTTTCTATCCCGATTATTTCAAATTCATTCACTTGACCGATTATGCTGCTAATACAAAGTTTCTCACTGAACACCACATCGTGTCCGAGCCTCTTACCAATAAATTAAAAAAAAACATAAAAAAAAAACAAAATCGTCCGTAATATTGTATCTACTTTCATACGTATACGAGCAGTTATCGTAATTAGACTAGTTACATTTGCATACGTAACATCCTTAAGTCTTAGAACAAAACGTTAATTACGTTATAACAATAGTAACATTGTTGCATAAGGTTTTAAGTAGAAAAATATACGTAGATCTCGCTACTGAAGGACCGATCATATGACGGTAATTTAAACTAAGTACGTTTATTTTGTTGGCAAATGTTGCCCAAATCTTTCATTATACACGAATAATATGGTTTGAATACCTACGTATTCCGATAAATTGACGCGCCAAGAGTTAAACTCGTCTCACTTGGTTGATTATACATTTGTTTGGTATATTGGCGGTATATGTTTTACATTTACACGCATGTATCGTATATCTTTGAAGAACTTATGCATTTATATTCAACGAGTAAATTACGAAAATTCTTTTGAGCTAACAGCTGTTCGTAAATACTTATACTAGTACTACGTACGTATTCGGTTACGTATCATTTATAAGTATTTCGTATACTTACTCGCGGTTGTTTCGCCTGATGCCATAAGCCACTCTATTTTAGCCTTTGTTCATTAATAGCCCATGAAATGACGTTTTTGCCGGCATCGTTCGACTTCGATTTGTGTATACTAAAACAAAACCCTCTCTAATGCCCCTGCCCTATTATTATATAAATAAAAATCATTGTCGCGCATTTGTTTACGCTATTAAGAGATTTAGACGAGACGGTGTGGTTTTTTTTTCGTTTCCATAAAATAAGGCGAGACCGCCTTATAGTAAAGACTTACTTTTTTACCATATTTCCGCCTGTCTGTATTGTATCCGGACAGGTCGTATTTTTCTAGGTAAATATCGTAGGAAGATTTGTTTGGTAAGAAAAAAATTCACAGACGATTGTCCAACGCTACTGCCTTGCCTGTAAGTTGAATGTTGATTTATCGGTAGGGATAGCCGTTGCAATCGAACAATAGAGTATACCTCATAATAATCGTACGTTATACAGCAACGTGTCCAGTTTTTTATAATTATTGGACGAACAATGCTTTAAATAGGTTGCGAAAATTTTTAATCGTCTCTTGTTTATGAGAATTATGAGTTTTGCATCAGCATATGGGTCCGAGTATATTCTAAAAAGAATGTTACTTGATGTAACGCTTAACATCCCAGCTATTACGTGCTCACTAAATGTATAAGGTACCGGATTAGCAAAACCCCAAAACCAAATCGATCCTCGAAAATCACACAGGAAATCGGCAGGCTAGGGAAAAAATTGACAATTTTTTTCTCTCTTTGTACTCTCGTATCTGTATATTGGAGAGGTATAAAATCCTTTTCCGCATCACTTGCCGAGTATTCGAAGCATATAGACGAAGACCAGCCACCATCTGAGGGGACGGCTACGTGCGTTGGGACTGTGGCTGATGGATGCTTTCCATCATGGTCTGCGTTTCCGTTCAGTTTTAGGTCTCTCAAGGATACGTGGTCTCCTCCATTTAGAGCTGGTTTTTTGTGTTTCGAGTGATCGATGTCGTTTGATTTGAGTTTTATCCCATACTAACAGGCATCATAGCAGGTCACTTTTTTAGGGTGTTTGTTACTTTTTTCAACTTTGGTCACTAAAAGTCACTTTTTTTAAACGATTTAAAAAAAAAAAGATTGTTAGATACGCTGAAATAGAAGCACTGTCGTGATTTTTTTGATAAATTTCATCACAAATTAGATATTCCATGACCAAAAAATTTTTTAGTTCGATTTTGAGGCATTCATGTGAGTGATTTTAATTATGCAAAAATCACAAAATCTTAGAATTAGCCATCTGGAACTGGAACTGTTCAATTCCCTTTAAGGCCAATGATTCAGGAAGGTGTAGAAAGTAGAAACTTGAATCGTACCTTTTCAGGGGAGAAGTATCGAGGTTCCGAGCGGGTGGTACTACCCAAAAATGGCAAAAACCTTGTTTCTTTTTTTCAAAATTGACCTTACTCTGAGTTTTCTTTTAGCATTGTTCTTCTTTGAGTAAGTAGTTCAAAAAAATTTTCAGAGGGGTCACCCACTCAAAATAACCTTATTCACGAATTTTCTTCTGTATCCAGGATATGTTATTTTGTACCCGAACCTTGAGGGGGTTTGGAACCACCTAATGTTGATTTTTTTCTTTGTTGAGTGATTAGACTTTGTTGAAGAAATGTAAGCGAAATCGAATGAAATGAGATAAAAACCCTGATCGAATTGACAAGGGATGGTCAGTGGTCACTCCTTTTTGTGTCTCATCATCATTGTTGGAATCCGTCAACTTTACACTTTACTAAATAATCTTAAAAAATCAACACATTCCCAAAAAATTTAACAAATATTCGAAGAATTGAGTACCTATGTAAATGTCAAAAAAATCGAAATCTTTGAATAACAGAATTTTTTTGAAAAATTGGTCAAACGTTTTCAAAATTTGGATTGTAATTTGAAAAAATTACCAAAGTTTGGAAAATTAATCGTCAAATTCAATTTCGATAGAAGTTTAAGTATTTCAGTACCTATTTAATTTGAAGAAGTGTAGGTACTTAATGAGAAAAAGAGTAAAAAACAAATTTTCGTCGTAATTGCAATTTTTAGTTGAAAATTGATTACAACTTTTGATATTTGAAAACAGTGGAGGGAAGAGGGAGTTGAACTTTTTCATTTTGAATTTTCAAGGGGAAAGGGAGCTGGAAAATGTTTGCATTGGGGCCTGCCACTCGCTCTTACCGGCTCTATTTCTCATTTTTACCTTTATTGGAAATTCGTTTCAACGTATTCTTCATTTTAAAATATTTTATCCAAATTTTTTGAAAGGACATTCACCCTTTCAATTGTCAATACTTTGTTTCTGAGTAATGATATAAAAAATGAAATACGTTAACCCATCTTTTGAAACTTAAAATTTTTAAATGAATTTAATGAATGAAATTATTCACGTCGTTTCAGTTGATTTATCTTCGAAATGTTTGCAGAAAACTATTTGAAGAATCCCCCCAAAAAACTATAAAATTCCCCCTCCCCCAAAAATTTAATTTTGGTCACTTTTTTCTCAAAATGGTCACTAGAAGTCACTTTTTTTCTTCGGAATTTTGCTACGATGCATGCATACAGAATTTTTGAATAGTTGGGGCGTACTTAGGAAAGCAACAAATTGAAATGTTGGCTCAAAATACAATCGTTTTAAATTTTCCAACCCAAATCCTAAATTTTCTATAAAAAAAGCTCTCTTATTCTGAATCAGTGAAAAGTCACTGATAAATAGTCACAATAGCAGCACAGGAAAAATCAACGAAATTCACTGATTTTCGGCGAATTTTCCAGCAAATTTCACAAAGGGTATAGCAGGTTAAGTATGGTGTTTTGGCCTTGGAAAGGGATTTTGATAAAACCTACCCCAAAAGTTGAGTCATGATGAGAAAAAATTCTGACAAAAATTTTGGACCCCCAGAGCAAGTATTTTCGGGGGGAGGGGCCAAAATATGTTTTTTAAACTTTATTTTTTCGTTTTTCACAAAATGTGGATAAAAATTTCGTGTTTTTTTAAATTGAATCTAGAGGGTTAGAGGAACCCTAAAAAAATTTTTTCAAAATTTTTGACCCTTTTTTCGTCGAGTTATGGCGTTTTAAAAACTTTGAGCGGCCATTTTGAAAAGAAGTTTCTGAGGTACAGTCACCATTTTTTTTTAGAAAATGTGTTATTTAGTGTTGATTATACCACATAAGTTTCAATGAGTTTGAGTTGGTGCAACATTGTCAAAAAAAATAAAAACTGACCACCGGTCATGCGGAGCCCGAACGTTCATCTCAATTTCCCACGGCGTTCTGGTGGAAAGCACAGTGCTCGCGCTCGCTATATTTGACAAATGCCATTCTAATCCAGAGGCAGATTACATTTTTTCAAATATGAACGCAAATGGTGATGTAGGTATAAAATTTGGCATAGCGAAGAAGGATACCATACAAAATTTTTTGAGCCAGGAGAATCATCGCCAAATCTCATTGGAGGGGGAGGGGGAGGGGGAAGATCCAGAGGGGGTTCGGCTCTTTCAGTTTTCAAAATTGAGCTATCGGTTTTTTTTCGTGTTTACATTCAAAAACGCGGTTGAGAAATACCACCAATATCATCACAATCAAAACTGAAACGAAATATTACGTAGGTAGTTTATGGCACAGAACGTGAAAAATTGGTTCAATTTCATCAAATTCCTCCATTCATTCAGCTTAGAGGTACGGGAATTTGTGAAAAGTCAATTATACGTATGTATGGTACCTAATCTACCCGCAGATTTCGAAAAATGTAAAAAAAATATATAATTTGGGATTTAGGCAGGTTCTACAAAATAGATAACATATTCGAGGAAAATGTGAACATTTGAAATGAAAAATCCGAAATTTGAGGAACTTCTCTCCCTGCAATTCCAAATGTAATGTCATTTTTGAACTCAGCAGAATTCCATCGTATAGAAATTACACGAAAAAAAAACCGACAGCTCAATTTTGAAAACTGAAAGAGCCGAACCCCCTCTGGATCTTCCCCCTCCCCCTCCCCCTCCAATGAGATTTGGCGATGATTTTCCTGGCTCAAAAAATTTTGTATGGTATCCTTCTTCGCTATGCCAAATTTTATACCTACATCACCATTTGCGTTCATATTTGAAAAAATGTAATCTGCCTCTGGATTAGAATGGCATTTGTCAAACATAGCGAGCGCGAGCACTGTGCTTTCCACCAGAACGCCGTGGGAAATTGACATGAACGTTCGGGCTCCGTATGACCGCTGGTCAGTTTTTATTTTTTTTGACAATGTTGCACCAACTCAAACTCATTGAAACTTATGTGGTATAATCAACACTAAATAACACATTTTCTAAAAAAAAATGGTGACTGCACCTCAGAAACTTCTTTCCAAAATGGCCGCTCAAAGTTTTTAAAACGCCATAACTCGACGAAAAATGGGTCAAAAATTTTAAAAAATTTTTTTTAGGGTTCCTCTAACCCTCTAGATTCAATAAAAAAAACACAAAATTTTCATCTACATTTTGTGAAAAACGAAAAAATAAAGTTTAAAAAACACATTTTGGCCCCTCCCCCCGAAAATACTTGCTCTGGGGGTCCAAAATTTTTGTCAGAATTTTTTCTCATCATGACACAACTTTTGGGGTAGGTTTCATCAAAATTCCTTTCCAAGGCCAAAACACCATACTTAACCTGCTATACCCTTTCACTGACTTTCCAGTGATTTTTCTCACTGATTTGTTTTCAGTAAAAAAAATTTCATTTATTTTCTCCTGTGCTGCAATTCTGACTGTTTCTCAGTGATGTATTGTCAACTTACGATTTTCAACACAAACAAAAAGTATCGGAGGTGCCAGAATTAATTGAACACCCGGTACTTGCAAAAATTTAATAAAATCAAGCCCAAGTGATAGATACATATTCGAAATTTTGACAATAAAATTACAAGACGTGGCCTAAACTTTCAAAAATATAATACTAAAAAAAAAAACGAAAAATTTCAAAGAAAAAGAAAAGACAATGTAAAAAAAATTGCAAGTCCTTCTCCTCACGTTCACAATTACGAAAATATAGCACTTGGAAGTTGTTGGAAAAAAAGGTGATGCCGCGTCATCCACCCCTTACGACCTTTTGTGTATCACGAATTTCGCGACGAAAATTAAAATTTCTCTTTCCAATTTTTCTCAGCAACGAATGCCGGAAAAGCGAATTTCGAAGAAAAATAGAACAAAATTTTGAAAAAAAATCGAACTGACACACGTCCTACCAACTGCGCCAAATTTATGTTAACGAATATAAAACGCGCGAGAAAAACTACTTTTATTCACTTTTATAACATTTAACTTGCACACGGTATAACTTTAAACTTACGTTTTAACGATTAAAATAAAAACTGAATTTTATTGAGAATAATATTTCCTTTTTATATTTATTTAAAATCTTACACCAACTTGTGAAAATCTGAAATGTTGGAAAAAATAATATTGAAGATGATCAAATGGTCAATATGGTCATAGTGTTCAACAAATATCCGGATATTTGGCAAATAGCTGGATAATCGAAAATAAGGAGTTTCAGTGGAAATTCCGCCAGGAGTGCTAAATTAAATTACAAAAAAAAATCGTTTTTTTTTTTCTTAAACAAAAGTTTGTCTACTTTGTTTGGTGAAATTCTATTCGTCTTCGGATTCACCAATTCGTTGGCATCGGAAAATAATCTTTCCGAATACACCGAGGTGGGACTAATTATGAGGTATCGGTATACGCAAGTTCCCCTAAGATTTGGTTCGGGTATGCCCTCCAGAACTCCAACGGATCCTCATCTTCACTGTAGGGCTTGTATAAAAACTGCTCTTGATTGAGCTGCTTACCTCGATATCGGCGAAATCTTCACGAACGACCGTAGTTGATCTATACCTCTTCAGAGTTGCTTAAATGAAAAAGTGACCAATAAAAAGGCGTACCTATCAGTCGTATTTCACACAATGAATTGTTCGTGTACGACGAACGATTCCAAAAACTGAATCATTTCTGAGTGATCTTAGAAAATAATCATTTTTGAATAACCTATAAAATGAACCATTTTCAAGCAATCCCAGAAAATTAATAATTTCCGAACAATTTTGGAAAGTGAGTCGTTGTGAATGAATTCAAAAAATGAATCATTTCTGAACTATTTCAGAAAATAAAATACTAATTTTTTTGAATGAGTTGGAATTTTTGATCTCAGGTCTCTCAACATTAGGAGTTATGCTGGAGAGTACGATATCCTGTAGCGTAATGAGCATTTCTAAACTTTAATAACTCGATTAATTTATCAGTACCTTCAGAATTTTCCATGATAAATATACAATCATCGAGGGTTATTTTAGATCTAGTTTCCAAAAACGACTCAACTCATCGTCACATATATCTTCGTACGATATTTCTAATTAAACTCGCGTTATTCGAAGATTTCTTACACCAAGGGTCAGTATCCTTTCATCTTTTGTACACAAAACTGTCGTACGTCATTGCCTTAAATTTCATCAATTTGGCAACCCTCCACTTGAAATTTTTCGGCGCCACGAGAGATGCATGAATGATGAAGATTTAGCCTACAGTACACAAATAAAGTATGTACCTATATGCTGACGAAATCATATCCGCGCACTAGCACGCGATTCGCAATAAATTTAGCGAAACGATATGTTCAAAATATGACACGGCGCGACGACGAGCGGCGTCTTTCATCTCGACTGAGTTCTAGTTAGTAAATCAAATTGAGATGGCAATTAAGCGCAGTGAATTTTCACAACTAGCGTTATCTGGCTACTACCATCGTGCGTATAATTTACTTTTAATTAAAATACGAATTACTTACCAATGACCTAAGATTAATTGTCACGCTTGCAAAACATCGTCCTATGGTACATATGCAAAAGTACATGGATGCGTGGTGAATTCTCCTATACGAGTCTTCTTATCGAGTAAGATCAGTTCGAGAACGTTTGCAGTCGTGTTATTTTCGCGACAAATGCTACCGTTGTTGGACTGATCAAGGCGAAGAGTTCGTCGGAGAATTTTCTTGGTTCTTAAAATAGATGTGTCGAGGTTAAGGCGAGTGATACAGTGGAGTTGAGAAATTGATCTGTGAGGGATTGAAGGATCAAAGGCCAGGGTTACATTAAGCGACACAATTGCTGTGTGGTATTATTTACTTTTTTTGAGACATTTAATGGCACTTATTGGTACTGCGGTGGGCATTTTTTGCAAACGAAGAATCTGTCTTGTGGATGTATAATTTTAGAACTAAGTTGTGAAGGCGAAAACTTCGAAAATTTTTAAAATATTTCAGTAATAATTATAATTTTAAGAAAGTATTATTCTTCTTTCGTCTTTGGGTTATCTCAGGCTCAGAGCTCCCAGATTTAGCAAAGGAAAAAGCTATTCCGCATCAATAAAATCTCTCTAACTCGAAAATAAATAAAACTCCGTACAATTATTTCTGGTTGTCAAGATCAACTTCCGCACAACTCTGAAACTCGGCTAATCCCAGTAGCATAATTTACATCACATGGCCCTAGACAATGACGAAAATCTTGGGTTATAATGACTTTAAAGAGTTGGTTATTGCTTCGGTATGCAGTCTGAGAATACCTAATACAGAACAGTATGTGTAAAATATGAGATGCATGTCTGTTCTGGTGTTTCCATAGTCGTTATTATCGATGAGCCGTGTATCAAGGGTGAATAAGGTTACAAGAATAACCTATGTTTTTCATGGCTTCGCCGGGTACACCGTTTAACCGCAACACCCTGCGTGAGTTAAATAGTTCGCGCCGCCGTCGTTGTCGTGTCACTTTTCAAATAAATTACCTCAGAATGCTGCGCAGAAACGTTTCAAAATTCAACGAAATGTAGGTCGTTAATGATGTGTATAGAATTTTGTTCCTGGGGTGTTTTCGATCATCTTAGGACGTCCTGCAATGAATATGATTGTGATTTCATTTTCTGTCAATTTTTCTAATACTTGGATGCTGAAATTCATTTGAGAAATGCGCACCGTCAATTATTCTCATTACTGCTGGAATTTTTCAAACGATGATTGCACCTTTTTTTGGATTCATATTTCTTCTGAACTTTCTCTTTGTGCAATAATTGGGAGTCTTCTTCACACTCTTAGTCGTAAATGGGATTTGTGCTGTAAACTTTAGTTTAGAAATTTTGACTAGTTGATATCAGAGATGGAACGATTACGATTTTATTTTAATCGGACCAACATCGATTAATCGCCGATTTAATCGAAAATTAATTTTCAATTTTCTGATTGGTCAAATTACACGTGACGTAATTTTTTTATAATCAAAATAATTTGAGTTTCTGACGTCACGTGTCTCTGGCCGATCAAGAATACCTAAATTTTATGGACTGATTAATCGATTATTAATCGATGCTTTCCGATTATTTTTGGAAAACGCTGTTATGAAAACGAATAATCGAACAAGTAAAAATTTCACAACTTTTAATCACATTCACAACTTCTTAGTCTACGACAATCGAGAATTAATTAAAAACTGACTTACCTATTTTGCATAAAAACAGTTCTTTTTATATAAAAAATTTACGTGAAATCCATTGAACTGTTACGAAATTAACGAAATAACCGAACAAGTAAAACTTTTCATAGGTTTTAATCACAAGCACAACTTTTACAATTGAGCACGAAAAAATTACTGAATAATAATGACTAAAACAGCTCTTTTATATAGCGAAATTATGAAATAAAAATATGATTAATGAATGGTCAACGAATGGTCATCGATTATCACGTGATCATTGAACTTCGGAATTATAATATCGAATAATAATAATAAAAAAAAACGTGATTAAAACAAATGATTGAAACGTGATCGAATAAAATAACATTGAAACATCGACATGTGATCGAACCATGATCGAAGCATGATTATTATACATTATCATTGACATGACATCGAATAAAAACGTGATAGAAGAGAAAAAAAACGTGATCATTGAATATGATCATAACATCGAAACATGATCAGAACAGAATATGACGAATATGATCATAACAGAACATTGAACCTCAAATAAAAAAATGACGTGATCATAATATGAGGAATGCAATAAAAAGTTGGGCAACCCAATATATAGCCATATTTTTGCTAAAATATGGCTATATATATTTGGATATTTTGAGGTAAAATATGTGCATAAATATTTTAATAATCTGAAAATATTCGAATACAATATGGGTATCATTTTACTCCCATTGATAAGCGCTACTCAAAAATTATGATATCAACGATTTCTTTTATAAATTAGGAACACTATTCACAAAATAAGGCAAATAATTGAATCAAAATTGTATTTTTATCAATTACCAATTGAAGAGGTGTTTTCCAAAACGCATTAACGAAAAAAAAAGTGTTTTCGAGAAAAACGATAAAAACTTTATCCATTCAATAGAACATTGTTTTGGGTATGCAACCTATTTAATATTGTTGTTGAGACTACCCTCAACGCGACAGGTTCTGTCTTGTGGATGTATAATTTAGAACTAAGTTGTGAAGGCGAAAACTTCGAAAAAAATTTTTAAAATATTTCAGTAATAATTATAATTTTAAGAAAGTATTATTCTTCTTTCGTCTTTGTTATCTCAGGCTCAGAGCTCCCAGATTCAGCAAAGGAAAAAGCTATTCCGCATCAATCAAATCTCTCTAACTCGAAATAATAAAACTCCGTACAATTATTTCTGGTTGTCAAGATCAACTTCCGCACAACTCTGAAATTCGGCTAATCCCCAGTAGCATAATTTACATCACATGGCCCTAGACAATGACGAAAATCTTGGGTTATAATGACTTTAAAGAGTGGTTATTGCTTCGGTATGCAGTCTGAGAATACCTAATACAAAACAGTATGTGTAAAATATGAGATGCATGTCTGTTCTGGTGTTTCCATAGTCGTTATTATCGATGAGCCGTGTATCAAGGGTGAATAAGGTTACAAGAATAACCTATGTTTTTCATGGCTTCGCCGGGTACACCGTTTAACCGCAACACCCTGCGTGAGTTAAATAGTTCGCGCCGCCGTCGTTGTCGTGTCACTTTTCAAATAAATTACCTCAGAATGCTGCGCAGAAACGTTTCAAAATTCAACGAAATGTAGGTCGTTAATGATGTATAGAATTTTGTTCCTGGGGTGTTTCGATCATCTTGGGACGTCCTGCAATGAATTATGATTGTGATTTCATTTTCTGTCAATTTTTCTAATACTTTGATGCTGAAATTCATTTGAGAAATGCGCACCGTCAATTATTCTCATTACTGCTGGAATTGTTCAAACGACTATTGCACCTTTTTTTAGATTCATATTTCTTCTGAACTTTCTCTTTGTGCAATAATTGGGAGTCTTCTTCACACTCTAGTCGTAGATGGGATTTGTGCTGTAAACTTTAGTTCAGAAATTTTGACTAGTTGACATCAGAGATGGAACGATTACGATTTTATTTTAATCGGACCAACATCGATTAATCGCCGATTTAATCGAAAATTAATTTTCAATTTTTCTGATTGGTCAAATTACACGTGACGTAATTTTTTTATAATCAAAATAATTTGAGTTTCTGACGTCACGTGTCTCTGGCCGATCAAGAATACCTAAATTTTATGGACTGATTAATCGATTATTAATCGATGCTTTCCGATTATTTTTGGAAAACGCTGTTATGAAAACGAATAATCGAACAAGTAAAAATTTCACAACTTTTAATCACATTCACAACTTCTTAGTCTACGACAATCGAGAATTAATTAAAAACTGACTTACCTATTTTGCATAAAAACAGTTCTTTTTATATAAAAAATTTACGTGAAATCCATTGAACTGTTACGAAATTAACGAAATAACCGAACAAGTAAAACTTTTCATAGGTTTTAATCACAAGCACAACTTTTACAATTGAGCACGAAAAAATTACTGAATAATAATGACTAAAACAGCTCTTTTATATAGCGAAATTATGAAATAAAAATATGATTAATGAATGGTCATCGAATGGTCATCGATTATCACGTGACCATTGAACTTCGGAATTATAATATCGAATAATAATAATTAAAAAAAACGTGATTAAACAAATGATTGAAACGTGATCGAATAAAATAACAAATTGATCATATTGTTCTTTCAATTCACCAAATTCGTTTTGAATATCGCTCAGGTTCATCAGCGCGGTATCGAGAATTTTATCGTATGAACTTTTCTGTCTGTTAATTATAAAAAATTCAATTTAATATATTTATGTTCAAAGGTAATGGAAACTAAATACCTACACCTACATACTTTTGGAATTCGATAATATCCAGAATTTCACTGGCGTCATCTTTCACCAATTTTTGCCACTCACTGTTTTGATCTTGCAATTTTTTATTTAATACGTCGTACTCGTTTTTTAATCTACTAAAGTCATGCCGAAGATTTCTTAAATTTTCTAAAGCAATATCTTTCTGTCTGTTGATTAGGAAAAATTCAATTCAATTTTTATTTGTACAAGTAAAGGAAACTAAATAACCGGAACTACATACTTTTGGGATTCGATAACATCGATTATTGGGTCGGTGTCATCCCCCATTTGGTATTCTTTTTCAGATTCGGAATTATCATCGGAATTATCAGACGCAGACATAACCATCGGCAGTGGTCTCTCCTCATCATCCGAATCGATAATCTCGATTCTTTCTTCAGGATTCAAGGGTTCCATTTTTTTCGGAAAAAAAAAAAGCGATAATAATCCGAGAATATTGCAGATTTTTTCATTTTGATTACATTCTATCATGTTATTGAATACGTAAAAAAAATCGTTTGAGAAAAGCAGCCAATGAATTTCCACAAAAGAAAATACAATACGTCATCGAATTTGAATAAATTATGATCGGTTTAAGTATTACTTGCACAGTGCGAAACAGTCCTATAATTTTGCGTGTTTTTTTTCGGTAGTCAGTAAGGAAAACAGACCCAATTTGTCGATAATGCGTTTTGGAAAACGAAATAAAATGACATGAAAAATATGACTAATGAAAAATAACACGAGATGACAATGTTGTGATCAAAGGTCAATGCATGATTGAAAATGAAAATCACAACATGATTACATGAATGATAGAAATATACTTATCGGTATGATCGAATTGTAACATCGAATATATCGTAATGAGACGAATTTTTAACACTGACTCCGGAGTCAAGCCGGAGTCTTGAGTCAATTTGGAGTCAGTTTGACTCCGACTCCGAAGTCGACTCCTATTCCCTGGCTGGAGGGATTGGCGTATGAATGGATACGAGATTTTTGTGCATTATTAGTGCGTATTTCTCTCTCCCAGCAAGATAGTTCTCTCGATCCTGCGAAACAAATTTGAAAAAATCTTGAAAACATTAGATGATACATAAATAAACAAAGTTATTTTTTCATGTCTTCACTTACGCTTTTCCCACGTGTTTCTCAAATAGTTTACGAACTCCACTAAATTTAACGGATTCAACGACTCATTTCTGTATTATTCAGGTACTAGCTTAATTTTCTATGTCCTTTTATTACGTAATTTTGTCATGATACGACATATCGTATCAATTAATTTTCGTAATTTCATCTCCCATAATATAAGTAATTTAATCAACGCCATCGTTTTGTTATTTTACCATATGACCGATGCTGTATTAATACTGTACCAACATCGATAATCTCATAATGGATGATGCATATTCATGACCAATTATCCAGTCCGGCGTCATGTGCTAGTGACGGCCAACTTGGGCGAATTTCCTCTTGCGAACTTTCTCGTTACAAGCGTCAAGTTCAATTTCGACATCAATATTGCACATCGCCTAATTCAGTGTCGTTATGCTTCGTTTGATACACGTACGTGATCGTATCGCCAAATGAGAGTTTTCTCGTGCATAGGCTGATTACGAGTGTTGGTTATTTTCCAAGTGTCTCTTCTGAAAATCTAATCCGAAAAATTTTTCGCGTTGAGATCCATTTTGTAAGAAGACGAAAAAAAATTTGGAAAATGGTACACTGAGAAAAAAAAGTGTGGCGATATTGACCACAAATTGTGGAAAAACTTATCCAGTCCGAGTTTATGATGCTTTTCACCACAACTGTGGTACTGTTTTGCCACAACTGTGGTACTTTTTCAAGTTTTAATCACAACTGTGGTACTTTTCACCACAGCTGTGGCAAAAAAAGTACCACAACTGTGGTAAAAAGCATCATAAACTCGGACTGGATAAGTTTTTCCACAATTTGTAGTCAATTTTACCACACATTTTTCTCAGTGTAGCATGGAGTTGAAGTACTTTCTCAATTTGGAAGTCGATGACTAATTTTCACTAGTTCAGGAGTCCAAATTTGTGATCAAAGATCTCGAATTGAGAGGGTTTTTGCGAAATTCCCAAATTTGAAAAAAAAACTGAAAATGGCCATTAAAAAATCAAGTTATATTATTTTTGTTTCAAAAAAAAATTCAAATTATACATCAAATTAATTATAAAAATTGAAAAAAAATATAAATTTAAATAAAAATATTTAAAAAAAATATTAATTAAATAAAAATATTAAAAAAATAATTATCTCAAAAAACTGAAAATATTCGTGGCTTTTCCAATTTTAAAATTTAGAAGACTATTATTTGTCTATTCAACTTGAATTTGAAGTTTTAATTGGTTTTAGAAGCAATTATCAAAGACAAAATAATAGAAAACTTTTTTCTGAGAAATATTTCGTTTTGAAAAATCGATCGAGTTGAATCATTGGTATGGGTGAGGGAGGACATTTTCGTTTTATTGGACTATGTGTAGGCATACCTGAAGCCTTAACGATACTGATTATCAATATTGTTGAAATTTTTTCAATCAAAAGAAGAAAGCAAATCATCAAAAGGAAGAAAGCGAAAATCTTACGATGAAATTCTCCTAATACAAAAAAAATCAACTAAACGAATGTTTTTCCTGAACCGTCTATACACTATCTACACGTGTACCTTTTCTTCGTTGTTTTTTTCTCTTTTTCGATAAAAAGAACTAATTCCGCGAAAGAGAAAAAAGAAGAAGAAGCGAAATAAAAGTAAAAAATCTCGGTAGGTATTCCGAGCGATTTGATTCAAAGTCGAAGGGGGTCCATACCGCACAAAAAATCTGCTAAACGTGTGCGAACTCCGTTTAAGGTTCGAGTGTTCTTCAAAAGCTTTGTAGAATGCTTCTTTTTAATTTTTTGTTTAACATCCTGTTGAGCACGTTCTCTTCATTATTTATCACTCGTAATTTTTTTTCCGTCGTTGAGATATTTTTTCTGTTTTCGATATGATAGAGCGTGTACAGATTGGATTTCGATTATATCGAGAAACCCCCTCCTCTTTTTGTCTGCATTGCATTATCCAATATTCTTTTTTTTTTTTACAAATTTAGATTTGGCCAAGCTTTTCATTGCGAAGAAATTTTTGTCCTGCTTTTGGGTGCATTTTTCGCTACTTCAAATTAACTTCCTCCCAATCTGTCACCCTTTTTGAAGTCATTTACTACTCCTTTTGTGACAGATAGACCAATTAATGAAACAAGATGTAACGTAGGTCGAGTCGCTCGTACTTGTGTATGGTTTGATTATTCTCATGTTATTAGATTTGACTGCGTTGTTTATTGAAGGGGCATACGCGTGGAGACTATTTTCTGTGAGTTTATTCGTTTTAAAGATCGTTTGTCCTTATACTATTTTATTCGTAGAATATCTATGGTCCAAAAAAATTGAAAAAACACGATACGGTGTTAATCAACGTTACCGTCAGGAACGAAATACGTGCTACAATGAAAACCATACCTAAAATAGCGTTAAACGTATAAAATTTCTAGCACCCTTCAACGCATTTGTTTCTTTCCAAGCTGTTTTAAAGTTTTATAGAATGGCCCATGTGGAAAATTAGTACTAGTGTTTGTAAAACATTACAAGCGTTTTCCAAAAAATTAGTAGTGTTCGTCCAAAAATTAGTAGTGTTCGTCCAAAAATTAGTAATGTTTTGTAACATTACTATTGTTTGAATCGACACTACTAATGTTTATATGAACGCTACTAACATAGATTTTAACACTACTAACGTTTGTACCAACACTACTACTATCACTACTTAGGTACTACTACTACTACTACTTAGGTACTACTACTACTACTACTGTTCTTATAAGCACTACTAATGTTCGTAACCAGATATGATTAGATACATATAATGTTATGTATTCATGTGTGGATCGTATAATGTATAAAAAAGAAAGACTGATATCATCAGATTTAATCAGATTTGATCAGATTAAAACAAATCTGACTCGTCATCGAGCAATTTTACTGTGCGCAACGAGATCAAAAATGCAAATACATCAAAATATTGGGTGACCGGGGGGGGGGGGGGGAACACTCGAAAAATTTCAATTTTGCAATTTTCCAAGTGATATATCGAAATCTATATTTTCGAAGGCGTAGAATACGAATTAGGAAATATTTTTCTATTAAGAATGAAGGGTTTTGTGTAGGGGTGGAGTAAAAGGGTGGTGAAGATACTTTGAAAATTTATATTTAACAATTTCTCCGAGCAATATGTATATTGGATTCTACATTTTCAAGGGCGAAGAATATGAATTACCTACCTATACCGCCACTGAACTTAACCCTTCATTCGTAAAAGAAAAATACATCCAAATTCATATCCTGCGCCCTCGATCAAAAACATAGATTTCGATATATCACTCGAAAAATTGCAAAATTCAAATTTTTCTAGTCCTACATCCTACCCTTCACCACAACCTTTCAATTTCCAAGAGAAAAATATGGTCAGATTCGTATTCTAGGCATTCGAAAATGTTGATTTCGATATATGACTCAAGAAAATTACAAAAATCAAATTTAACTAGGTCTTACCCTCTCCCTACTCCAACTTTTCATTCCTATGAGAAAAAATATTGTCAAATTCGTATTCTGCACCTCCGAAAATATAGATTTTGACAACCACTCGAAAAATTGAAATTTTGCAAGTCTCGCCACCAATTTTTACCCCTCCCATTCTTGAATTATTCCTAATGGAAAAATATAATCAAATTCGTGTTCTACGCTCTCAAAAACATAGATGTCGATATATCGCTCGAAAAATTGAAAAAAAAAATTCAAGTCTCACCTCCACCCCTACCCCTCTTCCACTGAACCCTTGAATTCCTAATGGAAAAATATTGTCAAATTCGTATTCTGCGCCTTCAAAAACATAGATTTCGATATATCACTCGAAAAATTGAAATTTTCCAAGTTTCACCCCCTCCCCACTCCTCCCACAACCAACTCTTGAATTCCCAACGGGAAAATATTGTCAAATTCGTATTCTACGCCTTCAAAAACATAGATTTCGATATATCACTCGAAAAATTGAAATTTTCCCAGTCTCACCCCCGCCCATCCTATTCCTCCCCCACCCAACCATTCATTCCTAATGAGAAAATATGGACGAATTCATATTCTACGCCCTCAAAAACATAGATTTCGATATATCACTCGAAAAAATTGCTAAATTTCGATTTTTCCATGTTTTACTAGCCTTTTTTTCTCAAATTGTAAATTTTGAGGCTCCAGCCCCGAGGGGAGCAATCAACCCTTCATTTCTAAAAAATAATGCCAAATTCGTATTCTACACCCTCGAAAATATAGATTTCGATATATCACTTGTTAAAAGTGTAAAAATTGAAATTTTTCCAAGTCTTACAGCCACCTCTCCCCCCTCACCCCCTTGATATCTGTGGATTATAAAATTGTCAAATTCATATTCATTCTACGTCCTCGAAAATATATTCAGTTTCAGATAATAATGCCACTGGTAAAAATTTTGATTTTTTATATTTATTGTCTTTTCTCTTTAATTGTAAATTTTGAGGCTCCAGCTCCCGAGGGGAGCAATAGAAATTCGCCAAACATACTCTAAAAATGTTTAATAATTATAACATACCAAAAAAGCAAAAAATTTCCTAAATTCGATCAAAATTAGAAAAAAAAAATTTACTCACTCCATGTCTAAGTATTACTTTTAGAACCTAATTCTCAACCCGATGTAGTAGCGTGCTCCACTAAACCTTGATCGCGGGATGAATATATTGAAGTAAGCAGGAATTGTTAGCCATCAACTACGCTAGTATTGTCCTAGCAACGTTACTAGTGCACTACTACAGTCGAACCATACTAGCAACACTAAAAACACTACTAGTTTCACTAGTGACTTTTTCGCCAGTAGTGCACTAGTATTGTTTTAGCGACACTACTAGTGCACTACTATTGTCAAACAATACTAGCGACGCGACGTTACTGGCGAAAAAGTCACTAGTGAAACTAGTAGCGTTTTTTCAGTAATGCACTAGTACTAATTTTCCACATGGGGGTCGCTTTTACCTACCGCAATTCCAAGTACGTACTTGAAAAGCTTTCTAAAATCTTGAAATTCAACATCACACCAAACAACATTTTACTTTCATAATGTTGCCCGAATGTTGCTAATGATTGTCGACTTTTGAAATTGTTTGTTTTTCGCCGCTGCCAAGTGACAACGTCCAAAAAATACTCAAATATGGTCTCTTTTTGAGCTAAGATGTTTTTTCATTATTTGGCTTCGAAAATCGCTGTAACGATTGAAATTAAAAATTAAAGAAGTTTAATTCGAATGATAAGTTGTGAGTGATGAAGTGAAACTCGTGGTGTCGAGTTTAAGATATGTATTTGTACACAGCATCGCAATTCATGGTCTTCAAGTGAACATCTGATGCTACTTTTTTGATTGGAATGAAATTTTCTCATCATTTGGCCCAAAAATTTCAATAAAATCTTTTCAAAACGTGTTTCTATGATTTTTCTTTTTTTAAATATATTTTCATATGCTCAATTGCTCATATTAAAAAATTCATTTCCCAGATTGAAAAAATATCATTTTTTTAAATCAATTTTTTCGTCACTTTTTTACGTTCTTTCAGCTTTATGACACTTTTGTAAATTCTTGCATATTTTCAATGATTTATTTTCACGAGGCCGCTAGATCATTAATTTAAGGAAGGGAGACGTCCTTGAAACGTTATTTTTGAAAACAAAAAATCTATATTTTTCCCCCGAATCTGAATTTCATTTTCGAACAAACATACCAATTAGGAAAAAAAACACCCGCACCAATTAAAACCTTCCCCAACTTCTAACGAACCAGCTTTTTAATTAAAATTAATATCAGAAACACGTACGTACACACGTATTCTTAACGATATAAATAAAAAAAGGAGCGTCAGCTTGGTTTAATTTCGCGTTTGCAATCATACAGTATTTTTTCTCCAAGATATTTTTTACCCACTAACCCTTTCACTAATTACAATTTAACAATTCGTATAATAAAAAGTTTTTAACCGATTTAAAAATAAAAACTGATTTATGTGGCGAATATATCTCTACACGATACGTTGGGAATGGCTCTGGAATAGGTATACGATAAATAATATCTATAGTTCGTAATTAGATAATTATTTACGGATTAAGGTTTGGGAAAAAATTTTCTCTTCGAAATTGATTTTATTTTTCCAGAGTATAATGAAAATTAGCTTTTTTTCATTTATTTGTTAGAAAAGTTTGCTTTTTGTGGAAATAATTCATAATGAAAACAATTTCTTCGATTATTGGTTGTTTCAACGGGCGTGCAATCTGTAGCAATGGAAATGCTCCATGGGAAACTTTTCTGAAATGTAACGTTATCTGTTAACGACTTATTGAATTTTTTGCATTGCTAACCTTTTCCTAATGAATTCGCATCATAAATTAATCCGTTGCAGGTTGCTGAGATAAAATTGGAAAAATATTTAAATTCCCCCTTTCTTATTCCGCGTAGAGAAGAAAAAATCCCTCGAAACCGCCAGCGTGCTAATGACCATCGAAATTTATCTATTGAAACAGCGTGCATAGGTATCAGCGAAAAGAGTGTCTGTAAACTTTGTTAATTTCTCGGTTCATTTTGCACACATTTGGGGACACTTATCTTCGACGAGAAATTCAAAAAAGGAAATAGATGGAGCGAGAACGTAGGTGGGAATATCATCGACGTAGCATATAAGTAGCCCAGCTTATACTTGAAATACCTATATTACTGACAGGAAACTGAACCCTATTCGCTTTTATAATATACGATGTTTTTCGCCGTAAAGGATTTCCTGCTTTGAATTTCCATTCCATTCGCTAAATCTATCGAAACTTTTGCGTTCATTATTTCACCAATGTTTTTTCAAGCCAACTTTTCAAATATTTTATATGATGGGAGGAGAAGAGTGAAAAAATAGTCGTACCGAGGAATGGAAAATATGCTTTTTATACTTTCTTTTCTTTTATCTGTTCGCATTAATATGTTGTGAAATCACCCGAAATGGTCTTCTCGTTATGTGGTCACATCGAATTGAATTCTAGCCTCTATTCAAGCAGGTCCTTAGAAGTCAGCCAGTCGTAAATTCTTCTTCGACGTATTTGCTGGTCTCGACCCTTCGGAATTTCCCAGCGTGTTTTTTCAACTGAGGAAGGACCAGTCGAATAAATTTTCGATTAATCATTATCGTTTTTTTATGCAGTAGTATCTCTAACTGCAGGATTTCAGAAAGAGATGTGAAAGATGATACGAATACCTATACGGTAAGCATAGGACATTTGATGTGAGCGATTTTGTGTTGTTATCGCGAATAACGAACGCCTTACAGTGGTCCACAGACACCACCCCCCCCCTAAAACGCGCGAAATTATGAGAAAAAAATTATCATCGTTCAACTTGACAATCACGCTAAATTAAAACCTGTATACCCAAAACATTCTACATATCCATTCCCAAATACAGGGTGACTGAAAATTACTTCCCCAAAAAAATTTAAAATTTCGGTAAAAATTTTTTATTGATAGGGTAAATTTTTTTGGTCATATTCTACTAATATAGATCGTCTTCTAATCTCTGTATAATTTATAACCCGAAAAAATTCAATATTGCGCAATTTTTCCCTTAAACCAGAGCATTAATTCAATAATGCTGAATTAAATCATTTGACTCCAATTTGTGAAGCGCTGAAATGCAATCCTCCTTATTTCAAAATTGAACGCACTGTTTTCAGATTAACAGGGTTCAATTCAAGATTTTGAGGAACTCGTCACCTATCTACAGAAATTCCTAGATTTTATTCCACGCAATTTTTAAATTTTGTTCGACTAGGTTTAGCTATAGCATTGTAAGCGAAAATCAAATCATTCTTCACAAAAAATTCAAAAATGATTCAGAATTTTTGAAGAGGCCTGTGTTCGAATAGTAATGGACCAAGGATGCTGCCAGAGTTGAAATTTTTTGGATAAGTTAATTAGGGAATTTTTGCTAAGCATTTTTTTTGGGGAACTACTTTTCGGTCACCCTGTACCAGACAAGAAATTCATGCAGTCCGTAGCAGAATTAGGTGGCTCAACAGGATACTGAGAATTATCATTAATAGAGTCTTTAGTTTTCTGTCTAATAAACTCTTCAGCATCTGACACAGTCACGTTAAAGTTGGAGAGTATAGTAACTCAGAATAATTAATAGCAATTAAACTTACTGTAGTAGTCCTATAATCTTCAAATGACTGGCAATCTGGGAATTCTTTGATAGGCCTCCACTTTCCATTAAGGTAATTGAACCCTTTCATACAAGTAGAGGTAACACTTTGATTAGCATGGTCTGTGAATTCAAACTTCAAACATGGGCAGAGTTTGAATAAGTTGTTAGTTAGCCATTCTGGTTGTAATTCCCTTATTCCTAGTAGGTTGATCAAATTTGGAATTTGTTGGGTTAATTTTAATACTAATTTTATGAATAAAGACTAACTACCATAAATTCATAACATTAAGTCCTGTATTTAATGGTTCCTGCTTATTGTTCAATAGGGTATATTGTAACACTTTGATTACACTAGCTATATCTGATGCTGAATTTAATTCACTTATTTGATTACCCCCCCTACCATTACCTTTAATTAACATGTGAAAATGTTTAAAGAAAACATGGACAAAATTAATTTCAAAAACAATTTAAATATGAAAAACTGTTCTTTGTCGGCATTTACAATTCGAATCTGCACATGGGCAACATACCTATGGTTGAAATATAGTCGGGCTATGGTAGATATCAAATAATCTGAAGAAAGCACTGAAGAAATTCTCAATAAAATCAGCATTTTCAAACACATTTAACCGTGGAACATTGTAGTTGTTGGTAGTGAAAATTTTTTCAATTTCAACTGTTTATAAAAAGTTATTCCAATTACTTTGTTTGTTGGATAGAATTTATGAAAACATAAAATTGAAATTTTCTTTCAAAGTTTCAAAATTGAAAACATTTAAAGTGGAAAAAATTCTTTACAAATCAAAGTTGGTAAAATGTTGATATAAACTAAAAAACATGTCAATTTTGAAAAAATGATTACATATGTAGAAAACTGCCATTAAAAACCTTAATTCTTTCAAATTGTTCTCAACTCCAAAGTTGTTTCAAATGACTTAAAATTACTTTTACAATGTATAACTGTCACAGTACTTGACAGATTGTAAATTGTATTTATGAAATTGATGTTTTAAAATAAAGGAATTAGTATTAGGAACCCCACCCAATGAAGTGTGTTACTTTCAACTGGAAACATCCTGTTTGGAATCTCAAAGGCAGTGATTTCTTCTCAAATGTAGTCCCATTATGATGACAAGCACCGACGCTTGGACTATCTGCAATTTCTTCGAGTCCCATAAGATGACTGGCTAACTAACAATCCCTGGTCAAAATGGAAATGATTGGAATATTTATCAATTCTTTACCTCTTCATTAGTATAATATCATGTTCAATTATTTCATTATTATTTTTTAGTGTAAACGATCATGCAATAAATATAAAATATAAATATTACCAATTTTAAATTTCACAGCGGTAGTTTGGAATTTTTTATAGAAAACTTTCGAAGGATGAGGTTTATAAACTATGATTGATCTCACAAAGTAATACTAGATAGTGAAACATTGAAACTACAATGTGGTGAGTGTGGTGAAGAGTGGAGCATTTTTGCAACCATAAGGGTATTACATGCAAGTTGGAAAAAGTATAGGTTATATTACTGAAATTTGATATCATCTAGTGACATTAATGTTTCAAATCTCAAAGTTGAAGAAATGAACTCTTATCTAATGCTTATATTGATTGTTTTTTTCATTATAAACCAATTATTATTCTCAATTCTTTGATACTTTTTATAATTAAATTAAACTCTCATTATTTCACTCTTTTGTTGTAAATGATGAAAAAAAGGAAAGTATGTTTGAAGTATTCTCAATCCAAATACTTACAGAAAGAATAAAAATAGTACAATCTCATGGATGTTCCAAGTCAAGCTCATTCATTTGGAATTGGATCTAATGAAATTTGAATAGCTTCAATTCTAACTTGCTTCTAAGTTGTATTCAATACAGTTGGGTACATAAGCTCTGCTTCCGTAGTGAACTTTTGTGATTGCTCTTGAAGTATAGATATTTCCTCCAAGTTTGATATCTTCTAAAATTATTCCTTCTTGGTTTTATGATTTCTGCCTTGATTTAAAGTTTCACTTCTTGAAGTTGGTACATAATTATGAAAGAGGTTTGGATTTTGTGAAAGATCTTGGAGGCTTTGGAGTTCCTTTCTTAGTAAAATTTGATTAAATTCTTTAGATTTTGACATTGAATTTTTTGATTTAAATAATTGATATTAGCATTCTGCAGTAATTATAAGTAAGTACACTAAGAAAAGGGTAAGGTAATAGATACATTAAACTGAGGTAAATTTACCTTATTTTGATGTTCATATCTATTATTTCACTTTTTTCTCTGTGTTAGCAGCAGACAAATCGAATAAAGCAATTGTCCTTATCTATGATTAAGAAAACATATGACACGAAAATATGACCAATTAAAATATCCATCGCGAATTCTTGTCACAAAATTAGCCAAACACAGTAAATATACCTAAATTAAATTGGCAAAAAACAACATTTTTCACTGAAATTATTTTTACATATAAATTTTAGAATAGACAATTGTAGCACGACCTCATACTTGGAGTGTGGTTGTTACACAACGAATAAAAACACAAGTAAAAAAAAATTAACACAATTATTACAAAGCTGAACTATCACTTAGGAGTTCACAATAAAATCTAACTTTATTTCTTTTCATTGCTACGTTTTATACAAAATTACCACACATTATCCTCCCGGTCCGGCGTCGGTAGCATTGCAATTAACATATTTTGCCACTCCTGCGGCAACCGGGAAAATGTTTCATGATTTAGAGTTTTCCTCAGATCAACTGATTTTAAATCTTCCATTGTGATCTGGAATAAAAAGTTTGTATAGGTGTTTTTCAATGACCAACCAGAACCGTCTGTTACCGAATAACAAATGCATGAGTAGAAATAAAATGAAAAAAACAATCAATATAAGCATTACATAAGAGTTCATTTCTTCAACTTTGAGGTTTGAAACATTAATATCACTAGATGATATCAAATTTTAGTAATATAACCTATACTTTTTCCAACTAAAAATCCTATTTGCAGGAGGTTGGAGTAGCGGGAATGAACAGGGGTGGTAGAACTGCATAAATCGTTTCCATTGTTATTGTGTCGTAAATGAAATATTTTTGGTGTTTTATTTTATTTTTTTGAAATCTTCAGCTCTTTTTCTTAAAATACGATCAATTTCTTCATTTGTGAATTGGACAACTCAATCTATTATATAAGTATCGAAGAATTGTTTTCAGATAGCAAACAGATCTTCTAATCCAACAGCACTGGATCTCAAGATGGTTGAATGAATTAGTGGTGCTGCTCGTCCCACTCTAACAGTAGGTTCATTCACCATTCCATACATATCCTTTTTTACCTGTACATCGTTCCGTCATGCTTCTCGTCACTGGAATATTTATGTCATGTCGTCGGCATCTTGTACATCATAATTTTAATACTTCACGACTTGTTGTCCAAAAATCGACTTTAAAAGCGTCGACTTCTAATACTTTAGGCCTTGTTATCAATAAATTGATGTTAAAAGCTTTCTCAATCAATTCTTAATTACATTTTAAAACTTCTACAGCTTCAAATTTTAGATCTAGACTTGATGGTGGTGGTTCAATGTACCCATTTACATGTGTTTGTAGTGAACTTTTACAAAATAAGTCAATCAGCCTCATTCTCTGTGAAATAATGATTGGCTCATTGTTACGAAAAACGAATAATTGAACAAGTAATAACTTTTGCAGCTTTTAATCACAACTTCTCCAACAATTGGGAACTAATAAAAAAGTAACTGATTAATGGTATAAAATCTTGTTTTTATATTAAATGGCTCATTGTTACGAAAAACAATTAATTGAACAAGTAAAAACTTTTGCAGTTTTTAATCACAACTTCTCCAACTATTGAGAACTAATAAAAAAGTAACTGATTAATGGTATAAAATCTTGTTTTTATATTAAAATATTATGTAAGATTATGAAATAAAATAATGATTAAAAGAATGACCAAATGGCCAATGGTCATTCCATGATTATCATGAAAAAAACAAATAGTCTCATGAATTATCATGTAAGGCTTGAATGATTGTTTAATTCAAAGGTTCAATGTTTAACTATAACATTGATAGCAATTTTAACATCAACATTAATCTAACTTCAACATTATCACTATAACATCCCTCGGGGGGGGGGGGGTAAAATTTTATATATATAAATAATAATAAAAAAATTCAGAATAAGCGAATAAAATCAATATAAAATCACAAAATATCGAAATTAGATAAAAATAAATCATAATAAAAACAAACAAAATTGAAAATAAAAGGAATAAAAATATTGAATCAAATAACTTGAAAATATACGAATGAAATAAAATAAGTTGTGATGACCATCTATTAAAAACATAGGTAATTTAATTTATTCAACCTGAATAACATCGTCGTTAAACCTAACTCGCTTGTTCCTTTTGAACGTGGTGACTAATGGCCTTTTATTTGATTGAACTGCAATCCATGGAGGTGTAGTACTATTTTGAGATGGTGGCTGCGGAGTGGGAAAATTTTCCCACATTTTTAACACCTTTTCAGTATTTTTTTCGTTTGATTTTTCCATTTTAGTAACTTTTTGTTGTAGGTTTTTGATTTCATTATTGTGATGATTCCAATGTAACAGCATTTCAGTCCTGTTTGTTACAATCGATTTTTGAAGGTCAGTGAATTTTGCAGAGTCATTGATCTGTTGACTGCTTATTTTTGCAATATCTGCATCTATCTTGGTAAATGCTTCAGTAGCTTTATTGAAAGCATCGACTGCACATGTAAGGAAACCATTATGTGAATTTACTAATTGTTGCAGGACGGCTCCTTGAAATTGTATTTGTTGATTTAATTGTTCAATCCTGCCACCAAACTGTTGATAAACATGATAGATATGTTCCTCAGTCAATGAAATTCTCCTTTTAATCACATCCATTTCTCGTTGAATTTCCATTTTAAATGAAGAATTTTTCCGACAAAGGAATATACAAAACGATTATCTACTGTAGAATTTTCCGGCAACTGAATATACAAACGATTATATTGTAGAATTTTCTGGCAAAAGAGAGACATCAATACAATTTTGTTTAGCAGAGGCCAAAACTCTAGCAGTTGATTTTTCTAATATTTGATAAAATTGAGTAATATTTTCATTTTGATGTTGTCTAATACTGCTCAATTCTTCAATAAGTTGTACATGGTGTTTTTTTTTATCTTGATATTAAAGTTTCAATTTTTCTTTGAGTTCTTCTCAAGAAGAAAATGAATAAGAGGTTAGATGAGTTCTTGCAGGGACTTCAATTTTTGAAAGAACAGCTCTCAGAAGTGCATTGTGTTCAGGGGTTGCTAGATCAAATGCAATATTACAATACACTATGAAATTGGATAATTCCGCCTTATTTCCATTAAAAGTACTAGCAATTAAGGAACTCTGATAGGCAATGGAATATCTCAAAGTTTCATCTTCATAGAGGTAATTTGAAGTCAGAACTTTATTTTCAGTCATGATTTAGATTGAGAAACTGATTTTTTTTTTTTTTTTTTTTATTAAGTATGATTATTATTTTTGAATTGAATTTATTTGAGAATCAAATTATTTTTTCAGACTTCAATTTGAGTTTGAAAAATAGTGATTTCTTAAGAATACACTTCTTGGAATTAACACTTCTTAAGATTATTCATTCTTTAAAATAATTTTCCAAAGATTCTTAGATTTAAGAGAAGGCTTTGTGATTATTATTGAATTATTTGAATTTTTTATGAGAAATTTTCTACTCTCATTGCAATTATCAGTTGACCTTGGTGTCTGAAGAGTTAGAACTCACAAACAAACTAACGAAAGAAATTATCTTTTGTGTATCAAAAATTCAAATCACGAATTGCGAAAAATTGAATTTTTTCTTTCAGATTTTTCTCAGCAACGAATGCCGGAATACGAATTTTTACAGAAAAATTGAACACAAAAGCACAAAAAATTTTCAATTCGAACTGACACAAGGTCCTACCGACTGTGCCAAATTTGTTACAAAAAACGAATAATTGAACAAGTACCTAAAAACGTTTACAGCTTTTAATCACAACTTCAACAATTGAAAACTGATAAAAAAGTAACTGATTAATGATATAAAATCTTGTTTTTATAGGTATTAAATATGTAAGATTATGAAATAAAATAATGATTAAAAGAATGACCAAATGGTTAATGGTCATTCCATGATAATCGTGAAAAAAACAAATGGTCTCATGATTATCATGTAAGGCTTGAATGTTCGTTTAATTAAAAGGTTCAATGTTTAACTATTGCATCGATAACAATCGTAACATCCTAACATCGACATTATCACTATAGGGCTATTCCATTCTAAAACAGACCAAAAGTGAAGTCGGGTCTTCCGATTTCGTTCCCTTTGGTGGTCCATTCACGAAACCACGATCATTTTTTTTCTAACTCTCAAGGGGGCTGGAGGGTGGGCCTCGTAATTTTCATGCAATTGTGATTTTTCGCCAGACTATCCAACTTTGAAGGCTTATAGGTATCTTGAAATAGGCTGTATTTTGGGGAAAATAGTTTGCGGGGCCTGAAAGAGAATTGAAAGTAGATTCAAAGGTGATAATCATATTTTGGAAAGCTCAAAGTTGAACTTTGGTGGCGAAAGCTCAACTTTCATGATATGCACAAAATATGAAAGCTACCATTTAAAAATCTGAAAAAATTACAGTGAGTAGCCCTTTTCACCCTATTTTCAACCGACAAATTTTCAAGATGGGATCTCCAGACCCCTGGGGGGTACAGGGGTCCACAATTTCGACCAAAATTCAAAAAAATCGATAAAGTCGAGTAACACATTGATGACTACTAATTCAAATGCACTGAGTTCGAATATGTACTCAGTTTTTTCATCCGACCCCTCTGAACCCCCCTATTAGCCCCCTCGATAGGGTCAAAATTTGAAAAATGTAAAATAACGTGCGACCAGTCGTTTGTTAGGTTTTTGAGGGCGCTGAGTTCGAATATTTGATTATTTTTTGTATTTGACCCCTGAGTGCCCCCCTGGTCCCCCAATTTTGGAGAAAAGTGGGTTGAGATATTAAAATGGGCGTGTGGCATATCGATTCTCACTAATTTGAGTGCGTAGAATTCGAATATCGACTTACTTTTTGATTTGACCCCATTCCTCGTGCTTTAACCTAATGAAAAAATACGAATTTGAGGAGAAGTAGTCGGTTAGATCACGAGGAATGGGGTCAAATCAATTGGTGGGTAATCTTAAGATGACCGAATGTTCAATGGTCATTGATTATCATGTATCACGTACAAAATAAATGTTCGTATTGCGTAGCGACAGTATGAGCAATTTATAACATCATCACCTTAACCATAACAAGTTCAATATGACAAAATGAATAATGAATAATATAGGATAAAAATCATGCCGTGGTTATCCATGATTAAAGTTCATCTATAAAAACTGTTACGAATAAAAGAACTGAAGTAGAAATTTCACGAACTTTTAATTAGCACTTTTCCAATAACATTCTTCACTTTAACTTATACTGAACCTAGTAACTGAAACAGTAAATTGAAAGAATAACTGAAGAATAACTGAATAACTAACTTTTTTCTGATAAAATCATCTTATTTATACTAATTTAGGAGTTTTGGTGAGCAATCTGAAAGGTCCGAAATGACAACAAAAAAAAATATGAGTGCCTAATACGTGAACTTTGAATATTGCTTAATATTACAAAATAATGTGATTAAAGATGACTGATGGCCATCACATGGTCGAGTCATGAGAAATAAGGTATCACCTGAACATTCAATGATAAATTCAAAGGGCAATTGCGGAATCGTTGTCAGTACATGATCGAAAATCAAATTATAATGTATTATAACGTTTAGTCGATATGATTTATAACATAACATATAAGAGCCTTGACTTCCATTTTCCAACGCTTTTGAGATGGAATATGCGCATAACACCTTGAACCGATGATTCTTAGATGTTTAATTCTCGGCAAGCGACCAATCCATTCTTCTTAAGATGAACTACCTTCAACTGACGATTTTCCAAGACGATTCAGCACATATCCGGCAGTAACGACCAATTCTGCCCAGATAGCTGGCGGAAATTTTATATCAGGGTTTGAATACTCGCAAGTGCGAGCCAATTTCCACAATGGTGCAATTTTCTCGTCCGACTGGCGTATATTCTTCGTCGAGTAGAAGATCCGAGAGGAATCTCGTTTAAAAATTCTCTCAGATTTTTTTTATCCTCTCCGTGGCGCTAGAGGACTCCGTACCCAGGCGTTGATTCAGCCACGGTAGTAAAGTTATTTTTTCCAAGGAATTAAGACATTGGCGTCAGACAAAAACCTAGACGTTTCTAAGCCTTCGACGAAGATCGTTTCGCGTACAATATACGAGTACGTACGACAAGCTTCTCAGTTAAGTGCATCGTACAGTTTTCCAGTATCGCATGAATATTAATTATACCATTTACGTTGGTGAATGTGAAAGTGTTGAGATTGAAAGAAGGGTTTGTAGCGACGTACAAAGTAAAGCGTCACATTGGTGCCTATTCGTTTTGAAAGGCTGAGGCGACGACAACCTAGGGTCGAAGTTTTAACCCTGTCGAATCGTATTTATGTACCGTGCAACATAACGTGCCGAAATGCAGACACTTCTCTCTCCGTTTCTGTCCTTTTCGCGCGCCGAAGAATAAGTAATTTACGATCTCCGCTGGGAAACACTCAATTTTCGATTTACTCGTTTTTTGAGCAACCGTCGGTCGCGTCGCCGTATTTGTCAAAATAGCCGTTAATGTTGATCCGACGAGCGAAAAAGGCGCGCCGAATTTGAATATTACGGTGGTGCATTTTTAAGCGGCGATTTTCGCTTCGTTAGCATTTAATATCGTCTGCTTTATCGTATAAATATTAATTTTAATGCTAATCCGAGCCAATGAACCGTTCCAAGATGCTTTGGTTCAGATTTTGAGTCGCCATTGTCAAGCGTTGGTAATTTTGAAAAATTGTTTCTTTCTTGATTTATCAAGTCCAATAAAAATCATGAGCATTTCGTAATATCGCGAAATAATCGTAACATCATCATAACATTAAATGTAACGTAACATTGTAAAACGTCATCATAACGCGGTCATCTGATTATTTCATTTTCCCAGAAAGAACTTCAAAAGTGCTATCGAGTAGAAAAAGTTTCAATTTTTTACAACACGTTGTTTTCGAAATATTTGCAAAGGGTACCTACAAAATTTCAGCCTCCCGCATATCTCCTTTGAAAGCACTTGAAATTAAAACTTTTGTTTTCGAGGTCAATTCATGTAAAAATTTTGAAAAAAATTGAAGACTAATTTTTGGTTGAAAATTTCTTGATTTTTTGGGGAAAAAATATAGTAATGGTTTGTACATATATTCTCTCTTTCTTATGTTATTTCGACTGAATATAAACATAATTTTCTAAATGGAATCGATAAACCCTGATGGATACTTTTTCAGACCCTATACTCCGAATCCATATCATACGTGATATATGTTCCCTCTGCATTCGAAAGCTACGTATAAAAATACTGCCAAAAAACTCCACGACATTAAAATAGATCTACAATCAAATACAAACAACTTTATTTTCGCTCACCATTTTTAAATATACGCTTCGTAACTCATATAAACGTGACTCAAACAAATGACGAAGGATTTGTGGTATTTGTTTCATGTTTCCTTAAGAGTTCGAAATTCCCCATCGCAACCCTTACCCGTTATTTCAAGTTGTTTCATGTACGTTGTATGATAGTTGAAAAAATCTATTTCAGCCTGCACTATTTAATTACTGAAAGCATAGCGAGTTGTTCTAAAATGAAGATTTGAAATGTGTGTTATCGCAAATAACAACTCAAGTTTTCAAATTCAACATCAGATTACAATATTATAACCAACTTGTAACTATTTCATAAAAATGCGTAAACGAGATAATTTTTTATAAGTATAGTTTTAGATCATTTGAGAGCCAAACTTGAAATAAAGTGTCGGAAAATTTGTTCATGCCATCTGAGGAAGATGTCCTAATTAACATACAAAAACCCCACCGAAATCTGCCTGGAGAATTTCCCCTTAGGTCCACATTTTCTCCCTCAAAACCAGTTTTTTGCATTTTAATTCTCGTTTTCTTTCACTTGAAAAAAATTAGCTCCATACAATTTTAAGGAGCGTAAATTTTTTCATAAAATTAATTCTATGAAAATTTTTCTACGACCCTCTAACGCGAAATACGCTCCTCCCCATTATATCTTTGGTTCCTTTTTATCTGAAACTCGTTAAATGCCAAGGAATAACAATTTTTCACGAACACTTCGGTACACAGCTTCAGGTTGTGACTTCAGGGGCTTTCGTGTTCATTGTCAGTCGTGTTCGTATGTTTTTTATGACTAAAAAGTCGACATTTTTTGATCAAAATGTCAAAAGTCGACGTTTTTATTACCTACAAGAAGCAAAATTTCGGCATTTTATGACTGAAAAGTCCTGCATTATTGTCACTTTGCCATGGAAATTACATAATTAACCTTACATTTTTCATCTAAAAGTCAAAAGTTGATGTTTCTGTGATCAAAACTGACGATTTTTCCAATAAAATATAGCAAAAAATCAATTTTTTAGTAAAATGAATTGAAAATTAGTGTATTTATATCAATATGGAAAATTATGATACTTTGAGATTGAAGAATGCCGTTTCAACATCAAAATTTATTTTCAAAAAATTCCATTTTTTGGATAAAAGCGTTACTCTCTTATTTTGAATCAGTCAAAATTGACTGATTTAAATCGACAAAATTGAGTCACTGTAAGAATCAGTGAAAAAATTTACTGATTCAATCATTAAATTTTGACTGATTGAAAGCAGTCAATTAATTTTTACTGATTCAATAATCAAAATTCACCATTTGAATCGGTAATTTTTCACTGATTGGCAGTAAAATGTCACTGATTAACAGGGGAATCAGTGGAATTTGACTGATTCAAATTAAGAGAGTAGGATGTGTTGGTATCAAAATAAGTAATTTTTCAGGTTGATATGATCACTAAAGTTGAAAATAATTTGAAATTTTGTGATTGAAATGTGAGAAGTTGACAAATTATACGTATTATACGTACAATTTTTTCCTCCAGGGGTGTAAAATGAAAAAAAAAAACGAAAAAATCAAGTGTGCAATTGTTTTTACAAAAAGCATATTATTGTAAAAATAATTGTGCTTCAAAAATGACATTATTTTACATGAAAGTATTTTTTTCAAAATTACTTTGCTAAAACAGCGAGTTTCAGATAATAAAGAATCAAAGGTATAATGAGAAGGGGTATCTCGCGTGGGGAAAGGGAGTACAAAAATTTTCATAGAATCAGTTTTATGTAGAATTTTACGCTCTTTAATATTGTATGAAGCTAATTTTTCAAAAAAACTGATGGGAAACGAGGAAAATACAAAAAACTGGTTTTGTTCGCAAATAGGTGGACCTAGGGGGAAATGCTCCTGGCAGGTTTGTTGGAGGTTTTGCATGTTGGACACCTTCCTCAGCACTTTGACGTGAGAAAAACTTTCCCCCACTTTATTCCAAATGAAATCCTAATTTGACAGGACCATTAAAGCAGCATGAAATATATTAAAATCTTCATCCTCCAGTCACACACCTGAGCGAAAATTAAATCTACACGGACCTTAGATGACACTAAGGTTTCGAGCTATCGTATGTGATAGAATTTGAAATACTAATATGTACTAGTAGAAAGACAACAATTTCTACTTCGAATGAAGAATCATTCGTGTAATTTTTGCTGACGTACTGCTCATATGACGTTTGAAAATTCAGCAATAATCGACTATTTGAACTGCAGAGCTTCGAACTCATCTGACGTAGAGGGAAAAAATAAACGAAAAATCCACGTATATAAATGGCAATAAAGCATCTAATATCTTACAATTTTCAACTTAGGTATATGTAACGAAATGCGAGCACGAAAAAGAAAGCATAAAAAACGAAAGGAAAAAAAAAGACGAATACAATGGATGAAAAAAGCTTTCTAACAATCAATGTCTCTTGTAAGATGAATCAAAAATATCGTTTTCAGCCAGCTTTATTGTCATGGAAACGATGATATTGAAAGGTACATTATTACCAACCAAGGTCATTAATATTTTAGTACAATAAAAAAAATCCGACTGCAAACCATCATCTGCTGGGAGAAAAATATTTTTAATGCTTTGCTAAAAAGGAGGCGACGACGCGTGAAAATAAATAGTTGTCAAAGGAGTAACAGGAAGTGAAAAACCTTGAAGGAAATCTTTTAATAGCGTCGCCCTGTTTTTGACGTCTATGATGTATCAATAAGACAAGAGCGCGTGTTTCGAGCGACTGCTGGAAAGGAGAAGAAAAAATACGCTACGCGTACCGAGTTTTCGAGTTTTCCAAATATCGTTTCTTGACATTTTAAAAACGTCCTTTAAGTTACGACTTTTAAAAGGGCGAATGCTTAAATCATTGTTAGAAGAAAAATTTCTTCGGTACAGCGACGACGACGCGATATAATTATACGACGAAGTACGACCGAGACTGGAAGCGATAATAACATTTAAAACTTTCCTGTACTAATTACCATGTCATATAAACGAATAACCAATTATTTCGTAACTAGAACGGGTGAAATTTTTACCTTAGTTTATACTCGCGCGTATATTCGGATAAGAAATTAATAACATATCTTTGAAAAGTATATAGAAAAGTTGAAAGTAATTTTCCTTTTTCTTTTTTTTCCTGGTAATACGTTTTCAATATAATATCAACTTAGAGGCGCAGACATTAAATTACACTTTTCCGACAGCGCATTAATCTCGATACTTTACTGCAATTCTGCACAGAATTACGCAGGGGGACAAGAAATAGATAATAAATTTGCTTTCGAGTGCCTTTTCTAGTCTATAATCTTTCTTTTTCATTCGTACAGTGTATGGAATACTTACCCCATTGCTGTACTTCTCAGCGATCAAATAATTTATTTGCCAGAGTTTCGCTGTGATTTTTCATCGTTGCAATTTTTCTTCCAGTTTTGGAGAAATCCAAAACATGTTGAAGGATTGAGAAGGAAATTCCAGCGACAGGGAGGGGGAATGTTTTCGAAATAATGAGAAGATAAGTGGCAAGATGATTGTAATTTTTTGTTTAATGGGTTCGGACTACATGGTTCATTAGCCCAGCCCTATAACAACACAGCATGAATTAGTAGATGAACAAATCTGAAACGAATTACATTGTCAGTGAGGACTGTGACCCTCTGTAAAAAATCGCCTATTAACTGGAATAATTCAACACTTGGTTCAAAATAAATATATTGTTACGAAATGAATAAACACAAACTTCGGTAGAAAACTCTTTTAATTTATGAAAAAAACTGAATGCAGTAAGTAATTTTAAACTTGATCGGAAATAGATCGGATAAAAACTAACTTTTCTACTGATAAAACATTTCATTTTATACTCTAAAAATTGCAGGAAATTACATGGAATTATGAAATAGACGAAAAAAACAAAATTACGAACTTAAGGACTTTGAAACATTACAAAATATCACGTTCACATATGATAAAAAAAAATAAGATAAAA